>WOUA01000016.1:0-662216 GCA_021397985.1 Sporothrix dimorphospora
CTTGGCCCAAAGTCAATTTCGATTGCATGCTTATTACGGGGCACTGTTTATTATTTCTCCGACAAAATTATGTGCCCCCCCCCCCCCACACACGTATTGGTACGACGAATCTCATTATAATCCATTTCCTAACCTTGTGTTCCATATACAGCCTTGCCAGAGCCTTTTTGTCGCACCCTGTTCGCATACTTGGCACTACAAGTGCATTCGCGCCCTTCTCGAATCGCCACAATACCCAAGCTTCATCTGCCCCAACTGCCGCGCCGCCGTCGATCTCGAAGCCGACGTAGAAGACCCGCCAGAACAATGGGAGACGATGGATATCGAGGAGGAAGAGAGTGTTGCGGCCGCCGCGGACGAGTCTGTCTCAAGCGATAGCCCTGCGCAGCACGTGAAGCCCAGACCGCCCAGCGACCAACGAGCCGTTATTTCGCCCGCCGCCGCCGCCGACGTCGGTGACACGACCATGCAGGTGGACTCGGCCATGGAAGACATCCAAGAGACGACAGGAACTGAACCGGCGGCTATTGCACAGCAGCAGCAACAGCGGAACGAACGCCAGGAACTTGACTCGCGTCTCCAACGGCAACTACTAGTAGAACAGCAACAACAGGAGGACGAGCCCGAACCCGAGACGGAGAACCACGTCTCGCATGCTACATCACACCCTGTGCCGATTCCCTCTGGGAGCCGATTCCCCTCGGTTAGCAGCATCTCCAACGCTGCGCCAACCGTGTCTGTTAACGGCAGCGGTGTCAGCAATGCACGGACGCCATCGCCTACAGAGCGACATGTGGCGGCGCCCCCGGGCCACGAAGGCCCCATCACGCCGCGTAACGACGCAGGGCCCTGGGTGTTTGACGGCAGCGGCATTAGGATAGGCAGCAGCCGCGTAAGCACCGACAGTCGACGAGGCGAGATGCGCAGCCTGGACACGGCGGCAGCAGAGATCTCTGGCCAGTTCGGCAACTAGTTTTTTATATGCATTTTTAGCGACTACACCACTGCGTCCTTCCTCCTTTTAACCTTTTCGAAGTGCTTGTTTACAAATGACAGCATCAAAGGAGACTACGATCCATCCCATTGCTCACCCTGGATTTCACATTTAGCATAATTTCGTTACCTCCCCTAGCACATTTTTCTTTTGTCTACCTATTCACATTTTTGGCGTGCCTATTTTATCACTTTGTTTTCCCATTGTTCAAGGGGCACTCGAGAGAGGTCGAGAGAGTTACATTGCACTTGGATTCATGGGAGGTTATTTCTGTTCTTTTTTTTTCATACCTGCGCTTTCTTTCTCTCACATTGGCGTTCTGAGAAATACCATTCGCTTTTTGAAGACGACACCCTATACATTATTCATCCACATCTGTTTCGACACCATCATTTATGAAACATTTTAAACCTTATAATATTGGGTTGAGCTTCAATTTGAACGTGTTGATTTTCATCAAACTAAAGAGTAGTGTGAATATACAATTAATGAGGTTTACAGATAAACAAATGTTACGGTCTCCAAAAATACAAAGCCCGGCTTAATCCTCGGCCTTGTCGCTTCTTTACCTCTTGAATACGCCGTGGCCCAGCTGTTCGATTTCTCTTCCTTCTGCCGTTCCTCGACCGGCAGACTCTAGGAGCCGGCCCCACGCTTCGGCGTCTTTGATCTTGACGGCCTCCTGGGCAGCTTTGACCTTCATGCCGCACTTCTCGTACATGGAAATGGTCGCGCCAGGCTCCAGGCCGGTGCACTTGGGCACAAAGATGGCTGCTACACGAGCATTGCCCGCCTGGAGGACAAGGTTGAAAAATGGCTAAAAAAGGACAAAAGGTCAGCGGTCAGTGCCCGTATTGTATCCCTTCGGTAGGACACCAGGGGTAGGACGAGTCTCTCTAGCATATGTTCGGCTTACCTCCCAGCCAATGGGGCTTTTCTTGGCCTTGGCTATATCTTCGATCTCGTTCCAGTCGCGTTTCGCCACAAGGGCTCGAAGTCTAAAGAACACACGTTAGATACGGAGTACAAAGCACAGAGATCTATGAGTAGGGCAAGCAAGTTTTCTCCCTCTCGGGCAACACGTACCGGATCCACCAAGCGACGCGCTCGGGGACGTGGAACTCGCTTTGCAGCTTTTTGGCACGGCCGTGATAGCCCAGCCGGATCAGCTTGAACATGGTCTCGTTCACACTCAAGCCCGTGAAGGAATCTGTGAGATCACGGTCAAAGGCCTCTTGCATCCTCAGCAGTGTCGTCGCCTCCTTGAGTGCGCCCAACTCGAATGCGCTCTCCTTTTGGTTGTCCGCCAGGAGCTTCGCAGCGAGCACGAGCTTGTCGGACGCGGTCCGGCTATCCGGTTGCCGAAGGGCCTCTCGAATGAAGACGGAAGCCCCGCTCAGCCGCCTGTCGTCCTGGTAGTACATGTCCTTCAGGAGCGTGTTGTCACCGTCGCGGATGGCTGCTGACTCGACCAACGCCGTGGCAACGGGCCGACTGTTCACCGTCTGGAAGAATGCGGCGAGAGGTAGCTTACGCCGCATTTGCTCAATGACAAAGTACGTCAAGTCCGTGTCGCCGGATTCGATGGCTTTGTCCAGTGCCAACTCGTCCTCCTCCATGCTCAGCAACAGTGGAACTTGCCGGCCTGCACGGGGTTCATGGTTGAGCAACTCGGTTGCTAGACGGCCGCGGCCTTCGTCATACGCTGCACGCGCAATCTCCTCGAATGAGATGCCCGGCTTGCCAGCGAGCCTATCCACTACCAGCTGGCAGAGAGCCTCGTCTGGTTCTGACCCGGTGCGGACCTTGGCGCATGCCCAGTGAACATAAATCTTGTCGGTGGGTAGATGAAGATATCCCGCAATGCGCAAAGCCAACAGATACTCGTGGCGGCTCAAAAGGCGCGCAATCAGGCTGTCGGGTCCTAGGCGTTGGTACTGGTCATAGGAAAGAGGAAGGCCGATCTCGTAATACCGCACCGCGTTGAGAACACGCAGCGTGTCGCACATGTCGACAAAGTCGTCGCTATTATAAATATCCAGAACGGACTTGCCAAAGGAGGCAGCCTTAAGCAGCTGCTTCTGCCAGTGGACGTTGTATTCTTGGCCCGATGCGTTGACCTGGAAGTAAAACGTTAGACACAGAATACTGCAAGAATCGCAAAACAGCGAAGGACCTACACAAGTGTCCACGGCTTCAGTAAGGTTTGGCCGGATGAGTTGGATGTTGTCATCCGCCTTGGGCGACTGTATTTCCAGCTGCTGGACGGCATCAAGGAGAATTGAAGCCGGAGATTCTGCACCAAAGCGGAAGACTTCCTCGGTGACGTCCGGCACCTTGTGTAGGAATTCACAAACGTTATTGGTGATCACTCGTACACCGTCAATGTCTACGCCGGTTAGCATTTGCCAATCAAGACAGCAACTGTGAGCTTGGAGGCCCGAAACGGCACTCACCCTGGACGACATGGATTCTAGAATCGTAGAAGAACTTGGCTGTCGAGCCGCCCGGGCCGACGATGTGCACCTCATCCTCCCACGCCACGACGACTGCATCATTGCCACACCACTGCAGGTATTTTGGAGGGATCTTGGATTTGGAGCGGTGCTCGCTTAGGCGAGTCTGGAAGTCGCTCGTGACCACGTGCAAGATACCCGTCTCCGTGTATAGCCCGACAAACTTGCCATTGGGCGAAACGCTGACATGTGCGAACGGACCGACATCGAGAAACCGGTCTTCGCAGTCAGTGGCATCCACTACATAGATCGTCTGGTTGATGCTGAGCAGGGCTTCGACAGATCGGGACAGCGTGTGGTTCGGAGGGATCAGGGCCCAGGAGCGCACTTTGCCCTCGGGGCAGGCAGCGAGGACTTTTGGCCGCGGCTCGTCGTATGAGCTCGCCGTTATGAGGGTATTGTTTGAAAGCAGGGCAACGAGGCCCGAGTCGTAGAAGCTGGTGCGTATATGTTAGAGACGAACAAACGCACGTAGGGGCAACAGAGCACTTCGCAGCTTCCAACGTACCGGCAAGACTCGACGCCGTACTCCTCGGCGCCATTGCCTAACGAGAACTGCGAGAACTCCCCCTGTAGATCGACGTAGCACCGAACAGTTCCGTCCTTAGTGATGATGAGTAGCTTCTCGTCGTCGGACCAGCCTAGTCCCCGGATCTCAGAGGCCTTGTCCCAGCTGATGCTCCGGATGAGCTTGCCTGCCGAACTGTAGATATCGATGCTGGGCTTGGCGGACTGGCCGCTGCGGTAGGCCACGATCTTGTTGTCGTCGCGGCAGAGCGCAATGGCTCCCGAATACGGCGCGCCAGCGACGGCGTAGTTGTCGAGGTCAACGTTGCGGTCGAACACGGCGGTGTAGAGCTGCACTTTGCGGTAGAAGCTATCGCCGACTTGCTCCCAGCCTGCGGTAGGGTGTGTCGTGTCCATCGCGGCTCATTGTCCCATTGTGGGATTCGTCGTCGTTGGTCGTTGTAGAGGTTAGGGGAGCGCGGTTGATTACGACGACCGCCTGGCGCAATCGAGCTTGGACAGACACCCGGGCTGGGGCAGCTATCTCGCACACTGTAATCACACCCCTGGAGCTCGGTCATTAGTGGCACGTGCAGGCAGTCACAAGGAGGTGGTTGCCCCATCAGGCGTCAGTGAGGGGCACAGTGGCAGAGGATGGTCCACTAATGCGCGGCCGCTAAAGTCCCGCCTTTCTTTCTAGAATGCAGCCGACGACTATCGACCTCCGAATTTCGCCCTGTCCAGAGCGAGGGTCATACATCAAACCTTTCTCTTGCTGCCAGAATAGAAACTCGGTGCTCACGACAGGTCTTCATCTGGACACTCTTGTTCCTTGCACAGAAAAGCCGCCGAGATGCCCAACTGGCGCGACGAGTACCTGGCCTCTATCGAGGCAGCCGATGCGACTGATCCTGCCAACAGCTTGCTCATCGCAGCTTGTGAGTCGACCTTTACTGCTCCGATCGCACCTTTCGGGTCTTCTATCTTGCTAACGACACGAAACCTTGCGTTGCACAGGCTCTACGTTGCAGGACCAGGTGGCCGCATTTCAGGCTGAGAACGAACTCCTACGATCTTCCCCAGGCACTGCAGCGCCCGCGAAGGAGCGCCGCGATGATCCCGACACCGGCACACCGGACGCCCAGCTTCGAGTTGACCTTGCCGAGGCTTTGCGCTCGCAAGGCAAGTTCCAGTCACGCCTGAAAGCAGCCGAGGAGGAGCTCGAGAGCCTGCGCACAAAAACCCGAAACGACGCACGAAGCCTCCGATCTCTGACAGCAGAACGCAACGCCCTCCAAATAAAAGTGCGAGACAGGGACGAGGAGTTGCGCGGGAAGTCGAAGCTTGTCGAGGTAGGACCCCAAGGCGTAGGAAATACTGCGAATACACGTCGAAGTTGACGGGACTGACGGTGCTACTCTAGGATGTGCAAGACGAGCTCATTGCACTGAACCTGCAGCTCAACATTGCCGAGCAACAGCGAGACAAGATCAAAAAGGAAAACAAAGACCTCGTGGACCGCTGGATGCGTCGTATGGGTCAGGAAGCAGAGGCCATGAACCTCGCCAACGAACCGTTCATTGCCAAAAGCCCTTGACGAAAGTCTCCATGTCGCCTTTACCTCAACATGCGACATGCTCTCTTAGAGATACGAACAAAATATTGACTGGATCATGTGAAGTGGAATTTCCTTAAGGTAAGATATCCTGCGTCTTTGTGTCTTCTATCCAAGCCTGCCAAACGCAACAGACCTCTCATTTCTCTTCTAGCCATCAAGGCCAATACCCAACCGAAATCCAACGCTGCCCAAAGAATATACATAACCCAATAATACATACATACATGCCGAAAAGCAAGAATCTAATTTTGATACACAGGAGACGCGGACCCAGCCCCCGCAGGGCCGGGCACTTCAACAGATGTACAAACCCACATAATGACCCGTTACTGCCGAGTCGATATGCAGAACTTGCCCGCCGCACCGGTCCAGCTGACGAACTCTTCCGGGTATGTCAGCACCTCAACGTCCAGGATGGCACTTCCGACGTCGTTGATGTTATGCGAGGCACTCTTGTGGTCGTGCACAAAACTTTTCAAAGACACAATCTTGCAGCCCGACTTGAAGTCGAGGAACATCCGAACCAGGTCGTCGTTGAGTTGCGACGTAAACGCTTGGTTGTTGACAAGGACGACATCTGCCCTCTTCAAAGCAGCAAGGATGGGCGCGTTATGGCGGAAATCGCCTCGCTCGAGGTGGACTTTGCCCGGCGCAATGCCCCACAGGCGACACCGCTCAGAAAACTCCTTCTTTTGTTCGGCGGCCAGGTTGCAAGCGTTCTCCATCATCTCGCACCCCCAGCTCTCACAGCCAATCTCCAACGCTGCCTGCAGAACCACGTTGCCAACACCAGATCCGAGATCGACAAACACCTGACCCGAAGTCATTTGGAGCCTGTCCACGAGGATATCGGTGATGAATGGGTGCAATAGCTCGCCGTACACATTGTCGGAACCGTTTTCGTATTTGCGGAGGAGCTCGACTTTTGGCGCAACAGTACGGTCGTACACTTGGTCAAGTATAAAGGCCACAAAGTGTCGAGGAAGGTCGTGTCTCTTGGCGAGGTTGTCAGCTATTGTGCCGTCGTTGTGCATCGCTAGCAACCGGTTGTTGAAGTCGTTCAGTGCAGACTTGAACATCTTGACGTCCTTGACCGTGTCGCTGGAGGCCCTCTCAAGCTGGCGAATGATGCCTGTCGTGCTGTCCGTGAATGGGGAGGCTTGCTCGTCGGTAAAATAGACTTCGGTAATGTGCTTGATAGTCGTTTTGATGTCCTTGACGGCGTCGATCTTGTCTTTTCCCCAGACCAGCTCGTAACTATATAACCGCAAAGAAGCTGTGTTAGCTGTCATGTAGAATCGCAAATCATACCGCAATTCCATTGCCTGTGGGACGGTAATTTCTTACCTTTCTCTGTGTCGTGACCCTGGGTATTGCAACTCCACCGAAACCTCATCCTCCGTAGCGCCGAGAACCGGCACGCACTTGAGCGCAGTCGATGCGACGTCTTTGGCGTGAATAATCCTCAACTTCCTAAGGTCGCGCCCGCCCACAACCTTCTCCACCTTCTTTGCGCCGTCGTCGCCGCCGGCAACTTTGTCCAAGTCATCTTTCGCAGCTGTCTTCGCCTCGTCGTCCTCTTTGCTCTTCGGCAGCGTTTCGAGGAGTATGGGGTGCACAAGTTGCCGGTTGAGATCCACCCGTTGGTTCGCATTCGGCCGTTTGCGCTTCCGGTGCTCTCGCTCGTGCAATGTCGCTTCCCAGTCGTCGTCGCCTGTGTCGGAGTCGTTACCAAACTCGATGCGGTCGCTGACAGCTGGTGAGGCCCGGTGCGCCGCTCGGTTGACCAGCTTGCGCTTGCGGTCGCCGCCATTGCGGTTGTGGCTGGTGTGTCGGCTGTCCGAGGCCGGGTAGGGCGACTGGCTTGCGCGGCTGAGGTTGGTCGGGGAGGTGGATGTGCGCGGTGATGCGGACAGAGTCTTGCTGCTTCGCGCGCTGCTATCGCCACCGCCAGGCCGTGTACTCAGGCTGGCGCTACTCCTGCTAACAGTCGGGGGTGCAGAGTTCGCGTCGCGGAACTGATACTTCGGCTTCGGTTTCGGGGCTTCCACCGGCACGACGACCTTGCGGATCGTCGGCGCCGCGACCTTGAACTTGGGCTTCTGGCTGAAGATACCCATCGGGGCCGGTATCGTTTACGTGCCTGCCGTGTGGCTTCAGAAGGAGGCAGAAGAGGAGCGGCGGAGGGCTCGTTTCGAGGGGGTCTCGGAAAGGCTGTAGGGACTTGGTCGTCTGCGGCGCAACCCGGTGATCTTCCAAAAAGTTGATTCAAAAAGGCTTTGCTTGGACGTCATAAGAATGCTTGCCGAGAAGGCTTCCAAAAAATGTAGTAATGGCTCAAAAAGAGCAACGAAATTAAGTGGCTATGCAAAACATGGAGAATCCAAAAGACTGAAAGTGAGTTGAATCTGACAGAAGGCGAAATTTCGGGATGAAGTGCGCGTGCGGATCGGCGAGGAAAGACGACAAAGGGCACGCACTTCACTCCGCCGCTATGGGAAGGAAGGCACGCCATGGTGAAGGTGCGGTTTCTGCAGGGGCAGTGGTCTGAACGCGCACGTACACGCGCTGTATTACCAGCACTAAACGGCGAGCGCCCTGCACGCAGGACACTACCGGTGCAATTGCCACCCCACCCACGGCCTGGCCAGGGAAAGTTCATCCCCGCTAATATGGGGCGACGCAACTGACTTTCGCCCAGGAAAGGAGACGATTGGACAGGTCGTCGGCAGCCGTCGCCCAATGGCAGTGGCAAACAAACGTTTGACTTTCATCCGCTTCGTTCTTGCCGTTGTCCCTGAGTTGGTGCAGGCACCACACCGAAGGCTTCGATCCCGGGCCAAGGCAGCCGTTGTCGGACACGTGATGTCAAAACGGCCTAATCTTCACCGAGAGACGGCATCACAGGGAGCTTCACACAACAACAGTTGCTCTCTAGTTTTTATTATGCACCACTGAAATTAATATATATATGGATATGTACTCCGGGTACACGCATCTCGCTCATTAATAGATTACGTTGTAAAAGCCGGACCACCTCAAGGCAAAGCTTATTCATACATACACCCCACGCCTCCCCCGTTCACTTCCTGCTGTCCAACAGTGCCTTCATCATCGCGTTGCCAACCTTGTTCGCCTCGGGGAAACGGGGCGAGAAGAAGTTCTGTGTGACCACAAACCTCTCCTTCCACGTCTCGAAATGGCCGATGTTGACACACTCGGCCCAGCCGCGGGCGGCAAACGTAAACTCGAGGTCGTCCGACCGGAAGGTGTTATCCTCGATGGCGACGCGCAGCGCCTCGTCCAGTTTCGCCGTGTCGCGGAAGACACTCTCGGCTACACCCAAGCGCAACCGGAAGAGGGGTGTTGAGCAGAGCATGTGGTCATAGGGCACAATGCCGAGCTCACTCCAGCAGTCGACCATGGCCAGCAGACTGAGATGGTTGTTCGGCAGGGTGTTCTCCGGCCGTTCGCCGAGACCAAAGCCGTCTAGCAAGCCGTCGTCGAGTAACGGCTTCTCCTCCCACTTGGCATGCTCGGCGGTGCCAAACACCTTGTCTCTGGCGCCGTAGACGCGCTGCCGTAGCTCATCGGTGCGGCCCTCGAGCATCAGCTTGTAGAGCTCTGTTGTGCTTGCCGCGTACTGTGCGATCTGCCGCCGTGCTTCCGGGTTCATGATAGCGAGGCCGGCATAGACGTGCCATTTTTGTGCGTAGATGCGCAGCATCAGGTTGATCTTGACGTTCTCGATGCCGCCAACGTAGCGTGCGCCCTCCCAGGGAAACTGCTGGGAGGCGTGCCACGCCTTGCCCATAGACAAAAAGGCGACGTGTGTAACAGCCTGCGTATCAGCCGTGATGCGGTCGTGCATTTCCGCCGTCAGGTACACGTGTGTACTGCCGAGGCATCGTAACACCGTCTCGACCTTTGCGAAGGCTTCGTCGGAGGCGCGGTGCTTGATCAGAACCTATCGTAGAGAAGCAAAGGCTCGCATCAACAGACTCTATGGCGGCGGCATATCGTGCAATAACGTACCAGTGGCTGGCCATGTGTGTCGACGCTGGGGCCGTGTAGAGAGTGACACGACACGATCTGGACATCGTCTGGGAGAAACTCCTCAAATGCCTTGATTTCGGGGTCCTTGCACGACGTTTGACCGCCGACTATGGCGCCCTGCTTCGTGGCTGTTCGTTGCGTAAGAATAGGCGCTTTGAAAAAAGAAACGAAACACAAGGATATGCAGGGGCAAATACGAAGATAGGGAGCGAGACAGGCATCGGCAAAGTACAGGGCAAGAAACAGAAGAAATGCAAAGAGTGTGGTCAAGCATACAGGGACCGTATTCTTTTACAACATGGCCGATGGCGGCAGCCTCGACGCTGTAAATGATATAATCGCTCGCTCGAGAGACCAGGTGGCCGTTCCGCAGAATGGTTATGTTCTCCTGAGATAATTCTCAGCATGGGGTCTCAACTTGTTTTTATAGCCCAGCCAGTTTCGCAAAAGCATCACATCGTCTTCCCCCTGGAAGGCAAAACGTAATAGAAGCAGCAGGAGTAAAAAGTTTGGGAAGCCGTACTTTTCCAGAAAATTCTTCTTGGAGACTTTCGTATTTGTCTTCTCTATCACAGGCCACAATCCTAAACGCCCAAAAATCCAATTCGTAATCGTCAGTACGCTGACGTATCTTCTACTGGTCAGATTCGGTTCTGCAACCACAAATAATATCGAAGCTTTTCGATTGACTAGACATTTTCCAAGGTGGTTAGCAAAAGAAAACGAAGAAAAAAAGCCATCGTATGGAGCAAAAAGACGAGTGAAAATTGGTTGTGTCCAGTGTGCATAAAGCACGGGGTATGGTTTTTGCATCAGACAAAGAATTTTTAAGGTAGCTGAGAGTTTTCATCATGGAAAGTAAACGGCCACTTCCCCAGACAAGAATTGCCTGAAGAGAACCGAGAACAATACTCGAGCCAAATGCACTCAAGTCATCATAGCAAACAGGGAGGGTAACTGGAGGAGGTCGAAGGTGCAAGGCGGGAGATCGTGCAAAAAGATTTGCACTGGAAAAATGACTCACCTCGTGGAAGCAGATACCTGCTGTTTTGTCGTGGAAAATAGCTTACCTCCAGCCTGCTGCAGCCAGTCGAATGGCATACAGCCTGCCCATATCGCCCATGCCAATGAGGCCAACGGTGAATGTCTTCATGCCGGGTGGCACGACCGTCTGTGTTTCTGTTGCTGCCATGATGCGCGCGTCTGGCGATCTTCACGTCGCCTTGCCCTTTGGCGAGAACAAATAGAAACTGTTGTTTCAAACCCTCTGTATTTGCAGAATGCAAATCGGAAAACAAAACGTATCTGTTGGGGAAAATGCCCATAAATCAGACGCTCTTCTCTTCGCGATGCAGAAAAAAAGTTCGAGGAGAGAGAGAGAAAAGCTTGGAGAGGTGCGAAAGGTGAGAAGAGATTTAAGCAAATTTTTAAGTGGGTCGCTTCAAAGAGAAGCAAAATGGCAGCGATTATCGGCGTTAGGTTGATCCGTTGCACAGAGCCCCAAAGGTGCTACTATCGTAGGCAAACAAGTACGCCAACGCCGCTGTATCCACTGTTATTATTGACACAGGTGCTGGAGCTGGTCTTTGCTCTCCCTGTCAAACTTCCACATCACCTCACGGCAGAGCTCACCACAGCACTCATTAGCAACCTTTTTCTTATCTCTTCTACATCTTCATTTCCTTTCCCAAGTCACAGTAAATATCGGCGGCCGGTTTTCTTTAGTTTCACCCGCAACAAAACGCAATGGTCACAGTCTTTGCCCTCGGGTCCAACGGGTCCGGGCAGCTCGGTATTGGGCATTCAGAAGATGTCTCTGTCCCGCGGAACATTCTCTGGGCCGACGACAAGGCACCAGATTCGGTCTCACGAATCGCTGCAGGCGGCAACCATTCTCTGCTCTTGAGTGGTGACGGTGTCCTATACTGGAGCGGGGATGCAGCATCAGGTGCATGTGCCATCCTGTCTTCTGGTGGCCAGCCAGCCGGGCCCAGCTTCACCAAGATGAATGTTGATGAGCCAGTCCGTCTGATTGCAGCAACATGGGAAGCGTCTATCTTCACGGTTCTCGACAGCAACGGTAAAAACACGAGGATATTCACCTGCGGTCTAGGAGAAAAGGGCGAGCTCGGCCAGGGTCCCTTTGTTGTTCGTGACCCAAAAGCATCACAGCTGCAAAATTTTCCACCAGCAGGAACCGAGATAGTTGATCTCGCCGCCTGTATGAGCCATGCGGTGGTTGTGTTGGACAATGGCGACGTGTATGGGTGGGGTAACGGACGGAAAGGCCAGCTGGGCAGTCCTGAGGCGAATATTCTTGAACCGCGGAAAATAGAAGGTATCGACTTTGATGTGAAAAGGGCCGTTTGCGGAAAGGATTTCACCTGCCTTGTCGGAGCAAGCGGTCACGGGCGAATTTTAGTGATTGGCCAGGACAAGTGGGAAATCAAAACCAAGGCGCCGTTAGAAGCTCCCGGGTGGGTAGATATCGGAGCAGGGTGGGGGAATATCTGCATCCTAAAAGATGATGGCAAGATATTGGCGTGGGGACGAGACGATTACTCTCAAAGCACGCCACCAGACGACCAAAAAGCGTCAAAAATTGCTGTTGGCAGCGAGCATGTCCTCGCACTGCTTGAAACGGGCGATGTTCTAGCATGGGGCTGGGGAGAGCATGGCAACTGTGGCCCCCTCATCAAACAGGAGGGTAGCAACACAAAGGGCCAACGGAGAGTGGTAGCCTCGTCCAAGTTTTTGCCGCCGGGAACACGCATTTCGGGTGTCGGTGCAGGGTGTGCAACGAGCTGGATCATGATAGAGAACGAGGGCGAGAGTGGCCCATAGCAGCCACAGTTTTGCCTTAACCAAACACCAATCGATGTGCGATCAATCAAATAACCCGAATTTGCGAACCTTTTGAAGGATTAGCAGTCGCTCAAAGGCATACCAATGCCAGTGAAGAAATTACAGCGATATAGTTCTTACCTGTGTAAGACGCTGCGTCGGCTCAAGGCCCCCAGGCACGTCTGCCGCAGCCGGCTCTTCGTCGTTCACGTCTTGGCCGTTGGCGATAGGCACGAAAGCCAATTCCTTGAATCGAAAAGTTAGTCCCACAGCCCGATATGATCTTGCCAGTCGACAAAATGACAGGGGATAGAGTCGAGCAATACGTACCGGCCGGAGACTCTCATCCCATTCGATCTGAACGAACCCGGGGTTCTCCTCCTCTGGATTAACGGGCTCCCATTGGCTATCCTCATCGTATAAGGCCTCCATCCTTATAGTAGACGGGGGAGCCAGTGGCGGTCTCATTTCAAACCCAGAGTGAGCGTCTGGTGCAGACAAGGGCGCGGTCCTGCCAGTGGACGGTAGTCCATCTGGTAGAGCTGAATCTGGCTCTACGCGGCTGGTCAAGCGCGGGCCGCCCTCTGCCGAAGTTACGCTCGTGGCAGCCGTACCTGCCGGCAACGACGATCTTTCTGTTCGGGAGTTCCGGACCCTAGCAGCATCTTTCTTGGAGCCCGAGCCTTCCTTCTCACCCACAGTCATGAGTACGAACTGGCAGTACAGCCCGTTTTCGCTGTACGAAAACCTCAGGGGACTCCAGGGCTGTGAGTATTGTGCAGAGAGGTTCCCGCTCGTGGTGCATGCATGCTGGAGGATTGCCCGGAAGTCTTTCACATTGATAATGATGTGATGCCTGTGTTCGATATCAATGTCGTCAAAATCATCCATCTTGACGGCGATTGACGTGTGAACGTTCATATTGAGGATCCCTGAATTTGAAGAGGCTCGGTTAGAAATAACATCTTCTCAGAGAATTGTAAATTTGGCACTTACCGTCTGTCTTTGTGTACTGCTTTTCGGTAGAGCAAGTGAGATTCAAGACACCCTCGCCTTCCGTGTTGATGTCGAGGAGCTCGACCTTGGGCCCAAAATGGTCCATCAAGCGCCGCAATGTATGTGCAGAGATGGACCATTGATTGTCAGCTCCAGAGCTGTCAAATCTGGCAACTACCGGTGCCTTGGCCTCGAACGATATGGCGTGTGTAGCCGTGATACCTGTCCAACGACCAGAACTGTTAGCCAACAAGAACCTCTCATCGCTGTGTTTGAGGTTATCATCTTACCGTTTCTCCACGCAATTTTAGCCACAAAACGGCTCTTCCGGTCCGGCCCGTCCTCAATTGAGACATCGCATCTCTCAATGCTCGAGTCCGCACTGCCACCCCGGCCGGCGTCGCCGCCTGTCCTGCTTCGGAAAATGGACAGCAAAGCCTGGGACATCATACCTGTCAGCCGCACTGCCCAAAAAAAAAAAAAAAAAGTATATTAACTCAGGTGAAGAGTACGACTCTAGTTTATACGAACCCGGATAAGGATCAAGCATTGGAACTTTTCTGGTGAGCGCTCGCTCCCCTCATACTTGTAACGAAAGAAGTGGGAGGAAGAGAAGTTGAAAGACACAAAGGCGGACTTGATGGCGTTCAGTGCGCTTAAGACAAGCTATCACACGGTTAGAATACCCAATCGACACAAGGATAGAGACAGCCATGGACGCACCTTGTCTCTCCGGGCGTCGAGCGAGACGTCTTCGCTGAACTTCAGGATGCAGGCCAGTGCGTTCTGGAAGGCGGCCACGCCGTCGTCCGTGAGCGTGAAGGACACGATTGCCATTGCGTGAGCAGTTTGTGCACCGACGAGGGCTGCGGGGTTGGGTTGAAAGGGCGATTTGGACCTTGAACAAGCTACAAGGCGATGTGAAAGGGCGGAGAGATGCTATTCTGTGTATGCGGGTGAATTTGGGCTGTTTTCGTGACCGTGAGTGGGCCAAGTCGCGCCAAACACAGGAGAGCCAGCCGCAACCGAAAGCGCGTAAATTGGGAAGGAGCAGAGCGCACTCCTTTGGCCTCCTTTCAGAGATGCTGACTATTCTTTGAAATTCGGAAGTCCTGCTGCCCACCTTCTCGTCTTCTGCCTTTATCGGTCCACGTCGATTTCTACACAGTCGTGCGTTTTCGATGTCGCATTTAAAAATTCACGGTGGAGAACACTGCTGGATTATCTCAAGAATGCGGATGGCGAGCGCGACGGCCTAAAGACTAGCGAGCTTACTCCGTACAGCTCTTGCAACCCGTAACCAATGACGTCTGTTCGCGTTGTTGCTTCGTCCAACACCACAAGTACCGCGTCCCTCGCGTCTCTCCTTCCCCGCGGTACCATTCTAGACAACACAATTTGAGCAAGAACCACATAGCAAACCTCAATTTACATAAGATCACCTTCTACAAAAGATCAAACCTGCATCAAACCTGTCTACAGCTATCGAATGACGTGCTGCCCTTAGGTACGCTCATCCGCAGCTCAAGAGCCTCTCAGGCCACTTCAGCACCCGCGAGCTTGTCACATCCACCAGAGCTCATCCAACGCGTCGCGCCGTGCGGCGACACTGCCATGAGCATGCATGCATCACTCCCACTCGACATCTGGTGGCTCATCTCCGAGGAACTGACCGCCAGTCGCGATTTCGATGCATTATACAATTTCTCAAGGGTGAGCCGGACAATGGCGAATTTTGCGTTGCCCAATCTATACAGGTACGTCGCCTCATGTGTTTTAGACATACACTCTATATATGGGCTTTACGCAGTCGAGCTGCATCGCGCTTCGTTTGGCCACTGGACCCTTCAAAATAACCATTTCTAACTGCGACCATCTGGGGGTGCCATTTCCAGTATATACGAGCTTGCTTCGGCCAGCGCAGACGATGCCTCGATTATCGGCAAGCGGAAACTTGCGATTCTGTGGAGGGCTATCATCCTCTCCAGCAGTGGCAAGACGGCCTTTCCATACTGTTTATGGATGCAAAATCTGAAGCTCGGCGACTTCAAGGAGCTGCTGAGCGACATTGCGCCAAACAACGACCTACGGCAGCGTTTCTTTCAGGGCGATATGGCATCCTATGAGATGATGCTACAGAGTACAGCCGCAAACGTTGCAACACGACGGAACCGGCCACGCCTCGACCTGCAGGGGATCATCAACAAGGTTGGGGACGCAGTCACGCTCTTTGTCAAAGAGGCAGCAGATCGTGACAACCGAGCCGTGGCGTTGACACACCTGGAGGGCCAGTCAATACCTCTGGACGTCCTGCCCAACTGGACATCTAGGCTGGCGACACTCATGTCCCTGCACATTCAAGATGGCTCTGTAATTGGAGAGCAGGTCGCACAGTCCATCCGCGACAACTGCCCCAAGTTCCGGGAGCTCAGATGCTTCTACTGCAACGGGCCAACCGTGGATGAGGATCTGGCAGCCTTCTTCCGGACGATACCGCCCAACTCCCTTGAAGTATTCAGTGTCAGCAGCCAGAACCATATGGGCAAGGAAGCCCTCGCTGCCTTGTCGCTGCACTCGTCGTCTCTCAAAAGGCTTGGGCTGTCCGGTCTGCAAAGCAGCGCATTCGAGCACCTCGGCAGTCTCCGCGAGTGCGTGTCTCTGGAGAGCCTTGAACTGGAGGCCAATAGAGGGACAGCAGCGGACTGGGAGTCGACGTTTTCCGAGTCCTTTGCCGACACGGTGGCATGGCTCAGTGCTTGTGCGTCCATGACGAGCCTCAAACTGTGGCACGTCGAATGCGCGGCCTCTCTGCTTAAGATCATCCTAAAGGCCCCCAAGCTTCGGCTGACATCACTTGACCTAAACCTCCTCGATGCGAACGATGAGCTCTACGCCTCGCTCGGAAAGCAGGTGGCACTTGAAGGATTTTATCTTCGAAGCAACGACGTCTTGCTAGACGCGGCCTCACCGCAGCACACCCAATTCGTCCAGTCCGTCTGCAAATTGGAGAATCTGCGCGTTCTTGACATCATGCAGACCGCGATCACAGACAATGATCTTGATTCTCTAGCGGTGGCTCTAACAAATCTCGAAGAGCTTAGTTTCGATGGCGAAGGCATGGGCGACCCGATCCTGAGCTCCATCCTGTTGATGCAAAAGTTGAAGAACATCAACATCAATGCAAGCACAAACTTTACAGTGGAGGGTCTTCTCCAGTTCATCAACACGGTCGGGGAGATGCACGAGTTCAATTGTGGGCTTAGCCTTTCCATCATGAACCAGTCGTTGGACGCGCAGATATATCCTGAAGAGGAGCAGTTTTTATCCAACCAGGCCCACGTCACGTTCAGTGGAAGGATTGAGATCTCCCACCCTGAAGAAGAACATGAGAGTGACTTCTCAGACTAGATAGATGGCTTGGCATGTCCTCTTTTCTCTTCCGAGTTGAGAATATTAGTAACCAAGATACAGAACGCTATATGATGCAATTTATGACATGATGAACAAAACCCGGCACGGACGGCCCTCATGGTAAAACCAATACAAAGTTATAAACAAAAATTAGTGTCCATCCCAAGTGACAGCGCTACCCAAAAATCCCCCATTATGGCAAGTAATGCTTCTGCACTCTCTCCATCTCGTAGTCGGTTGCAGGAAGGCTTTCTGCAGTCATCGGAGCAAGGGCTGGTTGTCCAGCAACCATCTTCTCATTGAGCTCCGCCGTTATCTCGTCGACGTCAACGCCGAGATACTCCCTCAAGAACTTGCCGACATCCGTGTTCTCGTGGTTGCCCCGGATCTTCTCGGCAGCCGGCCCGCCAGAGCTGTAGATGTTGACATCCACTGCCGAGTGACCGTGCGTGCTCCAACCGACGTGCGCCCGCAGGCTGAGGATGGCAGAAAAGACGGTAGTCGCGTCTTCGGTGTGCGCCGCGACCAAGTCGAGCTCCTCGTCAAGGGCGTCGGTAATGCCGAGGCGGTCGATGATCAAGTTAGTGTTGATCCAGTCCTTTAGCGACTCTGCGCTTTGTTCAGCAGTATCACCCGCTTGACTAATAGAGGCAACATGTGCGCGCAAGAGTCCGGCCAAGTGTTCCGTAGAGGCCTTGGAATTGGCTAGGAATGACGGGAACCAGTTATAAACGGGCTCTTGGCCTGGCTCTTCTGTAAAGAGGGGTACACCGAAGGTCAGCAATCAGACAGAATATTAAACAGCACGCCACAAAATTTGAAAGAAAATTATAACTCACGGAGGGCAATGGCAAGGCCGCCGGTCTCATGGTCGCTCGTGGAGACGACAACGCCCTCAACGTCGCTCTGCTCGAGGAAATCGAGGACAACCTGGAAAGTTTTGTCGTATTCAAGCACCTCGCGGACATGGGCGGCAGGGTCGTTGACATGGGCGGCGTGGTCGATGCGGCTGCCTTCGATCATCAAGAAGAAACCATTGTCGCTATCCTTGGTCACCGCCTCCAGAGCGCGGAGCGCAGTCGTGGCCATCTCACTCAAACTGGGGTAGGTGTCGGCCATGTTGCGGCGGTCGAGCTCAAAGGGGATGTTGTACCCGGCAAAGAGGCCAAGCGTCGGCAGCGTGACATTCTTGCCCAGCTTCAGCGTGTCAAAGCCAGAGCGGTCGTCGAGGTACGTCCAGCCGTTCTTCTGTGCAATACCAGCAACACTGATGTCGTCCTGGCGGCAGCTACCCTTGGTCGAATTGGCCAAAAAGTGGCAGCGACCACCACCGAGCATCAGGTCGACGACGTGCCCCAGTGGGCCCTTGCCGATCTCGTGCAGGGCAATCTCATCATTCTGTGTGCGGTAGTTGACGTGGCTGGCGAAGCATGCAGGCGTGGCGTCCGTAATGTCGGTGGTGACAACGAGGCCGGTGTGGTAACCAGCTCTCTTGGCGGCCTCGAGGACGGTGCCGCAGGGCGTGAAATCGGGCAGGGTGCTGATGGCGCCGTTGTACGACTTGCGGCCGCACGAAAACGCAGTGGCACCAGCCGCCGAGTCGGTCACCAGGCTGTTGCTCGAACGGGTCCGGCTCGTGCCCCAGAAGTGGCGGTCCAGAGCCAGGGTGTCGTTGATGGGGATGTCCTCGATGAGCTGGCGGAAAGAGCGAGTGAGTGAGAGGGATGCCGGGCCCATGCCATCGGATACCATGAAGATGAGGTTCCGTTTGCCAGGTGGCACCGTAGACTCGGGCGGCGTGTGGCCAGACTTCTGCTCGTGCTGAACCCATGCGGCGAGGACAATGACAGCCGCCGTCGCCACCAGCGCCCAGGCAAACAAGAGCAGCTCGCGCAACCGAGTTGACCACGGGCCTCTCACGGACCGCTGGCTGCGGCCATCTCCGCCGCCTCCTCCATGCAGCGCTGCATCTTCTTCTTCGGCACGGTCGTCGGATCGTTGGGACTCGCTCGAGGGCCGCGCTTCGGCAAGCAGTGGCGTCCTAGCGGAAGGCTGGCCGACGTTAGCAGGTAGCTAAAAGAAGGGTTGAGAGGGCTGGGCCACGCTTTTCGAACTCACCATCGTTTGTCGAGGTAATCAGGGCAAATGGAGGCTTTGGAACAGTTTGTTGTCGGAGGAAGAAGGAGCCACCAAGAAGAAGGGAGGGCGGGGAAGAGGTAACAAGGGCAATCGTGCAGAGCAGGTTACGTTGCGAGTCATGCGGCAGGTGTGCTGCAGCGCAAGGGGCAGTGGGGTGGAGAGCTCCTGCACAGCTATCGCCGATGCATCTGACTCCCCCCCGTGGCAATCTAAGGCTAAAGGCGGCCTGTGCCCGTTTCCGCGTTCCTTCTTTGGCACCTGCTACATGACATCACATGGCCCTTAAAATGTCACCCAAAAGCGAGAAGAGGCGCTACGGCGAGTGCTGTCAGGCAGCCCACCGTCTAGGCCTGGCCCGACGCAGGCAGAACGATAGCGGGAGCCCACTGAAACGACCGCTGGAGCCAATCACTGTTCCACGTTTGTCAGAGTCCGTCTTATGTCTCCGAAGTGTGCATTTTTCTCTCTTTTGCTGCGACCCTGGGGCAACTTTTTTCGTGCGAGAAACGGCCGAACAGAATATTGATAAAACTGTAGTCAGCCTCTGGAGAAAAGTCCTGTCGTAGCGACGCCAGAGGGCCAGTCTCAGAGCGTTGAAAATATATCCTTCCCCTCATTCCCGGCCCTATGCGTCCGTTCCTGACCCCATTTGGAACTTCTGTCTCTGGGAGTGCATCCATGGGCCGACCCGTCGCAACGGCCATCACACGCCGGGTACGCCTACACACGGCACACAACGTCTACCGTTATTGCAAGACCCTTACGAATAAACCCCTCTTTTGCGCGCGCTACACCACTAATTGCATCCCGCGCTCGTCGACGCCGAGAGCACAGCTTCCCGCGCCAATCTTTACAACGGTAAAGACTTGTCTACAAAGAACACGGTCACGGGTGATGTCGTCCTCGTCTGAATCACCGGCCATCGCTGGTAGCACATGTAAGGAGGAGGCGGTGCCCGAAAGTGTCGGCAAGGCTATGGAGAAGGCGACAGGCGAGGTGGCACCGGCTGCCGATGCGCAAGATGCCGCCAAGGCTGAAGAGGAGGAGCCAAAACTCCCACCACTCACGCCGGCGCAGTTCCGCGAGTACAACCGGATGGCCGAGCATATGGACCACTTTGTAAGTGCGGCACGGACTGATATATGAGTCGCTCTGGCTGGCTAGCGCGTATATCACGAATCACAGAGTGCTTTTCGAGCGTCTACTAATACGGGGCAGCACAACCACTTCCGCCAGGTGTGGACCATGATGTACGATGCGTGCGAGAAGAGAAAACGGCCGGCGGGCATGTCGATACGGCAGTTTCTCGATGAAGGCCTGCAGTTTATCAACTTCCTGACCACTCACCACTCGATCGAAGAGTCATACGTCTTCCCGATGCTTGCCAAGCGCATGCCCGAGTTCCAGCAGCCGGGCAAGAAGAAGGCGGGCGCAGCAACCAACAAGGGCACTGCCAAGGCTGCCGAGCTGATCCAGCAGCACCGCGAAATTCACGAGGGCATGGACGCGTTCGAGAACTATGTGCGGCGGTGCCGCAGCGGCGAGACGGAGCTGGAGATGACGGTACTCAAGGCGCAAATGGACTCGTGGGGCAAGGTGCTCTGGCTGCATCTCGACGAGGAGGTCGCGGCGCTCGGTGCTGAGAATATGCGCAAGTACTGGTCCCTCGAAGATATGCGGCGCATGCGGATGTAATTGGCGGTGTCACACGCATTCCCGCGACGGATGACGACCAACGAGCGACGAGAGACGAATAGAATGGGAACGAATCTTGCATATATTTCGTGGCGAATTTCTTGTTTAGCAAATATCGATTCAGCGCTTTGAAACTGCCCGTACTTCGTTAAACACCCAGGAGCAAGGAGTGTGAGAATGTGTCTGTGTCGATGTCATTTGAAATGGACGGGAGTGCGTCGTAGAGAGTTGGAAGAGAGGGAGAATAAAATAATGGTAAAGATGGATAAAAGCCGGGAAGCAGAAGGTCGAATGAGAACCAAAACATACCATATATCATATCACGTGCTTATCCACGTAGATGGTCGCATTGACCATGCCTCTGCCACGAGACAAAACATCGTGATACCGAGGCAAATGGCAGCTTCGATCCCGTTTTGGTACTAGCGGAACCTGGGTACGACTCCAGACGCCGTACTGCAACAGCATTGCCGTGCCTATCCTCATCGACAGCGAGACAGCCGACAAAACCTGTCCAAGAAGACAAACAGAGGGCAACACCGAAGGAAGTAAGACATTGCGATGCATGTACGGTGAGACGGAAAAGAGCATCTAGCTAAGTGAGAAAAGAAAAGAGACGGGAAGAAAGGCCTGTCCATGGTGAGTTGGGTGACCTGCTGCGCGATGCGTTGTCAACCTGCAATTGAGCCTCTCTCTGGTTTGTTTACATGCGTTTTGACCGGGGACTTTTAGTGCGTGCTGGCGCGATATTGCGCACAGGTTCCAGCTGCAATGGTGCAGCGCCAAAATAGAGAGAAACGGCCAACAGGGACACACACACACACAGCGAAGCCAACCGGCCACAGCAAGTTGGACTGCAGGGGTGCTCAGAAACAGCCAATCACAATGCATGACGCGCCCCGCCAATGGCCAAAAGGCCCTGTCCCAGCCCAGCTTTTGTTGATGCACAGCGCCCAGGAGCCAGCGTGCCCCGTTCCAGCCTCTCCGACCACCATGCACCTCCTCTCTCTCCGCGTCCAGGCCCCACTCCTCGTCCCCCCTCTCACCACCAGCCAACTTTGCTTTCCCCTTTCCGACCTAATTACCCACCTGGTCGCCCCTTCCTCTCGTCTCCCGGGCGCCCGGCTTTCTCAGCGCGACGCAATTTCACAACACAAACAAAACTCGCCCGCTCCCACGCTCCTCCCACCTCCGGCGGCTCACGGCGTCCAGTTTCTTCATCATCGCATATTGCTGTCGCACTCTGTAAGTAACGCCCCTCGATGCCCTCATTTTTTATGCTCATCTTGCATTCCGTTCCTCATGTGCTTTATTATCGGGCATCGTCGAGATCGTCACTGCACTTCCACTGTTTTGTTGTCTGTTTCTCCCCTGGCGGACCTCGGTCCAAACACAGTAAACAAAGCCATTGGCCGCATGCCTCACGTTAAATTGGCCAACGCATCCACTGCACCTCACATCCGCATTCCTGCTCTCCTACCCAAATTCTTTTTTTTCACTCCCGTCATCGGCGCATTCCTCGTCCCGCTTCATCAGCCTCGTCCTCAATACTGACAAGCCTGGCGACCAGGTCTAGACTCCTACCTCCCCCAGATGCCGATTTAGCAACTCGCCCACCATGTCATTCAAAGTCGAGCGGGATACATTCCAGCAGCAAGGCGCTGCCGCCTTCCAGCAAGGTGCTTCGCAGTTCCAGCAAGGTGCTTCGCAGTTCCAGCAGGGCGCTTCGCAATTCCAGACGCCGCCGACCTCGACCGCCCAACAGCTGCTGCACCCCATTCGGACCGCCGAGCGTGCCCTTGCCGGCCCCCCGATCCCCGGCACCAGCGGCCATCATCCCCTTGCTGAGGTTGTCGGCACCGCTCTGACCGGTGGCCGCCAAAATGCCGGCACCAAAGGCTACCTTGCTGTACGTGTAGTCTCCTCCTGCGGGCATTGCTCGGACGACACGAGTCGCGCAGCTTAGGAGACGATCAATGACGAGGCTGACCATGGCGTACACTCGCGAGATATAGGCCTACATCAAGCAGCTGGAGGAGAACCCTCTGCGCACAAAGATGCTCACTGCGGGCACGCTGGCCGGTACTCAGGAGTTTCTTGCCTCGTGGCTGGCTAAGGACCGCAACAAGCATGGAAACTACTTCACCTCGCGTGTGCCCAAGATGGCTGCCTACGGCGCCCTTGTGAGCGCTCCTCTCGGCCACTTCCTCATCTGGATCCTTCAGAAGACCTTCAAGGGTCGCACCAGCCTGAAGGCCAAGATCCTGCAGATCCTCGTGAGCAACCTGATTGTAAGTGGCAGAATAAGCACCCTCCGTTCAGGATTTATCAAGTCGTGTGTCGTCGACTGTCAAACTAATACGTGCAACTAGGTTGCCCCGATCCAAAACACCGTTTACCTGACGGCCATGGCCCTGATCGCCGGTGCCCGGACATACCACCAGGTCCGCGCCACGGTCCGCGTCGGCTTCTGGAAGGTCATGCGCGTGTCCTGGATCACGAGCCCCATCTGCCTGGCCTTTGCCCAGAAGTTCCTCCCCGAGAACGCCTGGGTGCCCTTCTTCAACCTGGTGTCTTTCATCATCGGCACCTACATCAACACCGTCACCAAGAAGAGACGCCTTGCAGCTCTGCGCAAGAAGCACTTCGGTGACGGCTCCGGCCGCGCCGGCTCTGCCGGTGGCCGTGTCGAGGACTACCCGCCGCCTCCCCCGCTGGGCGGCCAGAACCCTTCGTACTAAATGCTGCCAAGACACGAAAGCGCAAACCCGATGTCGAGGTCATCGGGCCTGGGGAGAGATTGCCATAAACCAGTAATTATCAACAAGATGAGCAGAGCTCCCCATGCACATTTGTGTATATTTTATCTTTAACTATAACAACGGTCGGACTTGAGGGTTGTATGTTGTAAAGGGAAGGATTTTTTCTTGGATATGTTTTCAGTTATTTTCATATTTATCTATTCTGCTATGGAAGGTGTTTGTTTCAGTCTTCCGGTTGACGTTTCTATTTCAGTTTTCGTTTTGCTTATACGGCTCATTTCTTTTTTTCCTTTCACAATGTATGAATGCAAAACCTTGGTAGAGAGGTATAAAATCAAGATAGTTTCAAGATCAGAGGTGTGCTCATAACGACATGAATTGCTCTACCTAGCAGTAGCTTGACGTTCCCGTCAATTTCTACGCTGGCCAGATTTCAGCACCGGAGTCTAACAAGGCCGGGTGCAACTCCACCTACCCCAGTTCACAGCTGGGGCACGGCGTGAGCTCTCGCGGTTGTGGGCCTGCTTGCACTTTGCCGCGCCTAAACGCGGGGACTATCTGGCGCCGTACACCCTTCGATCATCGACATGCCCAGAATGGGCGGCCATCTATGCGTGATATAGCGGGGAGATCATCGAGATAGTATCGGAGCAGCTTTGGTATAAACATGGTTGAGTCGAATCAAGCCACATTCACGTTCACACGTCAAGAATGGCGTCATGGCCCTCGAGCATGAATCCAGGGCTCCAATACTCCCATTCGGCAGCCTGCTTGTCCACCCAGAGCATGCTCTCACCCACGAGATCGTCGATGGCTGTCTGCGCACGCGCGCGAGCCCATTTCAGGTTGATCATGAGCATGGAGACACTGACATAGCCGAGCATTTGCACAGCTTCGAGGACGGCGCTTTGGTCAGTGTTGAGCTCCTTCGGCACCGAACGGATGTACGGCTTGCTGCCGACTTTGATGACAGAGTAGGATGAGCCCAGTGGCTCGAGAGTGCCTACTGCACGGAGGATATCATCTCTGATGAGAATCAATTAGTAAGTTTCGCAACCTCCCCAGTAATGCAATAGTCACAACATTGTAAGGGTCACTCACTCTGTAACTTCGGGTGCTCCCTCCATGCGCGCCAGAGCAAGGCGGTCTCTCACCTTGCGGACTTCAATGAGACCACCATTCTCGGCCCGCGTAGCCGCACACACTTCGACCACCCGGACCGCAAGCTCAAAGTAGAAATCGTTCACAGTCCGACCTAAGAGCTGTGCCCAGATCGACCCGCCTGAGGCGCTGTTGCTGCTGGCCAGTGGATCCACACCAATCGCCGTACACATACGAGCGAACTGGGCGCGGAACGTGGGATTTGACCGAATGTCCTTGCCGTGTGTCTGAGCAAACTGCTGAAGCAATGAACGGAACACAGCGAGCTGTGTCTCAAGCGCCTGCGCATTCGTTGACCGGAGGTTGGACCCGTGAGACGCATACTGTGCCGACGTGATCCGGGACCGGTCGAAAGCCGCCAGGCCGACACCCTTTCGCGACATTGTAGTAAGACGCAGAGGGGGCCAACAAGGCTTCTGTCCCTAATTATTGTGTTCTTCTTTCGTGAGGCACGCGAGTGACGACAGCCTCGGCTTTGTTGATAAGAGCAAGGAGACGTCCAGCAATATGTGCTAGGTGGGAGTATTAAGTGGAGACCTATCGACATTTAATGGTGGGGTCGGCTTACGTTATCGAGGCTAATATAAGTCACGTGTAGATAAAGAGTTTCACATTGACTTGGAATTTTTTCACTTTCTAGTCGGGTCACATGACTCTGTAATATACCACACTGGGTTTAGCGCGGAAAATATCCCACAAACCCTAAGTTCGAAGAAAGTTGTGCCGCCCGACTTTTTTTTATTCCACCTTTTCCCTTTGCAGTCCTGTCCATTCGAAATCTTTTGCAAGCGACTCATTCCGCCCTCTCTCGACGACCTCTCGATCACCATCCTCACAATAACCGCAAAAATGGCGACAAAGCAACGGACGATCTGCTTCGGCAAGAAGGCATGTTGATGCTCCCGATGAATAAATCTCCCCACGGCAGACGGCACTTTCGATCCTGTCTCGACAAGGACCGGCTGGCCGATGGTTGAGAAGCGGAAGAAGGAACGACGTCTCGAAGGAGGAACAGAATTGTTAACTTTTTGCCAACAGAAAACCGCGACTGCTGTCGCTCGCTGCGAGGCTGGCCAGGGCCTGGTGAGTTTTCTTCCACCCCAGCGATCGAGAATGTGAAACGACGTTTGGTGAACCGCTTCTAACCTGCTTGTGATATAGATCAAGGTCAACGGCCGCCCCCTTTCTCGTACGACTTCTCCACCCCTCCTGATGCCTTCCAGACATCAACCCGACGACAATATTCTCTTTCCGCGAACGGACGAAAACTAACAACCTCCACAGTCGTCCAGCCCGAGACCCTCCGCGCCAAGCTCTACGAGCCTGTACGTTGAATCCAATCCCCAGTCGGTCATGACACACCCGTGGAAGCAGAGCTGAATGCTGTGCTTCCGCACGAGTCTTGAGAGGAGGCGCTATTTCGCATGGAGGATGAATACTAAATGGGTTTTCTCGATACAGGTCCTTGTTGTCGGTCTTGACAAGTTTGCCGGCCTCGACGTAAGTTCATTACCTCTGGGAGAAGAATACCAGCCACCATCTCTTGAGCCAGCAAAAGTTCTAACGTGAATAGATCCGTGTCCGCGTCACCGGAGGTATGAACGATACTTGATCTCGACAGCATACGGTGGTTTTGAATTTTCTCTAACGCAGTACTTTTCTTCTTCCGCTCACAGGTGGTCACACTTCGGTATGTCTCTCACCCGTTACGACAACTGTTTCTACGTCTACTCGAGAAGAATTTCGCCACTAACATTCCATCCAGCAAATCTACGCCATTCGGCAAGCCATCAGCAAGAGCCTGATCGCCTTTTACCAGCGCGTACGTTACGACCCTCTCGCTATTTTTCGCCATACCCACATTTCGATTGTCGAACCAGAGAATTTGTTTTGCTAACCCAATGAATAGTACAAGGATGAGCACTCCAAGGCTCAGCTGAAGCAGGCCCTTGTTGCTTGTAAGTTGAACACTACCCGAGAAGGGAACCCCTCGGGGCCCTGTCCGATATATTCTGCACTAATCGCACGATACTAACTACAACTTTCAGACGACCGTACCCTCCTCGTTGCCGACAACCGTCGTTGCGAGCCCAAGAAGTTCGGCGGTCCGGGCGCCAGAGCCCGTTACCAGAAGTCTTACCGTTAAACACGGAAAGGACGAGGTATCGGAGAGCGTGGCAGGCGGGAGAACGTCAGGAGACGGCCGGTTTTGGTGGTGCCATGGATGCTGCTGGCTCTGTCAAACAAAAGACGCAGCGCCAGCAACCATTGCAGGCATCATCAACGACGCATGGGCAGGACAGGATGGAAAAAGCGTTTTCCAAGGCTGTAGTAGCATGTACTACGTGGCTTTTTTTATTTTAAACTACTTGTTCACCTGGAGTTCGGAAAGGCGGCCTGTCGCAGGAGGATCGGTCGCCGCCATCCTTTTTGTATCTTTTCGCTTTTTTTCATAAAAAAAACTGCGTCGCTGCGCCGTCGTTTCCAGGCTGATGGGGTGGTTATTCACAAGCATGGCCCAGGCAAAGGAAAAAATAGAAAAAACTTTAAAAGTCTAAAACACGCGAATAAGAAATGTCCAAAATTGAAGACAAGATTGATAATGTAGTCCCCCCAGTCCTAGTAACATCATATCAAGATGAATTTAAGCAGTCTTTATATTACCACAAACAAGTTATTCTATTTTGTGCTCTGTATGCTAGTATTTCCTTCTCTATGACGCCAAAACCAAAACCAAAATCTAAATGACAGCAAATCCTGAAATCATGATCGTATATGTGATCTTCATATCGTTCTCTTTAGATCACCACTCAGTCCCAGGAAAGAAGGCCCATCTCTCTCCCATTTTCGTCGAGATCAACCAGGACAGGCTGGTCGGAGTCGGAGTCGGTATCAGAAAGGCCCGTATGGTGTTTTCGGCGAGAGCCCTGTCCGGGACCGGTCGTGCGACTGATAGCCTCCTCGTAGTAGTCCATCTCTCCGTCAGCATCGTCGTTGTCGGCAGGATCACCAAAGCGGCCTCCTCGGTTGTCGTCATTCTCATAACCGCCGTCAGTGCCAGTATTGCCAGCTCCTCCCGCAACATAGTCACTGCGCAAATCCCATCCATATTTCCACAGGGACGCCTCGAGGCTTGCAAAGGCCTCGCCAACTGCCGCCTCTGCGGGCGATGCAGCCTTGCCAAGGCCCAAGAGTATCTCGTTGAGATGCCGCTTGAAATCAGTTAGCGAGACCTGAAGGCGAGCGGCGCCCTGTGGCTTCGCCTCGAAGATGCCAGTGCCGCCGGCATCTGCGTCTGTGCCGCCGGTGGTGGTGGCGTTGGCACCGGTGCTCGCTGACGTGTGGCCGAGGAAGCCGCCAGAAACGTGACGCTCAAGATACAAGAATTGGCAGTGCAGAGTCTGTATGAACGAGCGGCAGAGAGCCGGCCGCCGGGACACGAGCTCCCGAGCACGCAAGAAGATCTTGAGCACAAGGTGCCACCACTGCTCCAGGCAAGATAGGTTGCTCAGCAGCGTGCCGGTGAGGAAAGCAAACTGAAGCTCTCCAATCAAGTCGCTGTCACCGAGGCGGCCGCCGCTATTGTCTTCGGCGGGGGAGAATTGGTCGAGCAAAGCAACAATCCGCTCCGTAGTGTCGGATGACCCTGTATTATTTGCTGACTTGTCGGGGATAGTGTGTTGTAGCGCTGATGATGATGGCAGTGCAGTCTGTCCGCTGTTGCTCGACTTGCTCTTGTCACGAGACGCAATAAGTTGGTACGGATCGAGGTCGTCCTTGGCGAACAAAAATGTGAACTCGGCGTATCCCGCCCACAACTGGCTTGTTGCCCTGGGCATGGCAATCTCGCCTTTTGCGGTGTCGGTCGTGGACACCATCCACTCCGTGTGTGTAGCCGCGGTCGTCGCACCCGGTGTTGCTGCCGCCACTATCGCCACGGCCTGCTCCTTTATTTCCGTCGTGGCAGGTGGCTTGTGTCCTGTGATGCGTCCGAGGACGGGCTCAGAGATGCAGGACGTGAGGCCCGCCCAGATTCCAGCTTCGGGGACTACTGTCTCAGAATCCTGCGGAGGTAGGCCTAGGTATGGCTGACGAAGAGATGCAGATGTGGCCGCCCGCTGACCGGAGGAGACAGCCGTACTATGGCCGGCGCTGTTGTAGGACAACAGCCTAGGGTAGACTGCCGTAATGTCCTCGGTTAGAGACCGGGCCTCATACTGGCTAGCACACTCGCCAAGCACTTCGTTGAACCGATCCCACTGTTTGACGCGAATTGCACTATATGGTTCTGGTTGCGTCACAAACCAGTATCCTTGCCGGGACATGGCACCGGGCGCCGATAGCCAGACAAAGTGGGCACCAGGGGGTAGATCGCGGAAACCGAGTAACGCACTGTTGCCTCCATCACTGCTTCCCGTCGTCTCGGTGGCGGCGGTTTTCTTGACCGTCAGCGCCATAATGTCGCACCCCACTTGAGACTCGAAGGGAATGCTGAGAAGGACGAAAACGTCGCCCTTTGGCGGAGGACGCGTCGATATTTGGGAGCCTCCAGCAATGTTTCCGGGATTTCTGATGCTGCCTCCTGTGGTGGTGACATTGTCACTCGCAGCTGTGCTGTTCTCGCCTCCTGAGGTCTCGCGGCCTTCAGAGATGGGCTCTGCTGCCTGGACAACCTTGAGGTGGCCGATGGGGTAGGCACCCGTGAATGGGATGGACTTGTGCGAGAGAACGGAGTTGGACTTGGCCAAAGGCTGGTTCTTGTTGAAGGGGATGTTGGTGTTGCTAGCGGTGCTGGAGCTCCGGACACTACCTTCTCTATCGTTGACAGAGGCCGCGGAGAGTACCTCACCCACAGCGGGGACCGGCGCTCCGGTCTGACCGTCCGCCATGTCGGGCGGCAAAGTAAACGGGTAAGGGAGGGAAGATAGAGGGTTATCGTTTAAGGGTTTGAGCCTCGGGACTCGGGTCGCTCTGTGATGGAGAGCAAGGCTGGGATAAGAAGAGAGGCAAAAGGCCAAGAAAAAGTTGATGGAAAAGGGAGACAGGCAAGACTGTTAATCAGAGAACGTTGCTGGAAAATGGGTACAGATATGCAAACCTAGAGGAGACGTTAGGCATTTTTTAGGAGGGGCATGGGTAGAGAATAAGATTCGTTGGCTTTTTATTTGCTGCTGGGTCTAGGTTTGTTCTCTGGCGTTCGCTCCTGCTCAAGGTCAAAAAGGCTTGTGATGCGATTTGGGTGATGACGTAAGGTGCCTAGTTTGACCGCAAGCAAACAAAGCGCATCAAAAAAAAAAAGCAATCCACGGCGAATGTCTCAATTCATTAATTTTCTCAAGCCATCTGAGCGATAAAATGAGAATCTTATGATAAATATTTATAGTTGCCTACGTTTTGGTGTTTTATTGAGCATAATAAAGGCCTTGTCTTATAATAAATTATAATATGTATCGCGAATTGATTTTTTTTTGCCAAAAACAAAAAACAACAGGCTATTACACTTATTTTTCGATTAAAGATAAAATATTCGATTCGATACACTATTCAGGATCTCCCAACAAAGACCAGAAAGGAAACAAGCAAAAAAACCAAGGGTGGCGACAAGGAGTCTTCTACGAGTCTACATTTTAAGGCGGCAGCAACCCTTAACTTGGGAGCCTAATGCCGTGTTACGTCGGCGAGCTTGATGACGATGATATGTCTTACAATATACCGATTCAGATGCCACATTTTCTGTGAACGAATTCCGCGCATATTGGGTTGGCGTTCTCACCCATCCCCTTGGCGCCACACCCGCACCAAGGAGGGTGTATCTTGAGTGTGAAGTTGTGATGTGCAACGCCAGCTAAGGATCGCATGGGAAATAGATTGAGATTGAAATCGAAATAAACCCTTCCAGGATGCAGATATAAAAAATAGGTCAGCCCCCCGCACTAAACGGAAGGTCTTGAATGACGTCTGTTGGAGAAACGAAAATACGCAGGGATATCAATACAAATGGGAAGGACAGATTCGGACAGAGTCGAACCATCGCATATCTTGTTTTGTACTGGCCGCACACGACATTAAGCTATCCTAGGATGTGGCTCATGAGAGACACAAAGCGTGTGTGAACCTATCCTGAATTTCCGGATTTTGGTGTGATACAGACTGTAGTATTTCATATTCATTCGTCGACTTTGCACGTCGACGATGATGTGTTTAGGGATATACAGAAAGGGCTGGCCGTGATTTTGCATGTGCGGAAAGAGGCTGGCATGCGATAGTTTGAAAAGCCATGCGCGTCGCACGTAAGTTGCGAGACGTGGACGAACGAGTACGTACACACTAAATGTAGAACCCAAACATAGCCTGCTCAAGATACAAAGGCTGCACACACAGTGCTACTGTGTGCCGCGCCTGCATTAGTTTATTAAGAACGTAGTCGATGGATGGCGAACGAGGGATCGCCAACCAGACCAGCGCCGCACGTCCACGTAGGGCGGCCGAGCAAACGCCAGTCATGCATGACCGGGCGGTGGTTAGGCTGCTCGCTGCTGCAGGGCTCGGCCAGACCCCCCCTGGCTTGCTTAGCTGGGAGACAGAAGGCCGGTGCCAGAGTTGCAGCGGGCGGCCGCCTGCTTGGGTCGCGGATCGTTGCAGCGCTAGCGAAGCGACAGTGCGCTACAGCCCGCAGGCGAGACAAGACGAACGGGATGTTTTTAGGGGAGAAAAAATACAGTTGTATCTCACTACTCGAGTAGCGTGTGCAACAGCGCTACCAGGCTCGCGGGCCCGGCTCCTGTTGGCTTGCTGTGTGACCTGGCCTGGCTTGGCCCTAGCCAGGCCCCCCTTCCCTTTCACCCCCTACACCGGTCGAGCTAGCGCCGCGCAGTTGCGCGTGGCCTGCCACGCTACGGGGGATTTGGTACTGGGTCGACCTCCAAAATGCATATTATTTCATGCGCCAGCGCGTGCTTTCACAGGCGAGTTTAGCGGGCAAGCCCGCCTTTTTTGGGGGCCGTTTCTTGGTAGGCTAATTTAGGGGGGGTTTGCTTTCTGACATGCCGCCCTGACGATTGTTCTCGTACCTGCACTTGGCCAACGCCCATCATCTGTCCGTCATTATTGAGATGCTCCAGAGGGCCAAAATTTAAGCGTGGTGTGTCCCGTCTTCCCCCCACACGCCAACTTACTGGCTGCCGCACCCGCGCAGGCGTTGGCGCTGGCGCTGGTTGCTTCCTTCACACCTTCCATACCGGGCTTCGCCTTGTTTATATCAGAATAGTATGAAGCATATAATCTTACAAGTAGTTAAGACTTACGCCATATAAGTTGACGCGGAGTCGGTAAAACGGGTCTGCATCTGTACCGTACACTTTTATACGAGTGCACGTCAATGCGGGATTGAAGTGCAAGCTACCTGTAGATGTAATCTTAGAACAAGCAGCGAGACGGCTTGTCAGTGTAGCTGGTCCCGATGATTGTTTTGCCATACTCTGCTCGGTTTCCCCCATATGATCTCTTTCCAATGGGCTCTCTTTCCAATGGGCTAGGGGCCATCGCACGTGCCGAATTTATCGAATTTATCGATTCGGCTTGCCCTCCGAGCCCTGGCTCCCGTGCAAGCACCTGTCGGCGGGGCATGTTTTACTTTGCAGAGGGCAAAAGTATGGCAGGTATCTTGTATCTCACCTTCTCCTTGAATGCACACACAAAGAGCAAAAGGAGTACGAAGTAATACATCAGGATACATTCCGGCCGCCACGTTTCTGCAATGTTCAAAGGTCGGGCCATGCATGGCAAGACTAAGCCAGGCTAGGTCAGCCTAGACCAGAGGCCCGGATCGTGGTGGCCGGCCCCAATGCGTTTGTGCGCGCATAGAACTGCTTTTCTCGACGATTTTTGCACGCCAAGGATATCCGCATCCCTGTTTTGTGCTACCACACCTTTCCACTGCATGGGAAGCGACAAGGAGGGGCACGCAAGTGCGTGAGCGCGCGGGGCGTTCGCTTTTGGAATGCCTTTGCGTTTGATCAAATATGTGACCCGGGTCGATCGAAGGGAGTATTATGTAATTTATTGATGTAGAGTATGATCTGTCCGCGGCGGCGCTGGCTATTTACCTACCTACTTACACACATTATTCTTGTCATATATATACTGACATATTGCACGGTTTGATTTCGCTGGGGTTTAAATTTTCCTTTTGCTTTTCATTGCCTACATACTCACCGCGTGGGCGGCACTATGGTATGTTTGCTCGGCCGCTAATCGCACACAACCGGCGGAACTCTAAGGACAAGTGCAAGAAGAAGAAAATAAAGTAAGGGGAAAAAATGGATGGGAAAAAGACGAAAGGGGGGCTTCTCTCCTGCTAGCCAAAAAAAAAGATAGCATATGGAGCATGTTTCTTCTGGTTGGAAAGGATGCGGGATGGAACTCAAAACGGGAACATTGGAAGAGTGATGCGCACGACACAGTATTTCATGGACAGCAGATCAAAAAAAGTTTCCCAACTCCACGTCTGAAGACCAATCCAGACTTCTCCCCGATGCTCATCCAAGAAAATGAAAGAGCGCACCCCTGACAAAAAACATGTGTAGTGACAAAAAGAAACTAGAACAATACTAGAACAGTGATAGCAAAACAGTGCGAAAAATAAGTCTTCCCTCATCAACCAAAACACCAGTCGTTCCCACCAAAATGCCAGTATTGAGACGGCCGCTCCAGACTTGAGAGATCATGTACAAAGAGGGGAAGGTAGAGAAAAGAGAAAACGTTTAAAGATAGTAAATGTACCAAAAAAAGGCAAGACTGAAACGAGAGGAATAGACAGGGCAACAATGTGAGTGACATTGGGCGAAGTTGGAAACATGTCTTGCAAAGCATGAAATCATAAACACGCGTTAGAACAGGGGAAACAAAAATGAGAATGCCGCCGATGAGCCCGACCTTCGGGCTCCCCAGAACCGAAATGTTCCGCTCGCTCATCGTATCTTGGCCAACCATGTTCGCGAATGACTGGGGCGTAGAAGTAAAACTGTTGTCGATGTATCCTTCACCCAGGCCACGTTGTGTCTTTGGCTGTCGATGCGGAGCGGCGGATATGAAACTGAGAATATAGACGGTGCGCAAGACAGATAAGATAATATCCGCCAGGCGCGTTGTGAAATGTGCAGAAGCGTATGAATGGGCGTTAGCGGCCCCCATTTTCGAAATTTTTTGTCTTTTTTTTGTCGGGTTTGTATGAATGTGTGGATTTGTTTGTACACGTTCGATCTCGCCATAGCGCGGAATTCCCCATGAGAAGAATTCAAATCTTTTAACGCTGGTACATCTGCTGGTTGGACGGAGGTCCATAAGGTGATGCGGGCGGGTAGTTCTGATGCATGTAGTTGCTGTTGTAGTCAGCGGGAATCGACGAGGCTGCGACACCCGACGCGGGCGGGGCAGGATATTGGTTCGGCTGGTAGCCCAGGGGAGGGAGCTGCCGGCTGCCGGCATAGGAAGAGGCAGCCTGACCGCCGTCACCACCAGGCTGGCCACCACTGGGATCACCACCACCCGGACCACCGGACGCGGCAGCGGCCGCGGCAGCCTGGCGCTGGCGCTCGTCCTCGGCCTTACGTTGGGCGTCCTCCTCCTTCTTGCGCGCCTTCCACTCCTTGCGAATCTCCTTGAACTCTGTTGAAAGACACATTGGTTAGCTGCCAAATCCTTTCGTAGTTAATCTATTTTGAGCCGATAGCTCAACCCAGCAATCTGGTTGGCCCTTGTATGTCCTTAGCCTCGCCCCCAGTGTTGTGGTTCATCCGCCGGCTAAAATGCGCAATGCGAGGCAAGCGCTAGTTCACGACATGGGATGGAACAATAGCAGGCCGACCACAAGACTACTGGTGGTTGTTTGGTAGCTGCATGATGCACAATCCCGAGTCGTCGCAAACCGCCAACGCCACGAAACTACCGCCGAGCCAGGAGAATGCGAAATCAGGAAAGGGGCGAAATGACGACAACAGGCGACTGCTTTGTTGCGGAATATGTATTTACCTTCCGGAGTGCGCTTTTGGCCGTGAGACTGCATTGTCACATGGGCGTTCAGGTGGTTGAGCGTGCCGTACGCCTTTTCGCAGCCGTTCCAGCCGCACTTGTACATCCGTTCGATTTCCTCATAGCGACGTCTAGGGCGCTTATGTTGTTGAGCACCGGGGATCGGGACAAACGAGTAGACCTAATAGAGTCGAGTCAGTCAACAGCGAACGAGTTTCCAGCTTGTCATTTCTTTGCGCAAGCGCGGTCGCGCATTTTGAGGTTTTGCGTAGCTCCCCCGCTAGCAGCGCCAACGGTGTCTCCTAGCCCACCTTCCTTCTCTTCCCAACGGTCGATTGTCGTGTATCACGCCGCCGCCAACGGACGCGCAAAGAATCGGACGCAATGTAAACAAGACACTCTTGCTGTAGTAGTCCTTACCTGAGTTGGGCGCGGCTGGGGCGGAGCCGAGTTTGGTGCCTGGGGAAACACATGGTGGCCGGGCGTGATTGGGGTCGGCTGGCCGCCGTAGCCGGTCCAGTCCGGGCGCGGCTGGGTATACAGCCCACCGCTGTGAGGGTAGCCATGCTGCATGTCCTGGGAAGCCGGCGCATAGGGGGAATATTGTCCATGCGTCGCGTAAGTAGGGCTGGGCGCCGCAATGGACGGATCTATGGGTACATCGTTGTCAGACCTCGCCATGGGGGGTTTGTAAGGGTAGGGCTGGACGGGGGATCCATGTTGCTGCTGCTGCTGCAGAGGAAGGGACGGACTTGACGGTGTTTGCGCCATACCTCCTCCACTACCACTATGGTTGGGAGACGGATGATACGGGCGTTGTTGGATGTGCTCGGGGAAGGAGCCAGACCGCGCGGAGGGCGGGTAGACACCGTACTCGGACGTGGGAGTCGCGGCGGTCGAGTAGTTGCTCGGGCGCACTTCTTGCTGGGTCACGTATTGCGCAGCAGATGCGTGATCTAAAGATGACGCCTCAGAACGCGTGTCCCCGGAGTGACTTGGATAGGGCGAAGGCAAACCTGTCTGCGAGTACTCAGGCGCACTGCGGTCCATAGAGTTCTTTCGCGGGTGTCGATGTGGGAGGATGGGGAGGCGGAGGAGAAGAGGAGGGCGCGTGCGAGATGGACGGAGGAGGGAGGGGAGAATTAAAAAGAGATCTGGAGGGACGGGGAAGGCGAGGTCTCTTGAATATAGATGGAACGGAAAAAAAGAAAAGAGTAGACACGACGAATTGGTCTTCGAGAGCAACTCGTTGATCGTGGAACAAAGAACAAGAAAACAAGAAAAGATGAAAGAGAAAAAAAAGAAAAAGGAAGTTGAAGAGGAGGGGGTTGTGTTTTGAGAAAGCCGCGACCACGATCACCAAAGTTTGGCTCAAAGGGGAGGTAGCAGCAAAACAGCGGCGGCGGCAGCGAACGCCAATAAGTACGGAGTAAGTCTCAGGGCAGGTCGCCGTAGGTCGCTTCTACTTTGTCGCTAGTCGCAGTTGTATCTGTACCGTAGTCCAGATCAGTTGGCGTCGAATGCGATGATGGGGTGTGTTCTTGTGCGTGTAGTGCGTACTCGTAGTGCGTGAGTAGCGCGTGTGTGTGTGTTGTTTGCTGGAGTTGGCGAGCGAGCGAAGCGGAGCGGAGGAAGCGTCAAAGACTGGACTAGTCGGAGGAGGGCGTGCGCGAACGGATCTAAGAAAGCAAAAGCGTTCTTTCCTTCTTTTGTCTCTTGTTCTCGATCACCACGGTGTGTCTGTTTCCGATAGCCCCTTCCTGAACGAGTAACGAGCCTCGCAGAGCGTGGAGTTGGCGAGCAAGACAAACAGTGCAAAGGAAACAAAAGAAGTTGAAAGAAAAAGCGAGTTATGTCAAAGAGAAAGATTTGCGAGCGCAGCGAGGGATGGTGGCGGCGGCGAGTGCGTATTTGACCGCGGTACGAGCAGTTGTGTGCAAAGGGTGAAAGGCAGCAAAGGTCGTGCGCGAAGACCGGCCGAACAGTCCGCAGAGGTCCAGCGACGAGATTTTTCTGGGCTCTTGTTTTTCCCATTTTTTTCTTTCTTTTTTGCGCAAGAGGAGGGGGTGGAAATTGCGAGAAAGAGGCGGGGGGGGGCGTGTATATTGGGCTTTACAGCATGTGGATTTATTGCACGCGTGCGGAGAATGTCTGGATCTCTCATGAAGAGTGCCATACGAGTACGGAGTACCCTCGTCGGCTCGCATACTCACCCCAAAGCCACGGTGTGGGTTTCCTCGGGGTTTAGGCGGATACTGCGAGTCTGCTGGCCGGGTTGCCTGGAATTCAGTATCTGTACGGAGTACTTGTACTTGTATTATTTCCTGCCAAGAGACCGCGCTGCCTGTCTTTTGCAGCGAGTATTCAACGTGCGTTTTGTGTCCTTGCCCGCCAAGAGCGCTGGTGTAGTGACGAAGAAACAAAGAACAGAAGGCGCGAACGACGGCGCCGTGCGTGCTGTTTATTGTCCGGGCGCGTTTGGGCGACAACGATGCTACTGTGGGCAACGCGCGAGGGGGAAGATCGACCCAGGAGCTGCGTAGAAAAAGGGAAAGAGCAGGAACGTCGAGGGAAGGAGCGACGGGCTGGCTGAGTGGGGGTTTGGAGCTTGTCGCGGCAATAAGAAAAGCAGCAATATGCACAGCGACAATCCGCCAAATGCCGTGTCATCAGCGCGCCGACACTGGAGTCAGAAGAAACATGGCATGTGTTCGGATACGGCGAACAGCGTTTAAGTGAAGGTCATAAGAAAAAAAAAGGATGTGTAAGGCGAATGTGTGATCAGGAGAATACTAAGGCCACTCACATGTGTGCTGTTTCCTTTTGTTATTACACGCCCCCGCCTGGGACGCTCTTTGTTTCTTTGTCGCCGATACCTGATGTTGCTGTGACTCGTTGCCTGTTCTTACTCGACGTCCGCAGTGCTCCTTCCTACTGTACTAATCCTCAAACATCAGTGGCCATGTATCGATACCTCGAAGACTCGAAGCCTCGAAGCCTCGAAGCCTTTCATTTGTGGTACATGTGCTAGAATGCATGCAAGAAATCATGTATCGAGAGCCATGAGAATTAATACCTGCACCGTACACCGTCGTACTCGTAGCCTCCCCGCGTATCTCGAAAGGCCAGACGAGGCCAAGCGCCTTTGGGTTGCTGGTGTTGCTTGGCACGCTGTTTCTTCATACATTGGAAAGAAGCATTGTTGCACGAACTTCAGGGCAACGGATGGCCACGATCGGACGCCGCGATTTAGTTTCTTGTTGAGAGGGTGTGGGGCACATGGAAGACGCGGACAACGGCAGGGCACACCTGCCAGGAAGAGCAGAAGAGCACCGCCGTTCGCAGATGGCGATATCACGACGGAATAGCGTATGCGCGTGGTCTGCGTAGTGCGAAAGCTAGTGCGAGAGCCCTTAAGCACCCGGTTTTTGTGTGGTGGCGGCCGTGGTGGTGGTCCAAGACAGCCGCTCGCCGCTGGCCGCCATCCGGGCCTGGGCCACTACGGCCAGGCCAGGCTGAGCGAAGGAATGCGCCTTCCGTGCAGGTCTGGCCTGGCCAGAACACGGCGCATTTCCTCCCCGCTTGCTCCGAGCCTCAACAACGCACAGCAAAATGTGCGATGTCTCCGTGTCCATCCTACTCCGTACATAATCAATTGCGCCGTATTTTTGCCTGTATTTTTGCCCAGAAATCTGCGATCTGAGGCAGAGTCCGGATATGCGCAGCGCGAGGATGTGGAAGAATGGGCATCCCCGGCGAAGGCGGCATGTGGGTTGGGCAGGACACGGACAACAACACCGACGCCCCGTTTTAACGAGACGAGGGAAAGACAGCGAGTGGTCATGGCAGCTGAGGAGGAAGGAGCACATCAAAGAACGAGAGCATCCACCAGTCCACCAGTCCACCAATACTTGGGCCCCCCCAATCCCCTCCAATGGGTCCCGAAAAGGCCATGTGAGGGCTCGAGAGGGCTCAGAAGAGGCAAGCATTCCACCGAACAAGGACAGAAGAAATGGGGGTGGAACCCCCCATGCATCGTTGCAGCACTGTGGCTAGGCCAAGAAACATGTTTACGAAGTAGTGGGCTGCTTTGCTTCCTTTGCGACGGACACCCCTGCCACTTCTTGGGTCTCTCTCAAATATCTTGATTCTCTCTGGGGGGCCCCAATCTGGTCAGCCGCTCCTCCCACCGTGCGCAATTCTTTCCTTGCGAACACGCGCGCGCGAATGAGCTGCCAGAACGCAATTTCTCGAGTGCTGTCTGTGCCATTTTCCCTGCTCGGCACCCACAGGATTGATGCGTTCTCAACCAGCGAGAAGGATGCCATAGCATGCCTGGGTGGTGGGGTGTGCACAAAAGGACAGAAGAGGGGGTGTGGATGCGACTTTTGGGGAAGTAACAGAGAAGGAAACCAACAGACATGATGAGAACGAGAATGGGAAAGAACGGGTTGTTCTGGTTCCTGCCTCTCAGTACAAGTACTCATGAAGACAGGGCGCATTTGCATGGCTATGCCCCACAGCGCTCGGAATTTCCCAATAGGTCAACGGTGAGCAAAACACAGCGCAGCAAGCTCACAGTGGCAGGCGGGTACCGCGGGCTACAAGGCGCTGCTACTTGTGAAGTTACTGTTGTTATTGCTCCAGGCGGGCGCGGAACGCTCGACACGCGCTGATAAACCCGCAATGCTCCTTAAACATTGTTTTATTTTGCCCTGTGGAGTGCAGATACGCGCAGTCGACTGGAGCCCGCCTTTCGCAACCAGCGAGTCCTGGGGCCAGCTGGGGGCAGGCAAAAAGGAAGAAAGGCAGAAAGGCAAGAGGCAAGACATCCACCCACAGCCCACAGGGGGAACGATGGTGGCTCAAACCCCACCCCAACAAAACCAAGCCATGAGACGACAAGGGTGGTCGAGAAATCGCTTTCCCAAATCCAGCGTAGCGCTGGCGTCGACTGCTGTGCATTTCGCTTCCCGAAAGACACCAAAAACTTACGACGCAGCCAACAGCACCAGGAGGAAATCTGAGAGGGTCTCCCAAGACCTCATCTTCCCAATGCCATGCCCAAGGCGCTGTCACAGCGAACGCGCCAAAGCAGGGGCTCATCCCCCCTTTCTCCCAGAGAGCCAGACTACTGCGCCCTATCCCATCCAAGTTGGGCTTGGTCTGGCTCGAGGAACTGGACCTGGATTGCCTCAATGGCCCTGGAAAGAAACGGAAGGTTGCAGCACAGGAGGAGACTTGGCCACTGCGCGAAGCCGATCACAGTGTGAGAGAAAGAAGAAAACCAGACCAAAAAAAAAAAGAAAACAACAAAGTACTTACGACATATCGACGGCGCCAATTGCCAAAAACTCGTGGCTTGCCAGGTCCTGTTCCCACACAACGCGGCGCACTAACCACGCACAAGCTCGTCCACTTTCGAGTTCACCCATCTGCGTAGCTGACCACAGATACGACTACGGAGGAGATTGACAGCCGTTGGCGTGGCCTGGGGGAGGGATCTGGGGCAGGGAAACAGCGGCGGTTGCAAGGCGTGGCATCTGGCCTCTTGTGGTTTTGTGGACAGGACCAGGCCGGTTCTCGTCAAGTACGAGTAGTAGGATGCTTGGAGGATGTTCACATTTCCGATGAGAGGCACGGAGCACGGAGAACAGATTTCAACTTCGGAAGACACGTTGTACGCGTACGTTTTCAAGTATTTCAAGTAAAGGTTGCACACTGCAAGCTGAATTTTTGTGCCTTGTGCATATTATGCTTGAGGGATACAAATACAAGTACGTACTTCAGACTCTGGCCTTTGTCGGGTTCTTTTTGAAAGCCGAGGTATTACGGCCATAATGTTTGCCATTTCAACAAATCCGCGGATCTGGTCTCAGTCACCGATACGGACGGGTTCTCCGATAATGTTTCTTCTTCCCTTTGATCGCTTTGCCGGAGACTCGGTTCGATCGGCTCCCGTCCCCGCTTGCACGTATTTTAATATACAAGTACACAGTATCTGTACATGTGAGCAGGGGCACAAAGGCACAGCAGGAACAGAAAGGTCAGGAATCGTCCATGCAAGGCTCACTGGGGCTGCGAGATCGTGCGGGCATTTGTTCTTAAGATCTCTCGCAGACTTGTATTTTACACACTAATAAGCCCTTTTTACAATGAAAGCCGTATTTGTATTTTTGCTTGTGAAATAATTTTTTTTGTACTTATAAATGTATCATCCAAAGAGTGCATGTTCTGGCCTCGCCGACCAGAAAAAAAATACACGACAGATATTCAAAGTTGCTCGACAGGGGAAAGAGACAAAATTGAGACAGCCTCAGCTTCCAAAGGCACGCGTCGATGCAAGGACATTTCACAGCGCCACCCTCACTTGCCTGTCACGGCGCGCAGGGGGTAACAGCCCAAGTCTGTAACCTAGATCCTAGTTCAGATTTCTGAGTTGGGCGGGGCAGAGGGGACGAAAGGGGACAAGAACGGAACCGGAAGTGTAAAAACGAAAATAAAAAAGAAGGAGGAAAAAGAAAAAGGAAAGAAAGACCGGTGGATGCAAGACACACGAGTGGGGACCTGGATGGAAAAGAGAAAAGGGAAGGAGGGGGGTGTATGCCATGGCCCACGGACAAACCTTCTGTGAGGAATATGAATCGTTCGTCCGATACGCAATCGGAATGAAACACAGTCAGATATCAAATGAGCAAAAGAGAGGGCACTGGCTAAACGGTTATCCCTTTCAACGATGGCCGTGTTCGTTTTCGTTTTCTGGATTTCTTATTTCTTCGTCGTCATGTAAATCTGTACATCTTTTCTATGTTACGGGCAATATTGTATCGAGGATCTGATTCATGCATGCTCGCAATATTTGAAGATATCAAAATGCTGAGGGTGCAGTTGCATATATTGCCGGCCGGCAAACGAGGCCAATTGAACATGGCAAAATGAAAGTGGCCGGCACAAAGAAGGCTGGACAACTGACGTAACATTGAACAGAGAATCGCTGGGAATTAGCACATAGTATATTTCTACAAACACTGAATTCGACGTACAGTGTAAAATATAATCCGTACTCACCCAATTGCATAAGGAATACAAAGAGGTATCTTACCTGCCTCGACTACTCAGCAATTGAAGATAATCTAATCCGTACCAGTATGTCTACTTGTACGATTAGAGAGCCGAGAATGCTCACCTTGAGACAAGAGTGTTTGAAATTTGGCCGGGCCCAAGTCCAGGCCCTCGCTCCTTTGGAGGCAGCGCAGTTCTTCCACTGTGACATATTCCCGCTCCCCTAAAAGTGGCCAGAGCATGCGCGAAAAGTAATTACACCTCCGGTTCCAGGCGGCTTCCAGGAGTGGTTCTGCCCGTGATAGCATGGCAGCCTCGACCGCCGTGCTGCGAACTTTGGTGTTAAGCGCGGAGTATTCTAGGCTCGCTGGGCGTCCGTAAGGGAGCCAATTGCACTTGTGCACTAATGAATTGGGGTTTCTTTTCATACAAGTACTTACAAAATAAGGTTAGGCCAGCGAAGAGAATACAAAGAAAAGGACACGATGTTGAAAGACACCAAAGAGTCGAGGCTCCTTGGAAACCAAAATGGGACGGCCAAAGAAAAAAGAAAGAAAGAAAGAAAGAATGCAGGGGTGTGACGGCAACTGTGAAGACATCCGATCGAAAGTGCGGAAGCAAAAAAAAGGTAATTTTACCTTTTTTTTCCCTTTCTGTTTTGTGGAAAGACAGTGATAAATCCGGTATGCGAGAGGGAAAAAAGAGACAGGAAAGCAGAAATGAGAAGAAGGCAAGAAAATGTGAGTGGGGCCCACCACACTCCAGACCCAGACACTGTGCGGGCCCGCTTTGCGCGTTTTCTGCTTTGTTTTTCCCTCTTTTCTCTTTCACCCTTGCTCATGTTCTCGTTTTCTTCTATTTGCTTCTCCCATTCAAAGTACCCTTGACCTCGTCTCTCCTGAATCATCTTCGATTTTCTCTTTTTCGTTTATTTTATTTTCTACGACGTATGATTTTGATTGCTTAGCATGGGCGAAGAGACTCCAGGAGGGGGGTGTATTTGGTGCTCTTGATTTTGGACGAATGAGAATTGAAGAATAGCGAGAAACGAGTCGGATGCAAGCAATTCCTTTTCTTTTGCCTCTTTTGCCCCTCTCTAGATTTTGTAGCATAGAAAGGGTCAGTAATGACCAAACTGTTGACTCTCAGTAATGGCCCGGAGATCATTGTCTATTGCAGCTGCACATCGCCGACCAGGCAAATAAAACCGAAAGAAACAAGAAAGAAAATAAAGGAGAGCAAAGAACCAGAAAATGGGCACGAGGGGACAATCTCCCTTTGATGACAAAAACGAGTGGCGGTTGAGGTATGAGCAAGAGACGGAATGACAGACAGGAAAATGCCTAACAACCCGAATACTGAAAAAGAAAGGCTCCGCTTGTGCGGAAGTGTGGATCCTTGCCTCTCCAAGAACAGAAAAAAAACCCATCAGGCTGACGAATGAGCGCAGTGGCCAGGCATTGTTGAAGTTCGGAATATTGTCACTTTTTTGTCTGTTTTCTTTCTTTTCATTTTCGGTCTCGCTTCGTTGCGGATACACCCCCCCAGATGGGTAATTTTGTCGGCCTTTCTTTTTTTCTCTTCTTTTTTTGCCTGTCATGCGGCTCCTCGTACGGCATGGATTCTCTTTCTTTTCTTTCTGTCAATTTTTCCTAAAGGCAAAAAGGTCGACGCATTCCACTCGCATGTGACGGAGAAGCTTTTCCTCCTCCCTGCCATATTCTCTTCCCTTTCTCTTCCTCTTCCTAGCCATCTCTGTCCCTCTCAGCTAAGGTTGACCGGAGGCGCCGTATTCTCCCCATACCTGATGTTTGTCTCGACGTAATTGATGCTTGGATTCGTGTTGCCGAGCAATTCGAGGTCGGCGTTGGACGACACGCAGAGGATTTTCAGGCGCTTGTCGCTGTGGGCCTAGCCATGTTTACCGCAGAACAAGCGAAAAGGAAGAAACTGCTCCTGTCCGACCATGCCTGTCCTTTCGTTGCACAACCAGGGGGGGCAGCCGTTGTTGAAAATGTCAACGGCGCAGTGCTTTTTTCGTCGACCGGCTCCTCTGCCATACCAATTGGCGTTGTTTTTTCTCAAACGGCGCCGTGTTTATTTTTTATTTTTTTGGTCTTTTGTCTCTCCACCGCTCGCGCGCTGCCTCGTCGTTTGTGCAACACCAGGGTCTCAAAGCTTAGATCGTGCCTTGGGCTTGCTGGTCCATCGCGTTAAACAGTGCGCTGGTGCGCTGGTGTTGTTGGCGATGTGACGGAGACTAAATTGGCCACAGATCCGGTGCTGCGTGGCATCGTTGTCCAATCCAGCCTCCCCCCCCTCCCCCATACCGTAGTGCAGTTTTGCGCCCTACGGTATGCCACCTCCAGGTAGTAGTGGCCTAAAGAAATACAGGCTACTCAGCCTGGTCCCCCCTACCATGTTAACTCACAGCCCTGCGTACCCTGCCTCCTGCCCCATATTCCTGAAGGGGGCACCCTCTATTACTCCGTATTTTAGATGCTTTAACATGCCCCTGAGCACTGACAGATTCGATGGCGCTGGCGCTGGCGTTAGTGTTGGTGCGAGTCTTTCCTTTTGCGCCGGCGCTGGTGCTGGCGCACGCCCCAAGGAGCCGGCGCCGGTAGAAAAAAAAGGCACCCCTAACCAGCACCAAAAGAACGAACCTCGTCTGAAAATAAGGCTGCTGAGGGCGGGCCTACGTGGTAGGTATGGGTTTTTCCTCACCAGATCTCACCAGTCTAAAAACAATACCATCTTTTAAGCAGTCTCGCCTCCACGATGCGTCAATACGTGCAAGGCAGGATGCCCCCAAAAGGGGCCCTTGAACACCCCGGTCAACAACGCCGGCGAAAGTGGCCCGTCGCGGCCGCCGCTTTGGTAGTGTATCGGGTCATGGGGTTTTTTACTATCTTCGGCGCCGTTGCATGTTGCACCCCGGCGCATGGCGGGATTGAAGGCCAACCTGAATCGATGCTTCTGTTCGCAAGATGTGCCGGGTTACGAGGACGTCGTATCGCCGACTTAGCTCTTTGTGCAATCAGAGCAAAGAGCTGCCTCGTTCACATGTTTGCGCTGGAGGGGGGCGAGAAGGAGCGATGGGTGCCCTGCTGGAGGAGGAGCGTCGTTTGAGAGTCGCCGCAGACAGACCGAGGGCAGGGCGACAAGCAGCTGGGAGCCTGGGCATGACGCGGCACGGGGAGCAGAAAAAGGAGAAGGAAAACAGAGAAAGGGAGAAACGTGAGTGATTCATCCCGTAAGATGCCGGGGAGTGGCGGGGGAAAGAGAAAGCAGGAAACAGACAGACAGAGAAAGAGCAACGGAGGTATTCGCACATACCGTGTGCATACTTCCGACCAGGAGAGGAAACGAAAAGAAAGCACGACCGAGAGTCATCCCCACCCGGCGGGCAAGAGCACGAGCGCACTACCCAATTCGGCACGCGATATTGCCCACCGTGTGAGAAATACCTTTTTCGTTTCTTGGTCCAGCGGATCTTAGACTCTTTGGACCGATCCAGGTTCTCGGGTTGGCGCTAAACGGCCAGTGTACTCCGTAATACGTCGTTAATTAGCAACTTACGGAGTAGAGCATCGTGCTCGAAGAAAAAGCAAGACACAGAACACAGTCGCATCTTGCTGTGATTCGCATGGCGAGCCCTGCCGACTGCGAATCGACAGAGGACATGGGGGCGTGATGGTGGGATGGTCCCTGTTGGAAGTGGCGGGGACGCCCCCTCCCTTCTTCCCCCGAGGTCGCTGACGAGGAGGTACTTGTACAGGTACTTTCGACTTCGACTTTCGACAGTTCTTTTGTTGGCTCCAGCGACGGAGACCGTGCCACTAAACGGGGCACGGTGTGCATCGGACTGTGCACACCAATGCGCTCGAGCATTGGCGATTCCGCCCCAGCTCGTCTTGTTCCCTTTTCTTCCCTCGCCTAATTGGCCATGCTCCCACACACACCGCCGATGCGGCCTAACTGGCCCTGCTGTTAGCCGTGCTCTGTAGGGTTTGGCCTCGCACGCCGCCGTCAAACAAGCAGGAATAGCGGCTTCCCGAGAACCCGGGTCGCTGGTCATCGTCAACGACGCAAACTACTGCGAAGCGCAGTAGCACGGTTTGTTGACAACGAAAGAGGGTGAGAAAAAGGAACGAGCAAAAAAATTAATTAAAAAACCACTGCCCTGCGCAGCGTGCTGTCAAAAGGTCCTCTGCCGCTCTTGCCTGCTGCGGGGGGCCTGGACACCAACACCCCCAATTCAGCACAGGAAGCAAACAGGGCAGTTGCGACGGACCCAGTTCCGCGGTCCCAAACCGCTTTGTCGGCGGTCGCTCTCGCTGCGTGTTCGGAGATGCCCTTGGAACGTCCAGGTCTTTTTCTTTTCCAGCCACACACACACGCACTCGACAAAACCTACACGCCCCCCTTTGCTTTGGCTATCTTGCCCTCTTTCCAGGTGACTATCGTACTTTTTCTACTTACCCCGTCCACCTTTTGACCCCCTTTTCTTTCGTTTTGTTGTGATTCCTCTCAGCATTGACGCATGGTGTGCTTTTTGCATTCAAAAAAACGACAAAGAATCAAAAGAAGACTGACACGCGGAAAAGAAAGAAACACCCCCCCCCCCACCCCCGAGAGGTCAGCACAAAGCGTGTCATCTCCACCGCCCACGGAGCATTCTGGATTCTTACGTTTTGATTCAATCTCTGCCCTCTGATTTTCAGCTCGTGTCGCCTGCCAATGTTTCGCCCTCTCTTTTTTTTTCCTTTGTCCGCTTATTTCCACTGTCTTCTTACCTACCACGCGCGAGGTGGCACACCTCCGCTCCGTCAAGAGGCAAAAAATGACGAGAATACGACATACGTCGAGGCAGGTCGAGGCAAGTCAAGGCAAGTCGTCACTTCTTCCGATGAGCTGTGTCGAGTGCCCATGGGTGTCATTGTCTGCTTTTCGAGATGCCTTCCTTCCCTCCTACCCTGGCCGATAATCTGGCTTCTATCGCCACACATTATCATCCCTGACCTATCACGATCATCTTACGGTGTGGCTCGGCCGTCCCCAGTCACCAGCCCCCCTATTTCTTTCTTTTCTTATGTTGTTTCCTTTTTCTATCATCTCCTCAGATTCTAGCAATATTGTTTCTGTTCATGGGCGTGTGTGGTGGGCTTTTTTCTGCCGTCCTGATTAGTTTTAGTCACAGCAGGTCTCTCCGTACAGCGTATTACACACTTCCCGACGACGTGCACGAGGCATGGGCTCTAGTTCCTGAAAAAGAACCGGTCCCTACTCGCCAAAGTCACCTCCATTGGGCGACCTGCAGGGCGGCCACCTCTAACTCCCTGTTGGGTGCGCTTCTCAGTGCTCACTATCAGTACATCTGGATCTTACGAGGACGGACGTTGGGATACGACGTATGACGAGGCTTGGGCGGTTTTGTCATCGGGAATATGGAGTAAACAGCGGTGTTTTCCCAATTGCCCTTGCCCGCCGAGACTTCTCCCTGCATGCGAGACAAGAAAGACAGTCTCAAAAAAAAAAATATATACGGAGTACGGAGTAAATATCATGTTGTGGGACACAGGCCCCAGGCAATGCGCACAACTGGGCTCGCGCAGAAACAAATGGGCGAGAACGAGTGAGGTTGATCCTGGGCATGCTTGCCGCCTTCCCCCTCGTCCTGCCTGCAGCTGGGAGTGCAGTAGCGCAGGGGGGCATTATTGGCTGATTCGCACCCGGTTCTCGTCTGTCTATGATGTCCCATGGCCAAGGCGATGCAAAAGAATGGAACGCTGATGCAGCGTGGCATGGGTCATCCCCAGCACCCAAGTCGGCCCCAGCAGGGCAGTGAGGTACGATAGAGTCAGGGAGCGGCCAAACACGGTGTGCCTCTTTGAGTTGCCAATGCCAATGTCCAATGCCAATACGACATAATACAGACTGCCAATGCTCCATTTTGCCAATGCCCAATGGTCCATGTAGAGGTACACCATGCAAGGCCGCAGACGTGCCCGCTCTCGACAGATGCTCCGTATGCATGCGCATTTGGTACGAATGCTCCGTACCAAAGTGGTAATAAGCAGGAGCAGGAGCAGGAGCAGGAAGAGGGAAAAAATAGAAGCGACGGTTATAGAAATGGGGAAAAGGAGAGGATGCACCGTCGTTGATTTTCACTTATTTTCTATTTCCCGCCGCAGCCGACAAAATTCAAGAAAAAAGCTCACAAAAATCGAGAATAGAAAGAAAAAAAATGCAAAAAGCATTTCCAATCGTGGAAGCAAAGGCATGTCAGGATCGCACATGTGAGACCATCGTCCCCCCCATCTTTCGTGTCAAATGCTCATTTCCCCACAGCCACAAAAGTGCGGTGAGAGGGTGAGGATTATTTACGAGTAAGATACGTTTTTGTCCTGTGACTCTCTTTTCCTGCCCAGAGGGTCGGTTACCTTCACCGTTACCGATGTGCCGGATTTTATGACGTTGCTAGATTGTGGCACCCTTTCTCACACCGTAATTTACTGTCGTCTGTCGTCTGTTGTTGATGTCGCGCCGCGCCTTGCGCCCTTTCTGTGTGACGAACGATACGTTGCAAGGTCTCAAGGCGCTACCGACTAACAGCCCTCGACGCCGGCTCGAAGGAACTCAAGAAAAATGCCTAAAAGTAAATAATAAAATAGAAAATAATAAAAGGAACAAAAAAAGAAGGTTGGCGTTGTTAGGCAGTCCTCGAATTCCCGGCGCTATGGTGGCCGCCATCTACCCTCTGGCGCCCTGACGATTCCGAATCTCGGCTAAGCTGAACGAGGAAAGCCACTAAAAAAAAAGGGGAACCAAAAAAAAAAAAGAACGAGAGAAAACGAGCAGCCACAGAGATGACCGGGGGCCGACAAGCTGAGGGAAAATGGAAGGACCGGGGAGGGGGGCGTGCCTGCTGGAAAACGAGAGATGGGAGGGGGAACATGACTGAACAGGAAGGAACAGAGCTGGGGTACGGAGTAGAAACAGGAAAGAGAACGAGGAAGGAGAGAAAATGAGACCGAATACTCCGTAGGGGTGTCTCGAAACAGAAGGAACGAGGGACATCAGAAAAAGACTCTAGGAATGAACAAAATTTGCAGGGATTGTGGAAGCAGAGAAGGCGGGGAGGAAAGTGCGAAGGAGAATCAACACGGAAGGCACACAGGAAAGGAAAACAGACACGAAGATTCCCAACAAATAGAGTACCGCGGTGAAAAAAGAATAAAAAGCAGAAAAGTGCTCCGTAATTACAATGTAAGATACTCATACGGAGCACTCCGCAAGATATCCCGTCATAGAGTAAAGTGCTAATTACAAGGTAGGAATCAGGGAATAAAAATGAGAAATCAGCACGGGCTTCCTGCTGGACTGTTTTGTTTTGAGAAGGCCCTGGAGTTGCATCGCGTTGAGCACAGTCCAGGGACAGCTGATAAATGACGGCAGATCGGTGCTGTGACCATGCAATCGCTTTCGTTTCTTTTGGCTGACAGGGCCCCGAGGGCCCCTATTGCATGGACTGCACTATGCACTGTATTACTCCGTATCTCATCTGCATCTGACGCAGTAAATTGCGGCCTATGTTACGCGCGCCAGAGTACAAGAATGAGCACCGGGCGTGAATACGCGCATCGCCACTCGTAACAGGGCAGGGGAGTCGAATGGGATGGAGTGCACGACGCCTGGGAATACTGGGTGAGTGGAAACAGACAGGGAACAGGGGCCAACCACGAGGGGAAAGATAGGGGACAACGGACAACGGTTATCGACAGTCGCCGATGCCGCGCGGAGCTGCTTGCGAGCACTCCGTGTATCCTTTTGTTTCCCATCGCGAGATGCTGGTCGCGTCGCTGGACGTCTTGCAACCTGTCGCAGCCTTGCGCGGCGCGGTCATTCCACCCCCCATGGCCACTAGATCGAAAATAAGTTGTGTACTCCGTACCTCAAACGCATCATATGCGCCGGCGCGAGGCTGGCGTGAAGAAAGCCACATGGCTTTTCCCCATTGATGTGTTCCGTTGTGCAAAAGTTTACTTCTTTCTTTTTGGAGTTATTCCTGTCGTGCGACCGGAAGCTTTGTTTCTTCAATGTTTAATTTGGGCTTATTTTTGGTTCCTTCTCGACTGGACCGGTCTGTGGTCGTTCTTGGGGCTGCACTCCTAAAAGGAACACAAAGTAAAAAAAAACTGTCGATCCAAGCACGAAACCCACCCTCTTGGGCCACGCGGCGCTCCATGCGAGGATAGCTCTATAATGCCACGAGGCTTACGACTTAGGGCGGTATTTTTGATGTTAGACACTGGGAGAGAAGAGTCCCGAGAACGTTGTAGAAAGAAGAGATATTGGTCAAAGCCCGCTACTACGGAACACGGAGTACGACGTATTACGATATGGTACATCGAGCCAGATGTATCCAATCAGTGCAAATGTGGGAATCAGTGTAGGAAGAAACGGTAGAGCAGGTGAGCATCGAAGTATAGAAGGGCAGGAGAGAAGCAGTAGAAGGTCTTAACATAGGTCTGGATATAGATGCCGTAACAAATTTAGGGGTAAATAATAACGGTCTTTTTATTTGTTTTTTTTTGTCTTTAATTAAAACCAGAGTGCACATAACGAGAATATCAAAAAAGAGAGACACACAACTACGGAAAATCCGTAGGCCATGATATTAACAAACAAACTGAAACGAGCAGAACCAGCAAATACGAAAAAAATCAAATAAAACTTAGAACAAAAACCACGCGTTCAAAATAAAGTCGAAGGGCCATGCCTGGGAACCATATCTTGACAACATTCTCTGTTCCATGCCCGAACTGCAACTTGAACTGTAAACTTAATCTTCCACTGTCGTCCCTTGGTATTGCCGTTCAATTTGCCGAGGTTCGTCGATTGTCGAGATACCCTTTTAGCGAGTGCAAACCGTTTACCATAAGAACACGGAGACGTGTGTTGTTTGTGCGTGTTGGTCACAAGTCTCACGGCGAGAAAGAAAGAAGAAAACTCTTGGTAAAAGTAGATGTAATTTGTCAAATGCATTGACATATCGTCCGAAGTCTAAAAGAGTTTCCTTATGTTGTTTTCCCGCCTCTCGTTCTACATAAACGCCAGCAGAAAGGCAGACCACGGTGTAAAAAAAGGATAATGTAAGAAAAAAGACAAGTGCAGAGGATAAAAAAGAATAAAAAACAAACCGATTAGGGCGAAGCAGGGAAACAAAGGAAAAGGATAAAAAAAGAAACAGACGTCATCGCCAGGGGGACACCTTAATCAGTGAAGACCGGTGTCAACACGCCTGCCAGACGATAATAGCTTTTGAGGGAAATTCGCAAAAAAAGACGGTCTACACAGCACCTTGACTGAGGGTGCGATGATGCTCTATTGCCTACCACCGGCGGTTACCGACCGGCATAGCATTGGCACCACTGTTACCGCCACCACCACCGCCACCTAGATTAAGGAAACAATGTCAGCCGTCTGTCAGCTTTGAGAAAAAGCCAGCTTAAAAGCCGGCCGTGAGAGGATCAGGTCACCAAAACATACCTCTGTGTCCGCCACCGCGGTAGCCGCCGCGACCGCGGTAACCACCGAACCGGCCGTGGCCACCACCGCCACCGTATCTCACCATCTCCGCAAGGCGCGGGTCGATGGTCTGCTTAGCCTCCTGCAGCACCGACACGAGATCACGGGCCTGCTTAGCATCTGCAGAGAAAATTGTTAGAATACGAAGGAAGAGAGAAAGGGAAATGGGAGTCGCAACGTACTATCAGTAGTGAACAGGGTGATGGCCGTGCCAGTGGCACCAGCACGACCCGTCCGGCCAATACGATGAATGTAGTCCTCCGAGTTGTTGGGGTAATCATAGTTGATGACGTGGGTGATGTTGCGCACGTCTTCATGACAGAAGAAAAGTCTTAGGTTAGCATACTACAAATGGCATGAGAGGCCGCAAGCAGCGGCAGGCTGAACTGAAACGAAGGCGTAAAAAATACAACGACAACAATATCACTACGACGGCTCCAGCAGAGACGAATGCGACCGCGCTACGGCGGGCATGCCGCGTGTACGGAAGTACTCGTTTCCTGGAGCCCCTTTTCAGTACTTTGCTCCCGGGTATATGGGGCTGTCCGTTGCGGAGAAGAAAACACAGATACGCCGTACGACGTACGTCGTACGCGAACGCAAGGAGAGCTTGCGTGTGTTTTTCTGCCTGAGAAAAATGACGGTACTCGGTTCCTTAGGAAGGGGTCCCTGGAACCTTTCCATGTTGTAAATGATGCCTTGGAGACAACTTGATCAAACCAGAGGCAGGAAATCAAGACAATTGCCAACCCTACACTTGAACCACGGGGATAGGAAGCACCGGTACAAGTATAGGACCAGGAGCGTAGGTCAGCAAAAGAAGTACAATGTGGTAAAACACTTGCTTTTTTCTCTTGCTTTTTGCCACGCATCCGACCCAAGACATCACCTTAGAAAAGACTGGAAAGTTCAAGAGCACAAAGCTCGAGAGCAGGCCAGTGTGTCAAGTTTGCGCAATCAAGAAAGCCCCTAAACATAAGAGTAAAGCACAACAAAGCTCGAGTTGCTGTTGGCGTTGCAGATTTTGGGGATGAGAGTGAAGGGAGGGGGGAGGGGTTTGGGGGGTTTGTATGGAGTACTGAGAACAGGTTGACCAAATCAATGATCAACCGAGCCGGGGAGGGGGGCGGGGAGGTTGGAAAGGACAGGATATGCAGGAAACGAAGAGAGGAAAGATGAAGGGACGCGAAAAGGGTGGAAAGGGGGAACACATGATACATACCGATACCACGGGAAGCCACGTCGGTGGCAACCATGACGGGAGACTTGCCGGTCTTGAACTGGTCAAGAACCCAATCACGCTCGTTCTGCTGCTTGTCGCCGTGAATGGACAGGGCGGGCCAGCCGTCCTGGCGCAGGAAGCGGGTAATGTCGTCGGCGACACGCTTGGTGCCGGTGAAGATAAGGACCTTGTTGGCCTTCTCCTTGTCTTCAAGGGCCTTTTCGAGGTGCTTGATCATGCGGTCGCGCTTCTCGCTCTCCGTGACAACCTCGACAATCTGGCTAATGCGGTGGTTGGCCGACAGTTCGAGGGAGCCGATGTTGACCTGGATGAAGTTGGTCAAGAAGTCGGAGGCCAGGTTGCGGACCTCTTTGGGCCATGTAGCGGACCACATGAGGGTTTGACGGTCGGGCCGGATCTGGCCAATAATCTTGCGGATCTGCGGCTCGAAACCCATGTCCAGCATGCGGTCGGCTTCGTCGAGAACCAGGTAGGTAACACGACGCAGGTTGGTCTTGCCAGACTCAAGCATGTCAATCAGACGGCCAGGGGTGGCAATACAGACCTCGACACCGCGCGACAAGTCGCGAATCTGGGGACCCTTGGGCACACCACCGTACACGCAGGTGTTGCGGATGCGCGAAGATCTGCCGAACTTGGTAATCTCCTGCTGGATCTGGACAGCAAGCTCACGAGTGGGGGCTAGGACGAGGACGATAGGACCGTCACCGGGGGCCAGCAGGGGCTGGGCGTTGATGTGAACGATGGAAGGCAGGCAGTAGGTCAGGGTCTTGCCGGAACCGGTCTCGGCAATACCGACAACGTCGCGACCAGACAGAGCCATGGGCCAGCCCTGGGACTGAATGGCTGTGGGCGCAGGGAAGCCCTGGGCCTTGACCTCGTCAATCACGTAGCGCGGGAAGCCGGCCTCGTCAAAGGTCTCGACGGGCTTGGGGACATCCTTTCCAGTGACAGCAATCGAGTGCTCGCGACGGAACTTCTCGACCTCGCCAGATGAGCGCTCTGAAACGCTGGGGTGCTCCTTGTAGAAGGACTTCTCGAACTTGGGGAGGGCATCCAAATCTAGTGACATGAGGTTAGTATGAGTGTTTAGAAACAGAGTGTACATGAACGATGAAAACATTGACGAAACATGACGAGACCTACCCCATTCTTGCTTGTGCAGGTTGGCACCGAGAGCAGACATGCGGTCACCGCCGCCGCCGCCGAAACCGCCGCCGCCGCCGTAACCGCCACCACCGCCGCCGCCGTAGCCACCGCCGTAACCACCGCCGTTGGAGCTGAAAGATGATGTTAGCACAATGAGGTCGTGGAGAGAAGCAAGGAAGAAAGACAGAAGTGAGAGAGAGAGAGATAAAAAAGCAATGCCAAATAGTTCAAGGATAGAGAGGGCAGTTCATCGCAGACCGGCAGGATCAATCAAGGCTCGATCTGAGCCCCGACTGCAACTGCCGGTGGCGAGAAGCCGTCCACTCTGCCACATCACAGAAAGACATACCCGTACCCGTTGGAGTAGCCACCACGGTCGCCGCCGTTGGAGTAACCGCCGCCGCCGCCGCCGCGCGAGCCGCCGTAACCGCCGCCGTAAGACATCGTTTGCGAGGTGTTTTGTTTTGGTTGCTAGGGGTGAGATAGGAGAGGGCGATAGGAATCAGGGGGAGAAGTCGAAGACGAGAGTCGGTGTGCAAAAGCGATCCTTGTCGGAAAGGGATGAGGAAAGGATGGACGAGCAAAACGCGAGAGGTTATGTAGAAGGAGAGGGGGAAGGAAGGAGCAAAGAAGGTGATGGAAAAGAAAGGGAAAGAGGGAAGAGAAGGAGAGATTAGAATTTTCTATCAAAACTTTTTTTTTCTTGGCTAGTCTAGTCGCTGTTCGAAAATTTCAGGCAAGAAGGGACGTGTCCCAGCAGCGACGGACCCACTTTTCACCTTTTTCTCGCTCTTTTGCCTATCCTCTTATCTTATCCGCCTCGTTTCTGTCGCCACATCACGTGTCGCCATCTTATCGAAGCGCAGAAACTGGCCCGGTGCAGCGCAAAGCGCCTCTGTGAGCGCACCAAGTCTAGCATGCCGCCTTACTTGTAGCCGTACATATCCCAAAAGGCAATCTCCATCTGGTTTGTTCAGAGTCATTAGCAGGGAAGACGAAAAGGGTCTTGGGCCAGGGCACATGGTATACCTTGATCGCATGCTTGAAGATCTTGACCAGTTCTTCAATCCTGGAGGCCGACTGCAGAGCTGCATGCTGCTCGATCTTGTCTGTTTCATGTACCGTCAGCGTACGTCGTTGGTTGCCTTTTGCCGCCTGTTTGGGGATAGAGAGTGTAGATACATACCGATTGTTTTCTTGGCCACGACCGCGTATTCGTCGTTGGTGTAGTTCTCTACCCACTTCCAGTACGGGTGTGCATCGTCCTTGGTCGTGGCATGCTCTTGGTGGAGGGCGCGAGCTGCGACGCCGTACCCGATCACGCAGGGGGTGAGTGCGACCTGCAGGGCAAACCAGTCTTCCGACTGGCCGACATCGAGGATGTATCTGCTGTATGCAGTGCACGCTACGGCTGTCAGCTTCTAAAGACGAATGAAACAGGCTCCGCAAAGCCAACGTACCCGTGTTCTCCTCCGCAGCCTCTATGTCTTCCTTCGCAACGCCAAATTCGGCACAGAACTTCAAATGGAGCTTCATCTCGTGGTCCACCTCGTGAACCATGGTTACGGCCTGTTGGGCACAAATTTTAAGTCAGTATGGATGAGGGCCCAGGAAGTAATACAAGATAGGTATGATGCGTGATGAGACTGTCCACTCACGCTGGTAATGTCCGTCATGTTTTTAGACTTGTACGCTGCCAGCCCGCTTGCTCGCGCAAAATGCACCTAATGCCTGTTAGCATGCCTCATTTGACCTGCCTCGTTTGATATTTATTTTTAAAAGAAAGGGGCTGGCGAGGAGGGTACGACAAGGACAGAGAGAATACACACCAAGTAGAGATAATCCTGGATAAGATAGCCCTTGAATGACTCGCGAGGTAGACTACCAGCTCCAAGTGCTTTGACGAACGGGTGGGTCACAAACCGCTGCCACAGCTCGACGACATCGGGTCGTTCGAGGACATAGTCTAGGAAATGGCCACGGGAGAACGGCAGAGAGAAGAGCGAATGGAAGTGGCCAAGAGGGCCGTGGCCTTTACCGAGGCCAGGTGCGTGGCGGATCGCAGCCTCGACATACCGACATGCAGCCCGGACAGCTACCTGGATGTCCATGCCCTTGGCCAGATTCGAAGCAATGGCAGCTAGGAGAAGACTTTGTTAGAGCTATGCGAGACGAACGAACGAGTATAATTGGGCGGTAAGCATACATGCTAGAGAGCAGCCCGTGCCGTGTGTGTTTTTGGAGTCTTGGTACTGGCTCTCGATGCGGATCAACTGACCATCAGGCCCTGCGAGGACGTTCACGATGAGCGCCCGGTCCACGCCTTCTGTGGCGACGGTGTAGTTGGTCTTGAATGGAACGTGCCCACCCTTGGCCAGAACCCATGTCGAGCCGAATTTGTCGCACGCCGAACGTGCCAGGCGCTCCAGATCTGCTACCGTCTCGATGGCTTCGCCTTCACAGCCCAGCAGGAGCTTGAGCTCGGGGATGTTCGGCGTGAGAACGTATGCTAGGCTGGCCAGCTTGCCAAAGTCGGCAAGGGCTTCTGGTGGCAACAATGTCGCACCTGTTGTAGCTACCATGACCTAACCGGCGGGCATTAATATTATATTATTATTCTATCTTCAAACTGTCGAGTTATAGAGGGAAAACTCACCGGGTCGACAACAGCCTTGGTGACGGCTCTTTGTTCCAGAGTATCGGCGACGAGCTTGATCGTTTCTGCTGAGGCAAGCATGCCTTTAATTCTGTTAGCGATTGTCCATATTTAAAAGTGTAGGGCCATCACTCACCTGTCTTCACGACATCGACACCAATATCATCAAAGCAGGCATCTAGCTGCTGCTTGAGAAACTCCGCTGGAACCGCGTGGATGCCGTATACGCCGAGCGTGTTTTGCGCCGTCAGGGCCGTCGTGGCCGTCATGGCGTAGCACCCATGGGCGGCAATCACCTTCTGGTCAGCCTCGAGGCCTCTGTGCCGTCATTGAGTCGGTCAGTCACATTGTGAAACTCAAATCCAGTGCTGCTCATTGCATCGTCACTCGATTGCTCTGCGTCATCAGAAGTAAAATTTAAAGAGATGACGCCGAAATTAGGGGAAGGGACGAGTTGGGGAAAGCTAGGGAAGCCGTGCACTTGGCCAGCAAAGTCAACAGAGTTCAGTCATACGTACGCGCCGCCAGAGCTGTCCGAGCCCGCAATCACCAAGATCCGTCTACTGTCCATTTTGTTGCTCTTTTATTTTGTTAGGTGTCCGTCGAGGACGTTGATGAAGAAAGCAAGGGAGCAAAGGTAGGACATTTTTCGTGCATTGCCTTGTGCCAAGGCCGGCCGGAAAGGATACCATCGGCCATAACAGGACAATCTGAGTATATCACTCAACGCGGACGACCCTGTTTTCTCGCTAGAGGGGAGATCCAGTGGGCGGGGGTGGGACTGGACAGGACCTGTCACGTAATCGAAATGCTCGCTACGGAGGACAAAATAGTGCACTTTGAGCTGCCGTATAAATACAGATGTCGAAAAGGATAGCTTCATAAATGGATAGGTACAATCGCAACCCGATAAGTTTAATAAATATCGTTCAACAGACTTAGGAAAAAACACATAAAAGCAGAGGGAAAAAAAAACACGAAAATAATTTTATATAAATATAACCAGACACAGAAGACGCTCCGCATTTTGCTTTGTTTTTGCCCTCAAGATGTATCGTACAAGAAATGAAGCACAGCAACATCTACCAGATGAACTTCTGCCCCCCATACCCTATCTCACCCTATCTCGCCGGTCGTCGCCTTGCCGTACCTCGGCGCTGGAGCTCGACAGGGTCGCTTATGCTCCGCTGTCGCTCCGTCCTCTGTTCATCGCCCGAGCTGTCCTGGTTTTCGTCCTCGTCCTCGTCCTCGTCCTCGTCCTCCCCGCTGTCGCCAGAGCCCGAGGCCCTCTCATCGCCGGTGTCTTCGCCGAGGCCGTCGCTGTCCTCGTCCTCTTCGTGGTCGTCTTCGTCTTGTACACCTCGGCCGCCCTCACGCCCATGGCCTTCACCTGCGTACTCTTCCTCTTCCTCTTCCTCGTCTTCCGACTCGTCTTCCTCGTCCTCAAACACGATGCTCCGCAGCACACTCTTGTCGAACAGCTCAAGCACCATGCGCCGGATATTCAGCTGGTAGTGCCGGCATTCGAGCTGCGACAGGACCTTGCGGAACAGCCGTGGCTGACGGAACGCAGATGCGCCTCCCTTTAGCTTGATCTGGACCAGTTCGGCCGCCGCTCGCTTCACGATGACCATGTTGCCTAGGTCGACAACAAGCTCTAGGATTCGCTGGTTCGTCGGGTCTATATCCAGAATGACACCACCCGCCTCCCCCGCCGATTCGGCCGCGGCAATGGTCGCGGGCGTGTCGCCGCCTGGCAGCGTCTCGGCCCGGGGTCGGAAGGGGACGGCTGGCAGTTCATTCTTTTCTGTCTTCTGCGAGACCGGTAGCTGGATCGACGCGGCGGATTCGTGCTGCCACGGGGAGAGCGAAAAAAGCTGGGATAAGTCTGACGGGATACAGAACCCAAGTGATGCGCCAAGCGTGTTCGTATTCGAGTCCCAGCCAAACTCGGACAGGATTTCCAGGCCGTGCAAAGAGCGGGAGATGAGGCCCATGACGAAAAAGGCCGTCCCGCGTAGGCTCATGATTTCCTGGTGCCGCGCGATTTTCACGACATGCTCAACAACATCGCAGCTCTCGAGGAATGGCGCACCGAGTTCCATAGCACCAACGTTGCCAACGGCCCACAGGCAGCCCTTAACCTTGGTGATTAGTTCCGCGTCGGCCGTCTGCATACCATAGTCCCGAATTGTTGTGGCAAACTCGTCAAAGTGTCCTTTTTCACGCAAGAGCCGGCAGCCTTCTTCGGTTCGTGTGAGCTCTCGGTAAAAGTGAGGCGGGATGTGCGCATCCGTGTCGACATCGTTCTCGTCGGCAAAAACAGGGATTCGTCCCAACTGCTCATCGGAACCCTCAACAAAGGCCCGTGCTAAGCTTGCCTCGATCAAGTCGACATAGGCATCGTTGCGGCCGAGGAACCAGTCGTCCATCTCGTTGCTGATGTAGTCCAGTCCGTCGAGGTAGTGGTAGCCGATCGAGGTCGACAGGAAGCGCAGTAGTAGCGGCGCACCGATTTCGCCCAGGTGATCGAGCGCCGGTCTGCACTCAACAATAAACTCGAGCGAGTGTTTGCTGTTGCAGGCCTTTTCGAGGATCTTGACGGCCGTGGCGCAGACCTCGACCTCCGGGTCGTAAAGCTGGGTGACGAGAAGCTGGATCGCCCATTTCGAGTCGCCAACACCATTATTAAGCATCGCAACCGAGCTGGATCGTACGACGTATTTGCGAAGCACGTTGGTGGCATGAATGCGGATGTCCTTTGTCCCTGCTGTCAAAGCTTTGGACAAAAGAACACGCTGGTGACCGTTGATCGAGTAGTCAAAGTTTGACAAGAGGAGCTTGATCAAATCAGGCCGCTGCTTTAGGTCGACAATGTGGTACATCATGTTGAACATGCGCCATCGCTCCATCATTTGGAGGCCCCTGGGGTCGCTGCTCAGGACACCAATCATCGGCAAGTAGCCCCCACAGAGAGTGTCCGTCAGCCTGTCCTTAGCAAACATCGGATATTGGGCTGTGATGCCACTAGTCTGCTGTTGTGTTAGCGAAATAGGGCAACTCGCAGAGAAAGAAAAGTCGGGTTTGCCATGCTACATACCGGGTCACATTGAGCTAAACACTCCGCCATTTGCCTGATCAGCTTGCTGTCGCCTAAATAACGAAAACCCTCAGGTGTCTGGAGCAGGGTGTGCAAGAGGGCACAGCCGACACGGACGTATTTTTGCGTCCCCTTTGTGCTTTTCATGTCTGCAAACTTGTACTTGAATGGCCGGTAGAAGCTCATCAGCCGCTTAACAAACTTGGAGGCACGGACTGCTTCCTCGAGTCGTTTCCCGTTGAGAAGTGGACCCTCGATGATTTTCAAGACAATGTCCCAGTTCCACTTGAGATAGTTGGAGCTGTTGACAACTCCAGAGTCAAGCTGCAGTTGGCGGAACGTGGCCTCATCGAAGCTGAGATTCGTGCCAGCCTTGGGCTGCTCGTCTAACAGAGTGGAAAAATCGACGCTGTTGTGGGAGAGGTCTCCGCCTGCCGCCCAGTAGGACGGGGTCGAGCGGTAGAGCGTCCGACTGACACTGCTAATTTGATAGACCGTGCCCGTCGCAATGAAGTGCGACTCGTCCCGGAAACTCGCGGCCGCAGCGAACAACTCTGGGAGAAGCTGTAAGTCATTGCTCCAAGAAGGCGGTAGAAGCCGGCTAGACAGACGGAGAACTTCGCCGATAAGAAGCGTTGACTTCCGCCTCAACATCGAGTTTTCCGTGTCTTGAGTGAGGTGCAAAAGGTGAGGCAGCAGGCCAGCCTTGATAAATACAGCCAACAGGAGGGCAGTATAATGCTCGACAAAGTTTTGCTCGCCGCCGTCATCGTCAGAATAGGACATGCCAAATGGCTTTGATTCTGTCGAAGACTTGAGGCTCGCCACACGACCATATGTGGTCAGGCGGCGGCCGGCAAGGAAAGATGTTGCCCAAGCAGGCGACTTGATTCGCAGGAGCGAATAAATGAGCTCAATCACCGTCTCTCGAATAGAAGGGCTGGGAAGCGCTAGACTCGCAACAAGAGACCGTATAGCGCGGAAATCGTACATCGACAACGTCATGATGCCAGACCAGGTCTTTAGAGCAGAAGAGATGGCCTTGGCGTTCTGCTTGAGAACAGCCTCAGTAGCAAAGAACTGGTCTGTGAAGGCGGTAAACAGCACCTCTAGCTCGTGCCCGGGCCGCAAATATTTCCTCCGCTGCGGAGCGTCTAGAAGGAAGAGGATAGCCGAAGTCAAGCTTTCGGGTGCTTTGTATGTACCATCAGACAGAGCATCAGACAGCGACGATAGGCCTCCAGACGCAATAAGCAGGCCCGGATCGCGTACCAGAATCTCAGCCAATGTCTCTAGGCAGATCGGTCGTAGTCTGTCTTCGGCAGATTCGGCCACAGCAGCAATGGTGCGGACGACTGCCCGTGACAGCTCGCGGACGCCATCTTTTGTGTCTAAGAACGCTCTCACAAACTTCAGCGCCTGCTCCCTCTCAACGTCGGCCTTGCGGTCCTTGATCAGAGAAAGCACAACGAGATAGTCCGTGTTGAGGGTCCTGATCTTTTTGAGGGATGTAATATCCGAGATGGCGTAGCGTGTCATGCGGTACGCTGCTGCTACGATCTCTCTGCTGTCACTGAGAAGCATGCTCTGTATCCGTAGGCCGAACACGGACCAGACGAGATCGTATTTTAATGTTGGGTGGCGCTTGAACAAGTCGACAAGGGCATTTGCGCGGGCGACGTAGTATTCTGGTGGCATACCTTCGGCCTCTAATGCCTGGAGGATCTCTGCCAGAACAAACGTCGGCGACTCCGTCTGTTCTTCCACATCGGAACCAGCTCCGCTTCGGGACGTGTGCTGCGGCGACCGCACGCCAGTTGGTAATGGAGGTGGCTCTGGGCGCACCTTGGTGGGAGTAGAGGGTATTGGTCGGGGTCGCTGGAACTCGGTGATCTTATTCCGTAGCTCTCTGATGCGTTGGTTGGATGAAGATAGCTCCGCCTCGACACGTAGACGCTGGTCCTTGGACTGCTTGGCCTTCTTGCTGTTTAGTGCTTCGAGCATGTTCTCGCTGCCCTCCTTTATTTTGAGTTCTCGGTTGAGAAGATCTCGTAATGCAGCAAGAGACCGCTCCACTGCTGCCATCTCGTCATCGTCGTCGATGTCGTCAATGTCCGCGAGTTTGTCCGAGTTGTATACGTCGAGTCTAGAACCGCTGCGGGATGTTGGGGCCTGGCGCAGATCCGATACAAAACTGGCTGGGGCGGGGGATGGGTTCAGGGATGACCCTCGAGGCGCAAACATCACGGAAGATGCTGCAAGACTGCGGCCGCCGACAGACGCGGCCGCGGCCGCGTTCGTAGAGTTGGGTATTTGGAGGCCATCGCGATCGAAGCTGGTTCGTGGGGGGTTCGCGGAGGCAGCGCCTGTTGTCTGCTGGGCGGCAAAGGACCTCTGCGTGGGCGTTGCCGAGGTGCCCAGCATCGGGGTAGGCCCGGCCATCAGCTTCTAGCTGCAAACACGGTACGCCGGCGTACACATCCGACGACGTTGTGCATTCGCAATAGCGGCCGGCGATTGGTGAGAGGGTTGAAGGCCGAAAGGAAAGTGGCTTCGTGACTGCCGCTGTCAAGACCGGTTGCAGAGGTAAGTATATGAAGCGCTCAAAGTCGGATGCCTGTCCGAGATGACTGGGCCTGCCAGAGCATTGTAGTCCAAGGTAGAGAATGGGAAATCGCGAAAAGGGGGCTGATGCCAATGGTGATGTCGTCGTTAACAGGCGTGCACGGCGTCAGAGGGAACGGTCGGGGGAAGATCTCTCGTCGTTGAAGGTAGATTGAGTCTGTCGTGGCCGTATCCTTCTGAAAGGTTGGGGTTGCTAGTGATGGGCATCCGGCGTCGTCGATGATGCACTTTTTGGCCGTCTTGTCTCGATCAACACGAATTGCTTCAGTGGCCACGATGGGGTGCGTGCGCCGTCCGTCAAGGCTGGTGGCTCCTGCCATACCTAGACAGAGCCAAAATACAGTGTGGGCTTGGTACGGTGCAGCGCTGCACGGCCTGGCCAGGTCTCGCCCCACTGTATTATGTAATTTTATGTACTCCGTAGAGGAGGGGTTAGGTAATTGCTCCTGGTCAAATAGCCGCTATCGATACGACTGCAGCAATGTACGCCGCTCTCCACACTGAAAACAAACTCTAAACCCACATTAAACTGAGTCTCGCCCGTTCAACTTAGACCAAGACAAATGACGTCGGGGAGAGAGGCCAATGCCAAAGTGTGTCTCCTCGATCATGTTCATATCGAGTTCATATCGATAATCGTGGCCACGGAGCGAATCAGGCAGCCAGGATATGTACTTTGCACTGGCGCGCGCCTGCCTGGTGCAAGCTCCTGCCGCCCACATGCTTGGGCTTGCTCCTTCCTCCAATCCCTCGCCAAATGCCATCGTCAAAGTGGCTATCGGCGGGCTCCGGTTCCCCACTTTTCTGCTTTACCTGCGTGCATCCACCAACTTCTGCGCCAGCCGCGGAGCTTTGCAGACCATCGCAGACCGTTCGGCCTCTAAGACACATAGAAACTGGGGGGCGCCCCGCCAGATACTGGGCCACGACAATGCACCGCGCCATATTTTTTTGTCCTGGGCCGATTCAAATGGCGTTTTCCGACGCGTGCGGCCGGCTGGTCCTTTTGTCGATTGTCGTTGCGTCACTGACCGCCGTAAGATGTTGTCCGATGTCTATCGCTCCTTCCTCATTGCACCTTCGTGCTCGTAGTATCTCGATCAAGGATGCAAGGGAAAGAGGCAACCGCGAACTGTCCCCCGACGGATACATATATTATGCTAGCCTCTCCCCACCCCCTTAGCTCAACGTCTTTGTAGCTCCCCTCCGTCTCTCAATCTTTTGTTCTCTCTTGTCCACTACTCTTAAGTTTATTTTTCCTCTTTCACCTTCTCGTCCACCCGTTCCACGCTTCTTCTCTTCCACCCGTTCCATGCTTCTTCTCTTCTCTCAAACCACATTCGCACAACAGCCTCTCATTGACGTACCAGCTTGCTCCTCTGTGCAACTCATACTCCCCGACTACTCTCCCCCACATCACAACCGCTACAATGCCTCGTTTGTCTGCAGCCCGCTACGGCAAGGACAATGTCCGCGTCTATAAGGTGCAGAAGGACAAGGAGACCGGCGTTCACACAGTCACGGAAATGACGGTGTGCTGTCTTCTTGAGGGCGAGATCGCTACTTCGTAAGTGGTCAAAGATGACAGAGAGAACCCGAGGAAACTTAGAGCTGCGCTAACCTGCGATGCGCGCATCCTACAGATACACCAAGGCGGACAACGGCGTGATTGTTACGACCGACTCGATCAAGAACACCACCTACATCAAGGCCAAGGAGAACCCGGTTAACCCGCCGGAGCTGTTTGCCAGCATCCTGGGTTCACACTTCCTCGATACCTATGCGCACATCTCCAAGGCGCACGTCTCCGTTAAGGTGCACCGCTGGACGCGCATGGTGGTCGACGGTGCACCGCACCCGCACAGCTTCCTGCGCGATGGTGAGGAGACCCGCAATGTTAATGCCGTGGTCACCCGTGACAGCATTGAGCTGAAGAGCGGCATTGCTGGCCTTACGGTGCTGAAGAGCACCGGCTCCGCCTTCCACGGCTATATCCAGGACGAGTTCACGACGCTGGCTGAGACCTGGGACCGCATCCTGAGCACCGACGTTGACTGCACGTGGGGTTGGAAGTCGTTTCCCAACGTGGCCGTCGTTAAGGAAAATGTGGCCCTCTTCGACAAGGCTTGGGAGGACTCGCGCAACATCACTATCAAGACGTTTGCCAACGACGACAGCGCGTCGGTCCAGGCCACCATGTACAAGATGGCTGAGCAGATCCTGGAGGCAGCGCCCGAGGTCGCCACCGCTGCGTACTCTCTGCCCAACAAGCACTACTTCGACATTGACCTGTCTTGGTACAAGGGAACGAAGAACACGGGCGCCGACGCTGAGGTCGTTGCCCCACAGTCTGGCCCCAACGGCCTCATATTCTGCGAGGTGTCCCGCTAAGGCGAGCGGGCTCATGGGGCAGATGGATGGCTGGCCAACTGGCGAGGGGGCGTTTGCCTTTTCTTCTGGATTTTTAAATCTCGATTTTATTTGGGGTTTGCCGCGCGTCGCATGTTGTTTAATTCTGGCGCAACCTTTGGGTCTTCGTCTTCTTGGAATGGTCGAATGCTCTCCTTATTACGATGCTTTATTGATTTGACTCAACTATCACCGCAGGCCTATTTTGTTTGATGTGTATCCTTTGTGTGCATCTCTATTTTGCTTGCACCTGCCTTAAATAGGCCCCTTTTACGTTAAGAAATCTATTGTAAATGAAATGAAGAGAATCTCATTTTTGAAAATATTGTTTTTACATAGAAATACACGCTGTGATTTGTTTTCCGCAACTCCCTTCCCTAGATACTACCGGACAGTACCCTGTTCATTGTAACCTCGCCTTGTCGGCATCTCGTATCGCCTGAACGGCCTCCTCCCACCCCTCGGCACCAACTGCGTGCCCGCCAAATCGTACGACGTTTTGCTTGTAGGGATGTGCGTCGCCCTCAAAGGCCTTGAGCCGGGCCAGTCTCTTGTCGCGCAGCCGGTTCTTGGGCAGCATACCGCTTACCGCTTTCCGCAGGACCTCAGCGCCGCCAAACTTGTCCATCAGCACGTCCATGGTCACAGTCTTGAGTGAGCCTGGTCGTGTGTTGTGCCGGTGGTATTCCTTGCGCCACTTCTTGTTTCCTGTCGTGTACAGCGCCGCGCAGTTGGTCACGACAACGTAGTCGCCGCAGTCGGTCGAGGGGTCCCAGATTGGCTTGTGCTTGCCCATCAGGAGAACCGCAATGCGCGAGGCGAGGCGGCCCAGCGAGGGCGGCGTCACTGCTGATGCTGGCGACTTGATGGTCGAGAGCTCAGCGTGGGGAGCGGATGCCGAGATCTGATGCCATGTCCGCGAGTAGGCTAACCGCGTCTGTGGGAGGAAGTCGTGTTAGCCATGGGTTCAATATCTAGGCGTCTCCATTCAATGCCAGTTTCTTTCCATCCCAGCTCGTCAATTGCACTGGCAATCCCTTTTGTCGTGCCTAGGGTTTCCATTGTTCGTTGTCCATCACGCCACCGGTGATAGTGTGCTTGTCGGCCATGAATTCGCAAATAATAGAGACGTACCAATCCGAGCGTTTGGGACATCTTGACCGTCGGTTGTGAACACACAGGACGATATTCGTGTGCGTTGCGGGTCGGGGGGGTTGTCGTGTTTTGTCGTCGTCGAGATCAATGCCTCTGTAGATATATGCAGACAAAGTCCAAAAATTTCCATCGCTGGGTTCCGATACTGTCACGTGATAAATGGGACCCTATTTTCTTCGACCGAGAGGCCGGCAGTAGTGCAGCTTCCCGACGCCGGGGACCGCTAGCGTAGTACAGTGCTGCCACATTTGATGGGATGAAGTGCTAAAGCTAGATCGGCCGATATCGAAGGATGATTTCAAAGCAGCTGCTCACGACATCGCACAACATCGACCCCAAGATCCGGCTTCACCTTTCTTTTCGACAACTGTTGCCACCTCATTCGCATCGTTCACTAGTCAATGAAGACGGCGCACAAGTATTTTGTTGGCACGATCTCTGGCTTTGCCCTCACGGCCGCTGCAACTGGATATCTCTTCCGACGAGGCCCGGCTACGACTCCCAACCCAACACACAACAACGCCCAGCAAGGCGTGAAGCCCACGATGACGGTTACGCACTCTTTCCGGGTATGGTTTTGTCTTGTTTTTACGAGTCACATAATTTTTCCATCGTATAAATTTTAACCATACGACAGACACTGTTCGCAGTGCCTCTCTCTTGCGATGGCTGTGTCAAGGACGTTTCCGAAGCCCTGTACAAGGTGTCTGGGATTTCAAAAGTAGAGGGCAACCTGGAAGACCAGCTGCTTTCCATTGAAGGGACAGGTAATTTCCCCCTTTGCGATTCTTTCGTTTTTTACTTTCTTTTTCTTCCTTGGAGGAAAGGGGCCTTTCAAAAGCTTGATTATTGACTTGGGTTTCAAACCGTAGCACCCCCGTCTGCCATTGTCAAGGCCATCCAGGCGACCGGACGAGATGCAATTCTCCGGGGATCGGGAACGTCGAACAGTATGTGTGACCCTGTCTCCCCTTCTAGAGCCGTACGGAGCATCCACCATGATGCATTCCAGAACGGAGAGTGTACGAATACCGTTACAGCCACGTCACCGGCCAGGGGGCACGAAGGCAATGCGTGGCCCCCGGTCGGATGAAAAGAAGAAAAAGAGAGCCAAGCTTTTCTAAGCGTGGCCAAAACACGGGACTGCTAGGGAGGGATGGAATAAGGATAGAGAGGCTAACAAATTTTAAAGATGCAGCTGTCAGTATCCTTGAAACATATTGCCACCAAAAGGACCAGGGGCTTGCGCCAGCCGAGGGCAGCGACGACCAGGATCGCTATGTCCGGGGTCTTGCACGGATGGTCCAGGTGTCGTCCGACGTCACCGTCATTGACCTCACGATGCTCGGTGTGGCGCCTGGCCGCTACTATGCGACCATCCGGGAGTTTGGCGATCTCAAGCACGGCGTGCTCTCGGCCGGGCCAGTTTGGGCGGGCAGCGTCGCCACCGCCGGCGAGAAGCAGGTATCACGGCAGGGCGATCTCGGCACTGTCGAGATCGGCGCCGACGGCCGTGGCGCTGTGTTCCTGGACCGCCCGTTCCAGGTGTGGGAAGTGATTGGGCATGCCCTGGTCGTGTCGCCTCGGGACGAGTTGCAGGCCGGTGCGGCACCCCTGCAGAACGACGAGAACACGATTGTCGGCGTTATTGCAAGGAGCGCAGGCGTATGGGACAACGACAAGACGGTGTGCTCGTGCTCAGGGAAGACGCTCTGGCAGGAACGGACTGACGAGGTCAAGAAGGGCATGCTGTAGAGTGGCAGCCATGATAAGACGACAGAAACGAAGTTAAAATCAAACGAACGTCAAAATATATGTCAAGGACGATGACGACGAAGACATTTGCAAACCACACGTGAAACTCACGCCCAGGCTTGGTCAGACCGCCACAGTTGGAGTTGAGGACGAGCAAAAGACTAGCGGAATGATAGACACCTTGATTGTTCGCTTGCAATCCGAAGTCCACGAAGGCGTCTTCGGTGTCGGGTCACCGGAGGAGCAGTTCAGGTACACCGCTGTCCACGTGCCGTAATCAGTTTGGACGGTCGACAGCCAGAACGACTTGCGGAAAGGAGCAAACAAGCAACAATGAGCCAGAATAGAAAGTCGAGCACATTTCATGGAATCGTGGTCTTGTCAGCGCCTCGTATCGTCAGCTCCGTATTACGGTGTGCAACGCTCCGTTCGTCGTAAGTTTTTACCGTGTGCTTGGCGGGCACCCAAACTCCAGACCCTTTGCGATTGATCAGAGCTCTTGGCGTTTGGAAAAGAGACTGACAGCCAGACGTTGGACATGGATGTTGGGCCACTTCGAGACTCCGTACGCGCCCTTGGAAACGCCGGCCGCTCTGCGATGGGGCCACAGTGGGGCCATTCTGCGGGAGCCAACGAATCAACGCGCGACTCCGCGACATGGAACACTTGCTGCATGAGGTGAAGAAGGGGAAGGCCGGGGCCCTGATTCGCAATGGCCTGTGACCGGCTATGCTCACATTGCATTAATGGGCCCAGGCCCTGCCGTCATGCCAAATCGGGCAGCGGGGACGCTGAAGGTGAGCAGCACTGGCGAGACTGGCTGGATGTGATGTGCTGAAGCACCCCAGCACTGGGGGATCATGGCTCGCATGGGTATTTTTAGGGTGCTTGTATTCTAGTGCCAAAAGCAGGCATTTCCAGTGAACGAGGCACGCTAAAATCGACTCGTGCCGTATCGTCCGTGCCAGCCGCCATTTCCATCACCCCTCCTTGCCCTTTTTGTCTTGTTTGCCCTCTTTTCCACCTTGATCTGTGCCAACATGTGCCAATATTCTGTGCCTCGCCGAGCGTGCGACGTATCGCAGCAGCCATGTAGCCGCCCAGCAGCCAATGTGATGAAAGGTGACTTGGCCGCAGACAGGGCCTTTTCCATTTCACTGTTCGCTCGATCTGGTGCCAGTACCTCGTGGCTGTCATCGCCGCATCTGGCAGCGACGGGATGGAAAGAAGTCGAATGGCATCTGTCTGTGCCTCTGCAGTGTTCTCCCGAGCACGATGGCCTGCCCTGCCTCTGGCCGTATCGTTCGATTTCCAGCCCCCCTCGACAGGCGGACGGGCAGCCATGGCACGATGCCAGCGCGTCGTTCGCCGTCTGATCGGCCTCGCCAGCCGCTGCTGCCAGCATATCCAGCCCAGTAACTTACAAGTATATTACTCTACCACGTAAGATACATGTACAGCATATCCGTGCCGTAATGCCACAGCGTTGTGCTGCGTCTCGCGATCTTGTAAGATGGGCGCTACCGCAGGCGTTCCGCACATCTTTTCCCAAATGTGCGCGCGCCTCCATATGCAGGTCGGTTGTCGGTTGGTTCGCGCATCCAATGTCAGCCAATGCTACTCATCGCCACCGGTCCATCGTTTGGCCAAATGCCGTCTGGCTCGCAACCATTTCACACATGGAAATTGCACACTTTGCGTTCTGTCACCAAGTGGTTCAGGATGCTCTGAACCAGATTCCGCATCTGTAGGATCGTTCCTGCCACCCCTGGCCTGGCCGCGCTCAGGTGCGACCCGCGCCCTCTCCACACAGCCAACCAGTGCCCTCCCCTCCAACCTCCTTCCCCTTGCTCGCCAGCTCGCCTCGCCTCTGGTCGTGCCTGCCCCTGCCCCTTCTTCTTCTTCGCCAGCCCCAGCCCCAGTGGGCACAGGCACAGATGCACCACACACGATAGACAGCCCACTCGCTGCTTCACCACCCTCAGCCAGGCATCGCCAGCGCTTTTGGCTCTTCGATTTTACCAGCTGTGATCCAGCCTGCATACCGTCCCCTGTCCGTAGCTGGCCGTGTCCCAGCAAACCAGCCCACACCCCCCTCCTTCTTCTCAAACATTCGACCGACGAGACGTCCCAATCCCCTTTCCCGTGCCTTCCTCGAGGGCTCTGAACCTTCCCTTTTCTCCCGTTCCCTCCTGCCGTTTTCCCTTTTCTCGTTCACTTTCTCCTACCGCCCCTGCCTTCTCTGTCTTTTCTCTGTTCCTTTGCTGTTTCTCTCAATTTTTTTTCTTTTACTTTTCTGCGGATCGTGTCTTTTTCTCACTTTTCCAACTACAACATCACCGCAAACAGTCAACATCCAAACCGTCTACATTTAGCTAGCAGTATCGACAGGCAATCGCTTTTTTACGACGGCCTCTTGTCTGCTCCGCGGCTAGACACAACCCTCACGACCCGACTCGCAGCGCGAGGCACTCTCGGCAGGCAACGTTTGCAATTCGTGTTGACCCATTGAAGACAATAGCACATACCGAACGCACCACGCGCTCGCCAGTCACTATCATCATCACCAAACTACTCCGGTTCGAGAAGTAGTGGCACCTGCATGTGCATTCTTGCATTTGTGCAACCACCGACAACAAAGGAGGGGAAGCTTTCCCTCTCTTGACCTTGGCGCAAGCGCCCGACCAAAAAATAAACCAAAAGCCCACGATACGACGTCAAAACTCTCGCTAGCACGCTTTCTGTTCTCGGGACTGGGCTCGCTCGTCTGCCCGTCTTTCCTCACCCGGCATTGCCCTTTCTCTCCCCATTTTTGGGCTCCTTCTATCCATATATCCATCGTTGTCGTCTCTTCGCCGCCTGCCTTTCCTTCTTCCGGTAGCCGGTTTAGTCAGAGTCAGATTCACATCCGGGCCTTCAGGCACGACCTCTTGTTGACTGACCTTTGTCTCATTTTCACCGCTTCTCAGTAAACAGAAAGTGTTTGTTTGTCAACAAGACAAAATTGAGCGGCCATGTCCCTTAAACAGGTATGCTCATCCTCTCACGACTTCATAACCAACACTACACTACGCGTACATGTCTCTGACCTGCTGCTCTTGCGCCGCATAGGAAATCGAAACGTGGGTGGCCGCGTTGGGCAACTACGACAACAATGAGTTCGACGAGGCCCTTAAGGAGTTCGAGAAGGTCTCCGACACCTCAAAGATCCTCTTCAACATGGGCGTCATTCATGCCACCCTCGGTGAGCACGAGAAAGCTGTTAGTCCGCGCCTTGTTTCTTGACTTCTTTGGCATCTTTAAGTGGTTTGTTTACTTTGGCCTCCCAAAATCAAAACTAACCTTGTATGCTTCTGTTTGTAGGTCGAGTGCTACCAGCGCGCTGTCCGCCTAGACCAATATCTCGCGGTTTCTTACTTCCAACAAGGTGTTTCGAATTTCCTGCTCGGCGATTTCGAAGAGGCCCTGGCCAACTTCAACGATACGCTCCTCTACCTGCGAGGCAACACCATGATCGACTACGCTCAGCTGGGTCTTCTGTTCAAACTGTACTCTTGCGAAGTTCTGTTCAACCGCGGCCTGTGCTACATCTACCTGCAGCAGAAGGATGCCGGTATGCAGGATCTCTCGTACGCCGTGAAAGAGAAGGTCGTCGAGGATCACAACGTCATTGACGAGGCCATTCGCGAGGAAGCCGAGGTATGTTTACTTCCTTACAAACGTGGGTCATCTCATGGCCTGAAAACTAATTTTCAAATAGGGCTACACTGTCTTCTCCATTCCCGTCGGCGTTGTCTATCGGCCAAATGAGGCCAAGGTCCGCAACCTGAAGACAAAAGACTATCTCGGAAAGGCCCGTCTCGTCGCCGCATCCGATCGTGCCAATGCCTTCACTGGATTTGCCGGCTCCGAAATCAAAAATGTATGTTAACCCAAGCCGCATTGCATCCATGTCAATACCCCTGGAAGGCACTTGCTAACCACTATTTGAATTTGCCAGGCCGGAAAACTCGATGTCAAGGACGACCGCCCAGCCGACAACATTTCGTTCGCCGCAACCAACCTCGTCAAAGCCGACATCCAGAGCCGGCGACTCCAGTCAGAGCCCCCTGTTGGTCGCAACGTCTTCCCCCCTACGCCGCCTCCCGAGAACGACAAGCAAGGTGGCATCAGCAGAGGCGCGTCCGTCCGCAATGGCCCGAAACCGATGCCCGCAAAACTCAACATCGACAGAGCGCGCCCGAACGACCGTTACGAGAAGGCGAACTCACCACAAGATGGCCGTCCCAGACTCCAGCGCTCCAATTCGGCAACACCATCGCGGGCTTTCTCACAGCGCGGTCCGCCGCCATCAAGACGGCAGCAAGTAGAGGAGGAAGACGCGTATCCGGATGAGCTCTACGACATGTACCAAGGTGGAGGTGGCAATGACAGGGGGAGCCGTTCACAAAACTCACAACAAGGCAGACGCCCCCCGCCGCGGTATATTGAAGAAGAGGACGAAGGCGCCAGCGACTACGACGACGGCTCCTTCGACGAAGGCGACTTTGAGATGGTCTCAAACCGCCGCCCTGGCACAAATTCTATGTCTGGTGGCTCTCGCGGCCAGTCAAGGAGACCAGAAATCCGGAAAATCCGTGTCAAGGTCCATGCTGAAGACGTCCGGTATATCATGATCGGCGCCGCCATTGAGTTCCCCGATCTCGTCGACCGCATCCGGGAGAAGTTTGGCATCCGTCGTCGGTTCAAGATCAAGGTTCGCGATGATGATGGCCCCGACGGTGACATGGTCACCATGGGCGATCAGGACGATCTTGACATGATTGTGATGACAGCGAAGTCAACAGCCCGTAAACAGAGGCTGGATATTGGAAAGATGGAGGTAAGCTATTCTCCCTTAATGTCCCTGTCTATGTTTTTACTTCTCAGTTTCTCAGTCCCGTGCTAACCACCCATCTCACAGATCTGGATTCAAGAGATGTAGGATGTACACATGACATTGTTTAGACGGCCTTCGGGGGCCTTTTATACCCCACTTTAAATCCGTGATAGGCGAGCTGTTCTGGATGGACTGCTGTGCCATAATTTGGTTTCTTTTCGGTTGTTTTGGTATTCTCATTGTTCAATTCCCCCTTTCCCTAGCTTTGATTTCCGTGCCCTTTACATGATACACCCATTACACACTTTCAGCAACAGGGTAGTGTACATAATAACTACTTTATCTACAAGCACTGTTTTTTGTCTATCCCACATGTCCCCGAGCCTATTTTATGGAGGCCATTAACGCCTTTTCCCTATTATTCTCATCTACACATTCCTCCCACCTTGTCTCACATCATTGCCTGTTAATAAGCTGGAGTCTTTTGTTTCAATATTTTCTTCTTTTTATTATCTTCATTTAGATCTGCTAGGTTTGTATTCTTTTGTGCCATAGCATTTTATTCAATGTTTCCCAAGACCACAGAACCGTGCTCTCGTGTGTGTTATGATACTGTGTGAATACAAGGTGCTTACCTGCCGCTACTAGTGTCGATTTTGGTTACCTTGGCCCCTGAGCTGTCGCTTTTTACTCGACGAAAATAGACATTCCTGTCGCGTGCTCCCGAAACCCACGTTTTTAATTGTTTTAGCATCAAGCACTGTTTTTGCACTGGCCACCCATTTTAATACACAGAACTGTACGGACTACGAATCGCAGGATTGAGACATGATGCAAATTTCTCGACATCTACTTCATGTCAAATCAATTACGGACACGAGGACAAATAAATATAAGTTATCAATCTCACACATTTAAATAGCGATGGTTTCATTAACAAAATTCCAATTCTGTATCGCAGGACGTTTTTTTAGAAAAAAAAGAACCAAACCTTTCAAACACACACGAGGGAACGGGTCCACCGCCAGATACAGATAATAGAAACATAAGAACACTGCTCGAGTCCCAGTAAAAAGCAGTTCCTAATCCTGCGCCATAAAACTACACTTCACCGTACACGGCTGTGTAGGGTATCCTGACAATATAACCACCCAATATTGTAAAGATGCCCGACTTGGAAATCAAAACCCAAAAACGACCAAAACAGAACAAACATACGAAGACAACATAAGGAGGCAAGACAAGGAAAAGAGAGCGAAAGCATAACAAAGCCAACAAAAAAGTACAACAGGGAATACGTAAATAAACACAGAGAAGTAGAAAAGATGGGTCGGTCCTGACTGAACACTTTCTTTTCGTCGGGAGCGTGATCGAACCTTCCGACTCTGGCCCTTCCATTAGGCCGAGAACATAAGAACGAGTAAAACCGCACCGGTTTGTGCCAACGCCGTGCCCGTTCCCCGCTCCGTCCTCTAGCGGATAGGATACGGGGTGAGGATCAACAAAGAAAAGGGAAGAAATGGTGGTAAACATAGAAGGGGTCGGAAAAAAAAGAAGAAGATGGACGTGAAATAAAAAACGAAAAGAAGCTTGAAGCCGAATACAGTTTAGCAGAGCAAGAGACGTTATTGGGTTGTGGCCTCAGAATCGACGTCGCTTTCTGTCGGCAGATCTTTCTCAATAAGGGCGGGTGGATCCTGAAAGACTTGTTGCTTCTGGATTTCCTACATGACGCCAGAGGATAGCATTCGAGAATCGACGTCGTCCAATGGCATGTCCAAGCCTCGCGTCTCCATAGCATTGAGTCTCGCCTCAACATTGTTCATACGGCTGTCCAGGACAGCTTGCTGGCCCGGCATGCCGCCTCCCAGGCCATTGGCAAGGTTCGGTGGCATGGCATTTGCCATAACGAGATTGTTATCCAGGCGCTGCTCCACGGCCTCGAGACGCTTCTCGATCGACTCCATGAACTTCTCAAGGCGCATGTTCATCTCCTGGAAACCGTGGCTGACGTCGTGGCCTATACGGTCGAGTTTGTTCGTGAAACTGCGCAGGTTCTGCGCAATCGGCGTGGCCTCTTGGCCGGGGGGCGCGGCCGGCACGCGGGCCTCGTGGTTGTGACGGGACTCTTGGACGACAAAGCGCCACTGGTTGGCGAGCGAGACCTCGCAGACGGCCTTGGCACGGAAGGGACAGTCGACCTTGCGCGTGGAGGGGTTGCGCTTCTTGGCGGTGCTGTTGTACTTGACACCGCCACGGTCGCACACGAGATCGTAGCGCGTCGGCTTAGCATCGCGGTAGTTGGAGGCGCGAAGCTTGACGATGCCGTAGCCGTTGTCTTTCGCGACGCGCTGGACGGCGGTCAGGAGGTCGTCAAACGAGCGGTAGATGCCTTCGGGGGGCGCGACCAGCGTCGTGGTGGCCGGCGAGGACATGGGCGTGCTGGCGGAGATCATTTGGCGGGCGGGCGTCACGGCCCCAATAGGTGTGGATACGGCAATCGCACCGTTTGTAGTACCGTTAGTACGCGCCGGTGTGCCTTGGTTCTGGGGGATCGGTGTCGCGCCGGGCACGGCGGGCCCGGGGCCCAGGCTCCACGCAGGAGGCTGCTGAGGGGCGTTGGAAGCCAGCGCGAATGCTTGTCCCTGCGACAAAAGCGCAGACGTGTCGGTCTCGAAGGTTTCGGTGTCAGAAAACGACTGCACGGTTGCGGGCGGCGGCGGCGCGATCGTATTGTTGTTGGGGGTCCCTGGATGTGGTGACGCGGAAGCCACGTCGGAGCCGATGACAGAGGTATCTGTGGGAGAGAAGCCCGTCGGGAAGAATACCCGTGGTTTGTCCGTGGTGGAGGTGGGAACGAAGCCCAGGAGTAGCAACCGCGTTGCTACCACTGAAGCTTCTAAAAAGGTTGGTGAAGGAAAGTCAAAGTTGATTCTCCGTGTTTATAGCACGGTCTGGCGTGACGATAGTAGTGATGGCGAAGTAGAGAACGGCTGGGGACTGAAAGAATTCGAGAAAAAAAGGGATGTGGATTAACGTGTGCGCCTAGACCGGTGCACGTTGTAAGATAAAATAGTCCCTAACTAAAGATGAGGCGACATTGCTCGAAGAAAGAAAGGTAAGAAGTCGATCACTTGTCTGTTGGCGATGGGGCTTATGCGCGCGATGATGGGCTTCAGATGGAGTGCGTTGGTGTGCAGCGCAAAAGTGGGAGGCTGGACAGTGTGGCCCGATGATAATATACGGTCCATTTTTGTTTCCTCGTCAAAAACGTGGCTTGCTCCTCCCATGTATCACGTGACATAGACGTAAGCCACAGTGCGACCATTTCGGCCTACGTGTAGAACATCTACCATTGACATGAACCATTCTCCTGAGCTTCACCTCTCCTATCGCTTCGAGGACCAGGCTAGACTCATCCATCGACAGTAAAGCTCAATCAAATATGTCGACAAGCAGGGCTCCCGGTAAAGCGGCCCCGCGGCCGCCTGCACAGGAACCCAACTTCGAGGAGTGGAACGAAGCGCAGCTTGAAGCCGCTCTCCAGAAACTCAAAGAAGCCCATCTCAAAGTAACTTGCCCCGGAGAGCCGCGGCCGTCAACTACGAGCCCCGTTCCCACATTTGGAGGATTGAAGTGTGTTCGACAGGCTAACATATGCTCTCTCAAAGTTGCGCAGCCTCAGGAGTGCGATACCGAGAATGGTCCAGCCGTTGACAAGTGAACCGGCTCCACCACGTAAGTAGCGACGACACGACAAGGACCTTGGTTTTCTTCGTGCAAACCTGGAACAGTATTTTGGAAGAAAAAAAGTGGCTACAGAAAAGGGCACTCGAATGGCTAACACGTTTTCAACTCACCGTAATAGCTGAGATTCTGCACGCCAAAAGCCACGCATCTCTCCTAGCAGCCGCACAAGAAGTGAAGGGATTCAAAGAATACATCACCAACGACGAGTTCCGGAAGGTTGTTGACCATGCAACCTTGAGCCGCAGGAGAAATAGTAAGAACATCAAGCCTTGGAAGGCTCGAGATGAACCTGACTGGGCCACTCTCTGATGAGATGGAGGTGGCTTCGGTCACAAACGGATGATTCAAGCGTGCCTTTTTTTTGTTATCGCGGAGTTTCTTTCACACATTTCACGGAGTATGGCGCACAGTTTCATAGCAGTTCATAATTGTTCTAAACCCAAATGATATCCATGTCAAGTCTTCAACCTGAGAGAGTTCATCATCAAGCAGCCGACCAGGAAGTATCAAATGACCCACAAAACATCAAGCCACATGTCAAGCCACAAATTTCTGCCACTAGTCCTGCCACAAGACCAAGACCAAGCCCAAATGATTTTTTTCGAATGGGGTGGGGTCATGTGATTGCTGCCCCCCTTTGGAAAAACGCACCAAAAATATTTTCTAGGTTTTTTTCCCTTTCCCTCAAATTCATAGCCCCGAAATTTTTCTTTTCCTCACGATCCATCTATTGCACATCACCAACCACATCGAACAGCAACAATGGCCAACAACAGAGTTGTCTACCGTCGCCGCAACGGGTACGTAACGAAGAAACCGATCCCATTCGAATACACCTCTTTTTCGCCCTTTCCCCTAGCGTCCAAACCTCGATTTCATCGATCCGACGAGAAAGAAGACATGGAACATGACACAAATTGGAGGAACAAGCGTCAACTGACACTGGTGGCATGACAATAGGTACAACACGACGTCCAACCGGACCCGTGTCATCAAGACCCCCGGCGGCGAGCTCAGAATCCTCCACATCAAGAAGCGCGGCACTGCCCCGAAGTGTGGTGACTGCGGCATCAAGCTGCCTGGCGTAAGTGAATTATGACAACAATTCTTTAACGGCGAAAGACAAGGGAGTGAGACGCGATTCGATCGAGAATGGAAACGGACAAGACATATGACGAAACGACGACACACGCCATTGGATGGAAGACGACGGCTGGATTCTTTTTTCAAAGCGACATCCCGACCCGACTTCGTCTCATGTCATGCGCCGCTTCCACCCCCTCTCTCGGACCGTCAATTCGTCCCATTCGGCGCCATCTTTGAGGACCATGTATGCTGATCGTTGCTTCCCTACGAATATAGATCCCCGCCCTGCGTCCCCGCGAGTACGCCCAGATCTCCAAGCCGAAGAAGACCGTCCAGCGCGCGTACGGTGGCTCAAGATGCGCCAACTGCGTGCAGGACCGTGTTGTCCGCGCATTCCTTATTGAGGAGCAGAAGATCGTGAAGAAGGTGCTCAAGGAGCAGAGCGCGTCCGAGAAGAAGAAATAAGCGTCACGCCGAATCTCTTTTGTTTTTGCACAAAAAGTTTGGGGAGAAGAGCGCTTGGGAGGGAACGGAGTAACGGTCGGCACCAAACGTCGTGCCGACGGTGTGGAGGAACGGGCAAACTCACGGTTTCATTCACGGTGTTTCATTTACAAGGATGAGGTTGGGCAGGACGGATGCGGACTGCTCTGTTGCAGCAGACTACCGGCTCTTCGACGGCTGCACACCTTTATTCTTTTTCTGGTAACTCAAAAAAAAAAAGAAAAATTACATAAAAACACTCCCGCCGCGGCGCTGCTATGGTATGCTGCCAACAGCGATCACAACCTATAGTGAAAGCATAAAATGATGTTACTAGCTCTGGTTGCAACGAGTCATCTTGTCCAGGGAGTGCGCATTGTAGACGCAGTTTGTCCAATAGCTGGTTGCTCAACCGTAATATTTTGGCTGTGAAGTTTGCGGCGGTTTTAGTGTGCGTGGGCAACTGCTTTGCGAGGTGTGGGGAGTGGTAAGAGTCCGGGCGCGCCAACGGCTTAGTTTTCTCCAACTATACAAACGTCAGCCGACAAGCAAGCCTTCCGCAGCAACCACCCAGTCCACGCCGAAAACGATCACAGAGCTCTTTCTAAACCTCCTTCATATAGGAACCAGATCCTTGACAAAATGAATTGCTGTCCGCGCGCACTACGCGCCGGCCTCCGCCTTGGCCGCCCGACTCAGAGCTATCTCTTGACAACAGCAACAAGATCATCACCAGCACGGCCAGCACCTCTCCCTTCTCTCCGTCGAGCGACAGCTATCTGGCCCTGTACATCTTTCCACAGTTCTACATCTGTACGAAGACGGCTACCCTCACGCCAGGAAAGCAGCGGCGGCAACCCCCCATCCGCACCTCGTGGCGCCACCGACTTTGGCAGCCTCGACATATTCGGCAACACACCCGTACCGTCAACGTCTGTCGACATCTGCTACCCAAACGGTTTCAAGCTGAACAGTGGCCTCCAGACTCTAGACGGGAGCGGTATACTGCTCGTGGGCGGCGAGGCGTTCTCGTGGCGGCCATGGGGACTGAGGAAGAGCTTGATCAATGCGAAGGGGCAATGGGAGATGGACAGCAGCGCCTTTGGTCTTCTCGGACTGGTCTGGCCACGGCCGGGTAGGGCTCCTCTCCCTTTATTTCAACTGTTGCATGCTGAAGCCTTACTACCAAAGAAAACGTTTTGCTAACATTGGCATCTTCTTGCAGACCTCCTGATTCTTGGACTGGGACCAGAGTTGCGCCCGTTGAGCCCTGAGACTAAACGATACATCACGGCCCTCGGTATGCGTGTCGAAGTTCTGGACACACGCAACGCGGCATCGCAGTTCAATATGCTAGCTACAGAACGAGGCGTTGACGATGTGGCCGCGGCCTTGATACCCATCGGATGGAAGAACGAGTAAAGAATAAAGCATTCCAGCTCACCAACCACATTTATGGTACCAAAATGCCCAACCGTTTGCCCAGTATGACAGGACGTCAGGCGTCAATGCCACCGTATAAGCAGACCTCATACCAGGGCGATGTGTGCCTCCTGTCTCTCGGGCAGCCTTGCGCCTCGGCAAGTAGCATTTGCTGTCATAAACCCACTGTGCTGGACACCGGGCAGCTGGGTCCAGGCACATGCAGATGCACCCATAGCTCTAATTACCAGACAAGCGATGTGCGACCGGCGTGGTGAATTGCGCCGCCCTGGACAAAGCTGCTATTTCAATATCAAGTCAAGACGTGGACAGTGAATTCGCTTGGGGGCCGTTCCCGATGCGGCCAGGGGTTAAGCTCCGCTGTAGATACCTGTAATAGTGCCTGCCAGACATGTGCGCCCATTCCGCCCATACTCAAAGAAAAGCCAGCGCTTTCGCCTCCCAACAAAGAGCGACAGGGCCTGACCTGAGCCTGGCTAAAGGCTACTAAAAGATTATAAAAAATTAAGCACGACATTTTAACCAAGGAAACCGCCATCTTGCCCAACACAAACAAGAAAGACGTCGCACCCAATTGACCTCCACCACAACTCTTGGGCACCACATGCCCACTGACACCCAGCAAAACCCAGCAAACGGCACGCGTATCCCGCCCAGAACCAGGGCGCGACCGCCCAGGACAGAACCTGGTCAGCCAATACGCCCGGCACATGTGTGTGATGTCACTACTCTGAGTGGCTAGCAAAGGCTGTGAGTGGCTGAGAGCACGCAGCTCCAACTCCGAGTCACACAGATCGCATCCGCCCAAGCTTGGCTTTTCTTTTTCCTTCGCCGCCGCCGTTGAACCCTGGATTCATAACCGGCATCTCTTGCAATCGCTGCTAAAGAAGAACCAGAAGAACGGCCGAAATACAAAGCCGACACAACAACCGGCGATCGTGTCTGCGACCGCAACTTCACAACTCCCCAGGGTGCGCACTGCAAGGCCGCGCCAGTCGACACTGGCCGCAGCCCTGTGTAGCTCTCACCACTTTTAACAATGGCCTCTATCTATGGTTTGTCAATGCGCTGCCTGTTTACGTGTCTCTCTCTTGGCCCGACGTGCCTCTAAACGCGTATCTTAGATGCACACACTACCGACCCGCCGCTGCTGCGGAAGCACTCGTCCATGATCAAGGTCGAGACGGCGCACTTCACCTACCCCTCCGTCCGCGTCTTTTTCCGCCGCCATGAGCAGGAAGACCAGATGCCCGTCGACCCGGCACCACTGCCGCTCCTCGTCTTCGTCCACGGCCTCGGCGGCTCGGTGTCGCAGTTCGACGCACTCTTGACCCGCATGTCCAACTGCGCTTCCTGCCTCGCCGTCGATCTACCTGGATGCGGGCGCTCGACATTTGCGCCCAAGGACTGGGCCGCATACTCGTTCGAGGCGCTGGTTGAGCTACTCGAGGTGGTCATCGCCCAGTACCGCCAGCCAGAACAGGGCGTCGTCTTGATCGGCCACAGCATGGGGTGCAGCCTCTCTGCCCTGCTGGCGAGCCGGCAGTCCCCCAAGAACGGCAGCATTTCCGACTCGGCGTACACGGGCCTTGTCGGAATTTGTCCGCCAGCTGGCCTGGACGACCGCACGCGTATTACAATTTTCAAAGCGCTGCTATGGATCCCTACGCCGGTATTCGACATGTGGCGTGCCTGGGATGCCCGCGGTGGCCCCAACAGCGCCAGTGTCCGCCGGTTTGTCGGGAGCGATGCCGATGAAGAGTCGAAGAATCTGCAGGCAAAGTTCAACAAGCAGAGCAAGTCGGCCGTTTGGCGTCGCATGGCCTGGGGTAGCCTGCCGGCGTTCGATGCCTCCGGCGCACAAGTGAGCGGACTGTCTGGCAAGGCCGTGTGGGAATCGCTTCAGCTGCCGGTCTGCCTTATTGCTGGCGAGGGTGATCACATTACACCTCCTGCGGAAGCAAAAAAAGTGTGCTCGTTTCTACATGCGTCTACCGCTATTCCAGCAGCGTCTGCAGAAAACGCCGATTCTCATGCGACGGTCCCCTCGACCGCTGCAGCAACTTTGCCGGCCGTTCCCACTACTACTGAGCCACCGGCCACCGAAGCGTCAGCTTCGGATACGATGGCCACACCCTCCACAGCAAACCCCCCTCGGATCGATGACATTGCCGACAAGGACTTCTTATCACGGCCAGCAGCATCGGCAGCAGACGACGACGAGACACCGACGACACCCGCGGGCGCAGCCGATAAGATCGACATCCCCGTTCTTCGGCGCCATCCGCCCAAGTTTGTCGAATCTCACATCATTCCGGCGCCGGCAGGCCATGCGATGATTTACACCCCGGTCACCGTCGGTGTCGTCTCGGGAATTGTCGCCAACTTCCTTGCGCGCCATGTGACAGGCCGGCTGGACCGCGGCTGGCAGCTGCGCTTCCTGTCGCGCGAAGGCAAGTGGGACGTGAAGAACCTGGAGAAGTGGAGTAAAGTCGAGCCTGTCTCGAAGCCCATTGCCGGCATCTTCCGCGCCATGAAGACCCTGCGCCAGGTTGACGAAGTCCACAGCCCCAAGGTCTTTGTCGAGCGCTGGGCCAACGTCGTCAAGGACGTCATCGACATCTCCCACGACAACCCAGTCTACGATCCCCGCGATCTCGAGTCGGGCGGCATTCATTACCACAAATTTCCAACGGTTTCCAAGATTCCCCCGACTGACACCGAGGTCGACGTTTTCCACGCTCTTGTGGACAAGCTGCGGGCCAAGCACAAGAAGCAGCAGGCATCAGCATCCGACGATGCCGGCAGCGCACCCAGCGAGCCAGAATACCTTATTGGCGTGCATTGCCACTATGGCTTCAACCGTACGGGCTACTTTATTGTCTGTTACTTGGTGGACCGCTGCAACTACAAACTGCCAGACGCTATCAAGACATTTGCTGAAGCACGGCCCGTTGGCATCCGGCACTCACATTTCCTTGACGCACTTTCACTACGTTATTCTGGCGTGACCGACGACGCTTAACCATGGAGATGAATAGACGGGCACGATGCTGGATTCATTTTCTGGGGAATGGTTTCTTAGGCTTAGTTTTATTTAGTATTTGCTTATTTATTAGAAGGATGGGGCGTTATCATTCAATTGACCTGTGTTTCTCTCTATCATACCTTGTCGTTCGAGTTTATGCTCAGTGGCAATATCAGCAACCTTTCTTATTTTATATCAGAATACATATATATAAAAATCACATAGGACCTCAAAACTCGAAATAAATCTATGATATTATGTTCTTAGACACAGGTCATCGAGATCAAGCTAAGTAAACAAAATTTTACACGCGCATTAACTAGGGGTTTCAAGTAGTCGTCGTGGTGTCGACAGTCGCAAGGCGTGGTGCCTTTAGTTGGGATATTGTGGGTTTACTCACCTGATTAGTCATACGACTAACCAGCTCTCCCACGCGCTGAATAGCGCTGTCTTCCACTAAAGGAAGGGACTTGTAATAGCTGCTCGCGCATCGTTCGTAGCGTCCCCATGCTCATCCAATGTTCACTACGACGTACAAACAATCCATAACTGCAACTGTCACCAACACGGAGTAGATGGGCCCGCAACCCAGCAGGCAATGACCGACTATGGCACTGCCAATTGCTCTCCCGGACACGTCTAACTTCCTGGGCGTGGCGCTCGTGGTCAATCGAAACCGTGACGGACCGCGGTTTGTCTTCCACTACCCCAGCCGCATCGACCCGCCGCAGGACTCGCAGCATCGCAAAGAGTTCAACAACGAGGAGGTCGACGATGACGATATTTTCGTCGATTCGGTAGCAGCAGATACCAAATCGGCCCTCGGTGGATCCCGGGACTTCATGCCCAATGCTGGGGAGCTGGCGCGCTGGAACCACGACGATCACCTCGTGGTCGACAATGGCACGCAGTTTGTCCCTTGGGAGTACGTTGTCGGCCTGCCGACCAAGGCCCTGGAGGGCATTCTGACACCTCCGCGCGCGTTTCACAAGAAGCGCTTCCAGATCTCCCTCGACTCGGTGACGTACATCTCGTACCCAGTGCACGTCCCCACCAGCGGCGTTTGGGCGCGCCGGCGAAACAAACAGGACAAAGGCGACGGCAAAGCTAAGAACAAAGCAACCGCGGCGGCATCATCGTCTGAACGGGGCCGTGGATCAAACGACGCTCCGGCAGGTCGTAACGGCGAGGCTCCTGCCGCAGCCGTCAGTACCACGGCTGCCGACGACAAGGAAGACAAAGTTAGCTCGATGACCATGTTCAGTCTCGTGTTCATCATGAGCCCAAAGCGTCACGAAGCGAACGAGCTGCTCGACACCATGTACACTCATATTGTGCGTGAAGTCAACAAGGTGTACAAATACTGCCAGGAAAGTGGAGACTTTGTCTGGCAGGAGTGCAAGAAGATGATCCAGCTCAAGGATCGGGCGCGAGAAAACAGTACAAAAGATCCATTCCAAGCTCTACGGCCCCAACTCAATTACATCATTTGCTAACCCTTGTATAGGAACGAAGATGAGCGTGCTGTGGAAAGAGATCCTGGCTGTATCATCACTGGCAGCGTCTATGAGGGATATCTACGAGGCTGTGTGCCGCAACCGGATTGCTGTCCTCGAGCTGAGCCTGAGCAAGGGATCCGTGGGCCACTCCGTGCAGATTCCGATGCCATTTTACGTGAGCGATGTGCAGCCCCAAGCGAGCGAGTCTTCGAGAAGTCTTTGGCTTACTACGGCAAACAATGTCTCGCGATACGATACGGTGGGCGGCGTATCAGCCTTTGACAAGTGCTTTGCCCTGCTCCTCACCGACGACGACGAGAAAAAGATCATTGCAGAGCTCCAGGCCCGCGGAGATAAGGCTGCTGCGGCAATGATCGAACTTGTTAAAGCCTCCAAGCCAACTCTATCGTAAGTGTTACTCTCATATTGGAACCCTTTCTGTTTCTCGGTCTAATATCGGCTCCCAGGTTCTACCAAGTTTCGCAACTACCAGATACAATGCTCACTATCCAACAAGTGCGCGCTTATGCACAACACTTCATTTACTGGCGAAGGGCAATGGCGGTGCCGCCTATACATGCTAGAGATGTGTATGTCCTGTCGCCAAATTGCGACATTGCCCACCTGGCCCGCGCCGCTGCTACTTTTGCGGAGACATTTCCCTTTGCACCGCCGTTACCAGACCTACTCGCGGGGCTGTCATCGGCCCCTCGACCGTATAAATCATTTTGCCCGACTAAAAATCTCCGTCCGGCATACCTGCGGATCTTAGCCTGGCTGATCCGCGGCGGCTGGGTCTGCCAGCTGTGCACCTTTGCTTACGTCGTTGTCTGGCCCGAAATCCAATACGAGGTTGAGTACAACCTGGAAGCGGACGACCTCGCACGCATCAAGCAGAAGCAGCAGAGGAAGAAGAGGGAAAGTGACAAGGATAACCTGCTATCATCCCGCATGTCCGGCGGCCTAAGCAACAGCGAGCTTTACGAAGAGAAAGAGCAGCAGCAACAACGCCAGCAAACAGGGGAAGACTCGGACGCCAGTGGCGAAGGCGACGTCGGCGAGATTGGCGGTTTGTCGGAAATGTCCGACACAATATCCTCGATGCCTTCTTCCGCACGGTATGATCGCGATCGCGCGAAGTATGGTGGAAGGTCAGCCGCCGAGCACGCAGCTGAACGAGCGCGGCGCCAGCGCATGGCTGAGAAGGCAGCACATAGCCTGGCCGAGCGGGCCACGGCCCATGCGCGCAAGCCGGTACCCAAACGAACAAGCCACCCTTCGGTCAACAACGCGCCACACCTGGCAGGTATCCTGCCACATGTAATCATGGACGCGAGCAAACCAACGGGCAAAGAGAGCCTCTACCTGAGTGCTATTGAGCGCAACTTGCGTGCCGGGCGTGCGACACCGCCACCAGCAAGTAAGAAGGAGGTGGCACAGCACGGGGGACCGCGGAGTCGCCATCATATCACGAACGATGGGAGTGGCAATGGTCATGTGGACGAGACTACAGCATGGAACGAGCGCGTTGGCGAGATGTGGCCAGTCTTCTGGAAGCACTTCAATGGCCACTCGGCGCTGGAGCGGATCGCGCTGCTTGAGGAGATGAAGAGAAAGGATGTTTGGAACCTCTTGTCTTCCATGAGCGAGTACTTGCTCTGTGTACGGCACTGGTGAAAAGGCTCCTGTGTGGTTTATCTTGACATGTACACCCACATGCACTGGGTTACTCTTTTTTGCAGTATTTTGAGTGTCGTACGTGTAAATATTTTTCTTCTGAATATAAAATGCCACGTCTTGTTTTGTATAAACAGTATATTTCCACATTTATGAGAAGACTTTTATGCAACTGTAGAAGCTACACTCTGCTTGCGAATACGTACGACAGATTCAAGTATAAATAATGTGTCAATAAAGAAATCGACGTCTAAGTGCAACCCCCCTCTGATTAAGAGCGACCATGGGATGCAAGAATAGACGTAGAGTATAGGGTGTATCTAAAGGTAACATGATAAACTCCGTTTGGCCAACCACCCTTCCAGAGTAAAGCAACATAGACAAAATCAGAGCAAAGCAAAGCTGGCAACACTAGCCACATCGAAGTACAGGAAGATAACACCAAGACAAAGCAAAGACAATAAACATCCATAAATATAAACCGACTCGACATGAGCACAAATAGAAAAGACAGATCAGAAACCAACAACCAACTATATAGCAAATAAAACGAAGAAAAAAAGAAAGATATAGGGATGAAAATAAAAGGGCCAAGCAAAGAGCCATAAAATAGAAAATAAGGGGTAAACGCCCTTGGCAAGAACGCACTCAGAGAAATGCAGTAAAACCCGCCCGATTTGAAAGGGAGGAGGCGTGTTGTAATTATAGGGGAAAAACGAATATTGTAAAAAAAAAAAAAAGAATATGAGATAATAGAGATTGTCACTGGCAAAGCTCATACCCTTCATACAACGAACCATAAACGTCGGGCTCATGTATTGGGTAGATGCTGGGTGCCAACAGGATCCCAAATTGTAGGAGGTATATGAAGCCGGCACGCATAGGAGTGGAAATGGAGTGAACAAGAGGCGTAAAAATAGAGAACCAATCGTGGAATTCAACAACCCCCGTTGTAGAAAATTACGGAGATGAAACAGAAGATAAAATAAAATGAGAGGAAGATAGATCGGCAAGTGGGAAAGAGGGTGGCGGCGGGCCAGAAGGGAGGGAAAGAAGAAAAGAAGATGCTGGAGTGTGAATGAGTTTATGTGAGGTCCATAAACTCGTCTTCTTCTTTCAACTCCATATCGCCGCCGTCGTCTTCGTCGCCCCAGAAATCGCCCTGGTCGAGATCCTGGGTGATAATGCCGCCACCGCTGCCGTCATTACCCGCCATTAGCGAGAGTGCGTCGATCTGGCTGGAGCCGTTCAGCGGGTCGCCCTTGTAGTCTGTGTAGTCGGGCACGCGCAGGCCGGAACCATCAGTCCGCGAGTATGTGAAGTGCTTCTTCTCGCCTTCGGCGCCGTCAGGGTTGCGCATGGCAATCATCAGCTCCGAGGTCAACCGGCGTTCGTCGTCGGTAATGGTGAATGGCATCGGCTCGCCGCGGTCGTTGAAGTACTCAATGAGCTCCTCTTGGCGCGAAACGTACGTATCCAACATCCACATAAGGTCGCGGCACCAGCTAACAGAACCGTTGAGAATGTCGCCCTTGTTGGGGCCTTTATCCTTCTCCTCAATGGGCAGGCCAGTAGTGATGTTGCCAGCACTCGCACCCGCTGCCCGTCGTGCCCCGGGGCCGGCAAGCCCCGACGTGGCCTGTGAGGGGCTCGCCATCCCCGTCAGAGTTGGTGAGAGCGGCGTGCCCGTCGAGATGAGCTTCTTGATCTTCTCGTCCTCTAACCGATGGCTGGGGACAAGCTTGCTGAGATCCTGGATACGCTCGTTGATGTTGTCACGGCGGCGGCGCTCGACGAGGTTGTGCGACTCCCGGCGTCTCTTCCGCTTAGCTTCCTGGGAAGTATTGATGGGAGCGCCAAGTTTTGCAGGCATCGACGTGCCGCCCTTCAGAAGCAGTTCGTTAATCTGGGCACTGTGGAGGCCGCCGGGCTGCATTGGCGATGAAAAGCCGGAGCCGGGGAACGAAGAGAGGCTGTTGGGTGTCTGCGCCCACTGGCCTGAGCCGGACTTTTCGTGGTTCGAACCATTTGTCCGGATCGGCTGAGGTGACCCAACAAAGGAGTCGACTGACGTGGTAGGAATGGAGGTGCCGATGGACTTGGAGTTGAGCGGGTTTCGTGCGGTGGGTGCCTTGCGCGGCATAGACTGGGAGAGGCGTGCGCGGGACTTCAAAAAGGCAGCTTCGCTGGCATCGTCGCCGGCGAAGTTCGATGCTGCAAGCGGTGAGCCGGTGTACCCGCCGGGTGACTGAAGCGAGCCAAAGGCATGGGGGTGCTGCATGGAGCGGTACTGGCCCATGCTGTTCACGAACGGGCTTTGTATCGGGTCGCCCTCTGGTGTGTTGGAGTATCCGTTAATGTGTGACTGGTCGAGCGATAGGCCGTGCTGCGGAAACATGCCCTGTGAGTAGCCGCCGCCGATACCGACGCTGGTCATCCCAGAGAAGTCATGGCCTCCCGAGTGCAGGCCGGATTGCGCATCGGCGGGGCTGCCAAGGGTATCGAAGAGGTCGTCGTCGGAGATGAGAGCGGCACCGCTGGAGAAGCCGGTAGAGTGGGTATTCTGGTTGGAACCGAAATTGTTCTGGAACGACTGGCCGAAGCCACCGGCGAGGTCGTTGGGGTCAATGGCACCATTGCCACCTCCCATTTGGCCGAAGCCGTGTTGCGCCATTATATGCTAGATCCGACTTTGGCGACGTTTCGTAGATTTGCCGATGTCTGCCTCGCTTCTCGAGGTTGTGAACTATCACGGTGAGTGTCCTACGTGCGACGTTGGGTAGAGAGCGCGAGGACACCACCGGAGAAGGAGGGTTGGAAAAAAAGTGTGCCGGATAGACAAAGAACAGTCCTACAGAGACGGTTAGTCACACAGTTTTCTATAGCAAAGGTGCCTTGGACGAGGGCCGTGGGACAAGGTCGAGTCTCTTACCGGTGTCGGACAGAGACCGAGGGAGGCGCAGAGGGAGAGATGAAAATGCGGTCTGTAGGAACAGGCGGCTGGGTCGTATCAAAGCGTGATAGACAATAATAAGAGGGATGTGCGTGAGGGCGGTCAAGCCGTTGTGCAAATGCGTGGCGAAAGTGTGAAGCCGGAATGAGGGAGGATGAGGGGTGGCAGAGTGCGACGGCTCGAAGATGCGCAAAATGAGAAAGTAGAGGTGAAAGGAGGAGTGAGAATAATAGATGGTCGGAGAAACAAGATTCAAAGGGAAGCGGCAGAAAAGCAGGACAGGAAGTCGGGTTTGTGAGAGAGGCGGTTTGCTCTTGTTCGTTTTGCTCTTTTGCTATTGGGGGCAAGTGCAGGGGGAGGGGGGACACGAAGAGAGGGAGAAAGGGAGGGGAATTTGCTGGTGTGCTGTGCGTGGGAAGGCGGGCGGTGGCCTCGTTGACCGCAGGTTTGGGGTTTCAACTGGAAAGCGAGTTAGAGAGCTAGGCCCGATTGGGAAAAGGGCCATTTGGGCATTGGCTGCATGCACTATATTGGTGTCGTCCTGAGCTGGAATGTGGAATGCCACTAAAAAGGGAGGGAGCGAGGGGGAAAGCATAGAGCGGAGGAAGGAGCAGGGGACAGGTACAGTGATACGAGCGCGTTGTAAGCGGTATATGTATGGAAGGAGACGAGCAAAGGGACGGGGCATGGGAGCAGAAGGCTGGAGGTAAGACTAGGGCGGAAGGAGCTATGGGATACTGAGGAAGGAGGAGAAGGAGGAGGAGGGGGATAGAAAGGTGGAAGGATACCGGGAAAGGGGGGGAGTAGGAAGGAAGGAAGGAAGCAAGAATAAAAGGAAACAGAAAGTCGCTTACGTTGCTTGGTTGGCTTGGCTGGCTGTTCTCGAGAAAGGAAGGCAGGCAAATAGCTGGATGCAAGCTGGGGGCGTGTAACAAGAGGAAGCAAAAGTCCGCAGTGTGACGCAGCAGGGACGAACGGCAGGAAGAGTAGGATTTTAAAGCAAAATGGCCGCTTTGCGTCGGTTATAGGGGTTCTCTGGGTATGCTTTTTGGCTGTTGTCGCAGATGTTGAGACGCCGTGGATGGTTCTTGCGGTGGGTTTTGGTGGGTTTTGGTGGTTTTCCGGGGTTCAATGCAAATGCTCTCGGGCACGGAGAAACAAGGACATTAAGTACAGAAGAACAAAAGAACAGGAACAGAACGCAGACTGAGATGGTAGGGGAATGGCAGCGGGAAAGCCGGGATGTACCCGTCGTTGCCGTCGTAGGTGGCAGATGTTATGGCTGAGTCAACGGCAGGCTCGGTCGCGAAAGGTGGTCCGATCAGTAATGATGGACAAATGCAAAATGGCGATGTGAAAGACCTGAGGGCAAAAGCAAAGGCCTGGGGAGCGAGGGGACGAAAAGGTGCTGGCTTCGAGGTGCGGCGGCGCTAGGTGGGAAGGCAGGGGCGCTAGTGCCGTATTTCAGGCGTGGTTCGTACTGCCGTAGCCTTGGGGCTGGATTTACGGAGAAGCTGGCCCTGGGCTGCGGCTGTGCGTTCTCCTTCTTCCGTCCGTTAAAAGGTCGCATGCACACGCAGTATTGACGATGCACCAGTCTTTTTTTGGACGCTGGCCAGTGGGGCGGATGTGAGAGTGGCGGCGATCCGCGAGCTGAGATGCGCGACTGATATGCAGAGAGGGAGAAGAGAGGAAGAGAAGCGGGGAGAAACGAAGAAGAGCGAGCACAAGAGAAGGAGGAAGGAGGAAGTAGGAAAAGCAATATAGAAGTAAAAAGAGAAAACAACACCGAGACTGGACGTCCGAGAGGCGAGAGCGGTATTGACGCGGCCTGCTTGGCTGCTGGGCACTTGATGGACTCTGTGCCAATCCTCTGTTCCTCTGTGTCCTTGTGGTTCCAGCTTCCTCTTCGCTGCCGGGATTCTTGTAGACAGCACGCTTTCTGGCCGGGATGCCGGTTCTGGTTTCTCTTTTCCCACGAAAGGCAGGCGGTTGGATGTTGTTGGGGGCTATTGAGAGGGTGGCGGCTTAATTAAACAGGCGGGCTGTACTGCACAGTCCGACAAACGGTGCGGTTGTCTGTGTTAACGGTCGGATGCGCCTGGAGGGAAGGAGCAGATGCAGCGGCCGACTTTGGGATGGGATGCAACGCACTGTGTGCGTGTATGTCTGTATGGTGTATTTGTGTATGTTGTACGTCGTAAGTGTATCTTATGTGTATGCGTGCTTGGCTCGGCTTCGCGTTTGGCTGGCGTGCTGAATGGCAGAGAGGCAAGAGAAGGTGACGATTGGTCGGTGCGCACAGGCGGCGCGAGGCCTCTATTTATACCCTTTCCGTCGTCCTGCATATCTCTCGCCATGTCGCGTTGTCAACTGCTCGTCTTTTCATTATTTTCGTCTCTACGTTGTGTCTCTGACCAGCGCCTGTAGAAGGGCAGACTCGTCTGGTGCGCATCGAGTGCGCACGCATCGAGTGCGCACGCATCGACCTGCGCACCAGCGACCTCTCTTCCAGCGCCTCGTTCGTATCCTGTGTCTTCTGACCAAAGTCCAGGCCAGGGGAGGGTGTGCAAGCCAGACAGGCAGTTTAGAATCTAGGAAAGCGCATGGCAAAGTATAGAAGATACGTCGATATATGGGAGTCATGACTATGAGGGTGTAAAGGCGCAGGCGTCCTAAAGGATGGAGGGTGGGTTAAGACATCAAGACATTGCGCGCGTCTCGTCTCGTTGTAAGAGAGCGAAAGTCGGCCAGAGAGCAGGCAACGGGCACCGCAAGCCTGAACAAGCGACTGGGCAGGTGGATCTTTTCTGCTGCTTCACTGTTTCCTTTTTTGTCTGCTCCCTCTCTCAGTCCATCTCTTCTTGCTCGTTCCTCCACACACTTCCTCCGGTAACTGCGCTCCTGGCGATAACCACGTTCTCCTGTGTCGATTCTTCTCTCCGTAAACGTGGGCTGCAAGGCGAGCCATCCGCACATTGGTCGTGACCTGCATAGGCATGCCAAAGTGAGACAGCGAGCCACACCGCAGCCCGGCCCTGCCACACCTTTTCTCTGTCCCATTTTGTCTTTCAAAGGGCTGCCGTTTTGGGAGTGACTCCTCAGCCTTGGCTGGGCAACTCTTCTCTCCTTGCCTCTTACCTTCTTTATTTTGCTGCGCCACGGCCATCAAAGGCGAGGGATAAGCTGGCTTCTCGTTCATCGCCGTGCGTCCTGCGTGTCTTACTCTTTAAACTGGTTTCCTACCTCTTTTCTTTCGTGTGTGTGTGTGTATCGAAGAACTTCGCCAGGTCTGGCCTTGCCACTACGGCGACCAATCGTAGGCAGGCGCACAGACGCCTGTCGATGGAGGCGGAACGGGCCAATCAGGTCGCCGCCGCCGTTTCGCAGTAGCCTGCCTACTGGTCTCCTCTTCATCATTCTCCAACTGCAAAGGAGCAAAAGGGTTGGAATCCAGCCACACCACACCCCCCCTCTCCTTAGCCCATCCTGTCCGACGTCGTCACGTTGACCTTTATCGATCGTGCTGCAGGCAGACATTATTCCCTGCACTCACTCTTTCTTACCCCCTCTGTCGCTATATTCTCGCGCCGCTCGCTGGGACTGGACACGCGTCGACATCTGCAGGCACACGCTCAAGCTTTCCTACAACTACCCCCTTCGCTCTCCACAGGCGCCTCGACAACCGCTCGATCCTCTACCACCCCTATTCGTATCGAAATAGGTCTCGCACGGTGATCTCTGTTGCTCAGACGCGTCGCCTCATCTTCCCTACCCCTTCAAAGGCGCAAACGCCCCGGCGAAAACCAACAGCTCTGCACTGCGCCGCCAGGTACGTGGGCAAGCATCCTCTCCACGCGCCTTTTCCGCCAGATGGGCATATGCAGCTGTCAACTTACAGACAGCAATGCTAACAGGTTTGCTTTTTGCGTCGATATAGCTCTGGCTGCATAATAGGATACACACTCTTGCGCCTTCCCTGTTCGTCCCGGTCCTCGCACCTGCCCTGGCCCGCGCCTTCGATACGTCCGTCTATCGGGCCACACATTTGCACAACAACCCGCCCTGCCTTTGACCACCTCCACGGTTCTCCATACGTCACACGCCCATACCCTTCCTGCACACCCTCTTCGAACGCATCGCATCCCGAGACAAGCCTTTTTGGCACTTTTAAATAATTTCGCTGTCGATTTCGTTACTCTTGGTTCTTCGTCTACATCACACTCGCCCACCCTTCTCCCGCACCTGCCGGCCTGCCCTTCTGCTCGACGACAAGAGAACCACCCTACTCCCCCTTTCTTTCGACACTCACCAGAGGCTGCCCGACATGACGTCACAGTCGTTCCGAGACTCCCTCAACTCGCTAGGCTGGTCACGGCGTGAAGCCGATGTGCCTGTCAATACGTCCCAGCGGACAGGTCTGCTATCCTCTTTGCAGTCACTGAATCCCTTTGGCGATGGTGGCTATGTCAGTCTGCCTACGACCGAGGGCGCCGGTGCACCGCTGCCTGCGCCGACGAGGCGCGAAGAAGAAGAAGGATGGTTTGCCCGTAAGTTTTATTCGAGTTAGGGATGGCTTCTCCTGCAGCCCTATTTCTCTTCGTTTCCCTTTCCCTGTCTTTTCGCGCGCGTTCCCTCTTCGGCTGCAGGATGGCGGGTGCATGCCCGTCGGGTGTGCCTGGATCTTGCATTTGACACCCGTGCCTGCATGCTCATGCGATCATCACCCCTCCCTTCACCCTCCCTTCTAGCTCGCCCTACTATAACACATATGTCCACGTGAATAGAAAGATCCGTGATAGGCTGACCAGAACGGCACTTCGCCCCCTTGAATAGTGAGTCGATGGGACCGCCTGTTGATCTTTGGCGGCTGCAACCTTGGTGCCCTGGCGTGCTTTGTTATCTGCTTTGCACTCTTCCCGATTGTCGCGACGCGCCCGCGCAAGTTCGTTATCCTGTGAGTCTCCTCAACTTAGGTTTTCAGACCCAGACCTTGGGCTTCCTAGACCTCACGAGGTCGTCGCATCCTCGGAGATCGCAGTCTGCTGACCCTTGCCTCCCTTTGCATAGATGGACACTCGGCTCGGTCCTTTTCCTGTCGTCATTTGCGGCCATGATGGGTCCTTGGACCTATGTGCAGCACCTGGCCTCGACACCGCGCCTGCCCTTCACCGCCGCCTACTTCGGCTCCATCGCCCTGACGCTTTACTTCTCGCTCGGCCTCCACAGTACCATCCTCACTCTAATCTCGGCTATCGTCCAACTGGCCTGCCTCTTGTGGTATCTCGTGAGCTACTTCCCAATGGGCTCAAGCGGCCTGCGCCTGGCCACGACGTTCGGTGCCCGCCGAGCTGCCGCTTGGATGACAGGTTAAAGCACGGCGGCCGACGGACGAGGAGAATTCGAACAACGGACCAGGACACAACTTTCCCTGGCCTGCTCCGCTTGCACTCACCACATACCACGTACCACGTACCACGTACAACACACCACACGCCGTACACCGCTCCAAAAGGAGCGTAATTTTTCTCGGGCTTTTCATCTGGAATATATTTAGTTGTTTGTTCTTTCGTCTGCGGTTGCCCGTGTATAAAGCTGTAGTTCTGCATTGCAATTTGTTGCATAGAAGTAATAGGAATATTATGTTTGTTTCTCAAAGTTTAAAAAGTAAATTGAGCGGAGGCCCATCAACCTAACAGAAGATGGATATAATTACGACGTACTTGTAGATATTCCCGGGGAGCCGAGCCGCGGCTGGGATGGAAGCATCTAATATCAGCTACGACCTTGTCACTTGCCGCGTCTGCGCCTGCACCAGAGTCGAAGCATTCTTGCCTTTTTGGTTGCATGCCGTGACTGGAACCTCTGTTTCCAAAGGCACATCGCGACTCATGAAACCAGTGAGAACTCTCCATCTCAAGAGCATCCTTCAGACAGAAATCGAAAGTGTTCCGGTAAGGACTTTCTTCATCAACAGAACATATTTCTCCCCATTCTCCATTTGCGCCTCGGAAGTGACATGCCATTAGGCGGGGCGCTCACGCGTTGCCAAGGTACTTATTGCTCTCTTAGCTTAGGTGCTGGCGCCCCACAGGCGTATCGTTTTGCTGCTGTACGCAATCGAGGCAATACAGCGCGCTCCCCGCAAGCCGCACGCTGCAACGCCGCTAAAACCAAATTGCCGACTCATATTCGCGCACTGGACGGCAGGCACGAGGGGAGAAAGAACAACGGCCTTTTGTGGCTCTAAAGGGCTCTAAAATGGCTCTCCTGTGATACGACGCACGCCTTCCGTTGTTGGTCTGGTCAGGGCCGCACCTGCCTTGCGTTCGCGTGCTCCCAGCGCTCCTTCCCTCCAATCCTCTGCGTTCTTCTGTTGTTCTTCGACTGCTTTCTCTCGCGCCTGCCCCTCCGCGAATTAAGCTCCCTGTCGCCTCCATCGGTACAACCCACCCATCGACTTACCCGCTCACAACCACCACATTCACTACGACGCACTGGGGGCCGCTACTCACTCAGCAGCGACCCGTTTTAAAAAAAATTAGTAGGGAAAAAAGTTTTATTCTTCACACACAAATCTGCCCTTCTTCTCTCCCTCCACAATCCCTCTACGTTCACACGCACACTCTCTGCGTCTGCCTTTTTGCCTCGCGAGACCAAACGTGCATGAAAGCTTCTCATTTCGTCTTTCTTTTCGACCCTCACCTCCGCACTCCTCAGGAAGCTTTTGCCTTCGCTCCTCGCAACTCGCTTTCCCTTCTCGAACTACGCATCTTCCCATCTTTCTTTTTCTTTCTCGCCGACAGACCCCCATTCCCCTTTCCTTTCCGCTTTTCTTCCACTTCTCTCTTTGCTGTCGGCCGCGCCAAAAGTTTTTTCTGTGTTTTTTTAGTATTATTTTTGTTCGAAACAGCCGAGAAAAAAAATAAGGCAAACGCATCTTTTCCCGAGCCCACCGCGTTTTCCGCCCTTTTTCTCCCTGTCTTTGCACCAACCATTTGCGTTTTGCATTCGAATTCGCCCTTTCCACTCCCAGACAGCTTTGTCTGGTAATGATTTGACATCTGTTTCTTTTGTCACAGCTTCTTTTCAATTAGCATTACACCTCGCGACGCCAGCGCCCATCCAGCAAAAGCCGTCTCCGTCCCCCACGCATCATTCGACGACCGTCGTGTGCCATTGTTGTTCGTTCCTCGAACCTTGACATACGCTGTCATCCTGCCCTGCCGCCCGTCTCGACGACTTCTTTGCATCGTGTCACTTCTGTCGCGGTTTTCGTTGCTGGTTGCTGCTCGAAAGCACTACCGATTCGGCGTGTTGACGAGCCTCATTCGACCTTCAAACATCCATCGGCATCATCCCGGCCTCTAGCCAGTGTCAAAAAGCAAAGGCAAGCAAACCTCAAAACACAAAACACGCATCGTCGGATCTTTGAGACGCATCGGAATACGGGGAGGGAATTTGGAGTAATAGGCAACCGCGACCGAGGCCTGCGAGCATCCTCCGTGCTTTGTCACAGTTCTGGCCTTGGGCCGCGCTTCGAGGCCCGCATCCTTCCCCGTGCCTGGATGAAGACGTGCATGCTACGTACAGCCAACTTTTTGCTAACTTTTCTTTCGCGGTCGCCACAGCCAATCCGCTTCTTAGACATAACACCACACGTTCATAAAACCCCTGCCACGACCTGATTCTATTCCAATTGCCCACGACCGCCCTGGCTGGCATCGATACCGCATCCTGTCTCGAAACCACCACACGTGCCGAGCGCAACCCTACTCCCGGGATCCCAACAGGACGCACCATAATTGGCGGCGGTGCCCGGCCTCATATCGATTGGAGGGCTTACAGCATTAGCAGCAAGGCGCGAGGTGGCGGACAATCTAGGCCTCTCTCTCTCTTCAGGGCAGCGCAGCACACAGTATTCTGCTGAGCGCGCGCTCTGTCTATTCTTGCCCTGCTTCCTGCTTCTCGCAATCGCGCTTCGATCGCTTTGGTTCATCCATAGAGATCACATAACCCGCAGCAATTATGTCGGGTTTCTCATATGCCCAGGCCGCACGTGGCCAATCGACACCACCATCTCAAACATCCACCCCTCCGACGTCGAATACGACGGCTATTGCTTCGCAAGCGACACCGGAGAAGAACGACGACAGCATTGCCGCCGTCTCCCAAAATGGCGTTACTGCCACTTCTGCCCTCTCTACCACGACCGACTCCAGCAAGGCGTCTGCACGAACACTGAATTACGATGTCAGTGCAACCCCTCTGAAAGTCGGCTCCGAGGCGCCTTCGTCGCCCGCCGCGTCGTCCACCCTGGCCGGCACTACCAACGAGTCCACGTCGAACTTCTCGCTCGACGACGCAACAGTCCATATGGCCTCGAGCGACAAGCCAAGTCGTGTTTCGACCCCTGGCACGCGATCCCCCGCAACCGAAGATGTGGCACGGAAAGGCGGCCGCAAGGGCAAGGCAGCAGCCAAAGCCGCCGCTGACAAAGACGGCTCACAAGCCGCCCAGGCCGAGGACGCCGAAAAGGAGAATGAGTCCGTTAAGATCGAGCTGGCCCCCGCCCCACTCCCCACCGTGAACATCTGGAGCCAACGGATGATTGAGCAGGCCGCAAAGATCAAGCTAACCCCGCCCGCTGCGACGAGCGGCAGGTCGGTGGCAACGAGCACGGCCGCTGCCGGTCCGGCGTCCAACAACAGCGGGACGAAGAACAAGGATGCACGCAAGCAAGGTAGCATGTCCATAGGAGGCGACGCTGCCTTGGATGCAAACGGCACTGCGTCTTCTGGCAACGCCAAGACGCAGACAAGGCGGCCGAACGAGAGCACTCGTGTTGGTGGAAACGACCAGTCGCGTCGCAACGCGCCCCGGGGCGCCAGAGGATCGACGGACAAGGACGAGAAACCGGCCGCGGCTACCCGCGATTCCCTGCCACCTGTCCGTGATGCCGTTTTTTGGCCGACACCCGATACGGCCGCCGTTTCGGAAGAGCCCAAGGCCAAGTTGCCTGTGGGAGACAACAAGGTTGAGGCAGCAGTCGACAAGGACTCCCTAGAGGATGCGGGTTCCGCAAAGTCCCGTAAGAAGGGCTGGCTGCCACTGCCATTTGTTCCCTCCGTCAACTTCCAAACGCCCATTCCGAATGTGCGCGGCTCCAAGCCGAAGGCGGGCAACCGCGCCAGCAGAGAGACTTTGTCGAAATCCGGTGGCTACAACAACAGCAGCACTGGTGCAACTGCTAACGGCACAGCACCGAGCGGCAGCGAAAAAGCGCCTTTGGCGGCCTCCACATCGTCGCCTGTCGACAAGGCTGACTCCGATGCTCGCGAAACTACGAAAGAGACCAACGGCAGCACGCTGCCCACTCGCCCTTTGACCCACGCGACAAACTCCCACAAGCGCTTCTCGACCGATGCGTCGCACACGCATCCTCGAGAGCCGCGTAAGCCTTCAACTTCCACACTGCCTGAGAAGCCGAAGGAGCCTGCCGCCGACCAGCAGACGGTACGTCGCCCTCCCATTTCACCTCGCGTTTTCCAACGCGGCGCTCCGCAACCGGTGTAGTCTTTTTTTTTACTAACAATTGCATGTAGGCTACGGGCAAAGCGGACTTTGTCCCTAAGGGCGCCCACCACAGCGCCCACACCAATGCTGCTAACGGTGACACGAACGGGCACTACCACCAGCCGACGCACCCCCCACACGTTGATCGCCGCCCGCCATACGCAGGGAAGAACGCAAGCCATTTCAACTCGATTGGGAAGGATTTCAGCTCACAGGAGCACAAGGATCAGCATGGCCCCAACCACCGCGAGCGAACCGAGCCGCGGGGAGAGCGCTCTGGACGTGGTGGTTTCCGCGGTGGGCGTGGTGGCGGTGGTGCTGGCGGTGTTGGCTCCACGCAGAACAACCAGCACATTGGTCACTCCACATACCAGCCAAACGGACAGAGGGTGCCACCAAACTCCTCCTACAGCAGCAGTGCCGCTGTGCTGCCACCCACGGCGGCCCCGTTCAACCCACCCACCCAGCAGTACCAATACGGGGGCCAACACAGTTCTGTGCGGGTTGGAGGACGAAATGCCTCGCGGGCTCAGCTAGCGTCGCAAGGCCCGATTTCGTTCGGCAACCGCCTCCAGAATGGCGTGGCTAACAGCAACCCCAGGCTGCACGGCAACCTTTCTCACGGTGTGATGAACGGCCCTGCCGAGTTCCAGATGCCGCAGTATACTTTCTCTGCATTCAACCCGTACATGGATGCCGAGCTGGTCCATGGATTGACGCTGCAAGTAGAGTACTACTTCTCCCTTGACAACCTCGTCAAGGACGTTTTTCTGCGCAAAAAGATGAACGATCAGGGCTTTGTGCCCCTATCCGTCATTGCCAAGTTCAAGAGAATGTCGGAGCTTGCTCCATCAATTGACTTCATTCGGGCGGCTTGCGAGCAGTCCGAGAACTTGGACTACGTTGTTGACCAAGAGCAAAACGAGTGGATTCGCTCACGGTACATGTGGAGTGGCTTCGTAATGCCCCACGATGAGCGCGATGAGGAGGCCCGCAAGCCCGGTCCGGACCTTAGGACGGTCCTGTTCCGCTCGGTCAACCGTCCCCACCAAACGCCCTACGTGCACCCTATGATGAACGGTGCCTATCCGGCGATGCAGCAGCAGCCTATGTTCTCGCCGCCCGCATACGCCGTGAACGGCAACGAGATGCTGTATCAGTCTCACGATAACGGTGTCCATGACTACACGAGCCCCGTTAGCGGCGGCGGCGCCGAGCCGAACGGTCGGTCGAGCCGCAGTGGTGAGAGTCAGCTCTCTGCCACGGTGCCAGACTTTTCACCGAGTGGAAACAGCGGTGCGCCGACTACGCTAGAAGACTACCAAACGTACCCGGACGAGCAGGTTGAGAAGCTGGTTGTTCTTGTCGGGTCTGAGCTTGAGCCGGCCGTCGCTGGTGCGGACTCATCTGACCACTCGCAGGCAAATGGGTCAAGTGCTAATGGCACCCAAAACTCGTCTGACGAAACGTCGGGCCAGCAGGCCACTGGCCGGAAGATTGGAGAGGAGCCCTACCCCGATCTGCGCGCAAGGGCTCTCGAGCAGCGGGCGAATGCCAAAGCCAGCGAGGTTCCAGCCACGATGAAGCATTTGTACCGATTCTGGTCGCACTGCCTTCCCGATAAGTTCAACGTGCGCATGTACGAGGACTTCCGAAGCTTTGCGCTCGAGGATGCCCGCCGGAATGCATCAAACGACTTCGGTCTGAAGTGCCTCTTGCAATACTACAACCAGGTGCTGTTCAACTCGGGCAACGCGAGACCCTACCCAGCTGTTTTCTTGCCGCACCACACGGAGGCCAAGCAGCTTTCGGAGCCTCAGTCCTCTAAGTGGGTCAACGGTGACTCTCTTGCTTAGAGCGCATCCTCCGTGAGGCGGGCTCGAGCGAAGAGCCTGTGAAGAGAAGCAGTGGTTTTTGTTTTTGGATTGGCTTGGCATAAAATGATCCCATTTTTCAGCCAATACATCCTGCCCTACAAAAGTTATCAAAATGACGATGATCTCGCTGGGTGTGCAACATTTCCTCGTGGCATCATGACTCTTTGCTTTGTGAACAAAGAACCAGAAGACAGACGAGAAGCTTATGTGGCAGTCGATCTGCCGACGCAAATACTTTTTTCATCCAACGCGTTCTCGACATTTTGTTGAGTGGTTAATTTTTTTTTTCACATTTCACCAATGGGGGTTGCTTGTTACCTGTCCTGACCATTTTGCCTTTAATGTGTCTTACCTTTTGTGGGAGCCACGTGTGAGGTGCTGGCAGTGGGACGATGGATTCTAGGAACAACCTCGCTTTCCTAAGGCACGCAACAGCTGCTCATTAGAACGACCAATCGCTCCTCGAGAGCCGTCTCGGCACGAGGTTTGTTGTTCCCACTTGGGTCATGAACGGCGGTTTATTTTTGGGGAAAGGGAGGCGTGGACTTGAAGAATATGGTCGGAGAACGGAAGTCAACATTCTGTGGGCACCTACCCAACTTCGACAATCGTTTTTCAGACGACAGCGGCACTTAAGACGCACTCTCGTTGTGTAACCCTTGGATGCTTGCTGGAGCGCGGCAAGCAGCCCTTTACCTTCTTTTTTTGGTCTTGGTTTTCGCTGTTATTTTCGACCATCAGCGGCTCATCGTTCGGGTCTTGTTTCTCTCCTCTCCTCTTTTTTGCATCTCAACTCTTCCCATCATCCACTACGGAATGCGACATCTCGCAGAACGGAGGGCCTTGTTTCGAGTCCAAGTATGGACTATGTGGGATCTTTGCATGCACGGCATGGCCCACAACGAACATACATGCCCATCTACCAACCAACAAAAAAAAACTAGAAAAATGGATGGACCTGATTTGCTTTTGCTTTCTTTTTCAAACGGTGTCACGGCCTAGTTTTCATTTGTTTTTCATTCGGTCTCCTAGACAGGGAAGACAGAAATGGCTCGAGAATCAGGGTTTCAGTGCATAGGCGAATACAAAGAAAACCCTTTTTTATTTGCTTCATTTTTTCAGCGAAGACGGGGCAGGGGAAATTTCAAAAGGGCATAAATCCGGGACAATAGCGAGGACAAAGGTCGAAAGGGGGAGAGGAGAGGAAGCATTGTTTGATATTTTTTTGTTCCATTTCTGCAAAAGGGCTTAGGCGGCTGAGCTTTTTGCTGTTCTGTCTTGATACACAATCTGCCCCCAAAAACTGTATGATTAACATAGGCGAGTCTTTCTTCCTTCTATTTTGAAAGGAACATAGCATAGTAAAAAAAAGAAATGGTAATTTTTTAGTTGCGTTTTGTCCGTTTCATTTTTAACCAAAGGGATACTCTCCATCTATTTTTCCTTCTTCTAGGGGGGGGGGGTTTAATTTGAAATGAGATTGAGAAAAAAATCTAAAGATACAAGTCTCATAAAAATGATTAATATCCCAACATCCATAAAGGACATTAATGGGATAGAAAGTTACAAAAAATACATTTACCAACAATACTCGTTTCTTAAGTTCATCCTACACGGTTACTCTCCACATAAACCCCCCAAGTGCATCACCCTATCAGAGCATGGCAGCGAGGCCCAAAGCAAGGGCAGCAATGCCCAAACCGGCCTGCTGCTGTGCACCAGCCGTGTACGCCGCCGCGTTGCCCGACGACGACGTCGTGTGTGACACCGTCACGGGGAACGTCGAAGTGTAGCTCGTCGTCACGGTGCTTCCCAGGCTGTTGGTCGTCTGCGTGACTACGAGGGTCTCGCTTGTGGTCGACGACGACAGCGTAGCCGTTGCTTCGTTGCGCAGTGCCAACACGGCCGACTCGAGCGCGGCAATGTTGCTGCTAAAATACGGCGGCACGGCCGAGCCGAACCAGGCGGGCGGTGTCGTCGCCAGGAGTGCCGACAAGAACAGCAAATCGGGTTCACCGGTGACGGACGCAGCGGCGGCAGCAGCCGCCACCGAGGCCGTGAGCTGGGTGTAGACGGCAGACGGCACGTAGACGGAGACCAGGGAGGCGGCCTCGTCTTGCAGGCTCGGAGTGGTGGCACTATTGACGGAACTACGTGTTAGTTCACTTATCATCCGACATGTTCTTAAAACAAAGAGCTGGGGAACCATACCTAGCCGGGCGCTTGTCCGGCGAGGCAAAGACAGCAGGTGTCAGTAGCAGAAGCGACTGTAAGCTGGAAAGACGCATTTTGGCAGTGGTCAGGAGGAGGATTAAGTGAGTGTATAAAGGCTTATGTTGTGATGTATTGCGTTTGATATTTTAAGATATGAGGCAGACGAAACGAGCGTCGATAGTGAGGAATGGAAAACACAGATGAAAAAAATACTGCTTCTACGTCTCAGAAAGAAAGAGAAAAAGGAAAAAAAAAGACGAATAGACCAGGAGACACCGGCTGCTTAAATATCCCGACTACGAGAGAAAAGAGGGATGCATCAGACTCTATGATATCCACACTAGAATGAGACAGTCAATGGCCTTTGTCTTGGTGTTCTGGTGCGCCGGTGTATCGTGCGCCCCCATTATCGTTGTGTCCTATTGTGCAAGGTGAGAAGCAGACGACGATGCGTTGTTGGTTATCTTTGGTGACAGAGCGAGGTACAAACACGGCAGGGGGAAATGAGAGCATCCGCGGTGGAGGGTAGTGCGACGGAAAAGAGAAAAGAAAGAGTAAAGAGAGGCAGAAGAAAGAAAACGAGCGAGAATGCTCCTGCCTTCTGTCGTGGCTCTCGGCCGGGTGTGACGACGAGGAAACAGCAAAGGCACCATCGGAGGGCACCAACCGACACAGCAGGCCACAGAGGACAGGAAAGAACAGAAGACACGACCAAGGCCAATAAGAATGCCCGGAGAATCAGGCACGGCAGTAGATGAACGGAGACGGATAGACATCAACGTCGCGCTCGTTTCTGTGTGACCGACAGAGGTTTGGCATACGGCGTATGGCATGCGTCTACGAGCCGGTGGCAAGCGTAACAGCACGACTAGGTAAGGACGCCGACGGCCGGCGGACGAAACAAGGCCAAGTGGATTGTTGTTCGGGCAGCAGCGCCGTATCGAGGCCGGTCGTGTCGAGTTTTTTCCTCTGGAGGCCGTTGGACGTTGGACGTTGGACGTTGGACGTTGGACGTTGGGCGTTGTTGGGCGACGTTCTCTAGCATTACGTCATTCGCACCTGCCCTCCGTTTTGGGCGCGTCATGGCGGGCCTGGCCAGAACGGGCTTGCGCCTGCCCCAATAGGCCCCTCCATAGGCCTGGCCAAAGCGGCCTCCGTTTTCGGGCTTTCCGCACGGTTTCGAGACTGCGCCACGAAGCATCCCATTAATGCCCATTTTATAGCACAAAATGGTGGGCGAGTAGCGCAGGTGTGGACAGACACCGACACTCCTTCGCCTCGTCATCATGCTTGGCCTGCAGCTGTCGCCTGTCGCGCGCCAGCTGTGCAGCGGCCTCCTGTGTGGCTGTGGCGAGGCCAAACTGAACAGAGACAGAAGAGACAGGTGACGGATGACACCGTTGAGAAGCCCAATGGGTCGTTGGTCCATCAGAGATGCCGTGTAAATAAAGAGCGTCGTAGCTGGATGAAAGAAGACCGTCGCGACCTAGCGAAGTAGCGTAGAACGGTCCGCCTGGTGCCCGTTTTGCCCGTTTTGGCGTCCTGTCCCAGGCTTTCAGGCCTGCCGCTATTGTTGGGGAAGCTGCCGACGGCGCCCATTGGTCTCCTGGCTAAAACGGACACTGCCGAACCAACCAAGACGCGGGACGCTCCTTCCTACAACCATCATCCATGCCAGTTGCGCTACTCACTGCAGGCTCCCTCCTGCCCGGCCATCCTTGCCATCCTGCTCGCACTGGCGCTCCTGCCCTGCCACCGTTTGCGCACCCTCGCAGCACTCGTAACCCCCGTATTTGGTGTGCTTGGGCAGAAGTCGAAGGATGCTCTCACCCGTGCCGCCCCCATCGCCCCTTCTCTCATTTCCCTGATCCTCCTGCCTTCTTGCCCAGTCTGTCTCAACGAGAGCATACAAAACACAACCCCTCCGCCCCTCCCAACCCCGCGCCCCTCCCTCCTCTGTCCCGAACGCTCTCTTCAGCGTTTCTTCCAAATTCTTTTTATTTCTGGCCATCGTCACAAAATCACCTGTTTGATTGTTCTTCCCCCGGACGGCCTCTCTTTTTGGCCTTTTTTATTGCCTCCCTCGCCTGCACCTTTCCGCGCTTGCCCGGCTTGGGAATACAGAGAAACGCCTGTACGCAGACCAGCGGCTCCACCGGCAGACCACTGCAGCAGTGCACCTTATTATTCGGCCTTTTTTCTCGGACGGGCCCCTACATATAACCAACCAAGCCTCTTCAGCCTCTTTTCCTGCTATTCCTATTCTATATTCTACACGTACGGCCTGTCCTTCCATCAGAAACATCTCCTCTCCCTTCACATCACCTCGCATCTACTCCGGCCTTGATCATACGGCCTCGTTCTCATACCATTACAACATACTCCTCAAACGACACCTCTTACCGACAAAACACAAGGCTCGCTGTCGTTGCCCGCCATGGCTTCGTACGACAACTACGACGACGGCCGCAGCGACTACTCGTCGACCCGCTACTACGACGACCGTCGCCACACCCGTGACGCCCGCGACTCGCGTGACTCGCGCTATGCCGACTCCCGTGATGTCGTCACCAAGTCGCATACTACGTCGCGCGACTTGATCCCCCGCTCGCGCGAGGATAGCGACCTCTCCGTCGAGGAGATCCGCCGCGAGTTCCCGCCGCCGACCTACTCGAGAGACGTCTACCGTGAATACGTGGACGACCGGCGCTCGGGCAGAGACCGTGGCTACGACCGTGACCGCGACTACGACCGCGACCATGACCGCCGCGAAAGCAAAAAGTCGCGGGATTACAACGACGAAGACAAGAAGCGCCGGCGCGTGCTGAGCAACCAGGAGAAGATCATCGCCGCCGTGGTCGGCGGTGCGCTTGCCGTTGGCGGCAAGGAACTCTTCGACCGCCGCGAGGCTAAGACGGAGGGCCATGGTGTTCAGCGCAATGCTCTGAGCTCGGCCGCTCTCGGTGCAGCTGGCGCGTTTGCCGCCTACCAAGGCGCAGACTTTTACAATAAGCATGCCGATAAGGAAGACAAGAAAGCCCTCGTCCACAAGGGCCGCGGCGGCTACAGCGATGACGAAAGCGACGAGGACCCTCGTGACAAGAAGGGCCACAAGAACTTCCTCGAGAGTGCCCTGGCTGCAGCTGGTTTGGGTGGCGCCGTCAGCGCCCTCACAGGTGGCAGCCACGATGACAAGGACAAGCGCTCCGACACACGCAGCCACGACAGCCGCTCACGCGCAGGCTCGCCATCGGGCGGCGGCAAGGGCAAGGTGGCCAACAAGGTGCAGAAGGCGGCCATGGCCTCCCTGATTGCTGGTGCCACGGAAGCTTTCCGTGTTGCCAAGGAGCCCGGTAGCTGGAAGGGCGAGAAGGCCAAGCGTGTCCTGACTGTCGCCGCTGGTGCCGCCACTGTCGATGCCGCCCAGGACGAGAAGCACGGCAAGCTTGGTATTGCCGAGTCAGTCATTGGTGGTCTGCTCGGCAACCGTCTTGTCAACGGCTCCCGGCACAACATTGAAGAAGACAAGCGCACTGGACGCAGTCGGTCCCGCTCCCGGGCTCGCACAGATGGCGGCGGCGGTGGCGGTGGCGTGAGCGGTCTGGCTGCCCTAGCGACCGCCGGCCTGGGTGCCTTTGGAGCTAAGAAACTCTATGACAACCATGAGGAACGGTCGCGTCGCCGCAGTGCCGACTCGCGAGATGGCTCTCCCGACCGGTCGCACAGAAACCGGAGCCGGAGTGTTGTTGACACAGCCCGCCGCGGCCTTGCCAAGCTCGGCATTGGCAACGAGCCGGACGACTCCGACCGCGAACGCGACGCTTCGCCCCGCCGTAAATCTGGCTCGTCTCGCCACCAGCGTCGCCGCGACGACTCAGCTGACAGCTACGACGACTATCCCTCGGATCGGCGCCGCAGAGGTGGTGGAGGCGGTGGAGGACGTGATGACCGTGACCGGTCGCGTGATCGGTCGCGCGACCGGGACCGCGGCCACGGAGGTGACCGGGACCGTGATCGTGGCAGCACACGGGGAGCCCGGGACGACTATGATGACGGCGGCCGCTCCTCGAACCGGAGACGCGGCAACTCTGGATCGCGCCGCAACCGGGGTGGCTCAGGCTCTGAGTCCGACCTCGGCAGCTCGTCCGAGGACGAGAAGAAAGCAAAGAAGATGAAAGGTAAGCAGATCCTGACAACCGGCTTAGCCGCCGTTGCAACCATCCACGCGGCGCACAATGTGTATCAGAGCATGGAGAAGCGGCGCTCGCGGCAAAAGGCCGTGCGGGAGGGCCGCCTGTCGCCCGAAGAGGCGAAGAAATTGAAGCAAAAGGCCATGCTGCAAGATGCCGCATCCGTGGGTATTGCTGCACTGGGCATTAAGGGCGCCATCTCGGAGATGAAGGAGGTGCGCGAAGTGAACCACGAGATGAAAGAATGGCGTGAGGAGAAGTCGAGGCGCCACGAGCGCCGTCTTGAACGGCAAGTCAAAGCGCGGTCCGCGAACCATGACGACAACGGTGGTGGAAATGGCACCGTGTCGAGAAGAGACAATCAATACGACGACGGGCCTCGTTACGACGACGCCAACCCCTATGCCGCCTTACCTGCACCAAGGGGTTACGACAGGGACAACAGGGACGACAGAGATAGGGACTATCGGGGTTGAGACATACAGAACATTGTCACCTGTTGTCTGTCCTCCCGCCTCTTTTATCTCGTCTTGTCCGCTAAACACGCTGCCTCGCAATTCTCTCATCTCTCGTGCTTGACGTCTGTGGTGTTAGCCGAAGCTTCACGCCCCTGTGCCACGGAGGACAGAGAGCGCACTTCTGTGGCACGGGGACAGCTACGAAGCACACCATTCGCAACACAGACGTGCGGGCTCGCTGGAACACTTCGCGAACCGTTCTATGATTTCACACGAGATGCGCTCACGGGATGCGCCCTGATACACGGAACACAGCGCTTTGTCGTGTTCCTGCGAGGGAGACAGAGACAAAGAGAGAGCGTGTGTGAGGCAATACAGAAACAGAGGAGCCAAGGAAGAATAAAATCACTTCTCCAGCAGAAAGCAGTGGCAACTCTGGTGTGCAGCAGCACGAGAAAAAACAGCTTGTGTTTGCATTACCTTGTGCGTGCTCCAGCAAACAACCTCATGGCTGGCGAAACGGAAACAAGGACAAAAGCACACGCTCTCTCTATTCTCCCTCTCTCTGCCTCGCTCTCTCGCGCGGCATCACATAACGAAAGACTCAGATCTTTCCTTTTTCTCCTTGTTTGTTAATATATCAAGGACAATATCACTGATTATCTACCCTTTCTGTAATAGACGGGCGCCATCGCCACTGAATGGACCCAAACTCTCGTCCTCATCGTTCCCCTGAGTCTGACCAACAACGCCAGAAGGGAAGTGTGTGAACCCATGTTTTCCGGTTTTGCATGGTTTTACACAACGGTATCTGCAGCACTACAAGTACACCGCAATTGGCTCGAAACGAAAGGTTTGTGTGGGTTGCGTGTGGGTTGTATGTGTGTGCATCATCGAGCGGGTCTGGACTACCATGGAGCCAGCCAGTCAATATGCAGGGAGATAGGGGTGTGTTGTGTGCCATAGGGGGGGTGATGCAAGCAAAGCTTTCTTTCGTCCTTTCTTCGTCGTTCTTTTTGCCCCGAAACGAAACGAACAAAAAAGATCGACTGGGCGAAACACGATAAGCAACAAAAAAACAGCAGTGTCAGCGGTGGAGACACCCCTTGCACATACCGTTGCAAAACAAGGGGGGGACGAAAGAGGGGAGCGGACGGGAAGCGGATGGTCGAAACGGGCTAGGAAACGGGCAGGGGGGGCTTTTAATGTCCTTTATGTCTTTCATGTCTTTTACGGGGGAAATCCATATGTGCATTTTGGCTCTGATTTGTCTGTTGATTTTATTATTGATTTTACTTATATAGTTGTAGTTTGCAGCTCTCTGTCGTTCGTTTTCGAGTTGTTTTTCTCTTTTTCCTCAGAGGACAAAACACTCCAGGAGGGATTTGAGGGGGGTGGAAAGAATCCCCCCTCAGTTACGAAAGTTACTATCGACATGGTTTTTATCTGGACTCTCTCCTCCTTTGCAAAGGCGGGACTGACCATACTATGAATATGCATTAGTTCAGATGGAGGGAGGAAAGACTGATAATGCAATGAATTTACGATCCCCTGCTCCCTTGTTTGGATACGCTACTGCGAGTGGCCCTTTGAACGACGCACCAACAACGCAAATACGCAAGGGCCGTTGCATATCAGATACCACAACACCATAATACCACAACAATAGCACGCCCGCATGCCATCATGCATATACGTCGCCCGTGGCGTTTTGAGCGGTTTTCGGACTTCACTCCCAGCCCCGTCCCCCTCCCTCCTTCGCTCTACTTCGGCCTCCGAACGCCCCTCCCTCCCTCCTGTCCCAGCTGCGGGGAGAAAAAATGGCGCGCAAACGACGTGACTGCACGTAATGAGATAGGAGAGTGGACACAGCGGAAAAGAGAAAAACAGCGGTGAAGCGAGGAAAAACAAGGACAAGACGGATGGGCCGGCACAGTGGCCACCCCCAGAAAACGGACGTGGGCAGCAAATCGATAAACTGGTACCGTTCTTCTAAATTTTTTTTTTTGTAAAAACGTAATGGACGGGGAGGTGGACTGCGTACTTTGTTTTCTTCCTTGCCAGCGGTTTCAGCGTCTGTTTCGGGCAAGTCGCTGTTCCTTGGACAAACAAACTGCCGATGCGAAATGCAGAGTCATCTTCATGCAGAACACAAAAATACAACTTCAGAATGAAACGAAACGATACGAAACGAAACAAAAGCGAAGACAACCTCAAGTCAACAGATGTCGTTGAAGTCATAATCACATGATCCCCAATTCGTGGAGCCCCCCGTCGTTGTCTCTGTCTCTCCTGCTCTGGTCCATCCCATGCTGCCAAGACAATACCAAGCCGTCGGCGATCAAGATAGCCTGCAGGCCATTTGGTCTTGGCTTCCTTTTTATATATAAAAATTGGATTAATTTTAATCTACGGAGTATTCCCCCTCTGTTTCCCCTGTCTCTCCCGAGTCAAGCCAGCCATTCGTACGGAGTCTCTGCAACATTCGCTGCATACAATGATGTCACTGCACGCTTGCGCCGTGGAGCTGGACGTTGGGCACTGTTTTCCCTCCTTCTTTCTTGTTCAGCGAGCCATGAAACTACACGTGTCGGACCGTCTCGTCTCTTTATTCTATCGATTTTCTTCACAAAGTCCTCTTAACACCACATCACGTCTTGGCGCTGCGGAGCAAAATGTCCTGCTACTGGAGCCAAGACCCGAGAATTCGCTGCTCGTGCATAAGACATACCCAGATACCTCACATGGCAAGCATACGCGAGCGTGGCAGCAATTAAACACGGATACGGCGAGTGAAGTAGACATGATGTACAAGACAATGCGTCGACGTGTAAATTGCACGTGGTATTATGTTCTAGCCTCGTTTGATGTCTGCTGCTATATCCTTTGCTTCTTCTCATCCTTCCTACTGTCCCTTGCGGTCACTAATCTCTGTCCTCGTCGACTGGCTCTCCCCTAGAGGACACAGACGAGTCAGATGGGCTTAGTGCAGCTTCGGGGCTTTCGGATTCTGCAGCTTGTGCTGGTGCTGCTGCTGCAACCGTTCCGCCCGTCTTCTTCCAGGCCTGCGCCATGGCCAACAGGTTCATCTGGTTCTTGGCCTGCCGGTCGTCCGCCGGGAACACGTAGTCCACGTACTCCTCGAAGCTGCCGTCCTCCATGCGCCGCTTCTTCTTAGTCCGCCGCGGCATCTGCCGCTGGATCTTGGCCGCATCATCTTCGCTGCCGTGCGTCTTCTCAAACGCCAACCAGGCATTCAGAAGCGCCACCCGCTCCGCCTTGAGCTCCTTGTCGCGGAAGCTGGCATGCGCACGCTCAAACACCTTGCGTGCCCTTGCCTTGGCCTCCTCGCTGACCGGCGCATCCTCGTCCTGCTCTTCGTCCTCGTCGTCGGCGCCCGCCTCGGGAATGTTGATCTCGAACTGGGCGTAGCTGATCCAGACCTTGGGGTGGTCTGTCCGCTCCAGCAGCCGCTCGTACAGCTCCCGTGTCCGCTCGTACTCGCCCTCTTCCTCCTCGAAGTCGATATACGCCTTCCATAACACCTCGGGCATGTCCAGCACAGGCTGGCTGACTCCCATGTCGAAGATGGCGCGCGCACGGTCCAGGTCGTCCAGGCCACGCTCCAGCTCTGCCCACTGGATCCACGTGCCACAGTTCGCCGGGTTGTAGACAATGTGCTTCTCGTAGAGTGTGCGGCACCGCTGGAACTCGAACAGCTTCTTCTCGAGCTCGATGTAACCCTTAAAGATGCGGTCCTTGGGTGCCATGCCGATGGCGCGCCCCAGCGTCTTTCGTGCCGCCGTGAGTTCGCCTTGCCGCACCTCGAAGAGAGCCTTTTGCAACCACACCTTGGCAAACGTGAACTTCTTGTGTGGGATCAGTCCGAGGCAGGTGTCGTAGATTTGCCGTGCGCGTTCCGGGTTCTTGGCGTCCGTTTCCTCCCACAGGGCGTAAAAAATCCATAAGAAGATGTACCGCCGCCAAAGCCGTTTCTCTTGCGCTGGCGGGATCTGCGCGACGGCCTTTTCGTACACGTCCCGGATACGGTCGGCGTCACCCGTGGTTTCCTCGAGCCGTGCCCAGTCGAACCAGACGTCGTAGTTTTTGGGGTTCTCCTTCACGAGCTCCTCGTATTGCCTCCGCCGCTTCGACACCACAATGTCCTCGATGCCCTCCCGGTCGCCGAACTGCTTTTCGAATGTTGTGTACTCCTTGTGCAGGAGCATCGACCGAGCTCGTGATAGGTTATCGAGGCCGAACTTGTAGATAGCGCGGGCGCGTTCGTATTCCTTAAGCTTGGCCTCGAAGCGCGCATAGCTCATGAACAGCTTCTCGTCGACGTATTCGTCGCCGAGCGACTCGATCGCCGTTTGGAACACCTCGCGCACTAGGTCGCTGGTGCCAAAATCCTCCTCGAACTTGGCCCATTTGATCCATGTCCGTGGGAACGGGTGCACAATCGTATAAGACCGGAAGATGTCGCGGGCGCGGTCGTATTCGTTGTATCGCTTCTCGAGCCGGATATAGGCGTTCCAGACCTCCTCGGCCGGCTCCCACTTGAGCCAGCGGTCAAAAATCTGTCGGGTGCCCGTCACATTGCCAAGCATCTCCTCGCTATTGTTATGTTCTGTGTCAGTAAAGCCACCCTCTAAGGCTATCGCATGTCGCCGTCGGGGAAGGGTTCGCGCTTACACATAGAGGTACTTGTACCAGAGCTTGTCTACCCGCGGCAGACGGGTGACGGCTCTGTCCAGCAGATTCCGGGCATGGGAGATGTTGCGGTTTTTAATTTCGGCCTCGATATCTGTAACAGTATGTCAGTACTTGATGTTCGAGAGAAGAACAACAAGACAAAATAAACGGTAGCCCGTAAACGTACACTTGATCCATAGAGGCACACTGTTGGGCAGCACATCGAGCGCCCGCTCAAACACGGAACGCGCCCGCGCCAGCTCCTTCTGCTCAAGTTCGAATTGCGCATACTGGGCCCATGGTTTGAGGCTCGTCCGCGATCGCCGCACATAGTTTTCGTATTCGCGGCGCTTGCGGCCCTGGTACTCGTGCAGTTCCTCAAGATCTTCAAATCGTGTCGTCGGCGCCTGGAGCGGCAGTTCTTGACGGTCGACCGCCTCTCGTAACAATTGTTCGGCCGAGATCTACGCGACAGAAAGAAGTTAGTATAGGCAGAAGCGGCGCGGCAATAAGACGAGGAGTTGTTTGACGAACCTGCACAGGCGCGGCGGCCTTGTTCTTGACCCGGGGAGGTCCGCGCGACTCCATGGTGGCCGTCGTTGTTGTCGCCGTCGCGATAAAAAGCTGTGCGAGTGGTGTTGAGGGAGGTGCGTGCAAGCCTGTTGTCCGGACCTTGGCCTGAGACTTTTGGCGACAGGCCGCTGTGATTTTTGCCCTACTCCGTACTCCGTACTGGTAGAGCCTTGAGTCTAACGACACGGTAGCGCGCATATCTTCACGTGACCCATTACATAATCCACCACCACCTAAATTTTAGTGACATATCGCGGTTGCCTTTGTCGCGTTCGCAACTTTTTTGTCTTATTTCGCATTTCTCTGCATTTCATTGCGAAGCTTTTGTCTACGACCACATCTGATTTCGGCTCTCTTTCTTCATATACGACAATACTGACGACTTTAAACCAAATCTGAACTTCTAATTCTACCAGACCGGTGCCCTTGGGTGCGTTGCACCATACTACGATGTCGACCCTCGCAGACGAGCTGCTGCAGGACTTCGAGGACTCCGGGTCCGAGAACGGCGAACGCGTGGAGGACGATGGCGTGGACGACACCGCGGCCATCATGGGCCTGTCTGGAGGCGATGTGCCGATGGACGACACAGACTTGGTCAGCTCCGATGACGACGACGACGCCATGGGAGGCGTGCACGATGACGGAGACGACGATGAAGCCAAGGGCAAGGCAGACAAGAACGGCAAGTCAAACGATTTGCGGTCGGCAACGAGCCTTGTCAAGACGCTCGATTCCATCTTAGAGGTTCGTGATTCATTCCCCTACTACGCCCACCGGTCTCATGCCGTGTGTGGAAAACCAAACCGAGATACAGCGTTTACATCTGTCCTCTCTTCGTTCTCTTTTGCGCGAGAAACAGCAGCCCTGACCCGTCTGGACCACACCCTACAGAAAATCAAATTCTACCAAGCACAACCGAACGAGACACGAAACGAGCACGTCGGCAACGTCGAGGAGCACCCCGAGTACCACTTGCTAACACAGGCCAACGGCCTGTCTACGGCGATCGACAATGAGGTGGTGCTCGTGCATAAATGGGTGCGCGACCACTACTCGGTGCGTTTCCCCGAGCTCGAGACCCTCGTCACCAATCCGCTCGAGTACGCCAAGACGGCCGCGGTCCTCGGAAACGGCCCGCTGGACTCGGATACCATGCGTCGGATGCCGCAGTCGAAGGACAACCCTCTGGGCATGTCCCTTGACTCGGTGCTCGACAAGCCGACGCTGATGATTGTCACCACGAGCGCCATCACATCCAAGGGCCAGCCCATGGCACAGAGCGACCTCGACGGCGTGGTCGCGGCATGTGGCGTGATGGTGAAGCTAGATGTGGCGAAGCGGGCGTTGACCGAGTACGTGCAGTCGCGCATGACCATCTTTGCGCCGAACTTGACGGCCCTCATTGGCTCGCTGACGGCCGCACAACTTCTTAACACGGCCGGCGGCCTGACGGGCCTGTCTAAGACACCCGCCTGCAACATTGCGGCATGGGGTTCGAAGAAGGGGGCCAACGCCAGTGCCTTGGCGACAAATGTCACGACACGCCAGCAAGGATATCTCTACCAATCCCCCATCATTCGCACGATCGCAACCGATTTGAAGAAACAGGCTATGCGCATTGTGTCGGCCAAGGTTGTCCTGGCCGCACGCGTTGACCGGATCCACTCGTCGCCTGACGGCAGCCAGGGCGAGGAGCTGAAGGATCAGTGCCTGGAGCGGCTGGATAAGCTGCAAGAGAAGCCGTTGAACACAGGTGCCAGAGCCCTGCCGGCACCTGACGACAAACCGTCGCGGAAACGCGGTGGCCGGCGAGCCCGGCAGGCCAAGGCAGCGACGGCTATGACGGACCTGCGCAAGGCGCAAAACCGCATGGCGTTCGGCCAGGAGGAGAAGGAGGTCGGCTACGGCCTCGGTGACGATACGGAGGGCCTGGGCATGATCGGTGCGGCTAGCGACGGGCGGGTGCGCGCCCTGCAGGTCGATCAGCGCACACGGGCTAAGCTCAGCGCCAAGAACAAGGGCTGGGGCGGTCTTGCGTCGTCTGTCAACAGCGGCGGCGGTGCCGCATCGTCGCTACGGGGTGTTGGCCAGGCGGCCGGTGGCCTGGATCTACGAGGCCATGGCCTGCGGGCGTCTGGTGTCGGCACAACGGTGGGCGGCCAGGCGGCCGGTACGATGTCGTCGTTGGCCTTCACGCCTGTGCAGGGCCTGGAGCTGGTCGACCCAAGTGTACGTGCGGAGATGGGCCGCAAGAGAAAGGCCGAGGAGGACCGGTATTTCAAGGGCGGCACCTTTACGCAATTCGGCGGAGGTGGAGGCGGCGGCGTGGCGGACGGCGTGTTCAAGAAGCCGGCGCTTCCACCAGCCAAGCGACTGGACACGGGCGCGACGAAGAAGTGAATGCAGCGAAACAAACGACATGCCCAGCAAGTCGGCAGTCCATAATTCTGAAAGAGTATGTTTTGCACTGGGTTCTCGGCGTTTTAGGAAGGGCGGCTGAGGGCCAACAGCAAGGGCGGACAAGGTGTCATAGACAATTTCATTGGACGCGAGGAGCTACCCTTTTTGCGGTCCCTTCTTTTTCTCATACTCTCTTAATGCACAATGTACTCATACTTTACGTTTCCAACCTTGCGACGAACATATTCCAGAGACTCGATACTACCCTGCGCCAGCTTTTGACCATGTTTTCTGCAACGCGCTCTGCGGGCACCATACGAGCCATGACCTGCCTGCCTGCATGCGACTCCCTCTCCTAACATCTTTGTGCGCGCGGTCAACATCGGCAGAGTATTACTGGTCGTCTTGTCGCACTCTGTTCCGTAATAGCACTCTGCCCTCATAGTCATGGAGGAGCTTTCCGCTCGCTGGTAATTACGGGGTCCTGACACACAGTCCTAGACACAATCAAATGCCAGTGGAGCGACCGTGCCAGAGGCTGGGCGGCATGAGGGGGCCCTGAGCTGGGGGGACGCTTGTTGTGAGGGGACGAGGGCATTGGGGACCGGAGTGGCACAGATCGACAGTCTGCAGGGTTCGTTTTGGACCCCGGTTGTTCTCCACCGCGAGGCAAGCTTTGGTATTTTTTGATGTTTTACTTGGGGAACGCTGGCCAAGTGGGCCAGAGGCCAGCGAAAGTCCCGTACAGGAGAGCCTAAGGGAATACAACGTACGAGTTGACACAGTATTAAAGTACTTGTAAATACGGGATGCAAACTACACGCGCACAGCGGGCGAGGCAGGCGAGGCAGGCCGATGGGGGCCCAGAACAATCACACAATCACACATGAGACAAAGTAATCGAGTAGTCGCGTCTTCGATGAGGAGGAGACATCGTGACAGGGACCCGCCACTCAGGATCTTTGTCTGATCTCGATACAGGGACGGTGGTGACCAATGGCGAGGACCGGATTGAGCCCCAGAAGCAAGAATAAGTCGCAGACATCACGATGGCAGGATGGATGGCCAGCATTGATATGCACGAACAGTCTGCTAGTATGCAGCATTACGCCGTTGATTTTTTTTTTGCTGACTTTTGGCACCACTGTACGACCACGACGTAGGTGTACTGAGTAGAAACGGGTGAGCAAAAAGGTGGGCATCTCGGCGGCGCCGCAGACAACTCGGTGCAATCAGCATGGATTTCTGAGAGATCTCGATCGCGATCAGAGAAGAACAGGCTAGGAATCCGGATTCGTGCACGCAGCGGCAGGAAATCTCCTGCCGCCACCAAAACGAAAAATGGGGATGCCAGACAAGAGACAGCCCAGGCGTGGCCGACAGGGGACCATCGAAAATCAGGGAAGCGAAAACCAGGGGACCACCCAGGGACCAGTGACGGCAGAGTGACGAGACGAAAGGGGGAGGGGGGACAGGGGGTTGAGAACCAGAATAGTATCTTAGTCGAAGACGAAAGAGAAGCTGTAATTATGTCGTACTCCGTCTCGAGATTGGAGATGAAGGTAGTGGGAAGGGACGAGGCCCTGGAAATAAAAAAGGACGGCCGGTCAGAAGAGATAGCGAGGCTCATCGATCGATGCGATGCGAGGCGAGGAGCACACCATGTCTGCATTCAGACAGCAGAAGAGACCGTGAGCGAAGTGGACAAAAGAGTGATGAGGGACACGAGCAAGAGAGGAGAAGGGCAGAGATTGCACAGAGAAACAGAGATCGCGAGGGCGAGAGAGAGAAAGTGGAACCCGGCGAAGGAAGGGATGGGCCAGCGCCTTTGCCAAGGGTACAGGGTCCTGTGAGCTACAAGTACAGAGAACGGAGTACTTCGTAGTAAGATACAATGCCACGGCAGTACTCCGTACGGGTATGTTTGTTTATTTTATTTCATTTTATTTGGCGCTCTCTTGCCTCTTTTCGGCTGGGAATTGATTTCTTGGCGGACAGGGAAGGCGCGATGGGCATCGCGATTGCAGAGGGAAAGAGGCAATCGAGAATAAACGGAAAATGACCAGGAGGGACCAAGAGCCGTAAAGTGGGCGCGATACTGAGTAAAAGTGGGCAGAAAATGGGGGAACGGGTGTGGGAAAGAGCCCCGGTGGGCACGAGCAAAGAAAAAGCGAAGAACAGTGGAGAAAAAAAGTAGGCGAAAAAGAAGGAAAGAAGGAAAGAACCGTCCCCGCTCGGGCTGCGCATCTTTCGATCTAGGCGCAAATTTTCGATCGTTTCGCACCGAGATGATGGGATGTGTCATGGCCAAAAGTGCAGGCCAGCCAAAAAGCTCGGCCAGGAAGGAACGCCCTGGGCTGGCGCCAGGGGCAGGAAGCTGCAGTTTAGCCCGTATGGCTGATGGAGGGCGGGACAGTGGAGAACCTGGGCCTGGCCACGCCTGGCAGACGTAGCTGGGTGCTCGCCAGGTTCGGCCTGCAGCGATTGTTCCGCTGTAACACACCATTGGACAGAGGCTTTGGACCGCCAAACACAGCAACCAGAAGGCCATTGTTGCACTATGAGTTTTTTTCGGTGTGCTGTCGTCTTATCTCGCCCCCCCTGGCGCGCCACAGACCGCCGGCCCTGGGGCCTGGTTTGGCTGGTTGGCGCTACTGGTGTTGCCACCACTGCCCTGGAAGAAGGTGCCAAAAGAACTAAAAAGCGCTGAAGCGTAGTTACAGAGAGAAAGAACTTGCCGTCGCACCCAGGAGGAAGGTGGCGGACACGCACACTGGGTTTGAACTCGGGCCTGGAGGGGGAGAACAAAGGAACTGGCAGGCACAAGGGACTGGGAATTGCGAGCAAACCGCCTAGAATAGGAAAGCGCAAAGGAGAAAGAGGGGAGAATAAACAGACTGCAAGGAAAGTCGAAAGGGTCCTGGCAGCAGGCACGCAGAAATTTCCATTAATGCACTACCCGCTTACTCACCTGGCTGCCCTCACTCATCAAAGGCCAAAACGGTATGCGGGAAGGGGTTCCTGATGATCACTAGTGCACGAGCGGCTTGTGCAGCATCCGTCTGCGTCCACAGCTTCTTTCCGCCGGCTCTGGCTCTGGCTCGTCTGGCTCGAAAGCGAGAGTGGGTCCCCCAGGAAAAAGTGTCTTGCACTTCCAAATGCAGCCCTTCGTACACATTGCACCGTACTCCGTACTCCGTGCATACCTACGGAGTACACTTCGCCGTCGCTCGCTTTCGTCCTTTTCGCTGCTGCAGTCTTTTGCGTTTGCGCCTGCTGCAACCTTTCTATCTTCCAGTCTCCCATTGGGCCTGGCCCAGGGGTGCCACACCGTCCTTTTTCCTGGTCCGTTCTGCCTTTGTTGTTCTGTTTCTGTGGCTGCACGGCTGGGGTATGCAGCATGAATGCCGGACTGTCTGCTATTTCCCCTCGCAGAGGTCATGACATCACCACTTGCAGCTGCCGGCTCCGCCCACCCACAGTCGACGACGCTATTTTGCTAGGCGGGAATCGATTACGGCCACACCTCGCCATCCCCCCCTGCTCCTGCTTGTCTGCGTGTTTTCTTCTTGATGTTTTTCTTCTTTTTTTCTTTCATTGTTCCCTTGTTTTCTGTCCATTTTCTACCTTTCTCTTTAGTGCTCTCGACTTGTCACCCTCCAAGTTGCCCTGCATTCGTCGCTGCGCTAATCGCTCCGCAGTTGCTAAAATCGACGCCCCGGTTAAGAAAGAAAGACAAAAATAAAGAAAAATAAAGAAAATAAGAACAACAGAAGAGAGAATAGGTGCAGGCTCCTCTTGATCGACGTCGGCTACAAGCACCAGCTGGCTATCTGGACGCCCTGTCTATTTCGGTTTGTAGTATTTTGTGCCTGCAGTCGTTGTCGTATCGTAGCTGTGCTTGTTTGCTCCTGCCGTTTGTTCCCCATTGTGCTCCTTCCCCTTCGTGATCTCGACTTCTCCTGTGACTTCCTCATTCTGCGCCGGCGTGCTCATTTCTGCTACCCCCTTCCTTCCCTCTTCCCCGATACCTCCTTCGCTCCTTCCCTCTTTCCTGCTTCTTCAAGACTCCACTCCTGCTACCCTCCTTCCTACAGTCCCTCATTCCTGTCATTAGTATTATATGTAGAAAACATCTTGACAGCCCCCGGATTCTCCAAGTACCCATCTTCGTTTTGCAAACTTCTCTCTTCTCCGTCTTCTCTACTTTTCTTCTCACGACACCGCCGTACTACCAACGTTTCGTCTCTAATCGCATCCCTTTGTCTCGTTTGCAAATCAGCAACCTCTTTGGCCAAGCAAACCCTACACCACGGCCCTGACAGACAGCCAGCCAGCAAATCCAGCTCGCCGTCGATAATTCAGATTCTCTCTCTCGAACAGACCGGCGATACGTCCGCTATCTACGAAGTGTGTGCTCTCTTCTCAGCAACCGTCTCACTTCTTTTCACCGTCTGCATTCGTCGCGCCATTTTATTGACGACCGTACTCTTGTGAGTACCATTTGCATTCTGCGTTTCCCCCCTCTCGCCATTGCACATCTCCTTAGTGTTGTCCCTCGTCCTCTGTTTTGCTCGCTTGAACTTCCTTGCATTCTTCAAAGTGCTACTGTAGCAAACATCACGTGGCTTCTCACCTTTTTGACCTTTCACGTACGGAGCTGTTCTCACTCCTTGCGCCGCTGATGCTTCTCCCTCGTTCCTGGATTTCCTCCTTGCTCCGTTTCCTGGCATCCTCGCTTGCTCCTGGTCACCCTTCGCATCTCGCAGTATTTGCGCCGCTCGTTATTAAGCGCCGTTGACCTGCCCCGGTTCTGGCTTGATCTTGTATTTCTTTTCGCCTCATTTTCCCCCTGTTCCCTCTCACTTCGTCTTCTCTCTACACTATCCTACTTCGTCTTCTTCAACGTCGCATTGTGAAAATTTTTACGAGGCTTCTTGTCTTGGTTTTTTTATTTTCGAGGAGGACATTACTGTCTTGTTTTACATTCTTTCACTTCACTGTCGATCTACACAAGCTGCATGCGCATTGCAAGACACTGCTCTTTCATAAAGCATCGGTCGCTGACAAGAAAAGTGAAACCTTCCGCCAAAAACGAATTGCCTTTTTACCACCTCCACGACAGCTATCTCTCACACACATACAACATCGTGTTGTGTCTTTCTACGCATTCTGCGTCTTTTGCATCCCTTTTGATTTGCTTTCCTTCGCTTTCCTTCGGTCACCATTTTCTACAATATTTTCTTGATTGAATCATCCACCCTCGAAAGGTGACAACAAAGAGGTCCAAAGGCAAGGATCTGCACCGGGCAAGCCGAACAAGTCTTCGCTGAGCATCTGGCTCTTCCATAAAACACGGGGTCTCCGTCGATGCGCACAGCTGCAGACACCCTCTGTTGTTTCGTTTACACCTCCGCCGCCACACCGAGGAATCATTTACTCCCGACCTAATTTCTACCAACTCACCGAACTCTCAAAGATCAGCACAATGGACGGCTACAACTCCTCAGGACGCAGAATCTCCCTCCTCGTCGAGGACAACTACCACATCAACGACTACAGAGTGCACTCGCACTCGAAGAGAGGATCCAACTCCGGCTCCATTTACTCGCCGACTTCCAACGCCCCTGAGCTTTCGCGCTCTTGTTCATTCGACTCGCAGACCTCCCAGGACCCGGCGACCCCCCTCACACCCGAGTCATCTCATCGCGGGCATGGCGCGGCCTACGCTACGACGAACGTTCAGTCGCCGTACTTTAGCTATCAGACGGACGAGCACCACTCGCACTCCGACTTAGCCGAGGCCATGTACATGAAGGAGTCTGGCGCGTACGGATTGTCACACCACTCCTCTGAGAGAGAGGCAACCTCGGACCGGAAGGGCAAGAGATACCCTTGCCGGCTTTCGCAGCAGTTCAACTGCGACAAGACATTCACTACGTCGGGGCATGCTTCGCGCCACGCCAAGATCCACTTCGCCGTGAAGACGATCCCTTGCTCCTTTGAGGGCTGCCAGAAAATGTTCACGCGCACCGACAACATGAAGCAGCACCTCGAGACACACTACAAGCGTGAGAAGTCCAGCCGCTCTGGCCACTCTTCCAGCTCGTCAAAGACCCGGTCCAGCGATTCTCGGTCCTCGCGTCACAGCTCCTACTCGCCGATGTCCGAAGAGGTCGAGTACACCATGGGTATGGAGTACCAGATGCCGATTCGGTCGTCGTACGGCCGCTCCCATTCTGGGTCGAGCATCGACAGCATGTCCCTTGCGGCGCTTGCTGATGCTGCCCGGCAAGTCGAGGACATGTGAGAAAGTGCTTCTCTGTCCGTTGGCTTTTCATTTCTACGGCGTTTTGAGGGGGGACACGGGCCCCGTGGCTTTCTGGTTGGTTTTCTGGAGTCTGAACCCTCACGGTCCTTTTCATTTCTTTGTCATTTCACTCCTTTCCGTGATCGCTATATATTGGAACTGCGGCGTTTGCACTGGCGTTTTGTGTTTTACTTAATTTCCTTACCAAAAAGGAGTTGTCATAAACGAGGATTCACGTCAACTATTACTTTGTTTCGTTTTGTTCTTCTGCCACTCCTTTCTGTACAAATACATGAGGGGTCCTCAGAAAATGGAAGGAGTTTGTGTGCAATAATGGGATGGCTATAGGGTCTATATTTTAGTAACTTGGAGGGCCAATGGGGCATATACGATACCAACTTTCAATGACTCAATCAAGCATCCTGCAATATCTTTGATCCCTTTGAATAAACGCTACTAACCCGTGATCGCAATCTAAGGAAACAACACCATGCCTGCACCCTAGTTGAAACTCTATTTGACACTGCTGCCCCTCAAGATGCCGTCTGCTTGCCGTCAGTCCATAGGCTCTCGTCTGCTGAGCCCTCGCGTGCCATCTCAAGCTGCTCATCCGTCCGGCATACCAGCACCCGATGCTGGCCTGCATTGCCGCCACTGCTACCCTCGCCCCCACTCTTCCCGGTCAGGTCCGTCACTGTATCGGCTAGGTGTCCGGCACCGTTCGCGGAAGCGTCGATCGAAAAGCCGAGGCAGCTGCATTGGTCGACAACGGCGGCACGCAAGCGATTGCTGCGCTCACCGATGCCGCCCGCAAAGACGAGAGCGTCGACCTGGCCCTTGAGCGTCACGTAGTAGGACCCCACGAAGCCCGAGACTCGGTCGACAAAGAGGTCGAACGCGAGCTGGTGCGAAGGCTTGTCTGAGCTGGCAATCTCGCCAAAGTTGGTGGTGCCCGTCAGCGCCTTCCAGCCGGCCTCCTTGTTGAGGATCTCCTCGGCGCGGGAGATGTGCAGGTCCTTGGTCGACGCGGGCGACAGTTTGCCGACGTCGGACGCGTAGTGGAAGACGAGGCTGGGGTCGACGCTGCCGCTGCGCGTCGCACCCGGCAGGCCGGCCAGCGGCGTCAGGCCCATGCTCGTGTCCCAGCTCTTTCCACCGCGGATGGCGCACGCGGACGCGCCGCTGCCCAGATGAAGCGCAATCAGGCTCGTCTCCTCGACGGGCTTGCCCAGGAAATCGGCCACGGCGCGCGTGATGAACGCATAGCTGAGCCCGTGGAAGCCGTACTTGCGCAGCATGTTGCTCTTGGCCGTGGCTGGGTCGATGGGGTACGTGCGGATGTGCGGCGGCAGCGTCGCGTGGAACTGCGAGTCGAAGCAAGCCACGTTGGTCGCGCGCGGCAGCTGCTTCAGGCACGAGCGCACAATCCCGAGCGCCGTGGCGTTGTGCAGCGGGGCCAGGTCGTTGAGGGCCTCGAGGTGCGCGTAGGTGTTGCCGAACACGACCTGGGGCGCCGAGTAGTCGCCGCCGTGCACGATGCGATGGGTGACAATGGCAAAGTCATCGTGGCTCGTGATTTCTTTGAGGTCCTTGTCCTCGACAAAGAGACGCAGCAGGAACGCAAAGGCGTCGTCCTGGGTCTTGATGTCGCCGGCCTTGTCATCGATTTTGGTCACCGACTCATCCTTGTAGACGACAGTGCTGCCGCCCTTGCTGCTGCCATCATGTCGGCTGTAGTCCACCAGCGACGGTGGCGCTGTGAGGCCGTTGACCTGGGCCTCGGCCAGCTGGTGCGGCTCTGCGTTGCGGGCGGCGACGGAGTAGACGGAGATCTTGACCGACGACGAGCCGGCGTTGACGGAGAGGACAATCTTCATGATTGTGGTTTTGAAGTGGGTTGGTGGTATAAATGAGGCGGGTAACAGGTTGCCTTTCAATATGACGCTGATAAATTGAAGGAATTGGCACAAGGGCAATCTATGAGATACAGATGCTCTCTGGCGCTTTCATTGAGTGTCGTCGTCTTCAAGTATGAAATGGATGAAAGTTGATGAGAGCAATTCACCGTAGATATGGCTCAAACGGGAGAAATCACCTGTGTACGGGACGGTATCTCGGCGCTTCCATTGAGTCGTCCTGTCGCCCTTCCCCCCTTCTGCGTGGGATGCTTTGTGGTCCGCTGTGGCAGGTGGGCTGACAGATGGCCGAGAAAGCTCGAGTCAAATGCAGCCATGTGTGGATGACGTAGCGCCGGGCAGCTCTTTTTTCCACACCACAAACCACTAACACTCCCGCCCACTAACACGCAGCTACAGACCCACTTTTTGCTATTTTCAGCACCTGGCCGGCCATGCCCATAATATATACGACATACTTGTAGACATCTTCACCACCTTGACGTCGGATTGAATCTGTTTTACTGACAAAAAAGGCGGCTACGAGAAGGGAAATTGCACAAGTCATAAATTCCACCATCCTCACCACCTATCGACCAGTCAAGGCACAAAAAGGCTCACCGGCTGTAGCCCCTCTACGCCACTTTTGTTCGCTTCGTGCTTGGCACCACAGCGTTTTTTTGGCAGAGGGAAAGCGCCACACAGAAAGCATGAACCCCTTGCACAGCGCACATGCAGGCCCCGCCGCTGAAGAAAAGAGGCGCCCTGCTTCCTTGTCCTTGCACGAACACAAGCAGATAGCCGAGTGCCGTTTTGTCTGGGGTGCTGTCCCAACGTCCAATGTCTGCCGAGCTATCGTCCAACAGACACGTCTTCCGCTCAGGTCCTAGCAGCCCGCCCGCTATGAAAGGCGATCACCGTTGTTCTCTTTCTCCGTCGTTTTCGCAGATCTCTGATTGTCCTTCCTGTCCGATCTAGATGTTAGAGGTCGATTGGATTATTTCTATTTCTCCTGATACGTGCTTTTTCATGAAATAAAACGAAATATTGTCTTCATGATGGTGAGCTTTTTGTAAAATAAATCTATATACAGGGCCGGTTCATACATATACAAAAAATAAAAATAAGAAAAATGTAGATTCATATAAAGACTTCAAGTGGTCGCTTTTTGTCTCGAGGCCCATGCTCTTTCGGGTGTGTTCTTATCTATTTACATGTTTACATGTGATGGTCGTTATTCATCGTCAAAATCGTAGTATAGTATATTGTTTTTGTTTGTTTTTCTCGTGTCGTATCGTTGTCATGGTTGTTACGTCCGTCTTATGACAGGGTATGCAAATACTGGGGTTTCACACCCCTTCTTCCTCACGTCCCTGCTTCGATGCTCCTCAAGACGGGCCGCTTCTTGGGTCGAATCCCTCTGGAGGCTCTTCGACAATAGGAAGACCAAGTAGAGAGGACGACGCAAGGTTATTTCGGTTGTCGCCTGGGAAGATCTCGGGAGACGGGAGCTCGAAACGGTCGGAGGGGAAAGGAACACCGCGGAACTCCGCATCCGCGTTCTGGGCAATCGTCCACTGCTCTATGAATCTATAGTAGTCTAGAGAGCGTGGTCAGAAAGAGTAGAAAGAAGTGGAAAAGAAAGTAGAAGACGCCATGGGGTTCGGGATCTTACCATCGGCTCGACTAAACTGAATACCCAGATACCGGATGTCGAGTCCACTGCTTGGCGAATAAGACGACGTCGACGACGGCGGTGAGATTGTTGAAGCTTGTTCGGAGTTGATGTGCGAGCTGCGTGAGCTGGAAGCATGGGACGATGCATGAGAAGAGCTGCCGTGGCCATTGCTGTTGTGGTGGCTGCTGTGATGGTGGCTATTTGAGGTGCGTGGCCGCTGTCGTAAAGACGTCATGGAGAATCTGCGCCCGGAGCCGCTGCCACTACCACCACCACCACCACTGCTGCTACCATGGCTGTTGCTGCTATTGTCTGGAGCGCTGCCGCGGCGTCCGCGCACGGTGAGGCGGAGCCGTCGGTGGCTATCGTCCCGATTTTTTAATTCGGCATCAAACGAGTACACCAGGTATTCGCGGTACCGCCGGTCGGTGCGGTTGGCGTAAAACGTGAGGTAGTGGTAGGTTGTGTAGCGATCGCGCCACATCTTCATACGCTGGATAGCGCCGATGCCGCGGACACTACCGAACGAGTCGGTGCGGCTCTCCTTGTCCGACCATATGACGTCAAAGTCAAAATGGTCGATCAAGTCTTGTCCGCGGATGTCTCCTTGGAGGCGATGAGATCCTTCGGTCGTGGTGAACTCGTACCGGGCCTCGACGTGGTCGTCGTGTGCGATTGTGTTGTCGTTTGTGACATATCGGATACGATGTGGTTCGAGGAAGGACAGGTAGAGCTCCATGTCACACGGGTCACCATATGGACGATGCCGAGCGTGTAGTGTGTGCGGGAAAATATCAGCTGGGGTATTAGATGGCACTGCGGTCGCTTGTTAGGAGAGAGAGGCTTGAAGCGAGATATAAAAGGAAGTAAGATAAAGGAGAGTCTTACAGAAATGCTCCAGCACCTCGCCTTCGTAACTACATTGCCATCGGATGCGGCGCGGCTCCGTATTTACAATTTCCCATGGTCCAAGATAGACGGTAGACTCGTTTGCAGTACGTTCATATAGGATACTAAGTAAGGGAGGCAAGGCGAAAGAAGAAGGTTAGCACAAGACCGAAAAACAACATGCAGAACTGAGGGCGTAGCATACACAAGCAGAGGGGGAAAGGAGGTGGTGAAAACATAGAAAGCATAAGAAGCAAACGAGAATAAGAACCGCACACGCAGAAAAGAAGCAAGAATAGTGTGTTGTTACATTGTTGCCTGGTAGCCCGGCGGCCCCAAGTCTAGGGGCCGCAAGGGCGTCGGCGGCGGCGCCGAAGAGTTGGAAGTCACGGCGGACACGGCAGAGGAACTCGGGGTGCGGGTAGAGGAACCGTTTTGGCTGGTATAAGTATAAGCATGGGACGAGGCGTAGCCGGCAGAGGATGCAGAGAATGACGAGGAGGACGACCCAGACGCGGCCATAGTTCGGCGGCAAGAGGTAAACCAACGCGCGTGTCAGAGAAGCTGTGCGCTGCGGGGGAACGACCGGCGGCGCACAGCGAGTGGTATCAGATTTGAAGAGGCCGTAGGAGAAGCGGTGGCCGGAGGGCAGAAAGGGACAGATGTGGTGTTGGTCCGTGGCGGACGTCCGAAGTCTCGTGCAACTACCGTGGAACTCTGTCGAGGAGACTGTCGCCGGCAGATCGGCGCAACGATGAAGATGAAGAGGAGGACGATAGGCCCGGCAGGAGACGCACTCTGCGGGGAGCTTCTTCAAGGAGAACGAGGCCAGACGGCTCCATCCAGGGCAAGGGGCGCAGACGAGACAGTGAGGCGAGACGGGAAGAGGCGTGGAGAAATGCGCTGCGGGCCGCAGGAAGGGTTGTCGTAAATTGTCGATAAAGAAGAATAAAAGAAAAAGAAGAATGCTAGATGTTCCCAAGACAGACAACGGGCACCAGTTGCCGATCGGACTGCATGTGGTCGAGCATCCAATGGAGTAAGTGAATCCGATCTGAGCTTCGATCGCCAACTCTATATCTCCCTCTAGAGAGAATCCGAGGGCGGAAGAAGCTACTCACAAGAGAAGATCGCAAAATAAGAGGAGGGCAAGGGGATGAGCAAAAGAGGTGTGCCGGAGAAGCTGTGCTCCTTTTATGGAAAGAGTACCCAGGCTTAGAGGAGCGCAGGGGAAGGGCCGCCCCGGAAAGGGTGGGTGGAGAGAGGACGAGGGAAGGAGAGAGAGAGAAGAAACGAGTCGAAGAGGGAGGCAGTAGGATGTAGCAGCCGAGAGCGAAGCGGCGATGCTCACCCAAGTTGGTCGACAACAGGACAATGGGCCCGTAGCAGCCGCGACGTGAATGGATGAGTGGCTGCGCTCAATCAGAGGGGAGGAAGCGAGGAAAGCTTGCTGCACGACAAGCCGGACGGGAAAGGTGCCCACGAGAGCCCAGGACGATGCCCGCAGCCTGTCGAGCTGTCGAGCGCGGGGGCGACAAGCCGGAAGAAAGCTGGTGTCGGCGCTGGCGATGCCGTCTGCGCTGGCGGTGGTGTGCCTGTGTGTTTTCTGTGTGACTTGTTTTGCATCTGAAGCTGGAGCGTTTTTATTTTTGGGCGTTTTTGCTTCGACTGGTTCACTGCCTCCTTTCGTCGTTCCCCTGTCTTTCGATTTTGTGTGTGTAGGAGGAGGAAGCGGAGGAGGGGTGAGACTAGAGTCGAAGGGCGATAGGCCGGCGAGGCACCGACGCAGACTGATTGACGGACATGAGAGAGCTCCGGCAAAGGAAGCGAGCAAGAGGCATACGACGTGCGCAACCCACAATAGAGGTATAATCAAAATAGATCAAAAAACCCAAGGACAAAAAGAGAAGAAGGAAAAAAAGCCAAAATAATCCAAGAGAGCGAGAGGGGTGGTTGATGTTCTGCTGTTGCTCCCCCTCCCTGCAGCTTCTGACTGGTCCCAAGCACACACCATGCCTGGCTACTGGGTCGAAGCTTGTGGCCGGCGATGTGTGATCCCGGCGAAGAGGGACGAGGCAAGGCCGGTTGGACAGCACGCGCAGGTCTAGCGGCGTGGGAATTGACGTGGGTGTGGGCAGGAGCAGTCTGGTCGATACAGAGCCTCTGCGTCTATTTGTGAGTTGTCTTCGTGTCTTGTGGATGCTACAGACCACGCCCCCATGTCCTCCTCTCTGCTTGCCCAAGCGCCGTCCCTGCTCCCCTCCTCCATCTCCGCCTACGCACATCTGACAAGAAACGTCTGTGGCCAGGGCATCGCGTCGTGCGCCAATCGTATGCATGCCGGCATAGTGCATAACGTAACGATGAGACCTGGGTGCAAAGGAGTTTCTTACGAGAACCCAAAGAGACAATCACAGGGGTATGGATATTGCCGGACGTAGCAGAGAAGCTAAACGCGCCGCAAAGGTTGTCAGGAGCATCCAAAGCATATACGCAGAATGCGTATGTTCGTAAGAATACTCCGTACGTTGCGTAGCCATAGTCGTGAATGGGAGAAGGCGCGAAAGCAGTCCGTATGGAGCAGAGCGCCCCATTTTGCGCGTTTGGTCGTGTGAGGGCGTCTGCCCACGCCGTGCTTCTAACACACGTAAGATACTGTGTGTACCACGCAGTATGCAACCACTTGACAGGGGCTGGGAGGGACGAAAGAGACGACAAGACTGGGGACAGGGGCTCAGGTCAAACACAGCACACATGGGGAGAAACAGGAGCAATTGTGGAAGACAACAAGCAGGAGGAAAGACGACGGCATGGCATGCAGTAGAGTGGCCTGTTGCGGCGCGGTGCAAGAGAACCAGAAAACAAAAATCAAAGCAAAAGAGCAAAAAGCTAAAAAGCTAAAAAGAGAAACGAAGAGGAGACGAAAGACACGGAAGGTAGCACGACAATGAGCCAACAGCTGTTAGCGGCTGGTTGGGTGGGACCGATGGCCAGACTCCGCTTACGCACCATTGATGGGACCTAGCAGAGGGAGCTAGTCTAGGACGACTCTCTGCGTGTTGGGCGAGCACATGGGCGAATCCGACGATGGGATTTGTGCAGACGGTTTGGAGAGCCGGACAAGGATGGGGGTTGAGAGTAGGGGTCGTGGCTAGGGTGGGGAACTTTAGCGGGTGGGTGGGCCCCGTTGCGTGGGGCGAGTTGGACTGTGCGGAAGCCGGTTGAATTTGCGTGTTAGTGAGGTAGCGGAGGTAAGAATTGGAGAGAGAGGTCGCAAGGCGTGGTCAACGCAATTTCTGGCTGAGAAGAAGCGAAGTGGGTGACGAAAGTGACGGCACAGTGCAGAACCGGGGGCTTTTTGTGACAGAACACTCGGGGGTGCGGGAAAGAGAGGAACTAGTCGGCTGCGTCAGTCGAGGCGGACGGTCGAGGAGGGTGGGCTTGAATAAGGGTGGGCTCTTCGCGCGTATGCTCTTGACCCGGGCATGTCGAATCACTTGGGCACATGGCTGGACGCTGGTGTCTAGTTGTACGGGCCAGTTGCGGGTGGAGGTCTAGATGGAGGGGCAGGGCGTTGGCAAGACCAGCGAGGCGGAGAGAACATGAGCACGAGGCCCGGCGGGTTGGGCAGAGGGAACCGAGAGGATGTTGAGGGAGGGTCATGGACGATGAGGCGGAAATTCCGGGACTGGGCGTTAAACGAGATGACGTCGAGATGCAAAGTATGAACTTGTAAAAATGTGGGTGGAGGAGGTGGGAGAGGACGGATAGGAAATGTGTGAGGACAATGAGGATGGGAAAGCGAGTGTGGTATACGTACTCCGTAGTGAGGGCGAGGAAGGCAGAGACACAGATACGTAAAACTGGGGAGGAAAGAACGACTGGACTGGAAAGAGTAAGGGGAGGAACAAGGAAGAAAAATGGAAAGAGCGAAAGAGATAAGCAGGATATAAACAAACAAAAAGGAGGAAGGAACCGCGAAGAGTTGGACAAGGAAGGCGCAGACCACCAGACTGAACCGCGCGAGCCAAGCACAAGGCCGAGACAGACAGGCTCTATCCCAAGGCGCCGGGATTGCCACACGGAATGCACGGAGACACGGCTATTTAACCTTTCAAGACACGGCTACGGAGGACAGGGTGCGGTGCGCCGTTTATCATAAGATACGATACCTTTAAGGATAGACACGAGGCCAGCCTTGTCTGGGGTTCACCTGTAAACTGTTCGCGGGGTACAAAATCGACGTAAGTGAGAGGTGACAGAGGCCTATCTATGGCCAGAGTCCAGACCGGTCTGTCCAGGAAAGGCTGGGCCCTGCATAAACCTGAAGCTTGGGGCAAGACCAGGGAAGGAGCTCGGTGAGCGGAAGCGGCAGAGTGAGGGAGGACCAGACGCACGACGATGGCAGGTTGTGGCTGATGGAGCATTTGCTATCACAATCGCACTTCCTCTTACCCCAGCCGGGATACTTAGGAGGAAAAGGAGGAAATATACGGAGAAGGTTGCAGCATCAAAGAAAGAGCAACAGGGGGGTTGCAAAAAGGGGTCAATCCCAGGATGTTGGAACGATGTCGAAATGCGAGCGGGTAAAGGGGGCGCAGAAGCCACGAAAACCGTTCAATTGGCGATGAGGATAGGCCAGCCTGGACTCGATGCTCAAAACTGTGCTTTGCCACGGACAGCACATCTCCAAAAAGCCAGAACATGAAAAGCTGACAGGCAATGTTGTTGTGGAATCCCAGGCCCTGCCCACGCCCCTCTGGCCCCTTGGCGGTCGGTGGGCATGGGCTTTCTTAGCGCTGCGCCAGCCCACGCCCATGATCGCAGTCTGTCCTGGTGGTCGCTTTTTTTTTTTGCTCGTCAGACCTGCCTCCGATTGCTCCTCCTGTTCTCCCCTACCTCGCCGTCATCTGGGCCCCGTTCGTTTTTGCCGCCATTTTCGCCTTGCATCCGTTTTGCAGCCTGCTCGTCTCCGTCTTCGCCCTTCCTCACCTCTTCTCTCCTTCCCGTCGCCGTCGACGGCTTGGCTGACACTATTCCGCATTGTGCATCGTGTTTGTCCGTCTCTCCTTCCTCCTTTTCGTTGCCAGCCTCTCCTCGACCGGTTGTTCCTTCCTCGCGCCCTCTTTATAGGACTCTATCGTCCACTCCCTTCCCCCTCCGCATCCGTTTCTCTTTCTCATTTGCTTCTCTACCGATATTGAAATCCTTAAAATTGTACATCTCGACATTCAACTTTGGTCCTCCAACCACCTTTCGCACACCCTCGCGCACCCCAGCACCCACGCCTCCTTCACACTCCTCTCTCTCCACATCATTCCTCTTGTCCCTCTTCCCTGCTGCAACTTCCCCTCCCACGATGAACTGATCGTCCCTCTCGCCGTTCCCCATCTGCCCTTCAGCCTTCAGCTCTCACTGTCGATCTTCAGCCCAGGTCAGTGGAACCCTGATTTTTTTGCCCTGTGCTGTGCCTGGAGGATCGTTCTCTACGAATAGCAACTGCCTACTGCCTCCACCTCCCGGCATCCTCCTTTCCCTATTATTACTCTGCATACTGAGTAAGATATAATTACTATTTTTTTCTTCCCTTCTTTCCCCATTGCTACATCTCGACACTCTTACAATCTTTTCTCGTCGCAAGGCTGCGTTGGGCCCGCACCACCCATCGTTGACGCTGCCTTAATCCGACTCTTCGTTCTGCGTTTTCTTACATGCGTCGTCGATTGTCGTCCCCTCCTTGTTCTTGCTTGCGACATTCTCATCTCGTTTGCATTCGACATTCATCTTGCAAATCTACCTCTCACCTCCCGCCCCCCTCGTGTCCCGTGCATCCCATTATGCCCTCTTCCTAGACTGTGTCATCGTTTTAACATGGCCGCAGCCATGTATCCAGAACCCGAGCGGAGGAGAAACCGTGGCTTCCTGGGATCGGATAGCTCAGCCTTGTCTCCTCAAGATCGCCAGGTATGTATTCTCTGAAAGCCGGCTTCAACTTAATCCTCTACTTTATCCTTCTCTGGCATTGGGTACGGCCTGGTATGCTGTTGAAGCTCTACCCTTCCGGCCGACCCCCTGCCACACCTGCTCCCTCCACGCCCTCGACATACTCGGCCACTTCATCTGGAGCCGCGTCTCGGCTTCCCATCTTCTGGATATTTTTTATTTCGTCTGGAGATTATAAATTAACCGCTTGTCTCTTTTGATCGTCCCTCTCTATAGGATCGCAGTCAGCTTCGGTACGAACTGGATCTGAACTCCTGGAACTTTCGCATCTGGGGCGTCGCCGCCTCGGGCTTTCTCACCGACTCGTACGTTGTCATCTTCTCCCCCTTTTCTCTGCCGGCCAACATATTCTTGATCGGCCTGCTTGCCAACCAGCCTGTTTACCTTTTCTTTTTTAACTCGTTCTCACCGCTTCACCTCCCCACTTCTAGATACAACCTCTTTGCAACCAACGTCATCCTCGCTTCCATCTCCTTCGTGTACTTCCCCGACTCAAAATACAACTATGTCGGCACTCTCATCAACGTCTTCACTCTACTCGGCTCCGTTGTTGGTCAGCTCACCTTTGGCTTTCTCGCGGACTACTATGGCCGTACCCGCCTTTATGGCATCGAGCTTATTCTCGTGATTGTCTCCACCATTGGCGTCGCGACTAGCAATTACGGATACAACGACCTCTCTTTTCTCGGCCTATTTATTTGGGTAAGTGAGGGCCCAGCGCTATCCAACATCAGCCCACTGAGAAAGCGTCGGTGGTTTAGTCCTGGTTCGATTCCCGGTCGACGTAAACCAGAAGATAAGAACTGTTAATTGTTTCTTTTTTGACTTTCTACTTGTCTTTTTGCTTTTCAAACATGTTTTGTCGTTCTGTTGTTTACTTCCCCTTGTTTGCCACTCTCATATTCCTCCAATGTTGGCTTGTACCTTGACTAACACTACTAGTGGCGCTTTGTTATGGGCATTGGTTTGTTGCCTCGACCGGCATTCTTTTTCGCACCCTTATAGACACTGACCATTCTTCCATGTAGGCATCGGAGCCGAATACCCCTTGAGCGCCGTCATAACCTCAGAATGGGCCAGCACTTCTTCGAGAGCAACTATGCTCTCATCCGTCTTCCTCATGCAGCCCGTCGGTCAGGCACTAGCCCAACTCGTCGGTGTCTGGGTCGTTCTTGGCCGTGAGAACATGTACCATTTACAGGAGATGCAGTGCGGCATCAACACCAAGTACGCCGAAGAGTGTCGGCAAGCTGTCGATGGCATCTGGCGTATTGTAATTGGATCTGGCGCCGTGCCCGCTCTGCTGGCTATCATCTTCCGCTTTTTCTTGTACGACTGCGGTCTGTACACCTTGGAAGTGAAGAACAAGCCTGGTACCGCATTCCGGGATACACAACGCATCTACGGTGCACCTGTCAGCATGATGGGAGGTGGGGGCGGAGGAGGGGGCGACAGCATCAACGGCGGCGCTGTGTCTCTCTACTCCCCAGGTGGCGCCCAGTCCGGCGAGCCGATGCCGGTGCAGTTCTCGATCCAGGACCTGAAGAACTATTTCATCCGTGACGGAAATTGGTATTACCTCCTAGGAACGGCCTCAACATGGTTCTTCCTCGATGTGAGCTTCTATGGCTTCTCACTTGACAATCGCGGTGTTCTGGCCGACCTCTGGGTGACGCAATCTCCTCCCGAGTTGAATTCTGCCCTAAGTTGCTGGAATTCAAGCCTGGCTGGTGGCAATTCCACCTTGCCGACATGGAGTGCCCAAGGCCACTTGCCTATATGGCAGACCGACCCTACCAGGCCCTGCAACACAATATACTCGGTCCTAATTCAGCAAGCAAAACAATACCTTTTGACAGTATCACTGGCTTCCATAGCCGGAAGCGCCTGCTTTATTTTTGCCGCAAATCGGATACGGCGCCGCCAGTGGCTGACCGTGTCCTTCATCTGCCTTTTCTTCCTCTTCATCATTACTGGAAGCGTGTATTACGGCGTCGGCCACACAAAATACGCGCCGGCAACAGTCACATTGGTTGCCATCTGCCATTTTGTTTTTAATTTTGGTACGAAAATCTCTAAGACTTGTTCTACTCTCCCCACCACGTCTTGCTTCAGGCTCGACTAACATAGAGCCAGGTGCGAATACTCTCACATTTATTATCCCAGCAGAAGTTTTCCCGACCTGTTACCGCTGCACATGCCACGGTATCTCAGCTGCTGCCGGCAAAATGGGATCCATTGTCGCCGTATTGATTGTGTACGGCGTCGATGTTGGCTATAACTCGACGACGCGGCAGGGTCTGCTTTTTCTGCTGTTCGGCACATTCATGGCCTGTGGCGCCGTTTACAGCTGGGCATATTTGCCTGACGTCCAGCGCATTGTCGGTAACAGACGTCCAGGTGGCGTCGGTGGGCCTGGCAGGGTCGGTCCCATTGGCATTGGAGGCATTGACCTCGATCCGCCTAGGGACATTGGTGCCGACAGAAGCGGCCGCCGTGTCCACGGTTACGGCCGACGGTACGGCGGAGCCAGAGACGGGACAGCTCTGGAAACAAAGAACCTCGAAGACCTTGGCGAGGGTCGGGCGAAAGCACGGCACGAAGGTGAGGTCATCACCATCCGCGATAAATGGAACGAGCTCAAGAGGCGGCGAGGGCGGAGACGTCTTGGGTCATCTTCTGCTGCCGCGTAATATAGGAGTCTCGGTAGGGCTGAAAGCGGATCATATAGTAGGGAAGCTGTTTTAACCAATTTTCTATATAATATGAGCATTTATGATTTTGTTTAATGTTGATTTCCTTTTAGCAAGGTTCACTGATTTTAATGACATCCTTTGCACGTTAAAACTGAGCGGCAAGAAAAAGAATTGCCATTTATTCAATGTGTAAAATTGATCCAAAAGCTCAACTCCGTGATGTACTCCAATGCTCGCACCCGGGTGTTTTAGTAGCCAGACACAAGAATAAGCTACCCAAGGCTGTAAATGAGAGACCCGAGATGCGGGGGCAAAAAAGAGAAGCAAACAAAAACACAAATAAAAATAAGAAAGAATATCCTGAAAGCCTGTTGTAATCCGAAGACCAATGTCACAGGAAGCGTTAATGCCCGCTGACTGTGCCTGAGTCAATGCTACTGCCGTCGTCACTAGTAGACAGAGCATCCGACTCAGATTGGCTTGTATTGCCGTTCCGCCCAGGAACTTCGAGATGGCTGCTGCTGCCGCCGCTTGAATTGTTCAGGGTGACGATGCTGCCAGTTGCCGGGAGCGAAGAGGATGCGCCGCCTGCCCTACCGGAGGTGACGCTGCCTTCGCCGTCGCCGGTGCTTGCAACATTGGCCAGAGCCAGGGCTTCCCGGAGGGTCTGCCCGCTGTCGTCCATAGCGGCTAAGAAGCGCGCGAGCTCCTTGCACAACTCCCAGTCACCCTCGTGCATGGCCTGCCGTAAAAGCCGCACACCCTGCTCGCTAGCCGTAGCCAGCTCGTCAAACGTGTGCAAAATCAGCAAGTAGCCACCCGCCGTCTTGAGGCTGCCGCGTAGCAGCGACTCCTCAAACAATTCCTGTGGTGGCGGCAAGTAGGCGAAAAGCGTGCGCCAGGAGCGCACTTCGGTCTTGCGTGTGCACTGTACGACAATATCGAGATACGCACGGAAGCTCGACAGCAGCGACAGCACGCGCGGGAGGACGGCAGCTTCGGGTTTGGGCGCCGAATCGACTTCCTCGTCAAGGACTTGATGTAGGAGGACCTCCAATGCGTGCGCAAAGTATGCAAGATGCTGGTATTGCTGGGCGAGCCGCAGGGCGGGGAGGGCCTTGTTTTCGCCCAAGTAGGCGCGAAGGACATCTGGCAAGAAAAGATGTGTCTAATACGCAGGTTAGTGATGGGCTTACAAACAAATGGTGGAAAGAAAGCAGTACGAACCCGTATGTTGTACCGGAAAAAGGAAAAGTTGACGTCGCGCCGCTGCACTAGGTCGGGTTCAACGCCCAAAACAAGGGCTTTAGAGAGAAGAATGGAAAGTGGGTAGAAATCAAGGTCGATGGTGATGGGCGGCTCCAAGTTGCCGTTTGCCACGGCATCCAGGGCCTCGTGGGTATCAGTCCACAGTTTGAGCTCGCCTGCATCAAAGAGCCACAGCGAGTTCTGCAGCGTTTCATCGGACGCTACAGAGCCGGGTTCGGCAGGCGTCTCCGTAGCGGCCGCGGGCAGGAAAGAAAACGGCTGGTCCTTCATGCAAACGTAGAACTCGACAGTCTGGGCGATAATCCGCATGTCATACTTAATTCCACCTTGTTCGTTCCGTGAAGGCTGGAAGAGGACGAGCTTACCGTCCACCAGGAACAACACAGACGCCATAGAAACGTCCAACGAGGGGTCCCCGTCGTAAAGCTGACCTTCTGGCAGGACCCAGCTCAAGCCACGGACACGAGCGGGACTGCGCACTATTCCGTGGAACCCGATATGGCCCATCTGCATAAGCCGCATCGACCCGTTGGCTGAGGGGACAAAGATATAGTGGTAGAGGATGTTCTCATAGGTATACACCAGCAATGAATCTTCCCCCGTTGTCGTAATGAGGACGATGGGAGATTTCATCGGCTCCCTGAAGACGATGTTGTTGGTGTCGAGCACAGACTCGCGTTCGTAGAGCCGTAACTCGAATGACCGGTTCGCCTCGACCGCGGCGACCAGCGTGTTGCGGTACCAGCACATACCACCACGGACTTGAAACTCGTCTTCCGCGGCTTTGCTAACGAACGTCCGCCAGCGACCGCTATTGATGCTGTAGTGCGCGAGGCCTCTACGCCCGGCTACGGCCACATAGCGGCCATCTGAGCTGATGACCGTGAAGCGGATTGGCCACTGATGTAAGAGATAGCTTGCTGGGATGCGGGCGGTATGCCAAAGCGAAGGCTCGGCTGAGATGGTCGTTAGGTCTGGAAGGTCGTACCCCCTATATACCATAATATTCTGATTGGTGTGTAGGACGGTACGGAACAGATTCGAATGGCTGTAACAACCGGCGGCGGCGCTGCGAGCCATTTCCAAAAACCAGACCGCCGAGCTCTTGTTGGCGACTAGAAAGACATCACCCGAGTGGCCAACCCAAGACACGTCACGTATACCAGTCAGCCATTCTTCGCTATTTTTGTCTGCGATGGCGCGCTCGCTGTTAAAGGAGTGGCCCAGAAGTTTGCCATAAACACTCCATGTGACCCAGCCATTTTCGTAGCCAACGAACAGGCAATAACCGTCGGGCGAGTATGCCATTTTCGTCAGGCGACCGGTGGTCAAAACTGATGCGGGCGGTTTATGAACGTGGCTTTGTGGAATACTACCCACATAGTCTTTGACAGAGTACACGCGCACGATACCATCAACACAGCCAACGGCAATAAGAGAAAAGCGAGCGTTGATAATGGCCCGTATGGCATGCTCGTCGTCGGACTTGGGAGCGTGGAGACAATAACCCCGGAAGAGCTTCTTATGAGACGAAGAGTGCGTATTGGAGGAAGAGGCGGGCGGAATAGTCGGGCCGCCTGTAGTGGTGGATGTGGTGCTCGTAGCAGTCGTCGTGGTGGTCGTGATGGTAGCGGCAGGAGTATCTGGCGTGTCGGGGGCCGAGGGAGGTATTATGAAAGAGGCTGGTGGTGGGTCAGTGCCGTTTGCGGGCGTAGTAGATGGTGGCGGAGAATCCGTGTTGCGCTGGACAGCATAAACCTTGCCATCGCTAGTCACCCACGTAGAGAGACTCATGGGCTTATCACAGGTCATCTCACGAACGGTCGCCTTCTTATCCAACCAGCCCATGCGACTGAGCAGCTCCGTGCTGGTCTGGCTTCCGGTGTTGTCGGGTGCCCAACGAATGCATTGTACAGCTGCAGGCTTGGTAGTAGCCACGATAAGCTCCTCGTCCAGGGCCAGAGCACTCTCGATACCGGCGTCGACCTTGATAACCATCCGAAACCGAATGCTAACGTCGCGTATGCCGGGTCCCTCGCCGGGGCCCCACAGGATGTGTTCAGGATGTTCATGGCCAGGGTCGCCAACGTGGTTCTGACGACGGCGTTGGATGTTAGTGTGGCTGGTGAAGTATGGCCTGTAGACCTCTGTGTCGCGGGCAGTGGCCATGGAGTAGGTGATGAGGAAGCCGCGGCTTGTGTACACAACGATGATAGCGCAGTCGGGGCGGACGAAGAGGTCGACATTTTCGCCGTAGGACGCAAGAGACGCTTCGGAGCGCACAATGACGGCGAGAATGACGGTTGGCTTCGTCTGCCAGATAGTCATTGACGTGGCCGTGATGGTGGCGAAGAAATGGCCTGTGCGGGACATGCGCAACGCAAGGATGGGCTCGAATGTTGGAACGACTAGCGGCGACACGCGGCGCGGGTAGAAGCCGTCGCCAGAGCCATCATTGCCGTAGTAGCCGTGCTCAACAGACTTGATAGCGGGCGTCATTGGCGTTAGAGGTGTGTTTGGCATCCGGGGAGAAGCCGCGGGGACCGGCAGACCGAGGGCATCGTGGTTCGAAGACTGGCTGGTGTTGGACGCAGTTCGCGCCAACTGGGATTGGTCGGCAGAAAGAGTTGATGCACGCCTGCTCTGCTGCCCCTGCCGAGTATCCGAGAGGAGCGGTGATACAGATGGGCCTGGGGAGGGAGGCGGAGGGAGGCCATCGTGAGAGATGGTCACGGCGGGGACGGCGGTATCGGTACTGGTGCTCGTGCTGTAGACGCGCGGGGTGGCAGCCGGCCAGTACATGGCTTGCGCATTGACCGGTTCGAGAGCCCGAGGAGAGCTCTCGTGCGCAGGGGAAAACAGAGGGAGGAGCGGTGCGCGAAGCTGGTGATGTCGGAGGAGGGGGAGATGACAGCGCTTCCGTGGTGTGGTGTGGTGTTGTATGAGGTTGCGGTTACGAAGGACCTGGCTGGTTTTGGTGAAGCTCTGGCCCCTTATGGGGAGTTTGGGGTCGCAGCTTCCCTATCTTCACGTGTTGATGATACAGGGGGAAAGAACGAGGTTGGGGTGCGACACGCGCTGGTTTCTGCGGGGAAGGAGCTCAACCAAAAGCTAAATTGCTCCACTACGCAATCGGATTGGTTTTTGGAGACTTGCACTTGTGCGTGCATTGTACACATCTACACCCTTAAGCCCTGACGACGACAGAGCATCAACAACGGCAGACGAGACGACACTGCCACATTTGGCTCACCATAAAACTTACCTATATGCTTTCCAGGCAATGAAGCTTTAATCTGCCTTTAGGAAGCATCTCTCCGACAGCTACGGCCGCCGGCGCAAACTCGATCCATCGCCCTGAAGCTGCGAAGACGAATAGCCCCGACGCCTTGCACGACTCACCCTTCTCCTCCTTTACCCACGGCGCAGGTGACTTAAGACACGCGCTATGCCTCAATCTGTAATGAAGCCTCGCGATAGGCTGCAAAAGGAGAAGTTTCCGGTCTACTTCTCGGGGTTCAAGGTCCAGGCATACCAAGATCCTGCAGCCTCAAGAGGAATGCCGTTCCACAACGCGGCGGCGGACAAGGACACGGACGAGGCGACTATACACGGGTGAGACGATTCCCAATACCCGATTCTCGAGGGAAGGCTGTCCAGCGTCGTTGTTGTAGCTAATGCAAGGAACGGAATAGTGTGCGCACGATTGCATGGAACCCGCTGAGCTCACTGGTTGCGACTGGCTCCAGCGACAAGACGGTTCGCGTGTGTAAGGCTTCTGCTCTTTAATACCCACATCTGTTTTTTTTCTCAACAGACACTGACAAACATTATAGGGAACCCGGACAAGCCTGTCGTGCGTCAATCAACAGAACTCAAAGGCCATGCGGCGGCCATCGAGAAGGTCGCCTTCAACCCCATCAAGGACGCCGAACTTTGCAGCGTGAGCGCGGACGGCGTGGCCAAGTTCTGGGATGTGCGTACAAAAGCATGCACAAATGAGGTCAGAGTCCCCTGCGAAGCGAGCACACTGGTCTGGGCGCCAGACGGCGACTACCTGATTGTGGGGGGCAAGGAGAAAGGCGGCAGTGGCAGCAACAAGCTGTTTATCCTGGACCGGACACAATCAACGCCTGCGGCGGTTAAGACGATGCCGGCACGGACAAACGACCTGGCCTTTTGCTGGAGTGGGAAACGGGTGTTTGTCGCCACGAGCGACGGCCGCACACGCATCCTCTCATTTCCAGACCTGGAGCCCGTCCTTAAAGTCAACTACGTGGTCGGCGAGAGCGGGTCGGACGAGTTTTCGCTCAAGGGACATTCGGCGGAGTGCCTGTCAGTGGCTCTCAGCCCTACAGGACGGACATTGGCGACGGGCGGCACAGACGCAATAATAGCACTCTGGGACACAACAAAATGGACGTGCCAGCGCACAATTACGACCATGGCCGGACCGGTGAGAAGTTTAAGTGAGTGCTGCCTCGTGCTCTGTTTTTCACCGGCCCTTTTGCTGGAAGGGCTATCTTGGCGTTATGCCTCCGCGTTATGCTGGATAGCATCTCACATTGCGAATGCAAGTCGCGTGCTAACCTCTTTATCACCAATAGGCTTCAGCTGGGACGGAAACTACGTGAATGGGGGCAGCACAGAAGGTGAGTAGTCTCTTTGTACGGCGCGAAAAGACAAGTAGGGCGGCAGATGATTATCGTGGCCTGTTACACGGCTTCTCTGGTGACCATCGACCGTTTGCTGACAGCAGGACGCAAAAACTAGGTGCCGAGTTGGAGGTTACGCAAACAGAGAGTGGTGAGCACATCTACACCTTCAAGACAGCACAGCCGGTGCCCGTCGTGGCCTGGGCGCCGACGCGGTACTTCTTGGCGTATGCGGAGCTGGGCAGTCTGCGCATTGTCGGCGTCGACACGGAAAGAAAGTACTAGTGGTCCGAGTCCTGGAGGCTAAGGCGATGCGACAACGATGGGTGTGGCGTAAGTCGCGATCAGGCGGAGAAGAGCGTTGCCTCCTGTGCTAGCAGCATCACAACCAGCGGGCTTCTGCGGGCGATTGCCTCCGTTGTGATCGTGGGGTGATACAAACGACGGTGGGTGCCGTGTGCACGTTGTGCAGCCCTTGGTACTTGTGCGGCTTGTCATCAGTGCACAATCGGCATCGGCATAGGGCTGTGTCGAGCGTACAACCGTTGCAAGGCTTCGTGTCGCCTGTGGCACTCCCGAATGCAGTGTCGTTCTTCTGCAGTTATGTCCGAGGACAACGGCGGACGCTGATGTTGATGAAATAACGGTGGTCCGCGCAGGGGATATTTCGGGATAAGTAACAGGGCGATGTCATCGGGGCACTCGAAGAGCCCGAAGGAAAAGTACAATTAAGCTTGCGATGCAACAGCCAGGGGCGCCATAGCTTGCAAGCACGAAGAAGCTAGAATCGACGCCCGTGCAACGAGGCTATGTATCCCAAGCCGGGCGTTAGACGAGTCGAGCCGAATGCCATCCGCGTCTCTGGGATTCAGTGGGGACGTCAAGCAAGCCGAACACGAGAACGACGGGGCACGATCTCTGCCCTGCGGCACCTGGTCGTTGGGACGTATAATACAGCACAGCCATACACAAAAAGACATCTGACTCTTCATATATTACTTCTGCGCCAAAGCTGAAATCGCAAAACCTGCTGGCCTACGGCCGCTCCGAGATAGGGGCGCATACAAGTAATTACAGCACGCGACGGTTGCCTCTTAGCAATAGTACTTACCGAGCCTCTCTGCCTCTACGCGTCGATCTCGGTGGTGAAAGGCAAGTCCTGGGCTGGACAAACCAGCTCATCGCACAGGGGCCAGACGGGCGCAAAGGACCAAAAAAGAAGCTCAAAACGAGACCCGGAAAAGGCATTGAAAGGCATTCAACGCTCGACAGCGTACACCGCCCACGTCCACTGACCGCCCACGTACACCGATTCTCGCCACTGAGACATTCCGCATCTCACCAGTGTCCACCAGCGATCGACACGCGCTGCACACACCTATCCATTTTGCGTCAAGTCTGCCAAATCGATCCAGTCAAAATGCATGTCCTCAATTTGGGTTCCCAAAGTGCATTTTTGTCTTCCTTCTTTGTCTCGTCGCCCCGTCCTGGGGCCTCTTTCCGGCTCCTCGTATCTGCTTGGCTGCTGAACCATTTGTCGTTTGCACACCAGTTGTGGCAATCCCAAGTCCCAACGACTCCCTTGGCTTGGCCTGCATGTATCGCTGGCCTGGTACAACTGTCCGTGGCCCAGTCCAACCCTCCATTCTGTCGGCGCCTACGACTTGCAAGTGCATCATACACCGGGCACATGGTCTACTTTGCTGTTTTACCCGCCCTTCGTCTGATCCTGCTCCTTGTTCTCCATTTTCTTCTCCTCCTTCTCCATTCCCTCTCCATACGCTATTCTGGCCTTAATTTTCTTCCACTTTCCACTCTATCGACCAAAGCTTGCTCCAGTCTCGATGGCGTCGAGTCCCGCAGTTCTTCCCTGCAAGGAGACAAGAGCAACAGGCTGGGGACAAAAAGAGGCGGGCAGAAGGGAGTGCACGGCCATATTGCGGAACAAACAGACAGTGCTGACTTGCTAAAACTAGCGCAGCCAGTGCAAGCATCATGCAGCGTCTTATCTGGAAAAGAGAAAGAGTTTTATGTCTGCGTCGAGTGGGCTGACCCCCCCGCGGCGGCCGGTGTCTCGCGCTTTTCGACATCCCTTCGATGCTCCGGGCTTTGTGGTTCGTAGTTGTATCCTGCCGCCAGACAACGCGATATTGAGACGCCTTCTGCAACGCTGGCATCGCCAGACTGGGCTTTTGGTGGTTGGCAGCTCGGCTTGGAGTGTAGCCGTTGGTGGCGCAGCAGGCGGTAATTCGTTAGCGGCACGCTGTGGTTGTAAAAGATCTCACGCTCACCCTTCTTTCAATGGGTAGAGCGCAGAGAAGGACGCAGCAAAGGGCGTCGTGAAAGAGGGGGTAGCGCGGCGGCAGGGAACGTATGGGGCCAGCTACAGGGCAACACAGTGACACACAGTGCCAACCCTGCCAATCCCCCGCCTGGTTCCGCCTTCCGCACCGTGCCACCCATGCGGACTGCTGCCTTAGGTTTCCCGCCGCAGAGCCTTCGTCAGCAATCCGGTGCCCTTCGCTCCTTCCTTCTTTCGTCCCGACTCTCTTCGCCCAAAAGTGTCTCGGCCGCTTCTTCATGTTTTGCCAGGCACTGAACTTGTCTCCTGTCCTTTTCGTTCTTGCGAAAGAAAGGGATTTGTCTTCAATTCTGGATACGCGGTGTTGTATTTTTACGACTGTGTTCTGCTCCTGCCCCCAGTACCACGGGGTGCTTGTCCCAGCCATTGAAAAGCGCCCCCATAACCAACCCGGTTCTTGCGGTCTTGCCCCTCTCGCACTGTCCGACCCCGAACCACAACGGCCACGAGAAAGAAGGAACGACCGACGGCGACAACCACCAACCGACGATAACGGCGACACCAACGACCACACCGTGGCCACAACCCAATAACAAACACCATTCTACGATACTGGCAGCGTCGTCTGCCATGCCGCAGCGTCTACACGATCTTGTCTTGCACCCTCGCTCCCACCTGGCCGTCCCTTGCGATCGGCACCTCCCACGAATTCTGCGCCCTTTGGGTACCGGCTCACGACCGCCCGCTCATCGGCGGTAGAAGGAGAATCAGAGATAACCGTCGACTGTCTCAGGCGATTCGCATTTGCCCTCCATAAACCATCACAATGTCGCCCTCCATGTCGCCCGACGACAACGCCACCGACGGCCTTGACGGCTCCGGCGCGCGCCCCGACGACAACCCCAACGCCAACATCCCCCGCCAGAAGCGCCTAGCCTGCTTGATCTGCCGGAGGCGGAAGCTTAAATGCGATGGCCGGCGCCCCAGCTGCAGCACATGTTCCCGCCTTGGCCACCAGTGCGCCTACGATGAGGTCCGGAAGAAGAGCGGACCCAAGCGCGGCTACGTCAAGGCCCTCGAGGAGCGCCTCAAGCAAGTCGAGGTCATGCTCAAGTCGCAGGACGCTGGTCCTGCTGGCCCATCCGCTGCCGACGCCCTCCATGGCTTCACGGCAGGCGATGCTCGTTCCGCTGCTGGTCTCAAGACCGGCGGGGCGAAGGCGGGAAAGAACGGGTCCACCTCCAAGTCGAGCAACGAGCGGTCAACCTCATCGACCACCATGGGTAGTTCTTCTGGAGCCGGTGCCACTGGCGATTTCACGATCCCCGACCCGAATTCGATCAATTTGGCGGGGGGTGCTGGCCGCGACTTGGACACCTGGCAGTTCAATGCCGACTCACCCCAGCGCCCGAGCTCGCTCGACGACTTCAACTTTGGTAGCCGCATGACCGAAAACATGAGCGGCATGGACAGCAACCCGACGTGGGAGATTATCCAGCTGAATTTGGAAGAGCCTTTGCCCGACCAGGGTATCATTGACGAGCTGACGGAGGTCTATTTTGATAAAATCCACCCGTCGTTGCCGATGATACACAAAGCCCGTTACCTGGCTGCCATGAATCTGTAAGTTTTCCCTCCTGAAAAGGCCCCGCCCGCCAGCCTTACCCATATTGCACGTGGAACTGGAAGCACGTTTCCACGTGTAACATGGGCCACATGTCTAACACCCTTTGCTTTTAGTGCTGCGAACCAACGTCCGCCTGTATGTCTACGTTACGCCATGTGGATGTCCGCCTGCACGGTTTTGGACAAGTACAGTGACCTCAAGGACCTCTTTTACCAAAGGTCCCGCAAGTACCTCGAGGTTGACTACATGAAAGGCTTCGGTGAGCACATGATCTCCGTCGCCCATTGTCAGACGCACGTTATCTTGGCCTCGTACGAGTTCAAGATGATGTACTTCCCTCGTGCTTGGATGAGCACTGGCCAGGCCATCCGTCTTGCCCAGATGATCGGTCTCCACCGCCTGGACGGTGCCGGCCTGGAAGTCAAGCAGTGCATCCCGCCACCCCGTGACTGGACGGAAAAGGAAGAACGCCGCCGCACCTTTTGGATGGCCTTCTGTGAAGATCGGTACGCCAGTATTGGCACAGGCTGGCCCATGACGGTGGATGAGCGCGATATCAGCACCATTCTGCCAAGTTCCGAAGAAGCCTTTGAGATGAGCCGGCCCGAGGCCAGCATCCCGCTGCACGACGCCATGTGCCCTTCGGGCATCGGTCAGCTCACCCCCTTTGCCGGCATCATCCTGATGGCCTGCCTCTTCGGTCGCAACCTCACTCACCTGCACCGCCCGGACAACGACGATAAGGACAGCGACTTGAATGGCGAGTTCTGGAAGCGCCACCGCAACCTTGACAACATTCTGCTCAACACCCTCCTTGGCCTGCCAGCCCAGCTCAAGCTGCCTGCGGGCTTACAAAACCCGAACATTGTCTTTACCAACATGTGTATACACACGTCAACTATCTGTCTACATCAGGCTGCCATTTTCAAGGCTGAGAACAATGCCCTCGACGAGTCCGTCAGCCCAGAGAGCAAGATTCGCTGCATCTCGGCAGCCAATGAGATTGCCAGCATCATGCGCATGGTCTCTCACATGGACCTGTCTACCGTGCGTTCTATCCCATCTCTCATCAATGATACTTACGTGCCTTCTTTCTAACCCAATCAGATGAACCCCTTTATTTCTTTCTGCCTCTACGTGGCGGCGAGAGTGTTTGTTCAATACTTAAAGAGCCGCCCAGACGAGAGCCGGGCCGCCGACTCGCTGCGCTTCCTCCTCACTGCCATGAGTGCCCTGAAGCGCCGGAACCCGTTGACCGAGTCCTTCTTGGTTCAACTCGATGTTGACTTGGAGGCTCTTGGCGAGCGGATACCGCAGCTTAAATCCGCTTTCCCCATGAGTTATGATAGTGTATGTGCTCCCCCCTTCTTTCTGGTTTTGTTTACTTCTTCTTAGTCGGCTTCCCCTCTAACTCCAACACAGCCATCATCCGGTGTCCCTCCAGGTGCGATCAGCCGTCCGGGTGCAGTCTGCGAAGATGGTGCCGTCGACGGTATCCTTTCGTTCCAGAAAGAGTATTCAAAGTCCGACAATGCGTCCAGCCAAGACAACGGCGAAGACGGCTCCAGGGAGCGGGTTTCCGACCCGGGTTCCACAGACAGGAGCGGCGCAAATGGGTTCAAGCCCAAGCCCAACAATGATGGCTTGGCTCCCACCGCGTCCAATAATTGGGTCTTTCCAGAATCGCGCCTGCCAACCCGGGACCGGAGCAACGGCCACTCCCCCATGTTCAACATACCCACCGGCGGGTTCGCAGATCCCACAGTCGCCAACATTCTCACGGCAAACGGCCGACCGATGGGCTTTGTCGACGAGATCCAGGACATGTCCACTTCACCAGGCGACGGTTTGTCCAGTCGCCCGACGCCCAACTCCAGCAGTGCGTCTGAGGGCCGGCACACCCTCGCACCTCCCCAACAGCAGGGTGGCATGCACTCGGCCGGCAGCTCGTTTGACACCAGCCCTGTGTCACCACCCCGTGTTCTCGTTGGCGGCCAGCAAGCATCAAGGGTCGACCGCGGTTCGTCTGGAGGTTATTTCGCGACAGCTAACGGCGGGGCACCCGACTATGCCACAGGCCAACCCGGCTCTTCTGCTGCTGCTGCTGTTGCCATGAACGGCGGCGGTGGTGGCCTAGGCGGCTTGATGTCCACTGATCCGTCGTCCAACGACTACATGATCTCCGAGGGCTGGAACATGAACGGTCAGACGGCCATGACACCCGTATCGGAGGGTGTGCTCCGGACGATTATTAACATGGGTCCTATGGAAACCATGGATCTGGGCTGGGGCTCAAATCCATGATGTGATACTGGAGAGTATACTTCTTAATCTTTCTTTTTGTCGTTAAACTCGGATATGTTGCCCGTTTACGTTGCATGTCATTTTTTTGCATATCTTCCCGCATGTGGTTTCTTTTTATGATATGATTTTGTTTCATTGTCCCGGACTTGGTTCCGGAGAGGAGTAAAGGGTGGACACGAAAACCAAGCGTCCCCCCTGTCGGACACGAGAAAAATACGCGGGCTAGTTGGTTGATTATATCCAGACCCTCTCAACGTCGTTTTAGTTTTTTTGGGGTTTTTTATATCTTGTTGCTTAGTTATGATTTTTGGTATATTTTTACATGTTTTGGATAACGGTTTGAATTTTGGTTTCTCTTTTTTGGCCCTCCGGCTTGAAGTGGCTCTCTTTCTTATCGAAGAGGTCATTGGAGCCGGTGAAGCTTGGGACGCCGTAACGGCTTTGGGGTTTTTTTACGGCGATACAATCTCCAACTCTTATGATCTATGGACGGAGTTTTGCAAATGCAAACGCTCATTTTGTACACAATACATAAATAGCCAGACCTATTTTTATGGACTTTAATACATTTTGCTGCTTTGAAACAATTTTTTTTTTTTCATTTTATCTACCTAGAGCAAAAACACTCCCTTTATTTTATAACAATCACGAATTAAGATGCAGGATAAAACAAATATTTTGTGAGATATAATGTGAACATAGTGTTGACTTTATCAGATTCGACACCCCATCACTTCGTCCAGTGTCGTCCTCATAACTGGGTATATATTACATACATTGAAGAAAAAAAAATCAATCGCCTCCCAACACCGTCTGTATTTTCTCCGGTCTGACAGAAGCAAAGATGACAAAGGGAAAATGCGTTGTAAGCAGGAAGAAGAAGATAGGGAATAAGAAAAAGGGATGGAAAGAAACCTAAAAAAGAAACAAAGACCAAACGCACAACTTCTCACGCTCTCTTCTACCACCCCATGTCCAGCACCATGTTGATCGTCCCAACCTCGGACCGCGGCTTCCGTGCGTGACCGCGCAGCATACGCCACGCCGCACCGGTTGTCCGACCCTCCTCCACAATGGCGTGCACACCGTTCAGGCTCTTGCTCGCCTCGCGCATCGCAGATCCGGCTGTGACCGTGTCCGCCAAGCGCAGATCGCCTGCCGTCTTCTCCATCTCCGCACGGAGCAGCCACCGCTCCCAGCTCCAGCTGCCCGCCAGGCCCGTCACGGCGGCAATGTTGTCGGTCGAGCCGTGCACTATGGCGTCGAGCTGGACCGTCGGGATGACGGCACCGGTCGAGTCACGGGCAACGGCCGGCCTCGTGAGCGACTCAGGGCGGGGACCCACGGGCAGGCACATCCATGCGCGGCGCACGTCGGTGAACCGGGCCCGGTCGAGACGGCCCAGGAACATCTTGGTTGGCGACGGATCGTAGCCGAGCGTCTGCAGGACGAAGCCGAACTCGACGCTCTTGGCGTTGCCGAGGGGTCCCGCGTTGACAATGTCCGAGTCGAGCACGGTGAACTCGAGGAAGCCGCCAGGCTTGAGCACGCGGTAGCACTCGCGCAGACACGACTCCCACTCATCCTCACCGTTCTCACCGACAAACTTGAGGACGGAGTACAGTTCGGACGCGCGCACCAGGTCAAACTGGTCGTCGTCGAACGGTAGCTTGGTCAGCTTCTCCACTGCCACCTGGCGGTGGTTGGAGGGGCCACGGATGTTGGCGTTGGACAGCTGGCGGATGGCCTTGGTCGTCACGCTGTACACCTTGGTGTTGGGGTACTGCAGGGCCACGTGCCAGGCCCAGTCGCACGTCGCCTGGCCGCCGAGGTCGAGAATGCGGGCGCGGTCGCGGCACACGCCGTTGGGGCCGGGGGCCATGCGGCTGACGCGTGCAAGGCGCTTGTGCACGGGTGCCGAGATTAGGCGCCCGCCGTTAAGAAGCTTCAAGGCAGCCACATGCCAGGTGGTCAGTGCCATCTGGCTCAGAGCGTCGGCTTCCTTGTCAGCGCGGATCTTGACCGGGTCGTCCAGGAGGTTGTCGTCGCCACGGACGACGTTGGCGCTCATGCGCTTCTTTGCGGACTGGGGGAGCACCGTCAGCTGGTACTTGCCAAGCAGCTGGTTGCGGTGGGCCTCGCGCAGGAGAAGACGCTGAGCCTGGAGAGCCTCGAAGCGGGGCAGGCGACTGATAAACATGTCGGTGAAGCTAGACCGAATCATGCAGTCAGTGAAGGCGCGGTAGTATGCCGATTCCTGGTGCAGCATTGTCGAGGGAAGCGTGCGCGGCATGGCTGGGGACTTGACGGCCTCAGAAAAGCGGACCGTCTTCTTGCGAGTGATGGCAGTGCTCACGACTGCCTTCAGGTCTTCGTCCTTGGGCGGCACCTCGGGAGCCTCGTTCTCCTCCACCTCCGCAGGAGACGGGATCTCCTCCGCGTTCTCAGTCAGGTCGGCGATGCCATTGAGGTACGCACGCTGTGCCACGAGCCACAATTCGGTGCGGTCGAGATGGCCCAGAGCAATCTGCTGCATCTTCTGTGCGTCAATGGCAAGGTAGTCGTTGACAATCTCAGTGGCGACCATCTCCTCGATGGGGGAGCTAGCCTCCACCGGATCAGCGACCTCCACAGGCTCGACAATAGTCTCGGAGATTGCAATAGGGACCTCCTCGGGCATCACGAGCTGGGCAGTGACGGGGGTCTTCTGAACGCGGACAGCCGTGACGGGATCATCAGACTCAACAACGGGAGCCTCGATGAACTGCTCGACGGGCGAGTTGGACATGTCGGCGCTCGGCATGTGCAGAGGCCGCTCCTTCATGCGGGGCATCGGGGGAGCAGACGCATCAGCCCACGGTAGTCTGTAGAACTGCTCAGCAGTTCCAGACGTAGGCGGGTGAGCCGAGTCGATGGGTGTCATGCCAGGCATGTGCCACGTGTGGCGGGTTCTGGGCGAGAGACCAGAAAAGAAACCACCAGGAGATGGGATCTCGAGGCGGGTCAGGCCAGCAAGCGACCGCTGCTGAACGGGAGAGAACGGAATGGTGTGACGAGGAAGACCGGAGGTGACGAGGTTCAGGAGAGGCTGCGAGCGGTTCTCGGACATCTCCTCAACAGGCTGCTCCTCGGCCGGCAGCTCGATGACGCGCTCGGGCTCCAGGCTCATATCCACGACAGAGCCGGCATCCGAACGAGCCAAAGACTGGAGGGTGGCAAGAGCACCGGGCTGCAGCTGGACGCCGGCCCAAGCGCCGTTGTTAGAATCGTCGTCGTCCGCAGCACCAATGATGGGAGTGGGCGGGGCTGACATCTGAGCAGACATATGGGACATCTGTTCCGAAGTCAGGCTACCGTCCAGAGAGGGGGGTGCCGAGACGGTGGGGACATCTAGGGCATGGTGCTTTTGCATGAACGACATGATAGCGGGCGACATGGGAACTTGAGCAGACGGGGTGGGGGCCATTGGAGACGTGCAGAGCTTGGGATCGGGGTCCGCAAGAGAGACCGTCGGCCGCGTCGGGATGGTGAGCTGGGGGAGCATCTTGCGAGACTCCTCCGAGCTGCTGCTCAGGCGCGACATTGCGGACGAGGTGCGACGAGAAGCGCTGCTGTAACGGCCAATGCCAGAAGCCCGCAGCTTCCGCTTCCGCTTCCGGGTCGTCGAGTCGTCGTCGGATGCGTCGTAGATGTCGTCGAACTCGGTCACATCGGTGGACACGCTGCCATTGTGGTGCCATGGACTCGATGACGAGTTGCTGTCTGGGGATGATTCGTCGTCGATGTCGGCCTCATTGTCGATGGATGCGGAAGACGGCGACGAAGGAATGATGGGTGCGGACAGGAAATGGAAGCCACGAGGCGTCGGGAAGTGGTCGCTCATGGGCGAGAGCCACATCTCGACCTTCTGCTCCCGCTCTTCGTTGTCGCCGTGCCGCCGATCCTCGCGCAGGCGCTCTTCGTGGAGCCGTTGCTGGTGCTGCTGGTACAGCTGCTGCTGCTGAATCTTCAACGGGACCGAAGCCTGTGTGCGATTTATAGGCGAGGCATCGCTGAAGTCGGCCTCCTCCATTATAGTATTAAGGTAGCGGTAGTCTGCCCTCCGATCCTGCGATGGGTTCAGAGCACCGCGGTGGGTGGCGAGTGTGAAGTCGGACATGTTGAACTGACAAAGAGAAAATAGGAAAAAATATATAAATAAGAGTCACGAAGCAGTCAGTTAACAAGAGACGTCCGGCGTCGTCGGTGAGTGTTGTCGAATCCAGCGACAAGTGAAGTAAAGGAGCGTTGAACGATAGGATGGTCTCGATCAACGAGCCTAAAAGTCTAAACGAACAAAATAGCACACGCACACAAGGAGCGGTAAGAAAGGATGAAGAGAAAGGATCGGAAAGGGAAGAGAAAGAAAAGGAAAAGAAAAGAAAAAGGAGGAAAACCGTCGAAGGGAGAGAAGGCTGAAGGGCGGCCAAGGGGGTGGTTATAGGATTTGGACGGGCAACGAATGCAAAGACGAAGGGCCAGACCAGCAGGCAGCCGAAGACAAAAATAGCCACGGCATTCAACCCGAAGCCGGGGAAGGAAAGGCGTGAAGGTCGTGGGAGGGGCGATGGGGGCCGAAGATGACAATGACGAGCTGCATTGCATGGCATGGCACGGTATGGCTGCACATCGCATGGTAGTGGCAGCACGCAGCATCAATAGCCAGCGGCTAGCACGCGCGGAGCAGCAACTTTGCTGCGCTCTGAGGACATGGTTCTCTCCCCACGCTTGTGACGGTAGCGTGTGACTACATGGGACTCGACATCTGCAGCCTCTCGCCTCGCTCTGCCTCCTCACGAACCATCATCTTATCCTACCTGCCTGCTTCCCAATGCAGTCCCTTACCTGAGAGGGCGGTGGCTGCTTGTTTCCTCGATAACGACCTGGAGGGTGGCAAGGGTTGTTAATTCGCTGGATCGGGTTGCGTTCGTCCCCATCAGGCTCCCGAATGGGTCATGGAGACCGCGCTTTGCTTAAAGGCTTTGGCTTGGCTCGACGGCGATGCCCAATCAGCTCGCTAAGGTGCGGCGTTCATTTAAATCCAGAGACGATGGGCAGAAGGTGCGTGTTTCTGTCTGCATGGTGGGATGGCGCGCGCCAACCAGGAAACACAAAAGGCCGCGCAGAGTGAGACGGGCCGGATGTTTGGGTGTTTCCTGGTGACGGTGGGAAGCAAACGGCACCCTGGCTGCAGATCAGCGGGCCAATGGCAGCGCGCGTGCGGTCGCATGGGCGCTTAAATGTCGAGCAGCGAGCCGCCGAGATCTTGTCTGGAGCGCAGTGGGCCTGTTGGCTGTTGCACGGCCGGCCAATTACGCGCGGGCTGTGGATTCAGACGGCCGTGGAAGGGATGTTCTTTGCTCGATGAGGGTTGTCAGTGAATGGAGTTTGAAACAATGAAGAATTTGATCTGAAGATGCGGATGAAATCGCGAGGAAGCATTAGAAAACAATGCATTGAAGGGACTTGCATAGAACACAAAAAAAAATGATGGCCATTGCGAGAAAATAAAACGAAACTCAAGATTACAATGCAAAAGAGTGTCTTGATACTCATTCGACGCTGTGCCGCTTTGGTTTGTGGCAATACGTGTGGCCATCCGAAGCTGCCAGCCGCCGGCTGCAAAGTCGCTTGTCACTCTCGAGTCTCGATTGCACGACACTCGGACGCGTCTTCGTCTCGATGCGCCGATAGTCTCGGCGCATCGGAGCTGTCTGTCACGCGACAGAGCCTGGCAGCAGAGAGGGTGCCGTTTGGATCACCTTTTCGTCTTCGGCGTGAACGAGACTTGAGGAAATGAGTTCCATCGAGAGGCACCTTTTGAGAGTCGACTATTGGCAATATCACGTTGATCGCGACTGCAGTATGACCAGGTGGATAGGAGAACGATCGGACAATAAAAAGGGGCGAACCGCCCTCCAAGGTCGCCATCCACGGTGGGCGGCAGTTGGGCCGTGCTGGGTGTGATTGTTGGAAGAAGCAATTTGACGACATCGTGATTTTCGGACCGGGAAACGAGCAAAGAGGGCCAGATCGTTGTGTAAGCGCTGTGGATGTGTTGACAATGCATCGTCGCTTCCCTTTTGGGTCATAGTTAGTGCCGCAAAGTTGTACTTTCAGTAACCGGCTATTGTGCGTAATATCAAAGTACTCTTTACTAGCACATTTGGCTCCGGGTTCCTCCATCTCCCTGGCACCTTCCCGCGAATCGCCCACGGTTCTAGGTGCTGTCTGCGCGCCCCACGGCGGGCCAAGCTCCAAATTGGCCCGTCACCAGCGCAAGACACACCCTATTTACCCCGCCAGGCATGAGCTTTGTCTGGCGGCGAAAAGCAAAATGAGGGGCAAATGCAAAGCCTTTGTTAGGCCTTTGCTAGGGGACGGAAAAAGCCTGTATCACGCGCCGAGAGCTCTCGCTAAGCCGGCGAAAACGCATCACGAAACCCAAAACCTCGAAACAAGACGAAACCGACGACCGGACCACGCCGACACAAGCAAAGCAGGCGCCCACTATACGCGCTCCTACGCAACAACGACGAGAAGAGTGCCCGACTGCGAGCAACTCCAGCCACCGGCCTACCGCGAAGCAGACGATTGCCGTTTTCGGTGCATTGCTTCTACTACACGACGCATCTCTTTTTCGTGTCGTTCAGACACCACGCGTCCTGTCACTGACAACTCAACCTGCTCTCCTCCCCGCCTCCCTCACATCTCCCCTACCTCAGACGACATGGCGGATACAGAGTCAGCCGAAGTCCTCGTGCCCCAGGGCCGCCATGTATTCTACTGCGGCGGTACGCATCTTCCCCAACCTGCTGGTTCTTTGCAGCCATACCTCCTGCCACTATTCACAAGCTGACGTTTTGATTTGCTGTCCAATTACAGTGTGCACAATGCCACCCGAGGTACGCAACATACGCACCCTCCTCCAGCACAGATACTCGACAATAGGGTACGATGATGGACGAGGCTAACAGCAATTTATAGTACTGCGAGTACGGAGGTACCGTCAAGAAGTGCCAGGAATGGCTAGAGAAGAACAACCCAGAACTCTACGAGAAGGTCTGGTCACAAGGTACGGTCATTGTTGGGTGTACTAGTGGTGAAGACATTTTTGAAAGAGCCTTGTGTTAACCATCCCCCTCCCTTTGAATAGAAGCCCTCGAGGCTGCAACGGCAGCCCTCTCGCTCGATGCCCAAAAGCGTGCCGCCAAGGACGCACAGAAGAAGACCGCCAAGGCCGAGGCCGCTGACAAGAAGCAGGCGAACCTGCTGGCCAAGAGCGTTGTCACGATCAAGCGCATCGAGCGCAACAAACGGAAGCACATCACGTCCGTGTCCGGCCTGGAGGCGTTTGGCCTCGACCTGAAGAAGATGGCCAAGGAGTTTGGCAAAAAGTTCGCGACGGGCTCCTCGGTGACAAAAGTGGCGAGCGGCGGTGAGGAGATTGTGGTGCAGGGCGACGTGAGCCCCGAGATTGAGGAGTACCTGCTCGAGAAGTACAAGGAGATCCCGGAAGACAACATCGAGTTTATCGACGAGAAGGCAAAGAAGAAGGCCGCCGCCGCAGCGGCAGCGGCTGCTGCTGCCGCGGTAGGACAGCAGTAGCAGGGTTGCGAGTCATGTGGGTATATACGTTATTGGCCAGAATTTGAATAATAAAAGCGTTTCAATGGCAAACAATAAGAGAATGTGTAAAACACAGCACGCAAACGTGTAGTTTGTATTGGTTCATATGATAGTAAAACAACCTGATGCAAACAGAAACGCCATATTGAAAAGCAAACAAAACAAGCCCAAAAATGCCATTCGAATCCAACGATCAAACCAGACGTCCCGTACCTCCTCATCTTGCCCCTCTCAAGCCAAATTATCAATCTCTTTTTCGCAGGACTCTACCCGAGCGAGTTGTCGCTGAGGCTGTTGTTGTGGTGGCCGCTGCCTTGGCCGCGGGGGCTCTCTTCGTCGTAGCGCTGGTCATACCCTTCTTGATCGAGCTCATGACCGTCTTCTTCGTCGCCGTGGCTGTCGTCCCCGTCACCTTCCGCGCTGTGGACGCCGTCGTTCCGGCAGCCGGCCGGCCGACCTTACGCACCACAGTGGACGTGCTCGCATCACTGGACTCGCTGATACCACTAATTCTCCTGGCGTTCCGTGCTGCGGCTGCCGCGGCCGATCGAGAGGCAGGTGCAGCCGTCGTTGCAGCCGCCGCCCCTCGGCCACGCGTCCGGGATGCCGTTGCTGTCCCACCTCCTGCAGCGGAGCTCGCCGTGGACGATGTCGTCGGCTTCCGTGTGGTGGCAGCACGCGTGGCGCGCGCCTTCTCCACCATGGAGCTGATCAGGCTCGTGGCGGACGCCTGCTTCGTAGGAGACATGGGCCGGGCGATAAATGACTTGGCGGGTGATGGCGGAGCCGGTGCAGTACGCTCGCGGTCGCGAGGGTTCATTCGGGAGTTGGACGATGCCGGTGACAGGACCTGCCCTGGCTGTGTACCGTGAGACGTTCCCGGCGCGCCCCGTTGGCGTTTCTTGGGGTTATCGAGGTGCGAGTTTTGGTTCTCCTTGTCGCCGCTGGCCAATTGGTCACTGGGGAGACGGATGTTAGCAGTTGCAGGCAGGTAGATAGCGTGGCTCAAAACAAAGAAAGACATACCTAAGCCGCTTGTGCGGCCGGTTAACTGCAGTTTGGGCCGCACGAGGAGACTCCGCGCGCGAAACCACCGACCGGGCCAGGTTGAAGTCTTTCTCAGGGACGGGAGGTGGTGCCCGGCCTGCCGTGGTAGTCTGCTTCGGTGCAATGGGCTTCTGGTGGTCGGTTGAGTGTTTCTGGAGGAGGTCACCCATCTTGAGCTTCCTTAGAGCCATGGGGATACGGTTGACGCGTATTTCTATACGCGTACGCAGTCCCTGTGCCTGAAGATTGTATTGGGCACGTAGTTTCCGTGCACGTTCGGTCACTGTTGATTGTCAGATTTTGTCCATTGTTGGCCCTTTTGTCCTTTTTGTTGGATTCACGTGTTGGTGCCATCCCGGATACGAGAACTCACCCTCGAGCTGGAGGTTGTCAATGAGCGCTTGCTTCTGGGCAATCGTCACACCCACTTTCCGCCGTTTGCTTGGGCTCTCTTCTGTCTTTGTGGCCATCGTCGTTGTTGTCGTCGTCGCGGTCATATTCGGCGCGTCATCGGCTTCGGACGCGACGGACTGGTCCGACTTTCTCTTTCTACCTCTAGGAGGCATGGTGTAGAATGATTGTAGTGCTTGTTGTAAAAAAGTCGATACAAGAAAACGAGTTGTTGGTGAGAGTTGTCGAGACGTGTCGGTGGTTGTTTGTCGTCGTTGGAACGCGCGTTGGTTACGGATGAGAGGCTGGAAGCTCAAGCTCAAATCGACGCCCCGTAATACAGGGCAAAGCAAAGTAAACAAACACTAACAAACTTGGCGGGCGCTGCAAAACATGGCGGCATGGCCGCATGGCCCGTGCACAGGAGCACATCTCACCGCTTTCTTCAAACAGACTAGCGTAATTTCTGCCGTTCTTGCTCCCTCTCTCTGTTCTTGCTGTGCTAGGCTGACCTTGCCTGACGACAGCTCTGCGGGCGTTGCGTTTGGCGGCTGGCTTGCTCTCCTTCGACCTTCCACTGCTTTCGGCGCCTCTTCTCAGCTTGCTTGCTCTCTGCCTTTCCGCATCCACACAACCAACCCACCACTCCCACCACCTCCCACATCTCCACGCAAACGACGACACGAGCTCCAAATCGACATTGACGGCCGATTGACAATCTCGATACTATTTTCATCAACAACACTTAGCTAAAGGGCCGACCAACCCCCCGACACCACCCAAGATGCCGATGGAAGCGGTGATGATCCTCGTGGACAACAGCGAGAGCAGTCGAAACGGCGACTACCACCCGACGCGGTTCGAGGCGCAGTCCGATGCTGTGAGCGTCGTTTTCCGGCACATTACAAACGGCAACCCCGAGTCCGAGGTAGGCCTGATGAGCATGGCCGGCAAGGGCCCTGAGGTGCTCGTGACGATGACGACCGAGCAGGGCAAGATTCTCGAGGGCCTGCACCGGACGAAGAAGAAGATCCAGGGCGACGCACATCTGATGACGGCGTTGCAAGTTGCACTGGTAAGCCAGAGCTCCCTCGATGACTGTATCTGTTTGGTTTATTGATTGCTAATGCGCTCCTAACAGCTCGCCCTCCGCCATCGCAAGAACAAGACCCAGCGTACGCGCATCGTGGCCTTTGTGTGCTCGTCGGTGCCCGAGGACGAAAAGTCGCTGCTGACGCTGGCCGGCAAGCTCAAGAAGAACAACGTGTCGGTGGACTTTGTGGTGTTTGGTGACCTCGACGACGAGACGCAGCACAAGCTCACCAAGTTCAACGACAAGGTCAAGGGCAGCGAGGGCAGCCACATGGTGGTGATCCCGCCGAGCGGCAGCCTACTGAGCGACCAGCTCAAGCAGACGCCGCTGCTGGCGCGCGAGGGCGGTGGTGACAGCGGTGTGGGTGGCGGCTTTGGCGGCGATGCGGGCGGCGGCGCAGCAGGCGGTGGCGGTGGTGGCGGCGAGTTCGACGAGTTCGGCTTCGACCCGTCGACGGACCCCGAGCTGGCGCTGGCACTGCGCATGAGTATGGAGGAGGAGAACGCGCGGCAACAGAAGCGGCAGCGTGAGGAGGCCGAGGCAGCGGCCAAGACGGCGTCGCTGGAGTCGGTCAAGGAGGAGGACGAGTCGGCGGAGCCGCTGCTGAACAAGGCGGGCGGGCCGAGTAGCAAGGGCGGCGACGACACCGAGGACGAGGAGCCCGCGAAGAAGGAGAACAAAGACGACTCAATGGACACGTCATAGTGAGAGCGGCTTTGCACCGCGCGCTTTGACGGGGCTGCAGCTTCCAGCTTTCTTCTAGTGGCCTTTATACTTCCGAATGTTTTATAGAGCTGCTTAGCTTCGTCCTCTAGTTGATTGCTCCGTTTTTCTCGCAACAAAGGGTGCTCGGGGCCAGTCTACCTCGTGCGAGACACCATTGTATGATTAATAGACACATATACAAAGTTAACAAGCACGTGCCAACTTCGATCTGGATGATATATGGTCAGGCTACAATGGAAGATGTAAAGTGAAAAAGTCTACTCTGTTGCTTAAACGTGATACGTGGTATATCCTCTTTGTACGCAGTACTTCGTAGCGGGCAATGCCCTGCTATTTTGCCGTCGTCCCCTCGCCGCATATCCGTGACTCTCTGCTAACGGCCCCCGAGACGTTTGGCCAGGCCTACCGATTGTTGATCTCGCGGATGTACGAGTTTAGTTTTCGGTCAAACATATCGCAGCGGATGGGCATCTCCAGCTGGTAGAAAGGGTTCTTCATGACGTAGTCTGAGTACAGGTCGTAGACGCGGCGCATTGTGGTGTCGACGTTTGCTTGTGCTGTGTCGGTAAAGAGCAAGAATTTGGTGCCTGTAAGGGTGTTGAAGCACTGCATGCGGAAGTTTTCCGTCTCGAGGACCTCGAGGCCCGATGGTGGATCGGGCCGGCTGGGGGCCAGACCGGCCGGTGTCATCACCGTACCGGGGGGTAGTCTGCCATTGGCGCCCACGGCTGATCCGGTGCCACCGACATTGGGTGTACCGGATGCACCGTTACTGCTAGTACTAGTACCGGCAGCCCCGCCCGCAGCGGACCCCTTGAGGTGCTTGAGCGGGTTGAGGCGGGTTGTGATGGCGTGAACACTGGAAGGAGGGATGTTAGCATGAAGGCCCAGAAGGGAGCATAGCTGCGGTAGGCAGCGCATCAACGTGACATAAAGCAACATACCCATGGAATGTGCCTGCGACTATCAGGTAGTCGTTTGTGCTCAGCTGGTTCAGGCTTCCTTCTGTAAAGGACCGGTTGTAGACCAGACCGCCGGCCTTGTTGATGACGATGAGCGCGAAGACCGTCCTGGGCACCGGGGGAAAGGGTTGTTAGCGGCAACGTTCATGCCGACGTAGCTCACAGCTTGAAAATGCAGCGAGAGCATTGGCAAGGACACTCGAACTCACATGATGCTGTTCGTCTCGTCGTCTCTATACGCTCCTCATTATGATATTCATGCGAGGTGCGCCTGTCGATGAGAAGGCGCTGCGGCGTTGCGTGAGATGCCAGTCCTGGCCGCCGTGTTCGCAAGGCAGTTCTTCACCAGATAAACGGAGAGCGGAGACAGAACGCGCGTGGTCGACGTCTGTGGACGCCGTTGGGGATGGCGGATGGTCGTCTTTGTCTTGTCGCTTCGCTTTTGGGATGTCGTCGCAAGTTGCGGCGTTGGTTCAGAAAGGGACCCCCATTCACGCTGCAAGAGACACGCTAAAATGGGAACGGGAAAGGGGCGCCCGCCGTTCTGGTGGACAGCTGGCCAGGCTCAGGCTGCATGCGGAGGGGTTCCTTTGCCTCTAGGCTCTAGCGCAAGCGACGAGCTGGTTGGCCGACCCAGCGCGCACTGTAATACATACGTGCGATGGCGCTAGTGAGCCTCAGCCCAATATGCAGCGTGCAACTTCACTGCCTTGCCTTCCCTCCAAAAATCGAAAAAAGATCAATCGTTTGAAGCTTGCCTCGCTTTTCCCTCTCTTGACACCACCCACAACCGCACGCAACCACGACAGAGGTCACGACACACACGGACACGCACGAGGCGGCGACGACAACGATAGACGAATTTCTCGGGATCTATCCACCTACCCTTGCTTGTGTCCACGTGCGCCCGCTCCGACACCACTCTCCTCGACTATCTATCTCCCTCTTCCCACCCCCTCTATATACAATGCCCCAGGCACCGACATCGCGGCCCAAGCCGCCGCCGCCGGGCGAGGAGGAGGCCGGCACGGAGCTAAAGCTGGGCGAGTTCGAGGGCGTCGAGACGCTGTCGCTCTCCGAGGCATGGCTCGTCATCAACGCCCTCATGGCCAAGCGGCGCAACGACCGCAAGAATGTCAACGAGACTGAGTACGTCAGGGAGGGGATACGCGGGAATTAGATTGAAAGTGGCTAACAGCACAGGGTCCTCACCAAAACGGTCGACTACCTCGACGCGTTTGCGCGGTTCAAGCGCAAGGAAAACGTCGAGGCGGTGGAGCGGCTTCTGGCGTCGCACACGGAGCTAACCAAGTTTGAGCGGGCGGCGCTGGGGTCGCTGTGCCCGGACGGCGTAGAGGAAGCCAAGACGTTGATCCCGTCGCTGGCCAACAAGATCACGGACGACGACCTGCTGGAGCTGCTGGAGGAGATGGGCAAGCTGCAGGGGTGAGGTGACCACCGGTGGCCGGGGAGGGCGCTCAGCGCCTGTCTTTACTCTCGAGCCTTCCGCTTTCCTATGTCATGTTTCTTTTCATTTACGACACGACCAAAAAGGGCCATCTCACGACGGATGCAGGCCCGAGGAGTTTTTTTGAGATTTGCTTTGATTTGATTTCACTATTTGCCCGAGATTTACAACTCGAAAAAATACCACAAAAAGGTACAGAGGCCACACGGACGGGCGGAGAGATTTTCTTGCCGCCATGGAACTCAGCAGCGGCCTAATTGTGTTTGCATGGAGCGGCGCTTAGGGGTTGAGCGTTAGAAAAATGGACTTAAATGGACATACAATGGACTTACAAATGGCAAACTCTGTCCTCACAATGCACCTGACGTGATTTTGTGCTACAGGAGCGTGTTTGAAATGATGTATTTACTAAGGAGTGACATAGGGCTGCGAGTAATGCGCCCTTCTGGGTATATATAAAAGGTACGTCCATGACAGGAACTGGGCAAACGATCAAACGGTCCATCACTGACAAAACAAGAAAGAAAGCAAAGATGACAAAGAGTACAGAAGCGACCCCTCATGGGTTGTACGATCCCCAACTCGTCACGTTCACGCCGCGTCCCCGCTCTGTCTGCGATAGATCGAGCGTGGCCCGTGGCGCCTCTGTGGTCGACCCGCTGCGTGTGGGCGAGTGTGGCGGCTGTAGAGACGGCGACGGAATAGGGCTGGGCTGGACGTGGCTGGAGCCACCGAGGGCTGTGCCGCCTGCATTTACGGCCTCCTCGGTAATGGTGTTGACGTCGCTGTTCACCGTGCGGCTTGAGCTACGCCAGGACGAGACGACCGTTGACCGTCCCCCGATGTGGCTGCTCCCGACCGAAAGTGACGGCGAGTACGAGCCGATGCCTGGTGTCGACATGGGCGTGGGCTGCGGCGTTTCGAGCTCGGCCACGACCGTTGGTCGCTGGCCGTCGAGCTCGGCGATGCGCGGACCTACCTGGAGCGGCGGCGGGATCATACTAGGCTCTGATCCTGGGCCCAAGTAGCCTCCTATTCATTGTTAGAGTGGGATAAAAAAACGTTTAGACAAGAAAGGGGGGATGAGAAGACCTACCACCATAGTCGGCAACGGTTTCTGCACTTTGGACGTTCGCGAGCCCCTGGAGCTTCGACTTCTGCTGGGCCATCAAGCGGGCACTGTGCAGTCCCCATTGGGCAATGGCATCCTCGGGGTTCCCAGTGAGAGCTTCGCCAAAGAGGGGCACCGTGGTGCTTGCTGGCGAGTTGCCTTGCAGCTCGGCCAACTTGGCATTCACGCTGGCATTGGCATCGTTTGCCAGCAGGCTGTCCCTCTGCGACACAGTGGCCCCGCCAAACTTTTCGTCTAGGCCTGGTGTTCCTTGCGGGTTGGCCGGTGACGTAGTCGGCTGCGGGAATACGGAGCCGGGCGCCGGTGGCTGTTGCTGGCCGGCGGATTGCGCGGCATCAGCCTCCCGCTTTAGGTGTTTGTTGCGACGGCGCATCCGCCAGAGAAAGATACCAAAGAGCACGATAAAGGCAATCACACCGGCTGTCACGATTCCGCCAATTGCGCCCTTGGAGAGGGAGTGCGAAGATCCCTGGTTGCCGTCACCGCCGGACCCGCCAGTCTCTTTTGCAGGGGGCGCTGCCGTTGACGTGCCCGAGGTTGCTGATGGTGTGGACGACGAAGAAGTTTGGTGAGTAGACGACGACGATGACGATGATGTCGACGTGGATGTTGATGATGACGATGGGGATAGCGTGGGTAAGCCGAGTGCCGACGTTGACTTGGCCGCGGCTGTTGTCGACGTTGCCGTGGCCGATGGCGTACCAGTTGACGCCCCGTCCGGGCAGCCTTGGTCATAATCACAAGCGTCGACCGAGCAGCAGCCCTTATAGCTGCTCGCAGCACATGTGTAGTACTGGGTGCCGGCCGGACACACCGTGTTGTCCCGGGCGAAGAAAGGGAGACGCATGGTGCTTGCTGAGGAACGGAATCAAAATGTCTGCCCCAGATGTTGAAAGTTGTGGCAAAAGTTGTCTTCGCTTGAAACCAAAGCTTGGTTTCGTTGACGTTGCTGAATGCCAAAGTAACGAGCGTGAAGGGCCGTGTCTAAGAAAGACAAAATGGCTCCATGCAACTGCACAGCTGCAGTGGTACTGATATCCGTGGCCAAGGTCCTGAGGATGACTGAGACGGTTAGACCGGGTGGCGTGGGAGGATGCTGTGACGTCCGTATTAGAAGTATATAACCATACGACGATACTGTTATAAGGGGCGAGGACGATCAAAGGATGAGGACAAGAGACGAGCAACGTTGTATATACAGCCTAGCTGATATATAGCCGTCGCCAAGATGCAGTCTGTTCCCCGCCGAGGAATCCTTTCTGAAGCGGACGGTGGCGCAGTGGTGCGGCTCTGTCTTCTTATGATGGAGTAGGCGAATGGGGTAGGATGAAGAGAATAGGCGATCAACTAGCCCCTTTCAAAAAAATAGACTTTAAGGTTGACAACAAGAGAATTGTAGAGTGAGAAGTGGAGAAGTGCAACAGAGGTAAAAACGAGAGACTTGGGATGGTAAAAGCGAGGCCAAGAAGAGAGAGGGAGATAGAGAAAGAGAGAGAGAGGGAGAGAGGAAGAGGAAGGGGGAAAGCAAGAGAGGGGAGACACGAGAATAAAATAAAATAAAAGGGCTTAGAAAATGACGAAGATGCCGGCTTGACTGTCATTTGTGATATCAGGAAATAAATACTGACCCTCACAACGAGTTGATGCTCTTCCGCCCCCTCTGCTGCCTTTCCCCTCATCCACGATCCCAACATAGGCCATCTTTCTCCGAGAATAGAGGGGGACCAAAAAGTCAAAGATAGTCAGACACCTACATGGCGACATGTGGGAGAAGCATGCAGGTCTGCAGGTTCGTGGATGTGTGGATGTGTGGGTGAAAGTGTTGCATTGTCCGGCTGGAGTGTGTGTGTGTGTGTGGATGCGGCTGGGATGTGCAGCTCGGGTGTCTTGTCTTCTTCTGTTCTTCTCCCTTTTCGTCTTTCCCTCCTCTTTTGCTCTTCAGCTTGCTCGCTTGCTCGCAGCCTTGTCTGACGGACACCGCGTAGTCGACCATGCCTCCTCCTCTAACGTTTTTGCATATCGTCAACGCCCTCAAGCTGTCTCCGGATGACAGAGTCTGTTGATTGCCTCCCCTCATCATTTTTTCTTTTCTTTCTCTCGTCAGACGTACCCGTCTGCTTTGGAAGGTCTGTTGCATCGCCGTTCCCGACCTACCTTTTTTGTCGTCTCGTCACCCGCCCGGCCGTACAACACATACAACACGCCAGAGCAGAGCACACGGCCGGATCAGCGCAATCCAGAGTTGGAAGACCAAAGCCCGGGCTGTTGGTGATTGCACTGCAGTTTGGTAGCTACATCTCCTCTTGAGAAGTGCGGCCTTTTGGGTGGCCATAAGATGGCCGAAGAAAGTTATCACGTCCCAGGCCGTGGTACTAGAGCCCTGTGCAGTCACCATGCATGGTTTCATTGCGAAAGGGCGGGAGGGGGGGAACCGAGAAACAACAAAGAACACGAAACCAAGAAAATAGAGAATGGAAGAAAGAGGAGTTGTGATGAGAAGGCTGGCGGTGGTGGCGGTGGAAGGTGCTCAAGGCTCAACAAGGAAAGTGCGAACGATCTTTCCTCTTCGGGCATGCCGCCAGCCACACCTTAAGGAAGGAGATACCTGTCTTCTCTCTCTTCTCGTTATTCCCTCTGTTCTCTCATATTCCTCATCCCCTGCCGACCACCGACAGCGCCTCCGGTTGCGAAATTGACCCCTGCAAAACAAGGACCGCCGACGTGCAGGTTGGTTTGTTTTTCCTGTGCATCTGCAACCTGGGGGCCAGAAAGTGTCTGTTGGCTGCACTGTCCCACGGGACTGCAGTCATGATGGGGTGGCCCGTTGCGAAGGCCTGCAGAGGGTTCTGTTGCTGTCATTATGCGATTCTGTTATCTCTCTCTCGTCTTTTCTCTCGTCTTTTCTCTCGTCCTTTGCCTGCTATTTTTCATTGGACTTTTCCTGTTGACCTTGTCCATTTTTCTCTTCAATGAATGCGACATGCAGAGTGTAAGTCGGTCGTCGCCGTTCTGGGCGTCTTAGTGCCCGAGCGCCTAACTCTTAGTGCTCCCGAATAGACGCCGTTGATCGTCGCCTGTTGCTTGTCTGCTTGCCCATACGCCATTGTCTCCCGTGCTCTGCCTCTCCTCCGCCAGCCATGCAACTCTCTATTCACGCTGCGGGAGAGTCCAAGTGTGTGTGATCAAAGTACGATGTTCATGTGTGTGTGTGTGTGGGAGGAGCCGTGTCCCTGTCTCGCTCCACGACAAACAGCACACCCTTTTTCTTCTTTCCGCCTTTCGCCTTTTGCCTTTTTGGGGACCACCTGCTCAGCCACGCCTAATTTTGGCAGCAAAACCTGCCACTTTTCTCACCGTCCCCTCTTCATGCATGTGCAGCTTGCTGGTTGTGTCTTTTCTCTGCTGTTCTCCGCTCTCCTCCTCATACGTTCCCTCTTTGCATCCTCTTTCTTGTTTCCTGATCCTCCAGGCTGTGGCGCTTTTCACGCACAAGAGCATCTTCCTAATTTTACACTTTGAAATGCGGCGCGGTCCTTTTTGGCGCCTCGTATGGCTTGGAGGTTGTTCCAGAACAAGATTGTGCTCCGTTGAAAGTGTATATCCTGCATGTGCCATGAAGGAGAAAATAGAACACAAGATGGAGGCTGGAAAGCAGCCAAGTGGACGTGGCGTTCGTGAACGGAAATGTGACGAGAAGAAAGAAAAGAACAGAAAAATAAGAGGAGCCGGAACAGACAGCTCCTGTCAGTTTCAAGGTCCCGCTGTCAACTACCCACTTACCAGTGCCACTTTGGCTCTGCGTTCATCTTATTCCACCGTAGGCGTCTCATAATAGACAGAGTAGAGCCTTGGGTTCGTGGTGGCGCATTTTTTTTATCAAACTGGCACGCAAATGCAAAACGGAAAGTCCCAAATAATACAGAGTAAATTGCCAAACGCCGCGCAAAAGAACTATTCTATGCATATAGATGTGAAGGGAAAACAAGCCAACCATGTAGAACGAATTGCAATGAAGAACAGGTAAACGTACACTGTCAAGCTTATTATGAAAGCTTTTCCAGCAGCAGCTTGGCGCCCGCATTTCCCACGGGCCGCTCCGGCGCCGCGGCCGTCTTCTTCTTGTCGGCCTTCTTCTTGTCCTTCTTGTCCTTTTTGTCCTTCTTGTCGCCCGTCTCGGCCTCCGCAGCCGCAGCATCCTTGGCCGCCGCCGCCGCCTCGGCCGCTTCGCGCTTGGCCTTTTGCTCCGTCGTCTCCTCAACCGACGACTTCTCCAGCGCCTTGCGGTTCTTCTTCTCCGACAGCGTCTTCTTCAGCCCGGCTACGTGCTCTGGGGCCAGGTCGGCCGCTTCCAGCAGTGCCACCACCACAAACGAGCTGGCCGCGCCTGTCGCCCAGTCCATAATGTGCTCGCGGATTTGGGGGTACAGCACATTGGCAAAGTGCAGCGGCGGGTCCACAGGCTTGATCTGGCCCGTCGCTTTGTCGAAGCGACCGCCGGCCACGAGCGTCTTGAGCAGGCGTGTACCAAATGCAGACTGCGACACGTGCGGTGCCACCGCGCCCGGCAGGCCCAGCGCGGCGCCACCCTCCTCCTGGTCCTCGTCGTCGCCTCTGGTTGTCGGGCCGGCCGCCGTCTGCGCAATCGCGGCCAGGGCCTCGGTCTTGTCGCCCGTGGCAAACAGCAGCACGTCCGTCACCAGTTGGCAGCCAAATGACGTGGCCACGAGCTCGGTGGGCGCCGCCGCAATGGCGGCCAACAGCTGCGGCGACACGGCCGCGATCAGCTCCTTGCGCCGGACCTCGGAGTCCTTTTTGCTTGTCGTCGTGCGGATCGTGTGGATCTCCTCGAGCAGCGCCACATCGGCCGCGTGGCTCGCCGGAAACAGCGCCCGCGATGCACCCTCAAACAGGTACAGAATCGTCGTGCGGGCGTTCAAGTCGTTGGCCACAAACACCACGTTCTCCGTGCCCGACTCCTCGTTCTTCCCCAAAATCTCGGGGAAGATGGCCTTGCTCGTCAGCTTGGTGTCGTCGACCAGGTCGCACGCCGCCAGAATGATGGCGTGGCCGTAGGTGTCGCCGCTTAGCAGCTGGAACGTGTCCTTGTATGTGCGCAGCAGGATCTTGCGGTCCTTGGCGTCGCCGTGCGCCAGCAGCAGACACACCAGCCGCGCGCCTGACTTGGTAAAGGCCATGTTCTTGAGCAAGTCGCCGCCCTCATCGCCCTTGACCAGCTCCACAAACTCTCGGTGGTCTTCAGACCCGGCCGGCACGTTCAAAAAGTACTGCAGCATGGCGTCGTGCAGGATCGTGAACCCCGTCAGCTTTTTCTGCACCAGCGAGTTGATCATAGCCAGCAGGTGCGTCTTGATCACGCCGCGCTTGCTCGGCTCCTTCTCAAGGATCTCGGTTAGGTCTGCCGTCGGCTCAGTGTTGCCGGAGACCGGATCGCCCGTGGCCGATGTGTTGGCCAGCGCAAACTCGGGGCCGTACCACTCGCGCAGCAGCATGGCGCGCTGCTTCTTCGTCGCAATCGTGCGGTAGACGTCATCGAGGATCCACGAGGCCTCTGGGTGGTTGATGAGCTTTTTGACTTTGCCGTAGAACTCGGAGATGATCATGTCGCGCGTGCCCTCGTCGTTCTGCACCAGCAGCTTGCCGACCAGAAACTTGGCGTACTTGCTCTCGGCCATCTGCACGTAGGCGCCCTGCAGCTCCATGGCAATGCCCTTGCGCTGCTCGGGTGTCGAGTACTTGACCGCCGTCTGCACCGCGCGCACGGCGTCGTGCTTGAGCACAAAGTCGCGGATCCGGCCCGTGGTGATGCTGAACAGCTCGTCGACGAGCTTCTGCCGCTCCTCCTTGGGCACGTGCGACTTGCGCCGCAGACGCTCCCACAACTTCTTCGACCGCGCCAGCTCATCGGCCAGAGGCTTGGCTGCCCGGCGCTCCTGCGCCATCTGCTTCTGTTTTGCGTGTGCCTCGCGAGACGTCGATGTGCCTAGTCGGGAAGAGACCTTTTGTTAGAATAATATACTCATACCCGTACCGTCTTTGTCCGCCATAGTCAACATACCCTTCTCGTACGGGTTGGCACCGTTCTTGGCCTCGCCGTCTTCGCCGCTGCCGTTCACCGGCTTCTTGCCATCACCGCCTTCCAGCCGCGGCTTCTTCTGCCACTCCTTCTTCGTCGCCCGGTACGGCTCCGCCTTGCGCTTCTCGCCGCTCTTGAAAGTCGACATGTCGGCTATCGTCGTTTTATTGGCCCTTTGTTGTGTTGTGTTGTGCCGAAAACGAGGCCAATTTATGCGTTTCGGGGGAGAGTAGCAGGTCGATTTGGCTGGGGATGGACCATTTCTCTTACACTCGGGCCTAGTACAAAAAATTTCTAGAGATAGTGGAATTTTTTTTTATCTGGCAGAATTTTGCCGGGCGGTGTCCCGATCAAGATAAGCCCGTGCCCCACACTCTTACAGCGACCTCCCCCAAAGGCTTTCCTGCCGCTGTAGAGCGCTATTGGTACTCGAACAGGCCTGCCCCGCAGTGCAATTCTGCCCTCACTTTGAAGCTCGTGGAGGAGGTCTTTCTGACACGAGAAACACGACATCAAGCACAGGAGATTGCCATTCTCACAACCGTTCCCTCCCTTGTAACTCGGACAATCCTCAGCCATGGGTCACGAAGACCAGATCGAGGAGACCGAGGTCCTCGAGTCCATCTTCGCTGACGAGTTCACCAAGATCGCGGACAACGAGTTCCGCATCGCCATCAAGCTCGACCTGCCCGACGATGTCATTGAGGCCACACGACCCGCCAGCGACGACCCCGAGGACGAGTACGAGCCGCCTGTCATGATGCTCCACGTCAAGTACCCCGACGACTACCCAGACAAGGAGCCCAATCTCGAGCTGGCGCCGCCGCCGCAGCAGCACGAGCAGCACCCGCTCTTTAGCGTCGCCGACGACAAGGACGAGCTGCTGGCCGGCCTCACCGAGACCATTGAGGAGAACCTGGGCATGGCCATGGTGTTTACCATTGTGTCGGCGCTCAAAGATGCCGCCGAGCAGATGATCGTCTCTCGCCACGAGGCCGCCATGAAGATCAAGGAGGAGGCCGCGCTCGCTGCCGAGCGGGAAGAGAACAAGAAGTTCCACGGCACGCCCGTGACGCCTGAGACGTTTACCACATGGCAGACGGACTTTTTGAAAGAAATGGCCGAGCAGCGGAAACGCGACGAGGAGCAGCAGGCGGCCGAGTTGGCCAAGAAGAGCCGTGGTGGCGGCGGCGGCGGCGGTGGTGGTGGCAGTGCGGGCATGCTGAACAAAGACGGCTCAAAACTCTCCGGCCGGCAGTTGTGGGAGCAGGGCCTGGTGGGCAAGATCGACGACGACGAGGACGCCGACGAGGACGACAGCGTGCCGACAGGCGACGTGCAAAAGCTCAAGATCGACGCATGAGCGGCCAGAGCATGGTGCTGAGCGGGTACATTTCATCCAACTCGAATTGGGGTCACGTCGGTACACCATATAGTTGGATATGGATCGGAAGTCTTCTGGGTATATTGCCTTCTGGCCAAGATGTTTATAGACAGACAGGCGCGAGGATGCCGAGCCAAGATCAGGGAATGGCAATACGGCAACAAGACAACGGGAGGGATTCACGAGAGGTCATTGGCTTTTACGTCGCATATTTATGAGTGACTGAGCCATAGAGTGTATATAAGACCCGCAAACAGGGCATCTCTGTTTGCAGTATGGATGGGCGAACTACCTAGCAACATATATCTAATGAAGGGGAGCATAGCGAAAAGAAATATAATTTCGAATTTCTGGTGTCATTAAACGTCTCTTCTGGCCGTCAAAGCGGCCCTTCTACTTCCTCTGATCATCTTGGCTTCTTTGCTTTTCCAAACCAAAACGCCATTCTATAAAGTTCGCAATGATACAAAAGACAAAAAAATCACAGTCCAAACACATTTGACGTTCTAGCCCTCCATCTCCTCGTCCTCATCCTCGTCTTCATCGCCCTCATCGTCATCCTCCTCATCATCGTCCCACTCCTCGTCCTCGTCCTCTTCCTCGTAATCCTCCTCATCCTTCTCCTTTTGTGTTGCAGGGCCGACAGTCGCCTCTAGCTCTCGGAACAGTTCGGCTGCGTGCGCGCCCAGCCGCTCGTCCTCGTACTGCTGTTGCTGGAACCGTCGCAGGCACCGGCCCAAGCACCGGCGGGCCTCGACCCATGCGCCCTTCCACAGGTCCTTTTTCTGCTGCTGTGTCGTGTCCGCCGCCTCCGCCTCCTTGAGCTGCTGGCCCAGCAGGTGGTTCGCGTAGCCCGCTAGGTACCACACCTCGACCGACTGCTCGTCCTCGCGCAGCAGGTTCGTCGTCACCTCGATCGCCTTGGTCAGCCAGCCGACCGTCATGAGCATGCGTGCCAGGCTAACGCGTACGCTGAACGCGGGCACCAGCGGGTGCGCCGGGTGCAGTGTCTCCCACAGCTCCAAGCTGCGCTGCAGCGCCGTGCGCGCCTCCTCGTCACGGTTCTGGCTGATGCGCACGTTGGCGAGCGTCTGCCAGACCTCGGCCGACGTCGGGTCAACGAGCGTGGCCTCGGTCGTCAGCGCCTCGCACTGCTGCTCGCAGTCGTCCTCAAAGGACAGGTCCGTCATCCAGACCTCGCTCATGGCGCACAGGATTTGCGCTAGCTTGGCATTGAGGCTGTTGAGCTCGTCCTGCAGCTCGTCGGTTTCGTTGTCGTCGCTGTCGTCGTTGCCACCGCCACCACTCCGTTTTGCGGCCGCCGCCGCTGTGCCTTTCCCGCCCGTCTGCTTGTGTATCCGGCCCGCCAGGGTCCGCAGGGCGCCAGCGCCCCGCTCAAACCACCGGATGCTGTCGCGGCCGCCCTCCTCGCTGAGCTGCGCCATGTACAAGAACTTGTCCACGCCGCCACCCAGCGCCTCCGGAAGCGTCCCCTCGGGATCCAGGCTGATGGATCGGTCTAGGACTGCGCGCGCCTCATCCACGTCGCCATTTTCAAGGTGAATCTCGCCGACCAGAGCGTATACAGCCGCGAGGCCGACGCCGTCGACCACGATGTTGTTACTGCCATTGCCGCTGCTAGCGTCTTCGAGGGCCTTTTGCGCCCTTTGTGCGGCCGCCAGTGCGATCTGAACGTCTCCCTGGGTCATGGCGGCCTCAGCATCCTGGACGAGGACCTTTGGTGATTTGCTGGGCCTGGACGATGCGCCATCGGATTGTGTGTTGTTCTTCTGATGAGACTTCTTAGAACGGCCTTTTTTGGAGGAACCAGGCCTTGTTTTGGCCATTTTATGAGAAGGATGAATAAATGGTATGAGAAAGATTTAAAATAGAAGAGTGAAAATGAAAGAAAACCAAAAACATGCGGTTTCTCTTGTCGATATGCTTTGAGAAGACTGAAAGTCACAGTCTTGTAACTGGGGGCGATGCAGGACCAAGAAAAAAATCTTATCGCTGATAAGCAGACCATGAGAAAATCTCACCCTAAATAAACTCGCGCATATATGCATAATATCGTACTTTATGTATATAAAGGGACACAAATCAGGTGCAAGTCAACAAAAAACGTCACAGGGGGCATCAACAATCAGAAATAAAAACACTTTTTATTTTGTGTATCCTGTTTCCTCCCAAAATATAACCAAACTTCCGACTAAAAAAGACACAAGTCGCATGCAGAAATATCAATTTTCATCGCCAAGTCTGGCAGAGATGTATTAATAGGAGCATCACCCAAATTCTGGGGGCGTATGCTTGTGTGGTGTGCGGCTAGGTCCCCGTTTCCGTAATCCTTTCCGTTGGTTGCGCCAAATCGCTGTGTGCGTAGAAAATCAAAAGTGAAATACAGAGACCCCCCAAAATATAAACAAAACAGACGAAAAAGGAAAATAACATAGAGCAAAAGCAGATACAAAAAAAACAGATATATTTTGTAGGCCGTCGTGCATCGGCGCATGACACTGCGCGTATAATTATATCATGTCCGTAAGGAGTGTAGTTGGTGAGTGCGGGAGAAAAGAATGAATGACAGGATGTGGATTAGTGGTGCTCATCGACCACTTCAGCAGAGGTGCCTAGCAAGTCCGGTTGCCGCTCCGGGTCGATTCGGTTAATGCTGCCTTGCTGGACATAGCCGTAGCTGGTCGGGCGGTCCTCGCGCGAGCCTCCACCTGCGCCAGTGTTGTTGGACGAGTTGTCGTTCAGGTCGACCTGGGCAAACTCCTCGGCCGTATGGGCATTGGAGGAACCCTCAGACAGTCGTCCTTGAAGCGAGTTGTTGCGGTCGAATGGCAGTCTCGTAGTGGTAGGCCCTCCACCACTGCCAGTCGACTCGACCCGGATGGCAGGCGCCAGGTACGGCTGCTGCTGGTATTGGGTACCGTGAGATGAGGTCACGGAGGCCGTGCGTCCGGTCTCGGATGGCGTGTGGTGAGAGACCGGCTGGCCTTTGCCGTCGACTGAGAGAGGGCGCATAGAGCTCTTCCTAGGCAGGTTCGGAACTTCCGCTAGGATGGGCACGGACGTGGGCGGGAAGACTCCAGTGTTGTACCCGTCGCCGGCAGCGGTATACCGGCTTGCTTTTGACTGGTTGCGGCTCGGCAGCCTGCTCGGCATGTGGATACTATCACCACCGTCAATGCTGGGCAACAGTGGGGGCACGTCGGATACGCGCAGGAACCCAGCGTTATCCGCTGCCTCGCTCTCGTCACCAGGGTTGCCGTCTTCATCGAGCAGATCCGACTCGGCCGGCTTGGGCTCGACTGTCGGGCGGTCACGGCTGCGAATGGTCCGCCGGTTCTTAGCTTCATCTTCATCGTCTGACTCAATCGGGCCGTTGCGAATCACATCCATGGCCACAGGGATGCCGGGCGGCGGACCCTCGTCCTCGAAGTCGATGCCGCCGCGGGCCACCATAGCAGGCGGCATTCTTGAGCTTCTAACAACTTCGAAGCCCTTGCCCTTCTCCTTAGTTTTGCCGCCGATGAAAGTCCGGAACCAACCAGCAGCAGACGCCATCGGGCCCGTCGGGTCCGCGGGTCCAGTGCCCAGTCTCCGGCCGGGGGCATCCGAGTTCAGGCGCTGGCCTCTCACTCCGTAGTAGAAGTCCACTTCGCGTGTAGAGTAGTCGGTTCTTGGAGAAAAGGCCGGTTGCCCATATGGTGCCGGTGTTGCGCCACGCGAGGGCTGGCCTTCGATGTCACCCGGTTCCCCCGTGATGGCGGGGACGCCGCCTGCAATAACAGCAGCGGCCGCGGCTGCATTCGCGGTATTGTTGGAGTTAGGGCCCGTAGCGGTCGCGGCAGGAGGCGCAGGGCCACCGCCGGGGCTCAGTGCACCTTGACCCCAGTCACCGCTAGCCCATGAACCACGCGTCCGCTCAGCCGGGGAAGGCGCGTTGTCTTGGTTGACCGTTGGCCGTCTAGTGCGCCTCGGCTGGCGGTAGTATGGGTCGCTGGCTTCCACCGGCGTGGTGTTTGCACCAGCAAAAAGGCCGGCAGTTGTGCCCGACATGCGGTTGCTGTTGGGGTTGGGGGATGGCAAGAAGGAGAAGTTGCTCATCTCACCAGCCGTAGTGGGAGTGTATGACCCGGCACCACTCTCCAGGTTTCGTCCGGCCTGCGCCAGGTTGCCTTCCACACTAAAGTTGTCGAGTGCAGACGAGCTCCGTTGGCCAGGCTTGCCGCCCATGAGAACGCCGATACTACCGGCCGACTCACTTCGTAGGCGACCGCCTTGCATAACGTAGCCGGCCTTGCTAGCCTCTTCAGAGTCCAGCATGCCGGCACTCGACATTTGGCTCTGGCGGGACGCGGCGCCCGCGATACGGCGCGGCATGCGTCTCGACAGCTGGCGCATGCCAAAGATCTTTGACAGGCCGCCGCGGGTCTGGCCCGTAACATCGTCCCCGCCAGCTCCAGCCATGCGAGCAATAACCTCAAGGAGCGTCTGAATGGCGTTAAGGAAGAACCCAAGGACCAAAATGCCTGCGTGGATAACCAGAATGACGTAGCCGATCCAGCCCTTGGGGCCTTCTGTGACGCCAAGTGCTGGGATGAACGCTATCATCAGCATGATCGTGACAAAGCGAAGGGACGCGAATAGCGTGTGGTAGAAGTTCATGGACGACTGTTTGTGGAAGGGGAAAATGGCTTGCAGCGTCACAATCTGGACAACCTCGCAGATGGCGAGGAGGATGATCTGGGCGATACCCGCCGGCTGCACGGCGCCAATGGCAATGCCTCGAATGAGCGTCACCATAAACGGAGACAGAGCGTAGGCAGCAGCTTCGTCCGAGTACGTGTTGTACAGCGGGCCGTAGAGGAGCAGCGTCGGCAGGTCGTCAAACAGGACCGCACGGGGCTTGGTGCTGATAATCAGGTATAGCAGCCAGGCGGCAAACCCGATGATCGCAGTAAGGGTCACGGCGGCCAAGCCCACGGTATAGTCCGGCGACTTGGGCGCGACGACAAACTGGAACGTCGATAGAGAGACAAGCGGCAGCAGGAAGTAGTTAAAGACGATGCGGATGAGGTTGCCGACCGAGAACGGCCAGTTCTTGGAGCGCAGGTCCTCCTCGGGGATCCGGCGCACAGAGCGGTAGACCCACTGCAGGCCAAATCCAATCTGGAGGAGAACCAAGGTGGCCGCAATGATCACCAGCAGCCATACCATCATGCCGGCCCAGATGTCCTCGACATTGCCCATACCAACAAGCTGGCCCAGGTTTTGCAGACCATACGATCCGTTCGTGGCATAGATGCCGTCCACAACACTAGGCAAGCCGGCCTGTTTGCTCACGAACGTCTGGTTGAACATGAGGGTAGACCACGCGGCCTGGCTCACAATGGGCTGGTAGAAGCCGGGGTAGCTGAGGGTCAAGCCACCTGTGAGAACGACAAACTGGAGGTACTGCAAGCAGTCACCGAAGCCAGGCGTCACCAGGCGTAGCAAATCCGGGTCGCGACCGTAGTTGGATGTCCAGTGGAAGATGTCCGCCGTGCCCCACGGACTGTACATACCAGCAAAGACGGTTGCGAAGCCGACCGCAAGCAGGACCAACAGCGGGAGGAATTTTATTACCCAGGCCAAGTTTCCCAGCGACGGCGTGACGGTAGCCGAGACACAGCCAATCGTGGTGGAGGATTCGTCGCCATAGCGAATGATAAAGGTCGCAGAGAAGGAGGTGAAGGCGTAGGATGTTGTGAAGATGTTGGACATGGACACCGACGGGAGGTCGTAGTATGGGATGACGGACGTGTTAAACACAGGACCAAGCGGGCACGAGGCATTGGTGAGAGAGTCGGCACAGAAGTCGGTGTCGTTGTTCCAGGGCTCGTAGGTGAGGACCTCGATTTTACTGTGCAACGTGGTGAGCTTGGGCGCCGACGACGTCGTGTCTGGCTCCCGCAGAATTTTGCCGTCCGTGTCGGAGGTATCGTTCCAAAGAGGGCTGTCCCAGGCCGGCAGTGTTGCCGACGACCGGGAGCCCGTGACGTTGCCGTACATGGTGACAGTCAGGTTGCGGTTGTCGCTAGTGGTGGTGTCAAAAGAAGCTTCGACGTGGAGCGGGATCCATTGCAGCAGAACTGGATCCTTGTTGTTGATGTAGTCGTCGGGCATGCAGTTGTCAAATTGCACCGACGCGGCGCTCGCGGGTTGGATGCCGAGACACGCCAAAAGAACCACAATCGTGGCGATCATCAGGTTCGTCCTGGCGGCAGATGGCCTCCGGAAGCGTGGAAAACCCAAAGAGGGCATTCGTAGGCGTCGTCGTATTCGATGTGTGTGGCCGGTTGACGAGATCGAAGAGGATGTCTGTGGTGGCATTTGCTGTGGCAGTTGTCGCCGGGGATGCCGGCTGGGAGAATGGCCTGGGAGGTGCGCGAGAGACGGCGAGGATGCCGCAGCCGCACTGCGTTGTGTGTTGTAATGGGCGTCCATCTTGAGCAAACAAGAGCGTCGGTTCGTGCTTCTGTGAGGACGAAGTGGAACGGACAAAGGCGTCTAGTTTCGTGTCGGTTCAAAGGCGAGGCGGCTTGGAGAGGCAGCTAAGGGAGCCCCATCATCCTGGGTGGGCAAGCACGTCTGCCGAAGATAAAGTAAAGATTGAGTCAGGTCGTTTTGTCGTGGAAAGCCAAACTGAGGATGTCGTTCGCGAAGCGATCGCTTGGCTTCGCTCGCGTGGGCGCAGATGAAATTGTCACGATAGTCGCGCCGCGCAGGGCCGTCGGAGCGGTCGAAAAGGGGCAGTCCCCGCGTTCGTATCGTGTCGTCGGGTTCGTTGGAAGAAGATGGAGATGGTAGAATGCGAAAGCCCAAGCTGCGCAGCTGGTGCTTCGTGTCGGCGTAGACAGGTTTTCCGGTGATTCCAGCTGCGGTCCTCAACCCCCTAAATTAAGACAAGCAATTAAACCGATAACGAAAGTAATCGTGACCAGGGCACTGCAGCTAGAAACGAGACGAGGTGCCGGCAGTCGGCAAAACGAGTAAAGGGCGGGAAGACAAAGGGAAGATGAATCGAAGGATGAATCAAAAGCAAGAGAAAAGAAAAGAAACGAGTGTGCGCCCGAGAACACGGAAGGTGAGAAGCGCAGTTGGGACGGTGCGGAGATTCAGAGAAAGTAAGATATGGAGATGCAGCGAAGCCAAGGCGAAAAGGCTGCCGCGTCCCTTGTTTTGGCTGGGCCGGCGGGCTGGCAGAAAGTCCCTTCACAGCAGTTAGCACCTCTTACGCCCCAAGGACCATTTTCAGTCAGCCCTTGGAAACAGCGATGGTTGAAACAGGAAACACTGCTTCAGGCCTGAGTGCCCAGGTACTCGTACCCACTATGCGTACTTTTGGAGGTAAAGAGAGCGAGAGCGACAACGGAAAAGTGGGGCCGACGGGGCCTAGTCGGCTGTTGCTTTTTTTGGACTTGGTGAGGATGGCAGGGCAGGGCGTGGGCCGCCGTGAATGGTCTGTATTTCCACTGGATTGGTGCACGACGGCATCGAGGCCATAAAGGGCAGGAACGGCAGACGTCAAAATGGCCATGCATATATGCGGGCAGACGCGTCTTCGACCTACAAGCACTCGTACGTCGTGCTCTAGGAAAGATACTCTCCCAACGGTCATACTTTTGCCCTCCACACTCGGTGTCTCTAATGTACGATGACAGCACTGTGCTTCTGCTCGCTCGTTAGGCAGGCCGACCTTGATCCCCTCTGCCGCGTCCGTTGTGCTGGCAGGCTCGTATTCGTTGACGGGTGTTAGCGCGCGCGCACAGCAATCACTGGGGGAAAAGGGGTGTGGTGTGGACGGCCGGCCAGCCTGGAGTGGCCTTGCAACTAGGAAGGACTCCCAGGCTCCATTGAATAGCGCAGTTGGTTACATTCATATACGAGGTTTTCTCTTGTTTTTGTCTGGACTGCAACGGTGCACCGCTCTTTCCTTGCTTGGTGGATTGCTGCTGGGCCCGGCCGCCCTTTCTCCTGAGAACGGGGCTTAGACCCTCCCTGCTGGCCCCCTTCGAGCCTTCCTTCCGGCGCTCTTCGTATCCATGTCTTGGCGCCGGCTGTCACCGAAGTGTTGATTCTGCGATTCTCTTCGACTGCCGTCTTCTTTTTCATTTCCTTTCCAGATTTTAAAGCCTTTTCTTCAATGCTTGTCGCGCGGTCGTGCCCTGTGGGTTTGGTCCACCGTTGCCAATGTGGCAGCCCGTCAGCACTTTGTTCGGTGACAAAACGCGAGGGTGCCGCCCAGATGCAGACGAAAGACGGAAGGCACGAAATGCCGCCCCTTCCAGGTCCCTTCCTATTTTGTGCCCCCATTCCCCGTTTTCTGGCTCCTTCTCTTCGTACCTTTCTCCTTTCCACTTTCCCCTCTTTTTCTTCTCGTCTGCTGTGCTCCCGATTGTTCCTCACTCCCCGTGCAAAATGTTCATGGTCGCGCCTTCCCCCAATGCTCGTGCAACACTGACTCGAGGCAGCACGGCACGAACGAGCTCCAGCATCGCTAAAACACTTTTAAGAGAGAAAAAAAACGACCCACCTCAGCTCCTGCATCCCCCGTTCTCCACACTTGGGCGTGTTATCGTGAATTGATACAGCGCGTGTTGTATGAATAATGTCGTTTTCTGAGACCTGAGACACAGCGTCTGCGCGCCACGCCCGTTGAGGCTGAACCTGAGGGAAATTGACAATGCCGTCGGATAGGAAGTTGGATCCTTGCAGCGAAATTCAGGTAGGGTGGTATGGCAGCTTTGATTCTCTCCGTTTCAAATCACGAGAAGACGTTTGTTTTTTCTAAACAAATTTCAATCGTATTTTTTGGGTTCATTTTTTGCCTTTTCAATTTGCTCATCTCAAAAATTCTTCAGTCCGAGCGTACACGGGCTCATAAGAGAACCCGCCACTACAGAGCATGTACGAACGTTCGCCCTCAGAAGATGTCGTATCACTTGCACACAACGGCAGTGCGCCGTAATCTCATACTCGTGCTCCGCTCGATGGCACGAGCGGCGCCAGCCGATGACATGTTCGACAACGAGGTTTCACGAAATATACCGTGATTGCTTCGCTCTGAAATAGCATCCAAGAAAAGAAGCTCGCACAGAGCTCACGAAACGGAGCTGGCCGCGGGCCCTTGGCGTGCATTCCGTCTTCTCCACAAGGCTATGGCCCTGACGGCCCTAGAGGCGAAGGCAGCGTTGTTTTGAAACGCTGGCTACGACCTTTGCACGGCCAGTGACATTCTGTTTTCTTTTCATTCGAACGAACGAGAGTGCGGGCCCGGCTCAGGCACAGCGTCTGACGGTGAGCCGCTGCGGTCTGAGGCCCAGCGTGAGAAGATCGCCGTACGGGGCCCTCTTGGAGGCAAATTCATTTAACACTTTCATATCGCTAGCACGGTATTGAAAGACGAAAACTCTGTTTTATTTTCCCTTGCCATTCCCCTTGAACAAAGATCAACAATACGAGAGGCCCGAAATAGACCCGAGCTCCCGTTGTTGACAGCCAACAAGGGGTTGAATATGGCCCCTGATGGCAGTGTAGGGCGTCCTTAGAAATCTTGCTTCTAGAACACACGCAGCTGTGCCTAGTAAATGTTTATTTTAAGCTAATAATCATGCTTGAATCATGCTTACTTACTTGATTTCTCTGTCCTGCCTTGATTATCGTCGGCGAGAGCCATAAGGCACGAACCTGTACCCCTGAAGATTATATAAATATTATTGCCGGCCATAGCCTTCCAGACATACCCGCCTGCCAGTCACCGGCCCAGATGATACACACGGCGATCCCATCTCATGTCTGATACACAATGATTTACTGCCCCAGATCCCGTACCAACAGGGCCTTTTTCTTTAGGCTCTTCCGCAGGTAGAACTCAACTTGAACTGACCCTATTCCAGCCTCCTTTCTCTCCGCCCTGCTCTTTGCCAGCCAGTTGACAATGGCCGCTCTGAGTCGACTCTTAATGCTCGAGATATCGGCCATTTCTGGGGAGAGGTACTCTGGTTCTTCGTCCCAAGCCTTTGTGTTGCGGGCGAATGTGGCCGCGCTCCGCTGTAGTTGTTTCCGATCGACCCACATTGTTTGAACTGGCCGTCTGGAAGGCATTTTTTGGGAGGGCGGCGTGGATTGAAGAACAGGTGTAACTTGGCCAGCCCCCTTGTTGTGCTGCACTGGTCCGATATGAAATATGTCGGTCCTAGCCTCCGCGGGTAGCGACGGCCCTGGCTCAGCTTGTCCCTGCGTGTAGAACCCCCGCGCAGACGTAAAGGAGCGCCAGCTGGATTCACCTAGGACCGGCTGCTCTTGGTCAGCTTCCGCCGATGGGTTCCCCGCGCGGTCCCGGTGGCCAAATGATATAGTTGTCTGCCGTAAGCCGTCGTTGGATACGAGACCTGGAAGCTCCGTGTCCTCTAGACCGTTATGATCCTGGTTGCCGGGGGTTCGGCGTTGATGTTCTTCTACCGGGCTAGAAGACGGTGGCGTTTGTAGCCCGCGTACTGGCACGCTGCGTATCGGTGCGCGCTTCCGAATTGGCGACAATTGGATATGGCGTGAAAAGACAGAAGAAGTGCGCCGCTGGACGCCTCCGCCTCGCGACGATGTGAAATTATACTCGGTCGGTCCACCGACAGGCCTCATATTGCAACTCGCTCTCGGTGCCTCTACTAGAGCATCTGTGAACATGCTGTTGCGTTGAGAGATGGGTGACCGCCCTTCACCATGACCACGACGAGTTTCGCGACCATTTATTACACCAGACGGATTGCTTGCAAACGGGGACCACATATACCCCTGGGCCGGGCTACTGTCAGTGTCGTGAGAGAGCCTTTGTTGTAAAGGCCTAGTTTGGCTTTGTGCCACGTCGCTTCCGCCATAAGCACTTCCACCAAAGGCGAGAGTTGGCTGCGTGCGCACTGGTGTGCTTGGTGGGTTCTTTCCATCTCCATTTTGATATCTCATATGTTCAGCTGCTGCATACGTCTTTGCACAGAGCCTTGCAAAGGCATCGCATAGAAACTTTTCGTCGGCAAATAGAACATCCGTCTTGGAGGAGTCCACATTTGCATCGTAACTGCCGGCAGGGCACTTGATATTAAGCCTCATGAACGTGCCACGGACTCTCGGCTGCTGTGGTGAGCACATCTGGCTCAGGAGCCTACCAAAGCTGGTATGGAAAACCGTCAGCAGCTTGTCAACAATGCCATTGTGGTGGATTGAAAGCGGCCGTCCGTCGACCGAAACAAATCCGCCGAGTTTCAACTTTGTCAAATCAGCATCGGTCCGAGGAAGGCAGGCCTCGAAGATGAAGTTGTCGGCCTCTTCCTTTGAATTGTTCGACAACGATTGCGATAGTGTAGACTGTCCAGCGAGGAGATTGTCGGTCGAGGTGACAATGTCCTGGCACTGGCGAGCCACGTCAGAACCAAAGAGCATGACAACGGCCTGTCTCATGCCAGTATTGCCGTCCGGCGTCAAGTTGCTCGTCATCGGGCGGTAGGACCACGGAGGCACTGCTTCCTTCAGTGCCTTGAAGGAGAGCCGCAAGTGTGGACGGGCCATCGCGTATCCGCGTAAGAGTGTCTTGATCGCAGTCATTGTCTTTGAAGCGTCTTGCACCGCGACTTTCCGCCTCACCGGTAGTGTTGAGAAAAGGCAAGACACGGATACGGTCGTGCCGATCGGTGCAGGCACAGGTTTAAGGCCGTCTGGGGAGATGCCTCCGAGACCTGGCACCAGCCGAAAGGTCAACGCGATAGCCTCATCGGAGGTGCGCGTCGTGATGGCCACATATCCTAGAGTGATGACGCTGGCCAAACCCTCACCTCGAAAACCAAGGAAAGGTCCGCTCACTGTCTTCAGATCTTCAAGCCGACGAATCTTGCTTGTGTGGCCACGGCGACCGAGAGCGTCAAAGTCTGCGAGGTTGATGCCGTGGCCATTATCGCGTACTTCGATTTTGTCGACGGTATTCGGGCTCACGAGCACATCAATGGCCATTGCATCTGCGTCAATCGCATTTTCCACGAGCTCCTTGACGAGACTCACGGGGGTAGCGATGACCGTAGTCGAGCCAAGCAGACGGCAGGCATCTGCGTGTAGCGCCTTTATCGACATTGCGGCTAGGAGGGTTCGAACGCGGCGAGAAGATGGCGCACACTAGGAAGGCTCCAAAGGGGGGCAACAGGTTTCGGAAGGTTGGCTTTCTTCCGACGGACGACAGCGTCCGAAAGAGCATGGTGTAGAAACATCTAGGCGAGAAAAGGGGCGGGGAGGGAGCATCATTCACATCTGGCTGAACGCGACGTGCAACGCGTTCCTATGGGAAAGAACGAGTCACCAGAGCTTTCTAGTCCTTCCTAGGATGAAGCAACGCCCACCTTGGGGAGGTGCACATTCGGAAAGAGCGTTCCATCTGCAATCCGGCGTTCAGGGAAAGAGCAAACCAACGCCCGCGATGAAGTTGTCACGCATTGTAGAAAGCCCAAAGGGCCTATCTTTTGTGAAGGTAAGTTACCTGAGACATGCGGCCCGAAGACGGTCATCGTGCTTTTTCCTCCGCGACAGAAGAGAGACCCAGTTTAGTAACATGGCGAGACATCGTCCATTCTTCACCATCTTGCCCCGTCGGAAGCGGAAGATAGCTAATAAAATGAGCGACCTGGACATCTTGAACTAACTGACTGTATGTCGTACTCTATTTTTAGCTGACTAAGTTTGGCAACTTCTCGCATCACAAGCGCCGAGCCCGGAACGCTGGTACCTGAAAGAGCTCCCCACCTTATTGATTGGTGCTGCCCCTCCAAAAAGCGTGCGACAGCCACTGCTGGGTTGATGACCTATGGTGCTAAACTTGCCGATTTCGTCTACATCTTACGTCGACCTTCTTGTTTGCTCCTCTCTCTCCACTCCTCACACTGCAATCAATTCAGCTTGTCAACCACCATCGCATACCCAACAGCCCTTTTCAGCATCACCTACCTACCCCGCCACCCTATCCAACTCCGACAAGAACCTTCACAATGCATGACAAGGGCCCCATCTCCCAGACGCACGACGGCTCCGGCCTCCGTGTCGGCATCATTCACGCCCGCTGGAACACCGCCATCATCGACCCTCTTCTGGCCGGCACCAAGGCGAAGCTGCTGGAGAGTGGTGTCGCGGAGTCCAACATCGTCGTCGAGTCTGTTCCCGGCGCCTGGGAGCTCCCCGTGGCGGTCCAGAGGTACGAATCCGTCCCCTGCCACCTTCTCCAATTCCCCCCCCCCCCTTCCGGCAGTGCGACAAGCTCTTTGCACGTCACCGTTTTCAATGCTAGCAGCGCCGGAGAAAAAGCAAATAGCTAACAATCTCTTTCTTTCTCCTCGTCTAGATTCTTCGATGCCTCTCAAGTCCAGTCCGCCAACTCCGCCAACTCCCTCTCGGCCGGCGACCTGCTCCTCGGCGGCAGCACGACCGACCTCTCCGCCCCTGCTGCCTCGGGCGCGTCGTCGTCCGGCGCGTCGACTCAGCAGTTCGATGCCCTCATTGCCATTGGCGTGCTGATCAAGGGCGAGACCATGCACTTTGAGTACATTGCGGACAGCGTGTCGCAGGGTCTGATGCGCGTCCAGCTAGACACGGGTATACCGGTCATCTTTGGCCTGTTGACGGTCCTGAACGAGAAACAGGGTCTGGCGCGCGCGGGCGTCATTGAGGGCAGCCACAACCACGGCGAAGACTGGGGCTCGGCTGCGGTGGAGATGGCTGTCAAGCGGAAGGCCTGGGCGGCCGGCAAGCTCAACTGAGAGCAATGTGATACGAAAAGCATTGGATATTCAATGACCACTATTAAAACGGGTTTACTGCTCTAAGAAGAGCAGAATATCGCGCGATTCGTGAGAATAAAATAAAAACAAAAATTTAAACAACTTGTTATCCCTTTCGATGCTTTCTCACATCAGCGGCGGATTTAACTCAAGTTAAACCAAGTTTTACTTATTTATGTTTTTCTTCTTTATATTCTTTTTTTTTTTAAAAAAAAAATTATACATAATAATACCAACGACCTCCCTTTATATGTTACAGAAGTGCAAAAAAATCAAGTGTACCAGCTATTAAATTATTTTGTACGAGAAAAATCTATATTAGTGGACGAAGTAAATATGAACTAAACCTAAATCCAAAAAATGCAGAATAAAATGGAAAGATTCCTTTGCGTGGTTTTTGGTCGCGGAACGCCTATGATGAAGACTGAGAACATAAGCGTAGAGGACGTAGTAATAATAGTAAATGCAAAATGGGGCATAAAATCAAAACCATGCATTAAAATCTGGCTGCATCCAACTCTTCCTTCGATATACAAGACGTCTAGTAAAAAAACAAAACACCTAATTTTCTCCTCCTAAATTACCACAAGCGTACTTGCGCGCGCTTCACTAATGATGAATAACCAAAAAATTAAACCAAAACCGCATATTTCAACATTCTAATAGATCCAATTCCCAGGGCAAGATAGACCAATGCATGCGAGTGAGAGAGGGAGTGTGTGAGGGAAAGAGTGAACATCAATGATTAAGCCACGACTAGCTTAGCTGATCAGGGCACTCAGTTCGCTGGAGAGAGTCTTCTTCGACTTCCACATCGAACGTTTCTTGTCACGCTTGGCCTTCATAGCGGCCCAGCCCTCCTCGTCATCATCGTCATCGGCCACATTAGCCTGGGTAAGAGGCGAGGGGCTCTTCTGCTTCCGCGCAAGATCCCAACCAGTCGGGCTCGGGCCGCGCCCGTTGGGCGTGGTGTTCTCGTTGGGGCTCATGCTGCCGCTGGTGTTCGGTCTCGGGGTCGTGGTGGCGCTGGTCTGAGCATCGCCGGTCGAGGAACCGAGGGCACCGGACATAGTCATCGACTTGCGTAGCTCGGACGGAGCAAGGCCGGTAGGGAGGTGGGAAACGGGACGGTAGCGACCGGGGAGGCCGACGTTGCTGCGCTCAGAGGGAGCAATCGACGCTGCGTAACCGTTGGCGCCTTGGATGCGAATCGACGGGGCGTATCCGGGGTTTTGCGGCTGCTGCATCCAGGATGCCGAGCTGGGTTGGACCATGCTCATCGTGCGCATGTGCATGTCGGGACGCGGGAGTTGCATGTCCATAACGGAGCCGTTGTCCATGAACGAATGGCGCGCCATGTCGTTGTTCATGCCGCCCATACCACCCATGCCATCCATGCCACCCATGCCACCCATCATACCCATGTTCATGGGCGCCGCACCGGGACCGCCGTACTGGCTGCTCATGGGCCGCTGCATACCGTTGGCGCCGCCATTGGCCATCATCTGCATGAACTGCATCTGCATCTGCATAAACTGCTGCATTTGCTGCGTCATCTGGATCTGGGCCTGGTCGCCCGGAGTGAGCATGTGCTGCGGCATGCCCATGCCAGGGTACATCATTTGCGGGGGAATACCGGCAGCAGGGTCGAACTGTGGACCCTGTGCCATGTTCAGCATCGGCTTGTTGAGCGCATCGATATTGGGGCTGCCTCTCCGCATGGCACGGGACCGCTCCTCACTGGCGATTACGCCAACCAGGCCGCCAGGCGGCAGACCGCCGTTGTTGGCCTGTGGTGATCCGGCAGGCGCACCACCAGCGAAGTTGAGTGTCTCCCGGTTATTCGACTTGACCAGGCCGTACGGGTCTTGCGGCAGATTCCGGGCAAAGACTGGCAGCCGGCCGCCATTTGCAGCCACGGCAGGGCCATGGGCATCGCTGCCAACGACGGACTGGGGACGCTGGAAGCTGGGGGCGGCGGCGGCACGCAAGTTCGGGTTGGACATCATCGTGCTGAGACGAGTCGGCGGGCGGTTCCTGTTGGGGAATCCGTGCGCAGCGAGGATCGCCAGAGGGACCTCCTCGTCCTCATCCTCGCCCTCGTTTTCTGAGCCGGTCTGCGGGGACAGTCTGGTACCGTTCGGGGCACCGGGCGCCAGGGAGCCCATCGTCGGCAGGTTCGGCGTCGACATGGAGAAATGCATGCTTGAGCGAGCAGGGGTTCCAGACGCGGCCTCACCGGTGACCTTCATCATCTGCTGCCGGTACACGGCCATGTGGGCCTCTTGCTTTCGCCGTTGCTTCGCAGCCTGTCTTGACTTCTCGGCCTCGTCCACATCATCCTCGTAGTTGTCGTCATCATCTTCGTTATCGTTCCGTTCCTCCTGCTTCAAGGCACTGGCCGCCTGGCCGCCGTTCTCCCGTTCCTTGTCCTTCCGGTAGCGCTCGAACTGAGCAGGCGTCATGACCTTGTTCCGGGGCGGGCTGGGTTTGCGAGCCACGAAGCGCTGTGCCATTCTGCTTGAACTGACGAGGTTGGTGTCGAACAGGTTGTCGTCGTTGTCTGCCACTGCCTTGGCACCCAGTGTTGGGGAGGTTGATTCAGTGGGTACTTGGCTGTAGCCGACACCAAGGGCATCATCACGCCGTCCAAAGCGGCTGCTGGGTGAGGACGTCTTGTTAGTGTTGGACAAATTGGCGCCAGCGAGGAACCGGTTCACCGTGAAAAGAGAATCCTTCAACAGCACAGTGTCTTCGTCTTCTGCCTCGGCGGCGTTGTCGATGGTCGAGCGGCGACGGCCGAAGAAGGCACTCGTTCTCTTCAGGCCGGGTTCGGTAACGGAGGTTGGGATGGGAGGAATTGAGCTTTGTGTGACGCTAGGGCTGGCTCCTGACGAGGTCTGTGGCCGGCCAAGGGGAGAAGCGTGTCTCGGAACGGGAGGTGCGTTCTCGTTTGGTGAGGTGCCCAGGAGCGAATTAGATTGCAGCAGCTGTTCGTTTGAATGCTGGCTGCCCCACGAGTACGGCGAAGGCTCAATCTTGGCGGTGCCGTCAACGTGAATGGGGTTCGGCTGGTTCAGCCGGTTCCCGGTCAGGGACCGTGGTACCAAAGCTGGCCGGCCATCGTCCCGAACAGTTGCCACGCTCGCTCTCTTGTCAAACCCGCCGCCCAACATTTTGCTGAAGTCACCACCGAGATCGAGCGTGAACCCTTCCTCAAGTTTTGGCGGCGTTGCGGTGGATACTGTGGACTCGGTCATAGACCGATCGCGGCTTGTGGTGGTGCTGCCAGTATCGGAACGTTTTGGGGGAGTTTGTGGTGGGGCGTCGTTGTTCGGCAGGATCGGCAGGTGCTTCTTATTGCCACCAAAAGAGAACGTGCGGCCAGCAGACTTGAGGAAGCTGCTCGTTGTGTTCGATTTGGGAATCGGAGGCACAGGGACGTCGCCGTACAACTTCTTGTTTTGCAGCCGGAAGTCTTCTTGCTGATGTTGCTGTTGCTGCTGTTGGTGGAACTGCTGCTGGAACTGTTGCTGCTGCTGCTGCTGCTGCTGCTGTGCGTTCAGGTCGGCGGAAGAAGGTGCTGTCGACACGTTGCTATGGCGTGAAGAGTTGTCAGACGTCGTCTTCGTCGTGTTTGATGAGCCGCTGCCCCTGGTTTCCTTATTAGTACACCGCTCTACTAGCTCGGCATCCTTTCGGACCCGCCGTCTGTCTGCCTAGAGACGGACATGAAGCCTGGGATGCATGACTTGGCCAAAGCTGGCCGCTCACGGGTACATACCGATTGACGTTGAGGTTGGCAAAGATGTTGTCGTCTTCGGGATCCGCAACCATCAGGGTGTTGGGCATGCTCTGGGACTTGACAGCCAAACGAGCGTTGGGGTTCGGGGCATCGAAGTTCTTCGTTCCGGAACTAATCTCGGAGCGATCCAACACGCGAAATGACGGGCCTCCTACCGATACATTGTCGAGGTTGTCGGCGGTGGATTTCCGCCGATTGAACGCAACCGGAAATCTAGGCATGTAGAAAGAGGCGAGGGGTAATATGAAGTAGAAAGGTTGTTGAGTAGAGACCCCCGAGGTGGAAAGGGGTGACCGAGAGAAAGCAGCAACTACTAGAAGACGAAGTTGCGGCGGATGGTTTTGTTATTATGATTATTTGTGGAAGGCGTAAAGTAACACCGAGACACCAAGGATCGAAAACAGGTGGGTAACACGAAACAAAGAAGTCGTGGCTTTGTTGACAGTGGGCTGGCTTCCGGGGTTCGATAACGAGCGTCGGTGGAAGCGAGAAAAAAAAACCGACCGTGGTAACGAATGAGCAAGCGTTGGTTGTATGCGTCCCTGGGCTGAGCAGGAAGAACGACTATGACGCTATGTGACGGGCAGCTGCATGACGAGGACAAACCCGAGTTAGCAAAGCAGCTCTTTCAGTGTTCTTCCGCACCGCGTGTGTGGTGTGTGTGGTGCTTGTGTGTGTGCTTCCTTGGTGCAAGATGGGTGGAAATGGGCGAATGTGTGTCACGATGCAGGCTGCCGAGATCCAACAGTGCACGAGGCCAAGAGGCCAGGAAAGTGGTGCGGAACACAGAAAAAGACAAAAAAGAAAGCAGGGACAAAGAAGATAGGAGGAGGATAGCTTTGTGCGCAAGTGACGACCGTGTCCCAGCAGGGATCTTTCTCAAAGGTTTCGACAAGATGCGAATGAACACAAATTCTCAAAACAGCAGCACAGAAAGCTCCTCCACGCCGGCGGATCAACAGAACTAGACACAGTGTTGGGCAATATGGGGGCAGTGTTATTGGGCTGAGGCTCGGTTTGGTACTAGGCTGGTGCACATGCTCGTAATGACGAACTCGTATTGGGTGTAGAAGCGGATCGGGAAGAGAGCAGGCTCCGAGAAAAACTTCCAGATCGGCAATTTCCAATGCCGTTTTCTATAAGAAGAGTTCTTTTTGTCGTGGCATTCGTAAAGCACATTCGGTCGGTGATCGAAAGACAAGAATAAAAGAGACAATAGACAAAAGGAAAGGGATGGCGAAAAGACCCTAAAGAACCAAGCTATATGGGACGTTGGGGAGGCACAAAAATGAAGGATAATATCACAGGAGGTAAAGACGGGACAGACATCCCTTGGGGGGGGGGGGGGGAGGAGGGCGAGTAGGAAAAGGACAAACAAAACCAGGAATCCAGAAAACGTGTTTGCAGGAGAGGCAGGAGATAGGGGCAAGGGCGTCGAAAGAGAACGGACGATCAGGAGAAGCGAAAGAGGCGGGTTGGTGTTTTGGTGTTTGGGTGCTTGGGGGCTGCTGACTTACGTGGAGGCACGCAACGATGAAAAGCACGAGCCGTCGTTCTGTTGGGTGCGACTTAATTACGAGGTCATAAGAGACACGGGAAAAAAGCAAGGTATATATGTAGGCTGAAAGACGGAGACAAGGGCGCAGGAGGCGGAAGAAACCGAGGAGGAGGGAAGGACACGATGCTGGGTCGAGGCAGCAAGAGTCGAAGAAGAAGAAGGAGAAGGGGGCTTTGAGGACCAGGCGAAGGCGCGGGACGCAGGTTCGTTGAACGGTCGTGACGAGCGGTGGCGCTTCTTGTCTGCAGCTACAGTCGACGTGTGCCGTTTGACGTTTGCTGTTTCGCTGCGGCGTGTGCTGCTGCTGCTGCTTGTTGTTTGTTGATCGCCTGCGGCTGAAGGCGGCGGGTAACGCGAGGAAGCCGGGAAAAGCACGTATGTACGAGGGACCGCCGTTGCCGAAGAGGACAAGGAGAGACGAGGGCGTAAAGCGAGAGACACGAATGCTGGTTGGCAAAAAAAGCGTCGAGAAAGAGCCAAGGACGAGAAACGAAACGGGAGAATATTAGAAGAGAAAGAAAAGGCGGAGACGCTGGTAATAATGGCCGGAGAGTGGATGCGATGTGCGTCGACCCCGTACGAGAATGCGGAAGAACGATTGGGCGTGCGGAAAGAAGACACAGGCGAAGAGAGAGAACAAAATAGAAAAGACGCAGGAGTAAAACGAAAGTCTGCAGTTGGGAGAGAGAGAGGCAAATGGTACTCGTACACGATACGCTGTGTTTGATGGTGGAGAGAAGAGAGGAGGAAGAGGACGAGAAGGACAAGAAGGAGAGAAGGAAAGAACACGAAAGGGAGAGGAAGGATGGGATGAGACGAGGCACAGGGGGGGCGGGACCGGGACCAGCGAAGAAAAACAATAGTGAAAAATACGGGCTGCATATATCGTTAATGGGGGAAGGAACTCAGGAAATAGGGGAGCAAACAAGCAATTGGGCAGGAGTGGAGGTTTTTTTTAGGATAGAAAGGGGCTTAGGGCGCTTCAATTTAGTGGGGTGAGGGGATCGCTCGGCGTGCGACGGGTGGAAAACACAGCGGGAAAGAACGACGAACAAAACTGCGAGACGGCGACGGGGTTCGGCCAGCAGGCACAGGCCGGGTCCAGCAGAGGCTACAGGCGAGGCCAGCCCCAGAGCAGAAAGGCGAATAGAAAAAGAGACAAAAAAAAACACAGACGCAGAACGGCTGAAAAAAGCGTAGTGGAAGAGAAGCAGTGGAAGGAGGAGTGGGTGAGGAAGGCCCAGAGGGACAGAAGAGGTCAGGGGCGGTCGTGTGGACAGGGGGAATGCTGGCAGCATTGGTTGGATGGCAGGAGCGAACGACAGGACAACGGCGACAGCGAGAGAGCGATGTGGTAAAACGGGCAGGCGGTGGGTGGCAGGTGGATGGGGCCTTGGGGACGCTGAACAGGCCAGACCCGGCCCCACGGCCGGCACCAGCCCAAAGCGGCCATGCAGACCCAGCGCCAACGTCAACACGAAGGCGGACCCGGCTGGTCTGTTCGACATGTGCCCTGGATCAGCGGAGGCAGCTTGGTGATCGCTGGTGGCGTGGTGGTGGGTGGTCCTTGCCTCTGGGCTTCTGGATCTCGTATCGAGCAGCTACGACGGATGGATTAGTGGGCAAGGCCGCGCTAGAGTGGATTCTTCTGCTTGCAACTGCATGGACAGAAAAACAGGACAGGGAAAGAAAACGCTTTTACGACGCTTGCATGCCGCCCTGGCTGGCCCGTTTTGCTTGTTGTCCACCCACGTATTCTTACGATTTATATTTTGTGTGTATCGTGGCCAGTGAACATGCTGGCGATTAGGTGTCAATGCCTTTCAAGCCTGGCGCCATGGCTCCCTGGCTCGCCGGCTTTGTTCCAGGTCGCACACCCGCTCTAACACCTTACAGGAACGGGCAGGAACGGGCAGGGGCGACCAGGCACAGGGAAGCGCAGCGAAGGAGCGGCGGTGGCGGTTTCCTTTCAGGGCGAGGCTTGGACAGTCAGCGAGACCAGGCCTGCTTCAGAAGAATGCAGCGGTTGTGCGCCGTACTCACAGTTACGCAGCGCCCGCTGCGGCGTGTATGACAGAACCCTCAACCCCCTCCAGCCCCCTTTACATGCCTATCAGTCAGCCGCAACACAGCAACACAGCAACTGTCTAGCGACCGTTTGTAGGTGCGCTCTCTGGCCCTGTCTCATGTGGCTGTAACCGGCCCCAGGACCTGCCCGGCCCAGAAATGCTGATGCGAGGTGCTGCGCGGTTGCTCCGTTGTTGCCTTTCCGGCTTCTACAAGGCACTGGAATGGAGAGTCTTCCAGGGCGGCGGGCGCGAGCGCTGAAAATCGTGCCACTTTACCACTTGCTGTGCCAACAGCAAACAGATGTCGGAGAGGGTCTGAGTCGCTGCCGGACTCACAGAAGGAACGATGGGCCTGTTTCACTGTGAAGTCCGGCCATGCCTCGAGAAAGGGACCGACCAGGTGCACAATCGGACGGAAAGAGCGACTGGAACAGCGGAAACCCAGACAACAAAACCCAGTGCCAAGCTTTTGTCCCCTTTGCAGCTTTTGTGCAAAATTGCGTGCAGCCAGAAACAGGAAACAAGTATTTTGTGAAAGCCAAGGGCATCGATACAAAACCCGTTCAATGTGACGCTCGCCAGAAATAAATTTTGACAGAGGCACAAGGCTGGGAGCGGAAGCCAGAAAACCAAACCCAGCGGCTCCAACCCCTGCTGCCGATGTATCTTACTAGCCACAAGCTGTAAGCGTAGGAAAGACGAGAGAGAAGAACCCGAGAGGAAACGCACCCACCAGCCCCGAAAGGGCGAAGAACGAGAGGCTAAAAAAGAAGAAAGACGGATCTTCCCAGGTGGGCGTGGCCTCACGGTCTGGGAGTGGAAATATTATCGTAGCCCCCCTGGTCGGCCACCAGCTTCGCGCTTTGTTTTTGCTTTGCCTAATTCAGACCCTTTTTTGGCGGCTTCGAATTTCCATTTTATCGACGGTGGCGCTAGCTTGGCCGAAAAACCCTGTTGTCGGACTCTGCGAGAAATTAGAAAGCCCCGGCGTCCGCACCTGAGGCACCCTTCCAGCTTCCGGAGCTGGTCTTCTGCCTTGATATATGCAAATGCTCGCTTGCTGCCTTGGTCAACGGCCTGTCCTATATTTACTTACATTGAGTTACGCCGTAAGATACGGAACACTCCGTCGCCGTTTATGTCGTAATAGCCTTCCATCCAAACCATGGGAGTCTACTCCGTAGGCTGGATATGTGCCTTGTTGTCCGGACGGTCAACCGAGTCTTGGAGGGATGGTAAATGGAGCGCCAGGCGTGCACTGTAGCATCCATTGTGGCACCCGCCACGGGCACCAAAGGCAAACACAGGTTGGGAAAAAAAACCTGATCAGAAGGAATCGCGCCAGATCGCTTGTAACTGTGGGGTCCCGGCAAGGGGAAGGCAATAAACACATACGGAGGTACGGAGTACTACGACGTACAGATTGAGCGAGCAGGGGGGAGGCAAATGAGATTTGTGAAATTAGTGCTCGAACCCTGCTGTGGTGCAGTTTGTCACTGCTACGATGCGGTTCACAGGCGCTTCTGGTCTCTTTTTTAATGCTCTTTTTCATCGCATCTCAGGGCCCACGTGCAGTGTGGCCTCGCCTGGCTTGGCTGGCCAGCCCGCCGGGTGTGTTCAGCTCTGCAGGGATCGCCAGTGTTGGCGGCGACTAAGGCGAGGGGTGGACGGGGCGGTCATCTCGTCTATTCTTCGATTGCATTTTGACGTCTTCCGTTCAGTCCGGAGAGCGGCATGCTTGCGAGAATAGATTGGTAAGATGTCAAGAAAGACTGGGAGCCTTTCTCTTTGCGGAGCCATCCTTGTCCATCACCACATGTGGATGTGGACAAGCCGTGCTCGTGTGAGTGAACACATCCTCCTCATTGCGCCATCCGTGGGTTCTCGTTCCTGTGTAAAGGGGGTTTTCACACTTTTTACAATACAAAAGTGTGAACCAACTCCCTAAGAACGGCCAGCACAGAACCGCAAAAATACAGCCGCAGCACGGACTCGGCAACTCACTCAGCCTCTCACCCCTTTTTTCGCTTGTTGGATTTTGCTTGGATGCGGCACAACCGCCCGAGTCCATAAGCACACACGACAGACTTTTCTTGCAGCTGTCTTGGAGCTCTATTTTTATGCATCGTATGAGATCTGCCACGCTGTTCCGATTTTTGCTCCCCTTTTCTTTTCTTTCAGCAGTGATATTTTAGTGCTCAGTACCCTATTTTTTTTGTCGTCGAGAATTCAACTTGCCGCTGCCCCTGCAGGTCACTGCTGCATGCTTATTCGAGCTTGGCTGCATGCAGCAGGGTATCGGACCAGGGATGATGGCGGAACCCGAAAGATGCCCTGTCAAGGTGCATTTGATTTTTCAACGCGTTGTTCATTTTTTTCTGTCTCCCTTTGTATGAGGGTTTGATTTTTCTCGACCCCTGCTTTGTCAACTTATTTATTGCTCTTTTGTGTTCCGTCCCCGGAACGCCAACTCGGCCATCTACTTGACCGCAACCGGATCTGCCGCTTGGCCACCCCTTGCTTTCTGGGCCCGTAGGAATCGGGGTGATGACTGTCTTGACAAGAAGTCAAGACATAAGACACGCATCTATCCCTTGTTTAATGGAATTCTAATGGTTCCCACATATCTGCATCTGCCTGCCAATCCTGCCTGCCTGCAAAACGTTCTCGACCCGGCCCCGTTTTTTTGCCTCGCGGTTCTATTTCTGGTTTTTTTTTGAGCCCGCCTCTCCATGCTCCGTATTCTGTAGGGATTTTATTTTTATGCTGGGTCTCGTTGCAACACCACGCACGCACTACGTGAAGGGCTGCGAAATGGTAGTAATACGAACTGGATGTGCCACCGGACAAGTTTTGACGCGGTGTTCCATGCTCAATAATAGAGGATATATAAGAAACAGGTTACTGTACGAAAAGAAGGGGCAAAGGTAGAATAAACAAACCAGAAATGGGTGAAGACGCACGTCCTGGTGAATATCAACTTCACAGCGAGACTGGAACCCTATCTCTGCATCTAAATGGCAACCGATGCGATAACATCCGCCCATTTCCTCTTCTTCCTCTTATATCGTGTAAAGATGCAATGGTTGATGGAGACCCGACGCCACGGGCCCAACCGGTGACACACGGGCTGTTTCTCGATGCGCACCGTGATTTTTTGGTCGTTGCCTCTTGGCCTGGCCTGGCCGTGCTGTCCTTGTTAGCATGCGTTTCAGTCGGTTGCACAATGTGAGGACGAGAGAAAAAAAATATGCCCGGGGAGAGGCAATCGCAAAGTGTTGTGCCCTAGGATGGCTGGTCTGGCCAGCCACTGGCTCTGCAGAGTAACCAGATGCGATCGTCACAGTGACGACGTCTTTCTACGAGTGCGAGCGAGTGCGGCTACTGCCGTGATACAATCTACCTCGTCAACTCCTTGCTGAGCGTTGCTTGCCCTGCCCGCAGTGTTTGCGCGGAGAGCCCTGGAGCCTGCATTGTTGTTGACGCTGCTGTGTACCTCGAGACCGCGCTGGCTTTGGCTGTCGTTGCTTCTTTGTTTCTTCGCTTCTGTGGTCATGCTCTTTCTCCCTGAGCATGGACATGCACACTCTTGCTGTGCGTACAAGTACACTTGTAGTTCCTCGCAAGATCAATGGTCCTGTCCAAAAACGATCCTGGCTTTTACCCTGCCAGCAGTCCGGCACCCCCAGAGCGCGCGTTCCCCGACCGGCGCATTCTCGAAGCAACACATGACACGCAAGAAACTCGTCTGCTGGTGCAGTCCACCTTTCTTGGTGCGGCAAGTCGGTCGTTGATCTTGGGGGGCTCCATGCTCGATTGTCTCCCCGTCCCCTCTTCTCCCCGTCTCCCCTTCTCCCCATCTCCCCGTGCACTCTGTATCCTCGATCGCAGGAATGCCACTACTTCCATCCGCCAACTGCTTGAGGAATGTGAGTCTGGTCTGTGCTGTTGTTTCAGCCACACATGCCTAGAAACAACAATGGTTCCGTGAGCATGGAGCCGTTCGCACGGGTGGCCCGGAGAGAAAATGTGCAGAGAGACTGGGGCGACGAGATGAATGCAAAAGAAAAGAAAGAAGAAACCACGGAGCAACCGGTTGGTCTTCTCCCGGTTGCCATCTCCGTTCCCTTCTTGAGCCGGCTCAATCTCACGCCGTCCATACGCCGTCCTCACGCCGTCCTCACTCTCGTAGGCATTTTGAAGCTGCCAAGATGACGACGCAAGGTCGTTCCGTTCCTTGTCTCGTGCTTGCGTCTTTATTGCTCTCCTGCCAAGGAAGGGCCTGACTGAAGATCTCATCTCCCTCTCGTCCCTGAATACCCGCCAAAGAGTTGCTGCACGCTATCTAATAAGTGCCTTAGTGCGCAGGCATCGTCGACAGCGACAAAAGGAGCCACAAGATTTAAGCTCGTTTAAGAATGGCGGCCTCCGTTCTTCCACCTATTTACTCCGTAGATGCTCTCCGCTTTCTAGCGCGTCTTTCTCCCGTGCTGCTGAGCACCCTAAAATGCCGCGGCGCTGCTCACTGGAGCCCACTGGAGCCCACCGGAGATGCGCCTGCCCGAGATGCCCGCCGCTAAAAACTGTGACGACGATAGTTCGCTGCCATCGCCAGCAAAACGGCAGGAGCCCCCTGACGTATCGCCAAAATCGTAGCTGAACACACGCATCGAGGCAGGAGCCAAGCACAGGGGATCCCCCAAACCCCAAATGCATCTTAGTACGGCATCACGTGTGCCGACAAGTGGCTTGGAAGGACGACGAGGGAAATTCAATTCCCGTATCGATATCTCGTGGAACCTCAGGATCTTATCAGACACAACCCCTTTATTCCCTCTCATTTTTGGAACGCGTCGTTTTTAGCCCATTTGCCCAGGCTGGCGCAGCTCGTTTCTTTTCTTAGCTTGGCTCTTTTTAAGGCGGAGTTTCTGGCTGAGGCGTGAGCTTTTTTATTTTATTTTTAATTTTTTTTTTGCTTTTTGACGTGGGGCTGGGCCTGGCCTAGCTAGTTCCCTTTGTTGGGTTTACTTACAGATATTATGCTTTTGACCTCAATCGTGTTTCATTTTTTTTTCTTACTTTGGATTTCGGAGCTGCTTCCTCTATCGCGACCAGTCTTGAAGAGTTTCCTTTCTGGGTTCATCTGAGATTCCTTCCCGCTCGCTTTTGTTGCTGTTCGTCGCTCCTTCCTAAACGCGCAGGTTGCAGTCTACACGCGGGCGAGTCACGTCGACCGGCGGGCGCGTACCTGCCTCAACCACCGCCTCAGCTCCCACGAATCTGGAACGCTATGACGACCGGCGTAAACCATTGAACAAGCCTGAAGTCGCCCCAATCCAACCTCAATTCAGCTCCTGCAATGGCCTCCCCAACACACCTGCACCGCCAGGGCGCGTCCCTGCTGTACGAGGAGCCATACACGCCGAGAGGCGGCTCCCTGGCCTCGCTGATGCGCCGGCGGTCGTCCTCGAACCTGCACACCTTTGGCCGCGACGATGAAGAGGCAGGCGGTGGTGCATTGACGCCCTCGGGCATGATGACCCCCGTCGGGTCCGTTCTGGGTCGCCGCGACACATTTAGTGATGAGGAGGACGCCCGCCGCCTGCACGACGAGCGCCGGCTCAGCGCCATCCTCAACAACCCGCAGATGCGCAGCATGCGGCTGATCGGCCGGGCCAAGCGCTACCGCTGGGAGCGTTACTGGAAGACCGAAGAGCAGCTGGGCGCCTTGACGCGGCCCCTGCGCGAGTACTACGAGCGGAACAATATGCTGATCCAGCAGTACTTGTACATTGACCGGCTGCTCAACTCGTCGCTGCCGCATGACCTGCTCAACGAGTACAACGAGCTGCACTCGGCCTCGAACCGCAACGTGGCTGTCCCAGCTACCATCCGGGAGGAGCCCGGGTCGGTATCGCCGTCCAACACCGGCTTTGCCCAGCTGCAGGAGCGCGAGGCGTCCCGCCTCGGCGTGACGGGCGCCAGCCCCTCGACTCAGGCGGCCGTCAAGAAGGTCACCCGGACACCCAAGGGTATCTACCGGCCTGCTGAAACGACGCCCCTGCTCGAGGCCCACGAGGAGGAGGACGATGAGGACGACCACGACCCGGACGATGACGACGAGTATATCTCCCGCTCGCGCTCACGGACGGCCCTCAATGTCAAGGGCGCTGCTGCAACTGGTAACGGTGGGTCGTTGGCATCCCTGACTGGGAACTACCTCTCGACTCCTTACGGCACAACGTCGGGCAGCGACGACCAGTCGTCCAGCTTGGCCGCGGCTAACGGTGTTAATAACGACGGCGCCAACGCAGTCGACGTCGGCGGCCCTGGCAGCAAGTCCCCGACGCTGGCCGACATCCCGCTACTGCTCGAGGACGACGAGAACGTGGACAGCTCTGCGCCCGTTGTGACACTGGCCATCTACATTAATCTGATCGCCAATGCCATCCTACTCGCCGGAAAGACGGCCGTCATTGTTTCCGTACCGTCCATCTCCGTCCTGGCTAGTTTGGTGGACGCCGTGCTGGACTTTTTGTCGACGGCCATTGTGTGGACGACGACGTGGATGATCAGTAACCAGGACCAATACCGGTACCCCGTCGGCCGGCGGAGACTGGAGCCGCTGGGTGTTTTGGTATTCTCGGCGATCATGATCACGTCGTTTGTGCAGGTCATGGTGCAAGCCGTGCAGCGACTGGCTTCGGAAGACCACGAGATCATCGAGCTGTATGCAATCCTCCTCCTACTTCTTTATTTATTTGCCCGTGTGAACTTTACTGACAGCATACCTCTAGCGGCCTTCCCGCCATCATCATTATGGCAAGCACGGTCGTCATCAAGGGCCTCTGCTGGCTGTGGTGTCGACTGGTCAAGAACTCCAGTGTGCAGGCATTGTATGTAGAGCCTTTCCTCTTTTCATCTTTCACTTATTCTAGTTTGGAACCACCCACTAATAACGTTATAGGGCTGCCGATGCCATGACGGGTAACGATAACTTTCTTCAATTCACGACTGTGACGTATTTGATTCTGACCAGCATTTCTCACAGATGTCATCTTCAACGCCGGCTCCATTGCATTCCCTATTGGTACGTCATGCCACACATGGTTGCATTCTTTCTTGGGATACGGATCGGTAAATACTGACACTCTATCTAGTCGGCTTCTACGCTCGCATCTGGTGGCTCGATGCCCTCGGTGGTCTTCTCCTCTCCATGGTGGTCATCTACAACTGGTCGCGGACGTCCATTGAGCACATTAAGCACTTGTCTGGCTTCTCTGCGACTGCCGACCAGAGAAACATCTGTAGGTTTCCCCCGAAGTTGTCTGTAAGTCTATCCGTACATTGTCTAACACACTACAGTGCTCTACTTGACTATGCGCTTTGCCAAGACGATCAAGTCTATCCAAGGCCTGCAGGCATACCATGCAGGCGACAAGCTGATTGTGGAGGTGGACATTGTGCTCGACGCCAACATGTCCCTCAAGGACAGCCACGATCTGAGCGAGAGTCTGCAGTACGTCATCGAGTCGGTGCCGATCGTCGACCGGGCCTTTGTGCACGCCGACTACGCCGACTACAACCTGCCCACGCACATGGAGCAGCAGGCGGAGTGATAGTGACAGGAGGTGGATAAGGTGACGGGGACACATCGCTTGAACATCCAAGCAATTATTTTCCTTTTTCTTTTTCTTTTGGTTTACAAATAATTATATCCACTCACCATGTATATATGACTGGTGGTACATTTTTTGGTTTGCATCAGTGTACTATACATATAGCGTCTATTGGACACAATTCTCAATTTATTCCATTATATTTGTAAATGTCATTTCGTTTCTGGTTTACTCTGCTGCTCATGCCCGTAAATAGAACGAGGAGGTTGTCACGCGTTTCTACGTCAAGATGGGTTTGAAATATTAAAGGATACGAAGTTAATATGCCATCAAAAGATCATTTTTTAAGCAATGGACATGTGGATTAAGCTAAATAGAAGGCACCGATAGAAAAGACAGGCATGGCAGGCTACAGAGAGCGCTGCATGAATAAATAACAAGGCCACTCTCCAGGAAAACATTAGGAGGCCCATTAAACGCCCAGAGCTGACCGCCCGATATGATAATGAAATTGAACTCCGCGACAATAATGATGTGTAAACGAAGGTATCAGTGGTTTGAAAGAAAGAATGAGAAGCCGTAGAACAAAATGAAAATGCCGACCACCTTGTGGATCACTTAAGCTCAGCATCAGATGCGGCGACATTCGATGCGCGGCCGTTTGCGGTTCCATTGGCGGCGCTACCCTTTGCGTTGGCACTGCCGTTGGAGCTGGCGCGCTGGTCTTTGCTGATGAGCTGTTGGTCGGCGTGCGCCATGATCATGCGCTGCGACACCTGCATCATAAAGTCGACCTCGAGCAGCGACGCGCACTCGGCGTAGACCTGGGCCGGGCAGTTGGCGCAGGCGGCGACGAGGTCGTTGACAAAGGGCAGCTCCTGGTCGCAGCAGTAGCGGTAGGCGTCCTGCAGGCGGCTGACGCGCGACTTGATATCAGAAGAAGGCCGCGTGCGGTACAGCTTGCGCCACTGCTCGACCGAGTAGAGACTCAGACGGTGTTGCAGGCTCTCCTCGGCGAGGGCGGCGAGCGGGCGGTGCAGGAAGCGGTCCGAGAGCTTCCATAGTGTCAAAATCTGCATGGTGGACAGCGTGCCGCCGGTCTCCTCCTTGCGCAGGACAAAGGTGTCGGGCTTTTGAAAGTGGCTGCGGTACAACAAGTCAACCCAGAGGCCAAAGTCTTCGACGGAAATGTCCTCATCGTTGATCTCGACGCGCTGGGTCTCGGCCTCGGCGAAGCCGCCGCGCAGGCAGCGTGTGAAGTAGTCCGAGTTCTTGCAGAGCAGGTCCGCGTGGATGAAGAACTCACGGCCGTTGATAACGATCGTAGCTATGGAGAGCGGATTTCTACAGTGCCGGTCTCAGGTTAACATCAAGTCCAGCTCGGTTGTACTGTCCCTCAGTCAAGCGACTCTCAATTCGCAACGCTTCCCCCCCCCCAAAAAACTCACCTGAACATCAGTGGCCCGCTCATGAGTTGCTCGCGCTCTTTGGACCGTGTTGACGCGGTGGCCGTCGTTGCTCCTCCCGTCGAGGACGCGCCGACGACGGAGTGTGACATGGAGTTGCGTTGTGCAGAGGATTGGCGGACAGTAGAGAGAGGCCGTGGTGAGACAACGTGGCCTTGTGCGTTTGGTGATGGGGTCTGGCCAAGCAGTTGGTTGGCGGATACACCGACAAGCCCGGCAGGAGGTGTGGTGGTGGGGTTGCTGGCATTGCTAGCACCGCTGGTGTTGGCCAAGGCAGACACGGCGCGCGAAGGACCCGCGTTGGATGGTGGTGGTGGCATGGCCGAGGGCAGCGGCGGCGGCGGCGAGTTGAAGATGCTCTCGTGCTGCGTCCAGTCCTCGACGGCCCCATCACCGTTGCTGCCGCTGGCATCGCCGCCGTCGACGTCCATGTTGTGCAAGAGAAATTGAGAAGAGTCCAGGAAGAAATGGCCGGACATGTTACGGCCGACCTGGCTCGTGGCAGCTGCTTCAGCACTTGCTGCCGCTGCACCTCCTCCCCCGCTGTTGCGTGGGTCGCCGTTCACGTTCCGGTCGGCGCCCCCGTGAGCCGTCTTTCTCCTCTTTTGCAGGTCCGGAAAAGAGTCTTCCAGTGTTGTTGTTTGCCTCCTGACTAGGTCACCCTGAAGAAGCTGCTGCTGCGAAGTTGTGGCGTCCAGCCTCGCTGTGTTGCGCGAGCTGGCACCGTTCGGGGTGCCTGTGTACGTGCGAGAGGCACCGGGTGGGTGCAGGCTCCAAAGAGAAGCGGTGGTGAACACCGGGCGTAGGGAGATGGTTTTGCTGACCGCGCGGCACTCGGAGCTGGAGTGGTTGGAATGCCGGGAAGTGCAGAACACGTAAAGCCGTACTTGACAGAATCCGGGGTAAATCCTGGTCCGATTTCTTCGAGTCGTTTTTAGTCGCACCGTAAGCTGTATGAGGCGCTGATGACGAGGCTCCTCGAGTTCAAATGTGTCAATTCGAAATCTGTGAGGTGTGTACGGGCGGTAGTTGAACAGGCGCAAAGCGGTGATGGGGTTCGCACGAGGACGGCAGTTGTGACCGTTTTCAAGGTTAAACGGCGGTACGACGGAGAACAAAGGCAAGCGAAGCTTAGCATAGCGGCCGGCCAACAGCCTTTGGGGGGCGGTCAATTGCCCAGCGGGGTCGGGAGCGGAGCGCTTACGTAACAAGGCTGGCACATTGTGGTACGGAGATGCAGATATGACTAACCGTGCATCCCCGCTACCAATTTTCAACGTCAACGAGTAGGGAAGGCGCGAACTCACCTTGAGCTCTCAAACGGCGGATCACCACGCAGCCACCCACAACCGCTAGAACGACGACCCGACGACGAAATTGAGCTGCCTGATACTATTGGCCTCACTCCTACGGCAGTACGAATTAGGAATTGATCACGCGTCGTCATCACGAGTCGCGTCAGATCGCTCAAAACGTGAGGGGCTCATCTCACTGGCCACCTCCAGCACCTCAAGAATATCACCACTGACGACGGCTAGAAACATCGCACTTTCATTCCCTCACATTCTCTCCTCTTATTTGACATGGAGAACGGCGCAGGCAGCGGCCAGGCGGAGGGCAAGGACCCCAGCGCGTTCCTGAGCGAGATCATCGGCAGCGCGGTGGTGGTGAAGCTGAACTCGGGCGTGGTGTACAAGGGCGAGCTGCAGTCGGTAGACGGCTACATGAACATTGCGCTGGAGAAGACGGAGGAGTACGTCAACGGTGTGAAGCGGAGGACATACGGCGACGCGTTTGTGCGCGGCAACAACGGTGCGTCTTGCGTGTGCCCGTGGTGGCCATACACGAATCCCAACCCTCCCTCTCCACAAGCGCGTGCTAACAACCTTCACAGTCATGTACATCTCGGCCGACGCATAGGCGCACTCGGATATGAGATGTGTGTTTGCGAAAAGCGTCGAAGGGGGCGCATATCTGATCGAAATGCCGATTCACTGCGCTTGCAAATCGCTTGCGCGTAGAAACGGCAGAATCTAGCCACATGCGGCATATCCTGCTGCTGGGCCAATTGTTTCAAGATTTACGAGTTTATTATTTTCAAGCTCATTCTGTGGCTTTGTGCCAGTAATGATGGACAAAATGCGATAGATACAATCAAATCAGACGTCGTATGCCTAAACCCAATGACATTGCAGCTTGTCGGGCTTCTCCTTTTCAACATTCCATCCATGCTTTAGAGCCAGACTAAATCTTCTGCGCCCATGCAAAGTAGGTCAGCGCGTGGATGGTCACCTCGCCCTTTGCGTCACGCGCCACGTCGTCGCCCGCCAGCACCGCATCGAGCCGCCGGCGCACCGTCGCGCGCGAGGTCGGCTGGGCCGTGCTGTCGGCGGCTTCTTGCTCGTCGTGGGCGCCCGTCTCGGGCAGGTTGGCGATCTGGCTCAGGGTGAGCAGGCGCTTCCACAGGGCCTCGGGCGTAAGCTTGACGGTCCAGTAAACGCGGTCGTCGGCGAGCGGGCCGTAGAGGGCCGGGCGGCCCTGGCCCTGTCCCTGGCCTTGGGGCTGTGACGCCTCCTCAAAGGCTTTCTGCCACTTGCCGTCACGAAAGCGCGGGCTGCCGTCGTGGGCGAGCGAGTAGATGACATCGTTGAGGCCTTGCTCCCAGGCAGCCTTGGCAGGCCACGCAGCAGGCTTGTTGTCTGAGAGGTGTTAGAAACGTGGCTTAACTGCAGCGTACTTGAGAAGACACCCCCCCTCTCGCCAGGGCGCATCGACTTACAGTCTTCAATGTTCCAGATGACGCCGACAAACGCGCCGGGTTTCAGGACCCGGTGGATCTCCTTAAGCGCGTCGTAGTTGGAGAACCTGGGTTTGTCAGTGGGTAGGCAGGATACGGATTGGCGCCAGCGACGACGACAACTCACCAGTGAAACGCCTGCGCTATGATGACGGCGTCGGCCGTGCCGTCCGCGACCGTGCTTAAGTTCGCGCCGTGTCCGTCGACGACGGTGACGTGCGGCAGGTTCTTGGCCGCCAGCTGTGCGCGCATCTGGTCGTGCGGCTCAACGGCGACAATGTCCAGTGGCGGCGCGCCCGTGACCGCTTTACGTGACAGGGCCTCGGTGAACTTGCCGGTACCGGCGCCGATCTCGACAATCTTGAGCGGCTTGCCCTCGTCGGAGGGGCCACCGAGAACCTGCAGCCGGCCGAGAAACGCAGTCACGGCTTCGTCCGTGTACGACGGCCGGTGGGCATCGTAGGCGCCGGCATCGTGGAACCCGCTGGACGCGGCCTGGGCAAGGGGTGTTGTCATTATGCGTCGGTTGGTGTAAACCGTAGTAGAGGGCTAGTTGTCTCTGCAGAGAATTGATGGTACACGATGATGGCGGAGGATTGACGTCTTGGCAATATTTAGATCGTTATTTGGATGTTGTCTATGCTTCTGCCTCTAATACATAACCTGCCGCACCTGAGCCGATCGGCGAAATTGACGGCGCCACTTGCACCATCGCTCGCCCCAACATAGGCGGTGCTTGGCCCGCCGGGGCCCCGCCTTAGGCCCCGCTCGGCAGCAAAATGTCATTCTGGTTACAGCGTATTAATTACAGCACATTGCAGCGCATAACAGCGCTCTTGATTGGCCTTTAGCGCACGACTCAGTGGACTTTGCCCGAGGCCGGGACCGATGTAAGCGCGCCGTTATCCCCTCGTCTTACGGCCTCGGTAGAGCCTCGTAAATACTACGGACTCGTAGGACTTTTCTGTTGAGACAGACATTCCGAATTCATTCGACTTCCGCTTTTACATTTGATGCTTCACGTTAGGGTTTATAGCTTGTTATTGTGATGATATATATATTTATAACAAATGCTATGAATGTTTTAACTCCTTTATAGATCACGATGGGACTGTTTTTTTTCTATTTTGATAGTGTTTTTGTATTGTTTGTGCGCAATGATTTGCGCTCCGTAATACTATTTCTAGTCAAAGAAAGAGAGTGATGTTCAGAAACCAAGGAAAAGACAGACAAGACAATTGCAGATGACAAAGGAAAACCACCAATTAATTAATCCTCCGCCATTGACAAATCCCAGACAGATAAAACAAGGCAACACAAAAACTCCGATGCTGATGAAAGTGGCTTGCTCATGAAGTAGACAATGCGTCCAGTCAGATCATTTAAAAGACCACAATGCGGCGGGTCTCGCGCTTGGCCTTGGGGATCGACACGTTCAGGATGCCGTTCTCCAGGCTGGCGCGGACGCTGGCCTCGTCGACCGGCACGGGGAAGTTGAAGACGCGCTTGAACTCGCCGACGGCGCGCTCCTGGAACCAGTAGCGCTCGGCAGGGGCAGCGGGCGCCTGAGTCTCCTCAGGAGCGACCTCCGCGGGGTCGGCGACCTCAGCGGCCGCCTCGTTGCTGACGTCCTCGCCGCGCTCCAGAGCGTCCTCGGTGGCCTCGTCGGTCACAGTGGCACGGTGGCTGCGGGCGGGCGAGGGGGAGCGGGGTGCGTTGATCTCGGTGAAGGGCTCGTCCTCGTCGGCGGGCGTGCGCGCGCCGTCGGGCAGGATGGGCTCCTCGTCGGACTCGGAGTGGGTGTCGGCAATGGCCTCGGGGACGGCCTCGGGAGCAGCGGCAGGGGCAGCTGCGGGAGTGGCAGACGAGTAGTTACGCTCGACGTTGCCGCTGATCACCAGGGTCTGGGGCTCGGTGAACTCGAGCGAGACGTTGTTGCGGTCGACGCCCGCGAGCTCGCCATGCAGCTCGTAGGTGGACTCGGTCTCGCGGACATCAAAGCGCGGGTTGAAGGGCCGGGACGGGCCAAAGACGCTGTTGAAGCCGCCGCGGCGGTGCTGATGCTCATGGCGCGGCTTGCATACTCTCTGCTGCTGCTGCTGCTGGGGCTTGCAAGCGGGTGCGGCGGCGGGGGAAGCCTCGCGCTGGTAGCTGTCAATGTCATTGATGAGCTGGAAGATGTTGGTAAAGGCGTTGTCGGCCGCGGCCGGGTTGAAGAATGCGCGCTGGTAGAAAGGCATCTTGATGGATGTGGTGCGGTAGTGGTTGTTGGGAGTGGTGAAGAGAATGGTGAAGGATGGAAGATATGTGAAAGTGTTGATATGTTGTGATCGTGTTTTGTCTTGACTGAAAGTCTTGATGATTGTTGTCTCTGATGAGGATGGGGAAAAGAAAAACGAAAACTGTCCAAGAGCGAGTCGTTCATGGCTTCTTTATACTGAGAGCCGCTCGCTCTGTGACAGCGGCGAAAGCCTCGCCATGCTTCCCGAACCTACCGCGCATGGCGTAATGCGTGCTGGCTGCCTCGCAGGCAGCTGGACAAGGAGGGAAAATAATACGCAATCACAGAAAGTGGTGCTAAAAACCATAGGTTTCCTAAGCGGAGGCGAGATTGTTAATGGTGATTTCGTGTCGTCGATGGTTCCTGAACATACTGGATGCGCGGCTGTGGCCCCTGGATGAGGCAAGCAGCCTTCCAACGGCTTCTCTCCAGCGCCCTGGTGTAAGTGCTGGGGGCGACCGGCTAGGCCCAGAAGCTTCGAGAAGCTTCTGAAGCTCCAGCCAATCACAGCGCTAGATCTCCCCCCGCGCCTCGCTGTTGGGAACGCTTCGAGATTGAGGGGAATTTGAGGAGAGCATTGTAACTAACCGCACGACGGCGACAGCATGGCTTTATTCTAGCTTTTGTTTGTTTTTAATGATATTGTTCTCCCCATAGCTACGGATTTCCTTGACAGCTCACCGAACAGCTTGCTTCTCCAGTTGACCTTGAGCCCCCCTTGAAAGGTCCCTGAAGGGCGCTAAGACCTCGCATGTGCACTCCCCTGCACCTTCCAGAATACCCCAAGCTTTTCCGCTTTTTTTGTGCTTCCGTCATTCTATCGGCTAGTCCCATTTTCGTCCTACTCAGTAAACCGTACTCTTAATACTTTCAGACCGAACAACGCCCCACACGACGGCCAATCAGGGTCGGTTTCGTCATCGGTTCGAGAACTTGTTTTTGGGGTTCCTTGGCCTCGACGTTTCGCCCTCCCTCTTCTGTAGAGCGCTCCTCGAACACAAACTTCGTTTTTTTTACTTATGTTTTTTTTTATACTTCGACACGTGACGGAAGATGGCAACTATACTCGCACATCCTGCGTCGGTGACCGGCTGGGTCATATGACATAGTGCAGTCCTACATGGGGCTGCTTTCAAGGGTACGAAGTAGGCGAACCTGAAGGAAAGCCTCCGGACTACGTATCGTATTGGTAGGTATTAAATACTTGTAGATTGTCGTGTAGATTTCTTAGAGGCACGGCACGTGAACTCCTCTGCAAGCCAGGGTGTCGAGGGTGTGCAACCGAGAACAGGGATGTAAAGCAAACAAGAATAAAAAGACTTTTTTTATTGTAAGATTCTCTAATGACCCAAATAACCAAGAAACCAAGAAGAAGTGCATCATAGGCGCCGATTTGTTCCTATTTTGGAATCCGAAGGCCTCCCATGACCAGTTTCCAATCTTCCCGACTATGACCGCGAGCCGAGCGAGGGTGAGTGGCCGGTGGACGTCTGCATCGCGGTCCTCCCATTGCTGCCACTGGCTGCCGGGCTGACTGCGGCACCTTGGTGGAAGAAGCTCGCCAGCTTCCGCCCAATGGCCGGGTCCACCTCGGTGCCATCCCGTGCAATCTTGATCTCGCGGTTGGCGTTGAGCGGGTTGCGCATGCCTCGTGTGCGGTAGAACGGCAGGTGCTTCGTCGACAGCCACTCGAGCTGGAACGGCTTGCCCCATGCCTTTTGTTCGTCTGCACCGTCCACGCCGTCCGTGCCGTCAATTCCATCAACACCATCTGCACCATGAACACCGCCTGTTCCGTCTGTCCCATCTACGCCGTCCGTAGAGTCCATGTCGTCTGCTCCATCGGCATCATCGGCGCCGCCTGCTCCGTCTGTATCCTTGTTGTCTTTGCCGTCTGTGTCATCTGTTGGCACACCAGCAGTGTCCTCCTCTTCCTTGGTTTCCTCTGTCTCCCCATCCACATCATCCCTCTGTGCCTCCCAGAATATGGTACCCCGTGCTGAGTCGTCGATAATGCGGCCGCGTGGCGTAGTCTCGGTCGCTTCGGTCCGGATCGCTTTGGGGAGGTCGACACCGTTGAATGCCAGCGCCGCGGGGGCGAACGCAATGGCCGCGGCAGGGTCTTGGTTGATTTCGGATGTCATGCGTGCGTAGCCGAAGTATTCGCCCGACTTGTTTGCCGAGAAGACGAGATAGACATTCTCACAGGACTGGAAAGACTTTGTTAGCTATGAGATTTGACATTTTAACATGGGGGTTGAGCGCAACTTGCCTTAAAGGCATCGTTCAACGTTTCCTCGTTATGCGATTGCGTTGCCCAGATGCCCGTTCGAACGCTCAGTTCGAGGTCTTCCACGGTCAAACTCTTTAGGATAAAATAGCGGTCGCTCTTTGCGGCGGCCGGTGTGGCGGCCGCTGCAGCACGTTCCGCTTCATAGCCCGTCGTGCCCCCTGCCCCGGATTTTCCAGAACCATCTACTATAACACTTGTTTGTGAAGATGGCTTTTTTGGTGTGGTCGGTGGAGGGGTGACGGAGCGGGTGTCTTCTGCGCTTGTTGGTGTTGCGCTGCTGAGATCTGCACCATCGACTGAGGTCCCGTCCCCTTGCGGTAGCGAACTCGTTGTGGAGGTCGTTGACAACGCCATGGGTCCTGTCGGTGCTGTGATGCCCTGCACGCCCTCCACGGCGTTCTTGCGCAGCCGGCTCACCAAGCGCACCGACATGTACCACGTGTCGTTGAGTTTTTGTTGCGCCGCCAGACAGCACTCCTCGTCAGGGTAGTTGGCAAACGCGCAGTTGCTCTTCGAGATTAAAAAGAGCGACTCAAGTCGGTCTGTCTGCTGGCAGACATGGTGCACGAGACTCATCAGGTTGGTTTGTGGTGGCAGGTTGCCGATCCAGATCGCATGGCCTACGAGGTGCGAGCAAGAGTGAATTAGCACACGTCACAATAAGTGGACAATGCCCATACGCAAATACACAAAACCATCAACACAACAACAACTTGTCACATAAAAGTCAAAGCCCGACTTACCACTCTGTTTTGGCTTGCGAGGTGGTCCTCGTACGACGTTGGTTGTCTGCTTCTGGCCCTGTCCTATAGTAGCGGGTTTAGTAAGTCAATAGTGTCCCCCAAAATAGTACTCTGTAAAACGCCGGCGCGACTCGCATTATCTTCCTTTTTTTATTGCCTGTCGCCCGTTCTTGCTCCCATTCTCGGCTGTCCGGATTGTAAAGTCTCCTGTCACGTCAGCTGCTGTTCCCTTACCTGGATGGGGTCGCTGGTCTGGTTTCGGCGAGCCGTCCACGCCATCTGACAGAGGGTTGCCGGTCACCACCATTGGCTGAGATGGCCGTCTGGGCGCGTATGCTGGTGATGCGTAGCTTCCAGTCGCTCCACCGCCAGGCATGCCTCCGCCCGGGATGTTTCCTTGTTGGTGCGATGGTTCATGGTGTTGGTGGGTGTATTGGCCCGGCTGTGGGTAGTAGTACCCTACCGGTGTCAGTGCTTGGTTCATGTAGTAGCCGTAGCCGCGGCTGCCGCCGTCATGCCGAGGTGCCATCGCTGGAACATGACCGCCTCCGTAGTAGTGTTGCGCCATCATCGGTGGTTGCTGCGGGAGGTAGAAGGTCTGCTGAATCGGAGCAGGGCCCAAAGTAAAGCCGCGATGGCCACCTCGGTTTCCCGTGGCGCCGTACTGTTGCAGCTGCTGTCGGTAGTCCGTCTGCGAGAGGCTTTGCGCCACGCCGTGCATGTCATACGGCCCGTTATGGTGCGGACCGCCGCCCGGCCCATGTGGTCGGTAGTAGGGTTGCTGCATGTTGCTGGGCGCAAACTGCTGCGGCTGGGGGTGCTGTGGTTGCCGCGGGTCCTGGGGGTTCCGGTACGGAGGTGAATAGTACTGCTGTGGCGGGTGTTGGTGAAAAGTCGAAGATGGACTGGTGGGCGAGTGGGCGGGTGTGCTTTGTTGTTCCTGTTGGCGAGCCTCTGCAGGAGCTGGTGGTCCCCGCGGGCTCGTCTGGTCTGACATGAGAGAAGCCTTCGTCGTGCGAGTGCACGGAGAGGACGCCCTCGAGCTGGCGCGTCCCAACACCCGATCTGAGGAGGCTCACCGGGTTGTTGGTCCACGACTCCGTGCTGGTCGATCGGATGTCTCAGCTATACAGGTGCAGGTACGAGTGTTGAGTTGCTTGTTGAGGGTGTTGAATTTCTTGGGATCAAGGCCCTCCCCCATCCTAAGCATCGATTGTCCTTGTGCAGATGGTGAAATAGATATATATTCGCAAGGAGACAAGCAACGCTTAGGACGGTTATAGAGGGAAGGTACGACTGAGGTGCAAATGCGGTGCAAGCCGCCGGGTAGGGAAGGGGCGACTTTGTTTCCAGGGATCGTTGGAGATACGCCTTTGCCACCCATGCGTCCTCTTCAATTGCGTTTAGACCGTGCTTGTTTTCATCCCGAGTCGAAATCAGGGTTAGGCACCTTGGGTCTGGATGCAATCAAGGCATGGGCATGTAAGAGGAGGCGAAGTGGGGGCGTGTGGACACAGCTCTGCCTCCAGCAGTGCGACCAGTGCCGTGTATTACAATGTACGGTTTCCTGCGAAAGGCACGCGCTGGAACTATCGTGGAGCCCAAAGCAAGGTGCTGAATGTATCTTGCGTGGCCCAGTAAAAATAAGGATAGTGGCTGGTGCGGGTGCGGTTGTGGACCTGGAAGTTTTTTTTGTTCCTTTTGTTCCTTTTTTGGTCTTTTTTGGTCTTTTTTCTGTCCTTTTTTTTGTCTTTTTCTGCCTTTTTTTCTTTTCCTTTTCTTTTCCTTGCTTCAGGCGCCAGGGAAGGCTCGCTGGTTGCCTCCTGGCTTGCGAGCTTTGCTCCTTGGTTTCGTTTTCGTATTATTAGTGGTGGCCAACCAACGGCAGGTTTTCGACAGGCGCGGCACTCCCTCCCATGTCCTAACAGAAGGTCGACACCAAGACCCGGCCCGTGGACATGACCCGCAGGCACAATTGAACGGCTGCCATGAGAGCATCGACTGACAGTAGTCAGGGCAGAGCGGGCAGGGTGGCGACAACCCTTAATGTTTGGCGGATTGGCGGATTTGCAAAAGGACGCAAGCCAACCCTACGAGTGATCCCTGATCATCCCTGGCTCACTTCCGAGCGTGGCAAAAAGCCAAAGGAGGCCCCAGACCCATTGAGAAAAGAAAGAACGTCAGGGAGACAGCCAGGAGCCGGGGTGGTCTGGACTTTGCGCTCCGGGCGTTGTGCTCGCTCCTTGGGAGCTGCTCCTGCTCCTTTTGCTGCTCCTGTGCTTTCATTGTTCCAGACCAGGTGCGGTGGCTTTCGCTAGACTGTCATTGTATGCCGCCACGGCTCACAAGCCAGCCTGTGGCAGCACGCGACTGCCACTGCCAGCCCGGAAGACAACAGAGCCGCGTACGAAAGGGAGCTTGGCATGCAGTCCGGGCTCCGCCCATCCTTGGGCATTACTGGCATTGTCTCTGCCTCTGCAGCTGCGAGACAGAGGATAGATAGCGAGCTACGGAAGATATACGCGCTCTGTCGATCCCCAGCACTGTTGCGGTGGTGTGATGTCAACTGTGGCTGCAAAAAAAAGGGTCGCTCTGGGGGGACCAGGCGAGACAGGCTCACAAACTTGAGGGTCAATGAAGAACAATGACGGTGCATGATCGTTGGTTGGTAATCGACAACCGCCCTGCCACCCTCGCCACCTTCCTATCTCCTCAATTGGATGGTACGATGTAGTTGGAAATGCAACGGCCTGGGGTGCAGGCGGCGGCGGAAATCAAAAGAGAGGGATCCCTTAGACTGACGGAGAGTGAAGGTGAGTTGCAGTGGAGAAGACTTACACCGGACGAACTCCTCCGTTTGCTGTCTGGCCGTCTGACGTCCATGGACACAACGAAATTGGCTAATTGAGGGCACTCGAGAGACCCGAACAGGGAAAAGCCACACAGTGAGGTAATGGGAAGGGAAACGAAGCGGAAAGAAGTGGACGTGGGGTGTATGCAGTGGCTCGAGTGGCGTTTGGAGGACGGCACAAGCGGGCATGCTTGCTGCGCTGCTCGACTGGTGGAGGTGACGAAGGGTGCGACGCTGCGGGTGGACAGGCGAGAGAGGTCCCCATTTCCCTCTTGTCTCCTCTTCTTTTTTCTTTTCTCTTTTTTAGTCTGTGGGAGGGACTAAGCCGCGATCCAGAGTGACGGGAATGCTCCCCCCAGATCGAGCACCGAGTATTCGCTGACTTGCATGTCGTGTTCACGGCCGCGCCGCAGGCAGCAAGACTTGGAAGCTGGCAAAACAGGGCAGAGGACGACGCCATTGGACCCCAATGACCAGGGAAAATGGTCGACGGGCGCCGGCAAAGAAAACAAAAGAAATGGCCAGAAACAGGGTACTGCGGGTTGCTAGGCCTTGGCCGACGGCAGCACAAATGTAGTGCCCCACACATCACGTGATGTGTCGTTGACGTTCTAGACTGTCTGTCCCTTCACGCCGTTGTCCACCACTCAATTGCCTACCCCTCCAAAGTCTAGCGCCTCAGGCAGCAAAAAATCACAAGCCACACGCCGCAAGCCACACCCCACAGAGGACACAGCGGCCACAATTTCGAAAGGGACACAAAGAGCCAGCACTGGTGTCGTGGCCGCCGCCGACCGCTACCCCTTTCTTGATACCATCGCCCGTCCGCCACCACCATCTGCCGACCGTCGCCCGTCCACATCCACACTACACCTCCCGGCGCGTCGATTCTTTCCTATCCCTCACAATGCGGTTGGACGTCAAGGTAGGGCAGCTCCCCGCCCTGTTTTACATGCCGCTACTTCGGCGTGTCAAGCTGTTTCCCCGCCATATCGAGATGCTCGTGATAGCTTCACATGGGCGCCCACCACGCGGCCTCGGCCACCGAAGATTCCGCGCTTCCTTCGCCAAATGCCACACACCTGCTAACCTTACATTGTTTCTGTAGAGAAGCCTCTTCGCTCGCAGCGAGCGGGTAAAGGGCATTGACTTTCACCCCACCGAGCCATGGATCCTCACGACGCTGTACTCCGGTATGGCATCACCCCTTTTTGTCTATATCGCCTTATATACCAAGAAACAGCTCTAACATTTCACGCCCGCCCGCCTCATAGGCCAATGCCACATCTGGAACTTCGAGACCGGCCAGGTGGTCAAGACATTCGAGCTCACCGATGTGCCCGTCCGCGCCGGCCGCTTCATGTGCGTTGCCCCATGGGCATGCCCTGTCTGCATCACCTCCGACTACCTACGGTAAACATGTGCTGACGACAACCTCCATGCAGCGCGAGAAAGAACTGGATTGTCTGCGGCAGTGATGACTTCCAGATGCGTGTCTACAACTACAACACGTCCGAGAAGATCACGGGCTTCGAAGCTCACCCCGACTACATCCGTGCTCTGGCCGTCCACCCGTCAGTCCAACCCCGTGCTCATGCTCCCCACCGACACATGGAGCCTCTATGTCTAACACTGCTGCCTATATAGGACCCAACCGTTCGTTCTGTCCGCCAGTGATGACATGACAATCAAGTGCTGGGACTGGGAGAAGGGCTGGAAGTGTGTCCAGGTCTACGAGGGTCACAGCCACTACGTCATGGGCCTTGCCATCAACCCCAAGGACACAAGTCTGTTCGCGTCCGCTTGTCTCGATAGGACCGTCAAGGTCTGGTCGGTAAGTTGACAATGTTCCCTGGGCTTATGCCTGTGCCGCCGCCATGATAAAACTGTCCGTCTTGCACACCCCTAACACGCGTCGCATAGCTCGGGTCGAGCACCGCCAACTTCACCCTCGAGGCCCACGAAACCAAGGGCGTCAACTACGTCGACTACTACCCCCACTCCGACCGCCCCTACATCCTCACAACGTCCGACGACCGCACCATCAAGGTCTGGGACTTGACGACCAAGTCGCTGCAGGCCACCCTCGAGGGCCACACTAACAACGTGTCCTTTGCCGTTTACCACCCTGAGCTGCCCATCATCGTCTCCGGTTCCGAGGACGGCACCATCAAGATCTGGCACAGCGGCACCTACCGCCTCGAGCAGTCGCTGAGCTACGGCCTAGAGCGCGCATGGTGTGTGTCCTACCAGAAGGGCAAGCAGGGCGTCGGTGTTGGTTTCGACGATGGTGTCGTCGTCATCAAGATGGGCCGTGAGGAGCCCGCCATCTCTATGGACGCCTCCGGCAAGGTCATTGCCGCCAAGAACAACGATGTTGTGTCCGCCATCATCAAGCCCGACCCGTCCACCAAGGACAACGACCCCATTAACCTGCAGACCAAGGACCTCGGCCAGTGCGAGGTCTACCCGCAGACCCTGCAGCACTCGCCCAACGGCCGTTTCGTGGCCGTATCCGGCGACGGCGAGTACATTATCTACACTGCGCTGGCATGGCGGCAAAAGGGCTTCGGCAGCGCCCTGGACTTTGTTTGGGCCAGCAAAGACAACAGCAACGACTACGCCGTCCGCGAGTCGCCCACCTCCGTTAAAATTTACAAGAACTTTATCGAAAAGTCCGGCGGCCTGGACGTTGGCTTCCAGGCAGACGGCCTCCACGGCGGCGTCTTGCTGGGTGTGCGCGGTGCCGGCGGTGTGTCCTTCTTCGACTGGACGACCGGCAGCCTTGTGCGCCGCATCGAGGTCGAGCCCCGGGAAGTGTACTGGTCCGACAGCGGCGAGCTTGTCTGTTTGGCGTGCGAAGACACTTACTATGTCCTGCGCTTCTCGCGCGAAAACTATGTCGCTGCCGCCAACGCTGGTGAAGTCGATGACGATGGTGTCGAGGCGGCCTTTGAGGTTATCACCGACATCAACGAGACCGTCCGCACCGGCAAGTGGGTGGGCGACTGCTTCGTCTACACGAACAACACGAACCGTGTCAACTACCTCGTTGGCGACCAGACCTACACCGTATGTTTTTTTTTGCTGTCGTCATCTTCCCCCGGTCACCTTCCTCGGCTAGCCGAGGAGATGATCAGCTAATTACGCGTACGCAATGCTAACCTTTTGCCTCTTACAGATCTCACACACCGACTCGCCCATGTACATCCTAGGCTACATCCAGAGAGACTCCAGAATTTACCTTGCCGACAAGGACCTCAACGTGACGTCGTTTGCGCTATCCGTGAGCCTGTTGGAGTACGAGACATTTGTTCTCCGCGGCGATCTGGATGCGGCCGCTGAGCTGCTGGTGCGTTTTTGTTCCCCGTCATCGGAAACCCAACCCCCCCCCCCTTTTCATGACGTCTATGCCGCGCTCGGCAAACGAACGACGGATTCCTTCCCAGATCTTAGATCTTCCTCTCGGAGTAGCTTGAGATAGCTCGGGGATATTAGTAACACAGCCGTACTAACAACACGTGTGCACAGCCAACAATCGAGGACAGTCAGCTAAACAAAGTGGCCCGATTCCTCGAGGGCCAGGGCCTCAAGGACCTTGCTCTGGAGGTCGCCACGGATCCCGACCACAAGTTCGACTTGGCCCTGTCGCTTAACCGCCTTGACATTGCACTCGAGCTGGCAAGAGCTGCTGACGTCGAGCACAAGTGGAAGTCGGTTGGTGGTGAGTACCCTTCTACTTCCCTCTGTCACGCCACTTCTGTCCCGTACTAATAACTATCTTCAAATAGATGCGGCACTCACGGCATGGGACGTGAACCTGGCCACCGAGTCGTTTACGCACTCCAAGGACTTGGGCTCGCTCCTGCTGCTGCATAGCTCCACCGGCAACCGCACGGGCCTTGAAGACCTCGACAAGCTGGCCGTCGAGGCGGGCGCATACAACGTCGCCTTCAACTGCCGCTGGCTGCTGGGCGACGTCGACGGTTGCATTGACGCACTCACAAAGACCGGCCGCCTGACCGAGGCCGCCTTCTTTGCCCAGACCTACAAGCCGAGTGCGGCGCCGGCCGTCGTTGCGGACTGGAAGCAGAGCCTCGAGAAGGCCAAGAGAGGCCGCGTCGCCAAGATGATTGCCGTGCCCGGTGAAGATGACGAGCTGTTCCCGGCGTGGGGCGAGTGGCTGCAGCTAGAGAAGGAGGGCGGCTCCGCCGACCCGGCAACCCTGGCAGCCGCTGCGGCAGCAGACACCAACGGTGCCGAGGAGGAAGAGGAAGAGACTGCCGCCACCGACGAGGAGCCGGCAGCGGAAGCCGATGAAGAGGAGGAGGCCGAGGAGTAACGTAAATACAAACCGCGGAACGAAAACAAACGAACCCTTAAGAGGGATTCGATAGATGAAAGGGGATGGGAGTTTTCATTTTTTTTTTGTAATTGGTTGTCGGGGAAAATGTCGTGTTTCTTTTACGACTACTTCTTTTTCTTGCTGCAAATGAAAACAGCACAACAGTACCTTGGCTACCCTGTGCTATGCTATCCCTTATATGTCTACTTAAGCGTGATGTGATAAGTATGTGCCTACGATGGTAAAAGCTGAACTGAAGAGGAATGCACGGCCTATTGTGATTATCATTCAATGAGATCTAGATCACTATGATGACATCGTTTACCAACGTGTGTTTTGATATTTTAGACGGAAAGTTTATTATTCTCCTGATTTAGACACCATCTGTTTTATTTAAAACAAACCATCGTTCTCAAGAAACCTTTTTTCTTTCTCTCTCTTTTCTTTGCTAGTTTTTCATTATCTGCGTCTAAGAAGTTTATTTGCAATATCCTTATTTCAATTCCATTGCTTTGATTTCGCAAGGTTTGAGAATCCTCATCACATCTTCATCGGCCATCTATCTCATGCACATATTTTCCTCGCACGTCTTTATGCTCCTTTCCTTCATTTTAAATTCTCGTCAAATATTTTTAATTGTCTTCGTAATCTCAATGTTGTTGTTCTACTGGCTATCCCTTATTTTAAATAAATCATATCAAACACGGCTTGATATTCACGATGCTATATCCCACCTCTGATATTTATTTCGTTTCACGGTGAATAATGAACCATTTTACATTAACTTGCAATGTCAACCCGGTTCGTCGGAGCAAATGTCGGCACAAAAGGCACAGAGGCACACAAGAGGCACAAAATAGGGGCTGAGCCTATTGGTATGCCAGACGTCCTGCTTTCTGCAGGTTTATCAACCACACCTTTCTACTGCACACATGTTTTCTGGTTTCTCCAATTATCACATGTAAGGCAAACATCATTTTTCTTTGTCCGCCGCAGGAAAACTCGTATTGATTCCATTTCCCCTCCTTTCAGGGCCTTTCAAAAAAAGCCTTCCGTTGGTGTGCTACCTGCGCCCTGCCACCGTAACCACGACAATCACAGCACAGCAGATGGGCCATAGCACACGTTTGAGGGCATTTTTTTTTGCTGAAAAATGCAACACCTCCGCGATAACCGTTTGTTCATGCAGGGTTTAGCTTTTTGTTTTTTATTATTTGGATATTTTTAATTTTTGGTTTGTCTTGTAGAGCCCCTACTTCGTTTCGTTTCCCAAATCCACCTTCATATAGCATACATCAACTTTGTTTTATCGAGGAACAAATAGCAAATATTTCGTGATGATCCTTCACCCTCCCGAGGTATCTTGGGTTATAAAAAAAAGAGAAAAAAGACAGAAAACGTAATAAACCAGACATGAAAGGAGCGTATAGCCAATTATTATATAAAAAAAAGAATATAATCAATCCAAACACCCAAGAAAACCAGGGTGAAGGGAGTTATTCTTCAGGGCGGAAAGGTCTGAATATGGGAGTCCTGTACCAGCAAGTGTCCCGTCTCGGCTGGCGGGTTGTCCCACGACACGATCCTGGGGGTGTATAGAAAAGAAAAAAACACTTATAAAAAAACAAAATTGACAAAAACGTCACCGGAAACGGGAGACAGGCGATAGAAGAAATCGTCGTCTCGTGCTCCGCGAACACATTGCCAGGGAGGGTAGTCAAAATAAGGAAACCAAAACCCGATAGCTTTGAAAAAATCGACGAACTGAAGCGATGCCGTTTAGCTGCTCGGGCACTTGGGGTTCAGGCCCAGAGCGCGGAGCGGCGTGCCAAGGTCGAGCTGGACGGTGGTGTTGTGGGAGGCGAGGGCATCGGCAAAGTAGGCCAGGGGCTGGCCGTGGTTGACGACAGTCTTGCCGCTCAGGTCCATGGGGACAATGCCGGTCTCGCACCAAGGCTCGGTCTGGACAGCGCTTAGGATAGGGGACTGCGCGATGCTGGCGCGTAAAGCAAAGGTGTTGTTGCCGGGGGCCAGCAGGACGTCATTGATGTACGAGGGGCCGACGTAGCTGCCGTTCAGGAAGGTGTTGAATGTGACGTTGCCCTGGGAAATGATTAGTAAATGGTATTTTCATATATCTTTGGCAATTTTTTTTTGATCGCGTCAACCTGACTTCGCAATGTTTCACGAGGCGTGAAAAAAAGCCAAAATCCATGATCGACGGACATGCTGGTTTTGACTTACAATCTCAAAGGTGACCAGGGACTTGTTGGGGATGGTGGCGGTGGTGTGGAAGTTGGTGCCGTCGGTGAAGTTGGAGATGCTGATGGAGCTGTTGGTGGCGCTCAGGCCGGCGAAGCCGTTCAGGCCGGGCATGGTGATGGTCTTCTTGAAGGTGACGCCGTACTTCTTGCTGATGCCAGGGACCTTGACGTTGGGGTAGCCGAGAACGGTGACGCGCAGCGACTCGTTGTTCAGCAGCCAGGTGTTGAAGGTGGTCAAGGCCGGGATGCTGGAGATGTTGACAAACTGGGAGATGTTGACGGTCTGGAACGGCATGTTCTGGGTCTCGGGGAAGTCAATGGTGACAAACGGCGTCTGGCTCGGCTCGTCCTCGAGGTACATGACGCCCTGGAAGGCCTCGACGGTGGCCTTGGTGGTGCCCGACTTGAGGGTGGTGTTGATGCCGAGCGTGAAGGTGTTGGTGTCGGTGCTGGTGCAGGAGATGCCCTGGACCTCGAGCACGGCGCCATTGATCTTGCTCTGGGCAATGTTCTTGACACCGACAAAGATGGTGAGCATGACGGCGAGCACGATGGCGAGGATCGCGAAGATGAGGTACGCCCACCAAAAGCGCTTCAGGTGGGCGATGAGCTTCTGCTTCTTGGTGAGGTGGGCATTGCCCTCGATCTGCTCGGCATGGACCTCGTCGAGCTTGGGCGAGTTCTGGAAGTTGTCGTTTTGCACGTTGTCCGACATGTTGGCGGTTGTCGGATGTGTGGAAGGAAGAAAACGAGTGAGAGGGACGAAAAAGGAAGAAGGAAGAAGGCCGGGCGTGAGAAAACAAGGGGCCGGTGGGCGGGTGTGAAAGCTTAAAAAGAAAGAGGAGGACGGGAGAGAGAGAGAGAGAGGACGGGAGTGAGATGAGACTGGGGGGGTGGGAAGGTCAGACCAAATAAGGAAACAGGGAAACAGGGGACTGGGGAGGGAAATTAAAAGAGATCCCAAGATCCGGGGCAGTGAAGGAAAAGAAGGAAGTGGTGGTTTAAAAAGGTAAAAGGATAAAAAAAGAAATCTGCCAGAAGACTAGGAAGACCACAGTTGCAAGGAGGGCAGAGGGGAAAAAAAAAGAAGAGAAAAGTGGAAAGAGGAAAGATACGGGGTAAGGTATGATATGGGGAAATGAAAAGCAGAGCGGGAAACGGGGAGGGTCCGGTATAAGAACCCAAACAGGGAATAGTCCTAGGAAGAGAAAGTGCGAGGGTGGGATCAGCGAGCGAGGGGGGGGGGAGGCAAGAGCGGATGGGGAGGGAAGGAAGCAACGACTTGGAGGCAGAATGCGGAGGTGCACGGTGGTGGACGAGCCAAGCGGTGGACGATGAACGAGCTAGAGCTAGAAGCCAATAGAGAAAAGAGAAAGGCGACAATGAGCATATGAATAGACGGGAAATACGGCTTGGGGGGCGAGGCAGAGAGGCAAGCGCAAGAGACGGAAAGGCACGAGGAAAGCGACGAGATACACTGCCAGGCTGCGAGACTGCTAGACTGCCAAAGATTGACGGCGGTGGAGCACAATATCCCAGCTACGGCGAGAGACATTTGCCATGCGTTTGCGGCGGTCCTGCCCCAAAGCGGAGAAGACCAGCAGACACATGGGAAATGTCTGGCATGACGGAAGGAGTGGCCGTGGACGGAGTCAGAACGGTGTCAACACTCTAGGTGTCGGTGTCAAGGAGAAAAGGAAAGAGCGCACAGCCAACACAGCCAACACAGTACGGATACACGAGGATCGACACAAGACGTTCCCCATACTTCGTACATGGGGAAGGAGCGAAGGACGAGGAGAAGAGAATCAGAAGCAAAACAACAGGAAACAACGACCAGGCCAAGACCCAAGGACCTAGTCTCGCCAGTCCAGGCCTGTCACCCAGCACAGCCCGCGACGATCAAGCTTTGCTTCTTTCGCGCCATGCCCAGTTCCCTCCCTTTTATTTCTTTTTCTTCTTTTTCTTCTTTTTTTCTGCTTCCTGCGCCTGGGCGGCGCGTGGGTTTCCCCTCACGACGAATTTGCCCCATGTTTTCGAATTTTCGACACGCTCGTTCTTCATGTGTCAATCCAAGACCCTGCCCGCCCCGCGCGCATGCCACACGCTTGTTCTTGTAATCCAGTGTGAACTTCCATGTTTCTTCGGTGATCGACGGACCAGCTTGGTACTCCGTACTTGGTTGCTCACGAGTACGAAGTACTTGCAGTACACCCCCTCCCCTTTTGGGGCGTTGGCGCACATTGGCGCATGCAAACCCGTACTTACTTATCTTGTCCTGGCGCAGAAGGCACGCAGAGGGAGCGACTTACATGGGGACACGGCGAATAATAGGGGAGGAGACAAGAAGGGGGTGTCAGGTTGCACCGGCCAAGTCTCCAGCCAAGTTCGTAGCCAAATTACGGACAGCGGAGAACAGAAAGCAAATGGAAAACAGAAAGGGGCAAGCAAAGGCCGTGAACAAGGCCGTGATCAAGAGGCCAAAAGGGCCAAAAGGGCCAAAAGGGCCAAAAGGGCCAGACAGGATCAGAACAGGATAGACAGCACAGACCGAAAAAAGCCACCTACGAAAGCATGCATGAATTGGAACCTTGCCCAACGAACTGCGCTTGCGGCGACGCTTGATCCCCTACGAGTAAAGCAACTTACAATTGCCATCCCGTCGCGCCTGCCGGACTGATTCTTGGTTTTTGCCGGGCATACTTCCAGATCTGGCGCTAGACCAGTGGAAAGGGACTGAAAGAAGGAAAAGAGCCCAAAGAACGGGCGCAAGAGACGAAAGACGGGAGAAGACAATGACAGAGAAGAGGCGAGAAGAGGCACAGCAAAAAGAACAAAAAAACCCAAGAAAAAGGGGACGTCTTCGTATTCGCCTGGCTGTGGGCGTGGGAAGCCAGCGGCCAGACTTCAGACTCCAGACTCCAGACAAAAAAGGAACAAAATTCTAGGTGGACTCATACTCCGTAGGCTAGAAAAATTCATCTGAAGATTCTAGCAGAAGCCCCAACGGATAGCAGGCACGTTGGGGTTAAAGTTGCTTTTCGGTGGACGAAGACTGCGAACGGCGACAGCGACAGCGACCTTGAATTGCGGAGCACGACCATCCCCCTTCCCACAAAAACACGCCACAAGCCGGCCCCCAATCGGGCAAGTGTGCAGGTCCCGCAACAGCGGCCGCCACCCGCGCGCGCGCGCGCTGATGGCGACGGCGATGGCGCTTCTTTTTGGGTTTCTGTGGCGGCGAATGGCATGTGTTGTTGTGCATGGTGACCTCAGGCGGTCGCGCGCATGTGTCCCAGGCAGGCCGGGCGACTTTGGGACGTGCTATCACGAGCGGTATTACGGACGTACTGTTCTGCGCTTTATCCAGCTCCAACGCTCCGGCACCTTCTCCCCTTTTCGTTATCTTGCGAGCTTGCTTCTGTGTTTTTTTCTCTCGCTCAATCTCCTTTACGCGAAACAGAAACAACTCCCTTTTTCCTCTTTCTCTTACAAGTGCACTCTCCCCAACAGGGCCTGTGAGAGGGTGATCGGCAGCGCTGACCCGCAAAAGGAGTGGCACCAGGCGGGACTGGACAGGGCCTCGAGGGGCCTTGCGAGAGAAGGAACGAAGGACAGCGGGAAGGAAGGGTGGGTGGCAGATTGAGTACTGGTGCAGAAGCTCCTTCCCAGTTCAGAAGCGTGGGTGACAAGATGAGGGCAGGAGGGCTCGGAGGGTACGTAATACCCCGGTCCAAGTCGCAAACTTGGCCTGCAGTAGCGCGCCGTCCCAAAATCTCTGGGTGCAGTTCGACTTTTGTGGTCGCATGTGCATCTCGTCTGCACTTTGCGCTGCGAAAGAGAAAAAAGAGAAAGAAAAAAAAAAGCATAACAAATCCTCCGCCAGCGGCCGTGGTGTTTGCCGGTGGTCGCTGTCTTGGTCACTGGTGGCCACCCTCCATCTTTTCTTCCCGTGCCATCCCTCCCCTCCGCTCCCAAAAGGCCCCTACTGCACGCTAGCCGATGCTCTAGTGCCAGAAGCAGACACGAACGAAACGAAAGGACACCAAGAAAGAAGTGCACCGGCGCCAGTTGTTGCTGGCGCCGCAGCCAAAAGCCGGGAAGCAACAGCCCCGGCCAGCCCCAGCCCAAGCCCAAAGCCCAAGCTCGCAAGCAAGCAGAAAAACGGCCAGAAAAGAAGAAGCAAAAGCAGATAAAACAAGGCCAAGACTCGCGAGAAACTACACTGCACTTTCCCCCTTCTAGCAGCCATCCCTTCCCCTCATTTTGGGTTCAATGTCCGAGGCAGCTTGTGAAGGGCAGATTCCCCATCGCCCCATCGCCCCATCTCCCCAGCCTGCCATCGAACCTGTGCAGAATGAGGGGAAACAGAGAGCTGTGCGCAGGTCGATATGCGGACAAGAGGCGAGGCGGGAAAGGAACAGAGCGAGGGGAACCCAATTCCACAGCACGCCTCGCACGCCAACTGGGCCGTCTCCACCGACCGTGCCCCTTGCTCCTGTCGATGAATGAACGACGACGCAATAGGTGCATCGCCCGGGCGAGCACATGTCAAAATCGATGTTTGCTTATTTGGGGGGTATTTTTGCTTCCTTTTCCCTTTTCTGCCCTGCTCCACTCTCCGCAATCCCTCCAGTTCCCCCCTCCCTTTTCCTTATTCTCTCTTTATTGATTTGCCAATCTCGTGTCTGACTTACCCCAGAATTGCGCCCGCGGAGAGAGAGTCACTCTCACGATGCACCTGGCTGATGGGCGGCCCCTTTGCCGTTTCCCGGAGGGGGTCTGTCTTTTTCCCGTAGCTTCCCTCGTGCCTGGGACCGTCGTCGGCCGCCGTTGCCCTGTTCCTTGTTATTATCTTGGAAGTATTTTTTTATATATAATCACTTCCCTGGTTCCCCCGCGGGGTGAGAAGCCGAGGAACTGGAGAACACGACGAGAACGGCGGGATGGGGGGCGCAAATCTGGAGGAATCTGGAGGAACCCGGAGTGAAAATCTGGAGCAATCCGGAGCAAAAGCCAAGGCGCAATTGTACTTGTAATGCGGCTGCCCTGTTAGGCCAGACACATACGTTCGTATTACTCCGTACTTTTCTTTTAATAGCCCTGGTGGTTGTCGTCAATGTCGCCCATGTGTCTGCACAGTACAAGTACATCGTGTTTTGGCGATGTTGTTTGCGACTTTCACGTGCCTCGATGCACACCACCCGCAAGCCACGTCCAAATCGGAAGTCGTGGTCCCTGCGTGCCAGCCAATCCACACCGACCGACAGTGCCTGCATCAATTGGTCTGGGTCCCTCCTTGGAATATTGCCAAGTCTCTCGGCGACGACACCCACCCAATTTTGCTTCACCGCCCGCATTCAATACAAGTATCAGAGTAGGGAGTAGGGAGTAGTATTACGGCGTTCGCCGTCAAACGAAACGTAGCAGCCCATTTGAAGAAGGGGTCAACAGGCGAATGAAAACAAAGCAAAGGAAAAAAAGAAACGAAAAACAGCCACAGTACGATGGCCCCCAACGACACAACAGCCAGCGCCGGACGACATACTGCGCTTGGCTTGGCTTTCCACCCGTGGCTTCTCTTTTTTGCCTTCTTGGTTGTCTTCGTTTCTTCTTTCTTTGTTCGCTGTCGCTTAAGATTCTTTTTCAGCTCATTCGGCAAGCAAATAGGAAAGACGAGGCGACACCAGGGCGAGACAGCAGTAGAAAGAGAAGCGCGACACAAAAAAAAAAAAACAGAAAGAAAAAACCAGGACCATTGCTTTCTTGGCAGCCCGGTGGCGAATAAGAAGCGCCGAATAGCACTTTTTGGCCTCTGCGGGGGCAGGGGGGGGGTGGGGTGGAGAAAGAAAGGAGAAATGAGAAAGGAGTGAGTTGGAGAGTTTGAAAACAGAACAAGCCAACGCCTCACCCCATATTTTACAGGTGGGTGAGTCCGCTATGTCTCAGCAGTGTCTTGGGAGGTTCTTTCCGTGTGCTTTCAGTGGTCGCCTCCAGTGGCCAACCGGGGGGGGGGGGGGAGGGGAGGAGTCCTTTGTTCTTCAGGGAGGAATAAGACGTAAGATAGGTACCCGTGACTGGACCATACTCGACCATGCCCGACAAGACTCGGCAGGCGGACTCTCTTTCCCCATGCGACCTGGCCGCCTTTTTTGCGACTCTGCGACTGTGCGACGTGCCGCCACCCAGAACTCCCTTCCGGGGGAACCTTCAACTTTCGAAACGAAATCGGCCGCTACTGGCCTGTCTGTTGGCTGGGGAGAGGCGGTGCGAGTGGACGAGGCTTGATTGCCAAATGGCAGACTCGCCACCAGCACTTTGAGGGGACAACGGGCTGGGCCTTCGGAGATTTGGGGTTTTGGCTTCGGGCGAGCGACTGCAACGGGGCTGTTCTGATTGGCCAGAGAGGAGGTCATCTGGGTGGACCTTGCAAGTGCGCGTATTAATGTCAGTGTTGCTCATATTGGTGCGTGTGTACTCAGTAAGATAAGATGGTGAGGATGGGACACGACGAGCACGGCAGTGACAACGACACCACCAGACCAACCTCGACAGTGTTCCGCCCGGGCCAAGGACGGAATCTACGGGCGCTTTTGCCAGCACGCTACTGCTGAAGCCTCCCCCTCCATTCCCCCTACTTTCGCCCGTTTTCCGACGTGGAGATATCTAACAAAGAGTAAGATACAGCTGTTTTTTTCGCCTTCCGCCCACATTACGGGGCCTCGGGGCGCCTAGACGAGCCCCTTGACTCCATAAAGAACGGGTCAACGACGAGCGAACAAAATACCGAGAGCTTTGGCGAGACTTTGGGGCTCAAGTTCCAATGGACGAGAAAATATCCTTTTATCAACGGAGAGGCCCCCCCCTCCTAAAAAGACATACGGCGTATCTAGATCAACGAAGGGATTCTTTTGGAGTCTTTCCGCGTCTTTCGCCTCTCGAACCAAAATTGTTGTGGTAAGCCGTCTTTGCAGCTTCGGAAGACACGGATGGGCGTCGACATGGCACAGGGAGACTATCAAGAAGCCGTCGAGGACCGTCCTTTTCTAATCCCTTTAATTTTGTGCCATTCTCCGATCAGATGCAAAGGCCACAAGCCATAATTACTCCTTGCACAGCAAAAGAGCAAGCGCTAGACATCGAACGGCTTTTCGATACTTGTTGCCGTCTGCGCATGCCACGAGAGGTATTCGGAGATCGATGGCTTGCGTCGTTTGGATGCAATCGTGCGAAGTCGGTGGCTGTGTCTATTTTGATGCAGCAGTCTGACCTACGTCGTATTACACGCGGGAGGATTGGGAAGTTGGACATGGGCCTGAAAGCACATGCCAATCACTGTGCGCTTTTGCTGTGCGTTTTGCTGTTCGTAAGAAGCGTTTGAACGTCGTATCGACACCGTATTCTTGTTGCACCATGGCCCAATGTCGGGCCACCATCCCAGGCTGGGACGATGCGACCCTGCTTGTCAGACTGGCCTTTGCTGGCCCATAGGCTGTGTCCCCTTGAGCTCTTACATGAATCTTGGTTGCGTTGTCCAGGGCAGGGGTGAGACGGGCCTGAATCCTACTCGAGGCCTGGCCTGGCTGGCATCGGAGGGCCATTTTGCAGGGGAGCCTGTCCGTAAGACTACTTGTACTTGTACGATGAGAGGGTCGACAGCGATGAAGATTACCGCGAATATTAAATACAGCGAGCAAGGTCCTACAGGGCCTGAGACGTCGCACTCGGTCGTTTCTACGGAGGAGACACAGAGATAAATACAATAAAACCCGCAGACATGGCCCTGCCTTCTGGCTTGTTCACAGGCCTGACCTTGTTTGATCCGGAAGCCTTCCTATTTCAGAAGCAAGTCGAAGCATGAAGTAAGACAACGATGCATACAGAGTACGGAGTACGGAGCACTCCGTATTGCTGCATCCAACAAGAGACGTCTGTTGGGTGGCTGACAATCCGAGACGATCGAAACGCACATCTATGACAAGGACAGGCACGGGCACCAACACGCGCATGGAGTCGAAGTTGACCGAGCGGACGAGCAAAACATCGATCACGAGGAAAAGGAGAAAAAACCAGTGCAACACGCAAGAAAAGTGGACAACACGAGAGGCTGAAACATCAAGCACGGGATAAACGCTCAAGATAGGATGCGACGGGAAGCCGATGCCGAAGCAAATAAGCCGAAGGAGCAGATGAAGATCGAAAGAAAATAGATAACAATAAAAAAAAACCCAATCCATGCAGACGCACATGCAGATAGATGCAAGATGCAAGATGCAAAAAATAGACAAAATAGGATAACCCCAAAAAGAACCAACTTCGAAATCCAGGGTCCCCAAGAAGCGCCGAGAAATAACGCATGTTGGCAAAGTCCATGCTTCTCGTATTCTCGTCTTCCTCCCGCTTCTCCTTCCTTCTATACCTCCTCTTTTTCAATATCGTGGCTGTGCGAGTGCGTCTGTTCTATGCGCCTCTTTTGTGTTTCTTCCCAACAGCAACCTGGTTGTCGTGTGTTGGCCTTGTGCTGTGCTGGCCTCTCCGAGGATCGATGCGTTGTCAGGCTGTCGTGTTGTCGTGTTGTCGTGTTGTCTGTGCCTTGTAGCGGTGACGGTGTGCTCCGTACGAATACGGCGCACACAACATCCGGGGGTAGCCGCTCGTCGCGGGCACGCCTAAATCTTTGCCTTGACTGGGATGAGCATCTCACCGAGTCCGGATCCGCCATCGAAGATGTCCCGCTCGAGCGCGCGCGTGTTGACCTGTTGGGAGGGAGAAGAAACCAATGTTAGCATCACCCGTTGATGTGTAGTCGACCCCCGTTTGAGCTTCAGATCGATGCATCATCTATGATAGATCCATGATGGAGGAAGGCACTCACCAGTCGTGGGTTGAGGTCGCTGACCGTTTTGGCTCCGAGGAGCTTCATGCATGTCGCAATCTCGTCGCTCAGGACTGCAGAGAAAAGAGAATATTAGTAAGTGACCAACAAGAGAGGAGAAGTGATGAAGGCCGAAGAAGGCAGGAGAAGGATAGCATGGCCGCAGAAGGCCAAAGAAGGTCGACATACTCTGGAAGGTCCGCTCAACGCCACGCGAGCCGCCGGCGCCGAGTGCCCACAGCGCCGCCCGGCCGACACCAACAGCCTTGGCACCAAGGCACAGCGCCTTGACGACGTCCGTGCCGCGCTTGACACCGCCGTCAATCCACACCTCGATGTGGTCAAACACCTCGGGGCAGTACTTGCGGATCTCGAGCAGCGTGTGCATCGCCGGTGGCGCCGTGTCCAGCGCGCGGCCGCCATGGTTCGACAGGATGATGGCCTTGACGGTACCCGGGTGCTGTGCGGCGTACTGCGCCGCCAAAAAGGCGTCCTCGTGCGTCTGGATGCCCTTGAGCACAATCGGCAGGGTCGTGTTCTTGGCCAGCCACGGCAGGGTCGTGTGCCATGTCAGATCGGCCGCCGTGCCCCAGAACATCTGCTGGCCGATGCCGCCGCCGCCCGGCTTGCCCGCGCCCGGGTCCTGGTTCGCGGCAGCAAAGCTGGCGGCCGAGCCGAACTGCTGGCGCTCGTCGTCCTCGCGCTTGCCCGGAACCGGCGCGTCGAGAGTCAGGACAATGAACTTGTAGTACTTGTCGAGTTTCTGGACGCGCTGCAGCATTGCCTCGCTCTTGCGGCGGTCGTTTTGCACGTAAATCTGCCAGCCAAAGATCTGGCCCTCAGGCGCATCCGCCACAATCTGCTCGACGGTCATGCTGGCGTTGTGCGACACGATCTGCATGCCGCCGAAGCTGCTGATGCCCTTGGCGATGCCTGCCTCGCCGTCCGGGTGCGCCAGGCGTGCCATGGCGGCGGGTGACACGTAGAGCGGCAGGCCGACCTTGTGGCCAAGCAGCGTCGTGGTGGTGTCGCAGGCGGTGCAGTCGACAAAGACGCGCGGCCGCAACAGGATCTGGCGGAAGACGGTGTTGTTGAGCTTCTTGGACATGAGGTCGTCGCCGGCCGAGTAGTAGTACGACCACGCCTTCTTGGGCACCAGCTTGGTGGCCACCTCCTCGATCTCGTCCAGGTTCAGGAGGAACTCCATCGGTGGCGCCTCGAACTTCTTGTTGTTGCTGCCGTCATCGCCGCCGTTGCCGCTGCCGCCGCCGCCGCTCCCGCTACTGCTGGAGCCACCAACGGAGCTCTGTGCCGCCGCCGCATTGGCCTTCTCTTCGAGCCGCTTCAGGCTCGCCTCGTCGACCTTGCCGAGCAGGGCGTCGGGGCTCAGCTCGTCCAGCGTGCCAGGCGGGTGGATGGGGTCGAATTCTTCTGTGCAGTCCTTGCCGGCCAGCTGCAGGATGATGCGCGAGCCGCCGGGGTGCGACGGCAGGAACTCGGTCACGTCGTACACATTGCCGTAGAGGATGACCCAGCAGCTGTCCGCGGACGTGTGCTTCGCCACTGAACAGGGGGGGTTAGCATTCTGTGCGAGCTTGCGAGACAGGAATTGACAGCTGTCGTTCTTGGCCGACGTCAACAAAACTCACCTTCTTCGGCGTCGTAAATCTTAGCCATGCCAGACGGACAGGGGCGAGTGTTTCCAAACTCTGCCGGCAAAGGGATCATGGAAGGGAGAGGTGAGGTCGGGGAACGAAACAGAGAGAGAGAGAGAGAGAGGACGAGGGAGGGAGGCGGGAAACGAGGGGGGAGATGGAGCGACGAGAGTGGTGGAACACGAGCCGTGAGCTTTGAGATAGAGCGATTGTGAGGGGGGAAGATAAAAGGGCGAGGAAGGAACAACCGCGACACAAAAAGGTAGAGCACAAAACCGGTTGAGAAAAATGAAACGCAGAAGAAGAAGGAGCCAAAACGAATCGCAAAAAAAAGAAAAAAGACAAGAGAGACGACAGGAACGAAATGCAGACCGAACCGACAGCACCTTCGCCGCTAGACTGCGACCCAGGAACCGGGGAACGATACAGAGACCGACCGGGAATTCTACATCGTTTTCGTTATCCTGGAGGCATATTGCCGATGAGCGCATGAGCACAAAAGAGTCTGGCCCATTGGCGCGTTTGGCCTGCTTTTGCGGGGAATGCCATGCGTGCTATTGGGAGGATGAAAGCTGCAAACCCACTGCAGCCCACTATCGTCCACTTCCAGCCTCCCCAACCGCCTGGAGATGCCGCGTCTACCTGCCCTCTCGGCACCAATTTGTCCGAAGCGTGGCGGTCCATAGCTCTTTCTGTGTCGGGTTCTTTCTTTCTTTCGTTCTTTCGTTTTTTAATCTTTTGTGTCTTCTGGTTCTTTCCTCATTCTGTCTGGCTCCTTCCTCGCGTGCTCTTGGCCGTGCTCCCTTTCGTCTCTCTTTCCGTTTTCCCGTCTTTCCAGGCTTTGCTTGTCCCGCCTTGAATCGTGCTCCAGATCCAGTAAAATTTTCCGGCATGGAAATAGGAGGACGGCCTAGAACTAAAGTCTGGTGACGCCCAAACGCACCTAGAAAAGTCACACATTCTTCCATTTCAGCAATTTCTTCCGCTGGCCGTGTTGATCTTCCACCAGCACAATTCAATGGATGGGCCTGTGATTTACCTGTATTTTTCCTTCCGGACAAATTCGAGCAGCCTCTCCTCGAGCTACTGGTAGTAAAATCACGGCCAGAAAGTGAACAGGGTGGACCAGGCACGCCTCACCACAAAGGTGCTGCTCTCCGCTGTCGGAGAAACTCACCATTCGCCGCATTGGCACCATTACACCACTTTACTCTTCCTGCGGTCAAGGACGAGTCCTGGCGGCGTATTTATTGAAGGCGACTATGCCAAGACAATGGTCCCCCCCGTGGTTTCGAAAGATCACCAGAAATTGCGAGGCCATTAAGATCGAAACATTCTGGCCAAACACACAATCAATTGCTGTGTCACGGCATATGATTCTTGATATCTAATACGCCAGTAATAAATCAATGTTGTCGCCATGCTCGAAAACAAAGGGAGCAAAACCAAGAGAATACATTCCGTTACTCCAGAAGATAAAGACCAATCCTTGCAGTGGACCGCTCAGTCAAATCTTGTCTTGCGCTTTCCTGTCGTCGTTGCTGTTGCCGGTGTCCCTGACCGACTGGCCCGTTCGCTTCCGTCGTGACCGCCACCACCAATTCCAGGTGTTGATGACGTCGACGCGGCTGAAGACACAAACTCCACACGCTCGCCAGGAGCGCGGGCCCGCTGCTTCGATGCATCTTCTTGCAGACGCCGTAGTGATCGCCGGTAGGCCTCGGGTGGAAACGCTGCCGGATCCCACACGTCGAGCGGCAGGGTCGTGGCATACTGTGCGGAGACGAGGGCCGTGTCCACCGGCTTGTCCGCCTTTTGCTTGCTTTTAAGGCTGCTGCTACCACCGCCCTCGTCCTCCGCGGCGTCTGGGTCACTACCACCCCACGCATTGGCCGGCATGCCCACAAACGTCATCAACTTGTCCATGAGGGCTGGGTTCTTCATGGCGTCCGACTGGGCAAGCCGTGCGTTGAAATGTGTATCCCGCTTCTGCTTGAGCTCTAGGAACGTTGCAAACTTCTTGTTGAGCGCCGCAAGCGCAGCCGCCGAAGTGGCTGCCGCATCAGGATCGGGGCTGCCCGGAATATCAAAGTCGGGTACGCTCGGCATCGTCAGCTGGCGGACGGCTGCGCGCTCGGCCGAGTGAGGCGAGAGTGGCGGTTCGTTTGGGTCACCGTTTGTGCCGTAGTCGCCCATGTCGTCGCCGTCGTCGTCTTCTGCTGCATCGTCGAGTGCTGGTGGCCGGCTCGGACCAAAGACATCACCCCCGGGTGCTGGCCCCAGGGCGGGCCCTAGAGCTGGTCCTTGTGCAGGTCCTTGTGCAGGTCCTGGTACTGACTCTGGGGCTACTGGCCTACTATCGGCATCGTCGTCTACTGCTCCCGAGCCGGTCGCTGGTAATGGCTCGTCTATCCTTGGACGGTCTTTTGGCGGCTTTGCTTGATTCCCGTCATTGGTCACGGTTGGACGTGACTTGCTTTCGTCTACAAAGGTTGTTAGTTTTCTGCACCCCTCGCCAGAGTCCATGAAAAAGACCCGTCTCTTACCTTCTGTAGATACCCCACCATTTGTTGTGCTTTGGCCAGTACCTTTGCCTTTCGGCTACAACGTGAGCACGAAGTTAGTAAACATCATCGCGCATGTAACACCAGTGAATGTTCGTGAATGAAAAAGCCCTGAGCTCGTCCCCAGTTTGCGAAGACATACCGGTGTCTGCACTTCTGGCTCTTCACGGCCGTCACTCTCGTCGGCGCTACTATCGTACCCAACGAGACCAGCCATTTTGACTGAAATTCGCAAAGAATTTTGTAAAAATTCAATGTTCCTCAGCTTTGTGAGCTCGGAATGTCGTGAATGAAGACGCGGTTGTGGAGAGACGACGAGTGTGATGCACACGTGACTTTACATAATCATTATTACTAGGCTCTGCGTTTAACTCAACCGCCCCCTTTCGAGCCTACAGCCCGGCACTAGTTCCTGCCTTAGGCAGAAACCACCTCCTAAGAGGCAACAGCTGGGACGCGAAGCTGTGGCAGTGAGCTACGCCATCCAGCCCGTACCTGCCTGAGAACGTGCAGCTTTGAAACGAACAGCCATTGCCATCATCCATCACGAACCAGCGACTTTACTTTGACGACACGACTCTTTCATTGCATCCTACATCCGTTCTACGCATTCCGTCTCTGGCATATTCGACTCGACTTTCTCTCCACCTCCTTCAATCCCCCCCAAACAAGCACACCATGGATCACACACCGCAAGCTTGGGGTCGTGTATGTTGACGATGTTTTCCCTGCCGGGCCGCTACGAGCTGACTGATGCTAACCTTGTCTTCTCTTACTCTGATAGCCCCGCGATGATGTCTACGGCGCCTACGATGCCTCCTACCTGACCAGCAACGGCCCCAAGCAGGCAACACAAGCACCCATCGTGACCGGCACGTCCGTCATCGCCCTCAAGTTCAAGGGCGGCGTCGTCATGGCCGCCGACAACCTGGCCTCGTACGGCTCGCTCGCCCGGTTCACGGATACCCACCGTCTCCGCCAATTCGGCAAGCAGGCCGTCGTCGGTTTCAGTGGTGACGTCTCCGACATGCAGTTCCTCGACCGGCACCTCAACAACCTGGAGATCCAGGAGTCGTACAGCCACGAGGGCGACGAGCAGCCCGAAGACGAGGACGACGAGGAGGACGACGACGAGGAGAAGAAGAACAAGGGCCTCAACGCCGCCAACCTCCACACCTACCTCGGCAAGCTGTTCTACGGCCGCCGCAACAAGTTCGACCCGCTGTGGAACCAGGTGCTGGTGGCCGGGTTCGACAACAACGACGACGTGTTTTTGGCGTGCGTGGACCTGCGTGGCACCACCTACTCGGCGCCCAGCCTGGCTACGGGCTACGGCGCGGCACTGGCGCAGCCGATCATGCGGCGCGTGGCGGAGACGGAAGAGCAGGCAGCGGAGCTGACACAGGAGCAGGCTATTGAGGTGATCAAGGAGTGCATGAAGGTGCTGTACTACCGCGACGCGCGCAGCTTGGACACGTACAGCCTGGCGATTGTGACCAAGGGCGGCGGCGTGAAGGTGTCGACGAACGAGAAGCTGGAGAAGCAGAGCTGGGCATTTGCGGAGCGCATCCGGGGCTACGGCACACAGACGGTTTAGGACACCGACGAAGATAGACACAGGGACCGCAGAGGTGGCGGCGGTACCGGTGGTGTTGGCAACAGCAGTGCCGGCCGAGGCGGGAGCAATGTGAGCAGCGGCGGAAACAGTGGCACCGGCAGCGGCTCTAGCAGCAAAGGCACGAACAACAGTCCCATTCGCAAGGGCAGTCTGACGTATTTCAGTGGCTTGGGCTACATCCGCACGTCTCCGCCCAAAAACGAGTTGGACGAGCGGGAGGTGAGATAGTAGGATACGATGCGAACAAGCTCTACGAGAAAAAAACCAACAAAGTCATGTACAACTAACTAGCCGAAATTAATGTTACTTTATTCATCAATTTTTAATGGTCTTTGTGATACCTTGACGTGAGATGCACATCGAAACATCGAAATATCAGCAAGTTGGTAACAAAAAAGAAATTGAGACATGAGACTTTTCTTCATTTATATTTATTTCAAGTAAATAAGAGAGACACAAGCAAAAAAGGCCATGAACGTGAATGAAACAAATAACCAAGAGCTTGATAAGAGGAAACATCAAAAACCGAGACCTAAGAAAACAAAGAAAATCATGTCATCCGAGCCCGCTTATCTCTACATCGCTTGACTTTGCTTCCGTGATCCTTCAAAGACGCTTGCTATATAGCCAACGGTCTCGCCCCAAAAACAAGAGGCTTCCCTGATGTATTAAATCTTTGTTTTCGGAACAACCCAAAACAAAAACGGTAAAATCCAACTCCTGTACAATATGGTATCATCCTGCCGATTTGTTTTCGGTCCTTTCCCATCTTACTCCACTGTCACGGACTTGGCCAGGTTGCGCGGGAAGTCCACGTTGAGGCCCTCCAGGACAGCAAGCCAGTAGGCAATGAGCTGCAGGGGAATGACGTTGAGGATGCCCTGCAGAACGTCGACGGTCTGGGGGATCTCGATCTTCTCGGCCTGCGAGGTCTGGAACTCGACATCGGCGGGGTTGCAGATGACGATGGGCTTGCCGCCACGAGCAATGACTAAGTGTGTTAGTTATTGTCACAAACAAACTATGTTGACAAATAGAAGGGGTTAAACATACCTTGCTGGTAAGCGTTGAGCGACTTCTTGAACAGGTCGTCGCGGGTTAGGATCATGATGATGGGCAGGTTCTCGTCAACCAGCGCCAGCACGCCGTGCTTCAGCTCGCCAGACATGACGGCCTCGCAGTGCAGGTACGAGATTTCCTTGATCTTGAGGGCACCCTCCAGCGCGGTGCTGAACTGCGAGCCACGGCCGAGCAGCAGCAGCGACTTCTGGTTCTTGAACTTCTGCTCGCACATGTCCTTGATGGCCTCGTTCTGGGTGAGCACCGACTTGATCTGGCCCGAGATGTTGGCCAGGCCCGCGATGATCTCCTCGCGGCGCTGCTGCTTGCTGGCGCGGTCCTCGCTCAGGGACAGCGCGAACATGAGCATGGCAATGAACTGCGAGGTGTACGCCTTGGTGGAGGCGACACCGATCTCGGGGCCGGCGTTGACGTGGACACCGCAGTGGGTCAGCAGCGAGATGGACGAGCCGACCACGTTGACGATACCGACAGTCAGGGCGCCGCGCTCCAGGCAGTAGCGCAGGGCCAGCAGCGAGTCGGCAGTCTCACCCGACTGGGACACGAACACGCAGGTGTCGTCACGGAAGACGGGTGCTTGGCGATCGAGGAAATCGGACGCCAGCTCGACGGCAATCGGAATCTCGGCCAGCTCCTCAAAGGCACCGCGCACGGCCATGCAGCTGTGGTACGAGGTACCGCAGGCAATGAAGATGATGCGGCGACACCGGCGAATCGTAGAAATGTACGACCGCAGGCCACCCAGGGTGACCTTCTTGTTCTCAACATCCAGGCGACCACGCATGGTGTTTACAACGGACTCGGGCTGCTCGAAGATCTCCTTCTGCATGAAGTGTTCGAACTTGCCCTTCATGATCTCCTGCAGCTCCAGCTCCAGGGTCTGGATGGTGCGGACGTTGGAGCTGCCGTCGGCCTTCTTCAGGCGGTGGATGTTGAGCGAGCCCTCGTGGATGTGGGCAATGTCGTCATCCTCCAGGTACATAACCTTCTTGGTGTGCTCAATGATGGCCGAGGGGTCGGACGACAGGAAGAACTCGGTGGGCATGGGCATGCCGTCGTCGGTCATGAACGCGCGTGACTGCGAGCGGTGCAGCAGCGACTTGTCGGGGGCAGCCAGGCCGCCGGCGGCGGACTCAGGCGACAGCAGGCTGTTGCTGGAGACACCGGCCTTCTTGAGGGCCACGTTCTGCGAGGCAGTCTCGGCCGGCAGCGGGTTGCTGTCGTCGGCGTACTCGACGTCGACAAAATCGACCTTCATGCGCTTCTGGGTCTTGACACCAATGACGAGGGGCGAACCCTTGCGGGCGGCAATGACCTCATGGGGGTAGTGGACGGACTTGATCAGCAGACCGTAGGCACCCTCGAGCTCGCAGATGACGGCCTTGGCCAGGTCGGTGAAGGCCAGGTTGGGGTGCTGGTCGTAGATGTACTTGGCCAGCTTGGCAATGCACTCGGTGTCGGTCTCGGTCTCGAACTTGAAGCCCTTGCTCTCGAGGAGCGTCTTAAGCTCCTTGTAGTTGGTGATGATACCGTTGTGGACAATGGCGAACTCCCAGGTGGGGTCGGACCGGTGAGGGTGGCAGTTCAGGCGGGATGGCGTGCCGTGGGTAGCCCAGCGGGTGTGTGCAATACCGCAGTGGGAGTCAAAGACCTTGGTCTGGTCGAGGTGAGCCTCATCGATCAGCTCGCGGAGCTTGGCGACCTTGCCAACCTCCTTGAAGGCGAACACCTCGTTCTTCTTGTTGCCATCGACGGCGAGGCCGGCCGAGTCGTAGCCGCGGTATTCCAACCGAGACAGACCTGGTGAGGGGAAGAAAGTATGAGTTAGCGCAGGATCGTGGGAAAAGAAAGTATTGTTTGGCAAAAGCAAGTGAGCCTACCGTTGACGAGTGTGTCGACGATGAACTTCCGGTCCTTCTCCACCAGGTAGTTGACGTAGCCGAAAATGCCACTGCCATAAGAAGCTTGTTAGCGAGCTGAAACTGTGCTCTCCAGTGTAGCTTTCGAGCGGGCTGCTGCCATTGGCAAGTGCAACCAAGCACCAAGCACATTGTTGCAGTAAGAACGCGGGAGCGGTGAGCGGGAGCATACGTACCACATCTTGCCGGATTCTCAGGCGAGGGTGCGAATTTGTGTGTTGTTTGCGAGGTCGTGAGAGACGGCGAGTGGAAGAAAAAGGCGGGCGAGGCTGAACGTAGGTGGGAAATGGAATGCCGGTGCCCGGACTTGAAAATGGAAAGAGAGGATGAATGGAAAGAGAGCAAAAGAGAGGAAAGAGCGATGTAGCGACAACGCAAATTTAAGTAGGAAGCAGGACGGGAAGGAAGGAGGCAAGAACAGAGAATACGGGCTAGTAAGGAGCGGGATACGGGACAAGGAAAAAGAAGGCAGGAGCAGACGAGGATTTATGGAAAAGAGGGAAGGAGAGGAATAGAAAAGGTGGAGGCCACTTCAATGTGGAATGGGGAATCCGTGTTTGGTGTTTGAGAGCTAAAAAAAACCACAACAGCAACGGTCAGCAAGCAAGGTTCCTGAGCAGGGCAGAAAACAGCCTTGGCTGGGTTTTGGAGGCGGTGGTGGTGGGTGAGCACTGGTGGGGAGCTAGGTTCAGGGGCAGGAGGGAGGGGTGAGGGGGGTGAGAGGGGTGAGCACAGTGTGTGGTGGAAGCTGGGCATTGGATAGTGTGGTGCGCGGCGAGCGGCAGCTGTGGAGGCGAAACGCCGCCTCCCAGCAACGAAAAGGACAGAACGCGGGAAGCGGCGACTGGTATCTTCGGACTACGAGGACTTGTGTAAGGACTTGTGGAAGATGGTGGTCTGCACTTTGGCACGGAAGGAGCAAGTGGCCGCGGTAACAGTATTACGGAGTATGACAGAATATAACGAAGGAGCGGAGCTGTCATAATACGAATGCTGTCTGTCCTCCGGCAAGCATCTCAGGGACTCAGGGGCGCATCCTGGCTGTACTTGTACGCACACCTATCTTACGGTACTCCGTGCGAAGAGGCTAGCCAGCAGACAGGCAGAAAGACGCGACAAAGCCCAGACCAGCCAACAAACCCCAACAAAGCACCGCTTGGGGGAAAGGGATACACAAGAGCGTGGAGGGGGGGCAGGAAACAAAGAACACCGCGAACAACATAATGGAAAGGAGCCAATGGACGACAAAAGCCAACGCAAACAAATCCAGCATGCGGAGTAATCACTCTGTACGATACACAATGGGGGAAAGAGCGAGACGATGAGGCCCCAAAACCCTCAACCCAAAACACAACTGCAATATCTCAAAGGGGAAGGCTGGTCCCACGTGCTGACAGCCTCAGTCCTCAGCCTATGGGCTCTCAGCCTATGGTTGCTGTTTTGGGCGATGGTCTGGCCAGACCAGGGACACCGTGCCGTCCAATCAGCCGCTCTATCAAGACGCAGCCCAGAGTGCGGTGAGAGGAAGCACCGCGAAGCCCTGCGAAGCCCTGTGCCGTGCATCGTTGTTCATCGCCGTGCATCGACGGGCCCATCCTTCATCCTGTCCGCTCATCACAGCCATCAAGACCCGGTCTGTTCATCCCAACTCGTGTTGTGTGTTCGCCTCACTGGTCCAGTTGGCCACATTCTCCATTCTTGCGTCAGAAGGGACCGTCGGTTCCTGGATGCCCCTGTTGCTACAGGCTACCGAAAGCGCAGCGCTGACGCTAGCGACCTTTTGGGGGGTTGTGTGGCTCCGTGGGCTGTTTTTAGATCTTTTCGATCTCGCTAGCTCTGTCTCGTTTTGTTTGTGTCGTTTGTTCGTTTGTTCGCGAGCATTCCTTCGCAATGTGGACACCGCGCCGGCGTTTCTTTTTCTTCGCGCGGTTCTTGGCGTCTGCCCGTTCAGTGCTTTGACGGTGCGCCTGACAGCAGGAGGCAGGACGGACAAAGAGCAATTCACGATGGACAAAGTGTAAAGGGACCTTCATGGGCTCCACTTCTCAAAAAGAGGCATTCGCGGAAACTGTCAATGCCAAAGGGGCCGCCTTCGAGACGATCGTCATTGCCGTGTGTTTTGCTGCCTTTTGGCTCTGCCTTCTCGACTTGCCTTTTGCCGTCCTTTGCGTCTTCTGTCGCTTCAAGCTTCACGGGCTGTCCGGCCCTTTCTCCATCTCCAATTTGCCCCTTTTTTGTACCTGCGTCCCTGTGTCCCTGCTTGCGAGCTTGTCGCCGCCGTCCCGGCTATCTGCACGGCCAAGACGAGAAATGCTATGACGAGCATGCCCGTATTGATCGAGCCTAATCGTTAGCGCACGCTTTTTTCTTCACGGCACTCGTATTGCCTCCACCGTTGGACGGCAACGCCTCCTGGCCTTGGCTCGGCCTGGACCAGCCCACTCTTCCAGGCACAGCCCCCTTTTTGACTTCTGACAAGCGATCACAGCCCCTCGGGTATTTGATTTTCTGGGTTGTTCTTTTTTTAAGCAATGCACTTGTTTTCTATATAATCCCAATGCGGAATTGATCTGATAATTGATGGAGCTGGCAAAGAAGACGGAAAGTGAGGAGATGGCGATAATGGTGAGAAAATAACAACATGAGAGAGGAACGCCTCACAGCTGATGGCAAAGCGATCAAGGGTGGTGAAAGGAAGGCGTCGACAAGACAAGGAGGCGACAGCGTGAATAAGGTGGCCACATATGACAACTACTTCCTACGAGGCAAACTAAATGAACATAATAAGATAATTCGACAAGGCTGGCAGTGGGAGAAATCCGGGCATCGGATGAAAGAAAAAGAACTAGAATCTTGAGTGAATAGGGAAAAAAGAACAAAAGCAATATTTTGATAAATAATTGTATGATAAATAAATAAAGAAAATCGCGAGAAGACAATAAAAATACACTGCAAATAAACCCAAGCTTTGGCTACATTAATGATTATTATGGTAAGGTTAAGCAAAAAATAACAACGCTTATAAATGTTGACATCTCCATCAGTCATTGTAAGATAAACATAAGAGGAAAAAAAAAAGAAAAACAAAAAAATAAACACGACAAGAAAGGGATTCGAACCCTCGCTCCCGAAGGAACGGGCTTAGCAGGCCCGCGCGTTAACCACTCCGCCATCTTGCCATTTGCTTGCTTGTTGCTTGCTGATTACAAATTTGACTTATTAGTGTCATTAAGTATGGAAGGGCGTCATAATTTGCTACTGGATCCCCACCAACGCGGCAGCTGTGTACGGAGTACGGACGTACTTGCCCGTGTTTTCAGCTGCCCCTTTTCGAGTTTCCCCCACTCTCACGTGCTCTCCCACCATAAGTACTACGTACGACGAACAAAGTACACGATTTTACTTTCGCAACATCATTCATTTGTCGACACTTGCGGGCTACGAGATACGACGAACTACACCTGGGCAATACGATCAACATTTGAAGATGTCTGAATCAATACACGCACTTGCTACACATTTGAGGGTACTCGAATGCGACACGGATGCTAGCTCTCCCACGACACGTGGAGCTAGCACCATGGCTCCGCATCACGACGATCCTTATGATGTACGAGTACGACATGAAACGACACAGCACGAAACAAACGAGCCATGATGAGCACGCATCTATTATGGATTAAATTATAGGTAAAAAGTATGTATAGAAGATGAGAAAAAAAAGGCTAGAAAATAAGCCGGTTAACACCCAGTGTCCATCAAACAGCTGAACACAAACTACTTTACAGCATGATAGCGGCCAGAAGGGTGCCGAAGAAGACGCCGACAAAGGCGAGCTGGCCACGGCTGGCGGCAGCAGTAACAACGGTCGTCGGGTTAGTGGCGTACGACGTGGTGGCCGAGCCGCCCGAGGTGCTGTTGCCAGAACCGCTGCCGGAGCCCGAGCCCGAGCCCGAGCCCGAGCCAGAGCCAGAGCCGCTGCCCGAACCAGATCCAGAGCCCGAACCAGAGCCGCTGCCGGAACCGCTGCCAGAGCCAGAGCCCGAGCCGGAGCCCGAACCAGAGCCAGAGCCAGAGCCAGAGCCAGAGCCAGAGCCTGAGCCGGAGCCCGAGCCGGAGCCCGAACCGGAACCAGAGCCGCTGCCGCTGCCTGAGCCCGAACCGCTGCCCGAACCGGAACCAGAGCCGCTGCCAGAGCCGCTGCCAGAGCCCGAGCCAGAGCCCGAACCGCTGCCAGAGCCACCAGTCGGGGTGGAGGTCTCCGAGACGGGGCAGACGGTGGTCGTGACCGAGTAGACAATGGTGGTCACATGACCGACAGGGCAGTCGGTGACGGTGGGCGCGCACGACAGAATCGTGGACGTCGTGGTGGAAAAGATGGTCGAGGTGGTGTAGCCCGACGCCGGCACGGAAGAGGCCGAGGCAGAGGCAGAAGCAGAAGCAGAAGCAGAGGCAGAAGCAGAAGCAGAAGCAGAAGCAGAGGCAGAGGCAGAGGCAGACACCGACGCAGGAGTGGACGAGGGCGAGCCAGAGCCAGAGCCCGATGCGGACTTGGTCGGGCCACCGCAGCCGCTGGCGGAGACGCAGTCGCACACGGCGCTGACAGAGCTGAGGACAGCCAGACCGACGTCGAAGCCACAGTCACCGAGCACGCAGTTGACGGTAGCGTTCTGGATACCAGCGGCGTTGGCACACTGGCAGTTGTAGTCACCGGCCACACAGCCGGCGTTGGTGACGGCAGCGGAGTTGATGCAGCCGGTGGCGCAGGCCGGGACGGCAGAGATCTGAGCACCACAGGGCGTGCACACACCAGTGCCCGAGGCAGAAGCGCTGGCCGAAGCCGAAGCCGAAGCTGAAGCCGAGGCCGAAGCGGAGGCAGAGGCCGATACGGAGGCCGGGGTCGACGAGGCCGAGCCAGACGAGGCCGACTTGGTCGGGCCGCCGCAGCCGCTGGTGGAGACGCAGTCGCACACGGCGCTGACGCTGGCCAGGACATCGAGGCCGACGGCCAGACCGCAGCCACCGAGCACGCAGTTGACAGCAGCGCCCTGGATAGCAGCGGCGTTGGCGCACTGGCAGTTGTAGTCACCAGCAGCGCAGCCAGCGTTCGTCACGGCGGCGGAGTTGATGCAAGCAGTGGCGCAAGTCGGGACAGCCGATATCTGCGTGACGCAGTTGCTGCAGACGGGAGTGCCTGAAGCCGAGGCAGAGGCAGAGGCAGATGCAGAGGCAGAGGCAGACACAGAAGCTGAGGCTGATGCAGAGGCCGACACGGAGGCGGGGCTCGACGACGGAACCGACGAGGCAGAGGCAGATGCCGAAGCACCGCCACAGCCGCTGGCCGACACGCAGTCGCAGACGGAGCTCACGGCGGGGAGAACGTTTAGGGCGGTGTCGAGGCCGCAGCCGCCAATCACGCAGTTCAGGGCAGCGTTCTGGATAACATCAGCCGACGCGCACTGGCAGGTGTAATCGCCAGCAACGCAGCCAGCGTTCGTCACGGCGGCGGAGTTGATGCAATCCGTGGCACACGCGGGCACGGCGGTAATCTCCGCTGCACAGTTGGTGCAGACGGGCGTGGCCGAGATCGACACCGAGGCGGAGGCTGAGCCCGAAGCGGAAGCCGAAGCGGACGCAGAGGACGACGCAGCCGAGACCGAAGCCGAGGCAGATGCAGAGGCAGAGGCCGAAGCCGAAGCAGAGACGGAGGAACCCGAGGCGGAAGCTGAGGCAGAGACCGAGGCAGGTGCCGACGACGAGCCCGACGGCGAGGCCGAGGCACCACCGCAGCCGCTGGCCGACACACAATCACAGACGGAGCTCACGGCCGGGAGAACGTTCAGGGCGGTGTCGAGGCCGCAGCCACCGATAACGCAGTTCAGGGCAGCGTTCTGGATGACGTCAGCGGACGCGCATTGGCACGAGTAATCGCCAGCAACACAGCCGGCGTTCGTGACAGCAGCCGAGTTGATGCAGTCCGTGGCGCAGGCGGGCACAGCCGTGATTTCGGCCACGCAGTTGGAGCAGACAGGGGTGGCAGAGATCGAGATGGAGGCAGAGGCCGAGGCGGAGGCCGAGGGAGACGACGAAGCGGCTGAGACCGACGACGAAGCAGCGGAAGCGGAAGCGGAAGCAGAAGCGGAAGCGGAAGCGGAGGCCGATGCCGAGGCCGAGACCGATGCGGGAACCGACGACGACGAAGCAGACGCCGACGCCGAGGCACCACCGCAGCCGCTGGCGCTAACACAGTCGCACACGGAGCTAACGGCCGGCAGGACGTTAAGAGCCGTGTCGAGGCCACAGTCGCCAATGACGCAGTTCAAGGCCGCATTTTGAATAACGTCAGCGGACGCGCACTGGCACGTGTAATCGCCCGCAGCACAGCCGGCGTTCGTGACAGCAGCAGAGTTGATGCAGTCTGTGGCACAGGCGGGCACAGCCGTGATTTCGGCCACGCAGTTGGAGCACACCGGGGTCGCAGGGGCGGAGACGGAAGCGGAGGCAGAGGCAGAAGCCGAGCCGGCCGACGAAGAGGCCACTGACGGCGACGAGGCCGGGGCTGAGGATGAGGGCACCGAAGAGGGGGCCGACGAGGGCGAGGCAGGGGCCGACGAGGGGACAGACGACGAAGCAGCCGATGACGAGGCGGGGACCGACGAAGGAACGGACGAGGGCGAGACGGGCACCGACGCGGAGGAGGAGGCGGCGCCACAGCCGCTGTCGGTAATGCACAGGCAGACGGAGCTAACGGCCGGCAGAACATTGAGGGCGGTAGCGAAGCCGCAGCCGCCAATGACACAGTTCAGGGCGGCGTTTACAATGGCGGCAGAATTGGAGCACTGGCAGGGGTAGTTCGCGTCGGCGCAACCAGCGTTGGTGACGGCGGCCGAGATGATACAGTCCGTGGCGCAGGCGGGCACGGCGTTGATGGAGGCCGAGCAAGGGCCGCAGGCCGGCGGCACGATGGACTGGGCGAGCACGGCGCTGCTGCCCATGAGGGCGGCAAGCACAGACGACTTCATGGTGGGCAAGAGGGGGGCGGACGACGACTAGGGAGAGAATATCTCTTTCAAAAAACGAGTGACTGAATTATAAAATTAAAACGGAGGATGAACACAACAACTTCTCTTTGTGTGTTTGTCGAGTCAGGCTGCCGATCCGGGGAAGACAAGGGGGATAAGGCAGGCGAGAGAGGGAGAGGAAGCGGGAGAGACGACGGGGAAGAGCACGCCACGGGCCTGGCCTTCTTATATGCATGCATCCGTGGTCCTGGCCGGTGCGGCCGGTCTGGGCCATGGGCCATATGGGAGGATGGGGCTACGATCATCCTCCTCGAGAGAGAAGGTACCCTTTTTCTCTCGTCCTCGTCTCCTGCACTACCACCACATGCATGGGGCAGGCATTCCAACCGTCTCCGGCGCACCCAGAAGAAGCGGGGGAAAGTGGTCTGGCTAGCAACTAGTAGGGAAGACAAGGAAGAGGAAGGCAGGACAAGAGAAGGAAAAGGGACAAGAAGGGCGGGTTGGGACGGACGGGAGAATGACTCGCTCGCGAAGACTTTGGACGACAGACCGGGGGGTGGGAAGAAGGATGAACGGCGAAGGAAAGAAAGAGGAGGGAGGCGTGTATCGGGGCGTGTATTCTTGCACGAGTCTTGGAAGGAGCGATACGACGTCTGCTCGTTTGCGCGCGCGGATGCGTCAAGCTGAAGGTCCTCGGGTTGTAAGCTTGCTGGCCAGCTGCTAGCGAACGACTCGTGCAAGTCCAGGGCAGGCCAGGCAGGTGGAGGTGGAGGTGGAGGAGGACGTTGAAGGTGTGGATATGTCGTGGAGAGAGAGCATGGAGCATGGAGGAGGATAGTCAGCGTCACGGTGGAGTGGTTGACCCCTGCTTGGTCTTGTCGTCCATTGGGTCTTCTTAGGGCGTGACGAAAAAAAGTCAAATTTCTGCATGGCCAGGCCCACAACGTTGCTTCTTGCCTCCTCCTCCTCACGCAGAAACACGCAGAAATGTCCCAAATTGGCGGACGGACGACCTGCCCAAAGCGGAGTGTCCATGCCGCGGAGCAGGGGAGGCACTCCTTTGCTTTCTTTTGGTGTCTCTCCTCCCATCTGTTATTTGTTACCTGTCCCTTTCTTTCCTTTTTTGGCCTTTCTCTCTCTCAGACGCCCGTCTCTCACTGCCACTTCCCTGCACTTTTACGTCGTCTACCGCCAAGACATGCACGACCACTCCAGTCTACGCCGTATCCGTCCTGGGCGGCGCCGCTTGTTGACGTCCTGTTACGAGATATCACATGTTTGGCCGTGAAGGACAAGCTTTTTCTTCACTTTTGCTGCTAATCTGTTGGTGTTCTTCGGCGCAATCGTGGCACGATGCAAGCACACTTACGATATGTGGCCATGCTTTGTGTGTCTGACCTTGGTGTGCCTTATATCCGTATTGGTACATGAGAGTCATCTTGTTGCCGTATCTAGGCATGGAGAAGTATCCCGCACATGGCATTACCTTTTCGACGTCTGTTCCGTCCTTATTCTTACCTTTTGATTTCTTCTTTGTTGTCGTGAGGTTGGCTTGGCCCGGTCTTTGGCCCTGTTTGGACCCCCCCCCCCCCCCAATTGTGCCTTGTTTACGGCGTCTGCCTCCTGGGTGCAACCCGTATTGAATTATTGAATAAGGACTGCATAGGGCTGTTGACAAAAAAAGCAGGATTTTGTAAAGTCTTCTGCTTCTGGCTTCTGGGCGGAAAACCGGGTTGCTCGAGGAGTCCATGGTGGCAAGCCCATGCCCCAATTGAAGACTGACGACGCTTTTATTCGTTTTCGGCATGCGGCGTACTTTCGGGGCCATTGTTACGTACGATTTATTTGTGTTTGTGAGAAAGTCGTTTTGTCTGTTCTTCGAATTCTTTGAATTCTTTGAATTCTTTGAGGTTTTCCATTCCTTAAAACAGCCGCCGTCTACCGTTCGAGGTCACCATATGAGTATTTTCTCCGTCCAACAGGAAAGGGTTGCTTTGCTATTAGGCCAAGGGGCCGTAATATCCGATGCGGAATCGATGCTATGCTGGTCCTTTTTTTCTGATGTCCGTCCTTTTGTTCTCTGTTTTCTCCCTCTTTTCTCGTCCTTGTTTGAATTTTCGACCCCCTTTTCTCCCCCGTCTTTTCTCCTCTTCTCCCCTTTCCCTTGCCCGTCGAACCCGTTCCCTCGAGTTTAGTTCAGTGAGGAGTGTCTCTTTTTCCATTTCTCTCTGGAGATTCCATTTTAGCGCCCTTGTATGTGTGCCTTTTTTGTTCGGGAACAATCGACCCGACCTACTACGTACTACTCTTAAAATGGGCGCCAGGAGAAAAAAAAGAAGGCGAATGCACTGTCCAGTACGGAGTATTCTGAGAAAAAAAGGGTGAGAACTGAGAGTGAGAATTCCCCTGTTCATCCTTGCGCTTTTCCCCTGTTTATCCCTCCCCCTAGCCATCCCTGTCGGTGGCATCCCGTCGTACTCCATACTCGAGGTATCGTACTTCTGCCTGCCCTGTCCAGGACCTGCGCCGCCTTTTTCTGTCCTTTCAGGCTTGTGCCAGCTTTGCATGCTTTGTTTGCATGTTATTTGCCATCATGGAGATTGAAGCTCGTCAAGGTTCATCCAAGGTGGTGTGCCAATGGTTCCCCAAACTGGGAATTGGGCCACCCCCCTCCTCCCTCCCTCCTCCGCGTTCTGTTCTCAAAATAATTCCGTCTGCAGTAGTGGGCGGAGACAAATGACTCGGGCTTTTTGAGGGGAGAGGCCAGCCATGAAGAAGAAAGAAAACGACGTCGACGATGAGAGGGGGCAAAAAAGCAAAAAAGAATCGTGCCACCGTGCCGCATAAGCTTTTCGGCCCTCCACCCCCAGTCCCCGGCATCCTTTCGTGTCATCCTGGTGCGGTGCCATCGCTGGTAGCGTTGCAACCCAAGCCTCATTTGGTTATGAAAAGCGGGGGTGGGCTCTTATGCTTCTTCACATGCTTGAGCCGGGTTCTTTTTTTGTTTTTGCTTCGTGAAGGTTTCCTCTTCAGAGTGAGAGAGGCTCTTGGTGGACTTGAGGCCGGAAGGCCGGGCGGGGCAAGGCGCACAACAAAGGAGACGCCGGGAAGAGGCCAGGAAAAAGAACGCAAGAAAGGCAGAGAAAGCAGAAAAAGCAAATACAGCGCGATGAAAAAGGACCAAATGCAAACCAAAACACGAGCAGTGGATAAGAAAGAGTGTGGGTGGCTCGATGTGGGTGTGAGTTGAGGAAAATTCGCTTGTGACGGCAACAATTGAGCCTCAGAGGTCGATTGACGTGAATTGAATGAAGGCATTTCAAGACTTCACGATGTTTTTGTGTCAATTGAACTCTGTCGCGCCAATTGTGCATCGATCGACACAAGGTGATCTGCACAATGGATAGGCACAGTTGCCAAATGGATTGTTGTCAACTATAAATATAACGGGCGGGCGCGATGGGCGGATGGCGGATGGCGGGCGATGGCGAGCGGCGATTGCAAGACATGCTGGAAGAATGCAGGGAAGGAGCTGGGGCGCACTTTCCCTGGGTGCTGTGTGGACGCTGGATCGTTCGATCGGCCGTTACGCAGGTGGCTTTTTTGGTGGCGCCCGGAACGAGCGGTCGACATGCGCCAGGAACGAGAACAGGCCTTGCCCCTGGAAGACAACCAAAGAGAGACAATCACGGGCCAGCATTCCCCAGATTCACTTTTCCGTCCTTATTTTGCTGGTTGGGCCTCGGCGATGCATGCGGGGAAGGGGAAGGTGGTCCGCCGCTAGGTCCCAGTTTGGGTTAAACCGTGGAGGTGCGCACGGCGCGCCGGTGTGGGGGAGGAGAGCAGGCACTGTGAGTGGGCTGTGTGCTATGGCGGCGCTCTGATAGGCGGAGAGAGTGAGCGGAAAGAGCCCCGAAATGGACAAAAGAGGAAGGGAAACAGTGAAAGACAGCAAAACACAGCAAGAACGCATAAGTACTCGACAGAGGTACTCACGAGAACGCCCAGAGATGCAGCCGGCAGGCTATACGAGCGTGGCGGGAGGAAGCAAACGGAAAAGAGGCAGAGAGAACAAAAGAAACAAAAGAACCCGACGACACGATGCCACTATAAATCAATATTTCGAGCAAAGAGGAAAGACATGGCCGATCCGTCCGGCAGGCTGACACGACTCCAACATGTGCGTCGGGCATGCGGTCGAGTATTGCCCCGGGAGGAGGTAGGACGTTCGGTGTGCTTTTATTGTTGGATGTTGTAAACGGGGGGCACTACATCGGGGGAAAGAAACGAAACCTAGCAGACAATAAAATCAAAAGAAATACGCATTACGCGAGAACACTGAAGGCACCTCGAGGCCAGTTGAATGACGAACGGTTATGTAGTGTGTTATTGCCCCCGCCGGCAACGGGCCGCAGACAGGGAGAGGACTGTTGCCTTTTCTTGGTGCCAGTCTCTTTTTCCTCTTTTCCCTCTCATCCCTGCAGTCTTCCTGCAGCTTCCCTCGCAACTTCTTCTCTTTTTGATTTAAACTGCCTCCCCAAGCATCCTTTTCCCCACACCACTTGTCACGAGCCGAGAACCCGTTCGAAAACCAGGATTAAGTAAAGCATGTCCAGTAAGGTTTAAATTACGGAGCACGGTTGCGTTGCGTCGAACGCCGATCAAAAAGGCTGTCAACTGGAATAACCTTTTTGTGTGTGTGTCTGTATCTATTCTCGACTACTGTTGTTTTCCCTTTTGGTGTGAACACATCTCGCCCCTTTCATTTCCTGCCCTCCAGAGTACATGATAAGCTCGTCTCCGTCACCATCGCCACTACTTGTCCTCCCTCGCCGCCACGGCCGTCGGGTGCTTGTACCGCGACCGATACAGCCGCTCCCGCTGCCAGGTGCCTGCCAGGATGGGCTCGGCCGTCTTGGGCCGCGCGGCGCTCCAGCAGGTCGGCACAATGTCGACGAGCGCGTCGTGACTGGGGCTGAAGAAGAAGGGCAGGCTGTAGCGGGCGACACCCGGCCCAGTTTTGTTGACGACGCGGTGGACAGTCGAGACAAAGACCGAATTGGTGGCGCGCTCCAAAAAGTCGCCGACATTCACAACCAGTGTGTTGGGCAGCGGCGGCGCGCCGACCCAGTGGCCGTTGGCGTTGAGGACCTCGAGGGCGGGGGGACCGGTCGGCGCTGCCGCGGTGGCCAGCTGGTTCACCACGGTAAACCACGAGTAGTCGGCGTGGGCGCCTATGCCAATGTCTTCCGCGAGCTCCTGCGGAGGGTAGTAGAGCGGGCGCAGGCCGGCCATGGGGAAGACGGTGAGCGGGTCAAAGTAGTCTTCGTCCAGCCCCAAAGCGAGCGCGACAATGTGCAGCAGCTGGCGCGAAAAGGCCATGACGGCGGCATGGTATTGATAGAGGACGTCCCGGAAATTGGCGGGATGAGCCGGCCACTGGTTGATGGGCACGGTGCCGTTGCCTGGGTAGTATGACAGGTCGAACCCGGGCGGGCAGTTTTGTTCCGGCTCGGTCGGGTCGTCCCCGAAATTTAAAGCCTCCTTGAGGTCGCCACGCGTGTGCGTGTCGAGCTTGGTCTCAAACAGGCACTCGTAGCCCTTGATCTCGGGCGAGTTGTTGATGTGGATTTTGATTTTTTCTTCGGTCGGCAGCGCAAAGAAGGCCTTCATCACCTCGAGGACCTGGGCTTGCAAGTCCTCCGAGATGCCGTGGTTGCACGCGTACAGGAATCCGCACTCTGTGAAGGCGGCCTTGACCTGAGCTGCCAGCGCCTGGCGGTCGGCCAGCGAGCCGTGCATCTTGGCAAAATCGATCTGCGGGATGCTCTCAAACGTCTTTTTCATCTGGCTGCCCGACAGCACCGGCCGCCGGCCCTCTCCCTTGGCGCCGTGGAACACGACATACTGTTTTTCGGGAGTCGTGGTCACCGTTGTGGTCGTGGTCGTGGTCGTGGTCGTTGTTGTTGCCATGTTGTTGACCTGCGTTGTGAACAGTGTAAGTGGTGGTGCTGATAAAATCAACCTTCGACTGTTGACGGTATCTTGCTTGGCTTGTCGTCTATCAGCACGAGACGAGCGTGTCCGATAAGCATCAAGCCTCCTTATAGAGACGCAGTCCTGATTGAGAAGCAAGATGCTGTTGTTCAGAGAGAGTGCAATGCATTCGGTCGACCACCGCGATTGCCGAACGTTCGGGGAATGATATGATCTGCGATGCAAAAGACGTGCGCCTTGATACGAACATGGGGATTGATACGGACAAGGATGACATTTGGATGATACGGTCTAGCTTCAATACATTCATTCTACTCCGTACGATCGATTCAATACCCGCGTGGCCGCTGCTATCTGCGCTTCGGGCTTAGCCTCAAACCAAAACCACAAAATCCACGTTGCGGTGTCCAACACCACCCTAGATGCCTTATCTCTTGTGGATGTCTGATTGAAGGCTGCACGCGTTAGCGTCGGGAAAACGAGAGTCGGCATCTCTATCAGTATGCCGAACGTCGATGCAAGTGGATCGTATCAGCTGAGGAGAGTTTCGTTCAGAGCATCCGAGTTCTGTGTGTCTGTGTATCTGTGTATCCCTCTACAGCCAGTGTCTTCCTTTCGACCTTGAAGCTTGGCGATGTTGATATATATTGCACGATTTTGTTTACCTTTTGATTTTACGAAACCGTTGCGGAGCCATGCCGATCACTAACAACACACAACACCTCACTACATCTCACCATGGCAATCCTCGCACTCAACAGGTACGTCCCTGCATGATCACATGATTGTTTTCAGGTATCTCAAACATGTCTGCTAACACTTCCCCCTACAGCCCTGAGCGGCAAAACATCATTACGGGCTTTTGCCTGTTCTTTGCCGTTGGCATCTACACCGCCGTGCTCAACCTCGGCGCTGGTGGGCAGCAGGCTGACGCGGTCCACGTCAACAATATTGTGTCGGGCTGTCTGTACGGCCTCTTTGGTGTCGTCGGCTTCTTTGCGGGCAGCATCCTGAACAAGCTGGGCCCGCGCTACACCATGATGCTCGGCGCCTTTGGCTACCCCTTTTACATTAGTGGCCTCTGGTACTTTGACAAGCGCGGCTCGTCCGTGTATGCTATTGTGGGCGGCTGCGTGCTGGGAGCGTGCGCGGCGCTGCTGTGGACGGTGTCCAACTATGTGGCGTTTGCGTACGCGGCCGAGCACCAAAAGGGCCGCTTCTACGCGACGCAGGCCGTGCTGGACACGTGCGGCATCATTGTGGCGGCCATCGTGGTCTTTGGCATCACGCACACCAACGCGGCACCCGACGGCGTGCCGACGGCCGTGTATGCCACGTTCTTTTGTCTGATGGCCATGTCCATTGTGGCCGGCAGCTTCCTGTGCCGCACCGAGGACGTGAGCCGCCGTGAGGACGGCAAACCCTTGGCCGTGTTCAAGAGCCTGTCGTTTTGGGAAGAAGTGAAAGGCTGTGTTTCTCTTCTAAAAGATGTCAAGCCGTGGCTGCTGCTGCCGGCGCTGCTATTCGCCGAGAACCCCTTGATCTTGCAGCCCACCATCAGCGCCTACTGGTTCGACCTGCGCACGCGCTCGCTCGTCGTGCTCGTCTCGGCCGTCTTCCAGCTGTTTGCGTTCATCGGGTACCAGGCCGTGCTCGACTGGGAGTCGCTGCCCCGCCGCACGCGGGCGTTCATCGGGCTGGGCATCTTGACCACGGTCTACGCCGCCGCCTACAGCGGCGAGGTCGGCTGGGCGTCGACGCTGCCGCACGACGTGTTTACGGTTGACAACGGCGTCGACTGGAGCGATGGCGGCCACTTCGGCGGATTCTTTGTCATTTACATCTTGTTCCAGATCGCCGCCGCCATCGGCCCCATGTACTTGTGCTGGACCATCTCCACGTTCACCAACGAGCCCAAGCGCGTGGCCTACTGGGCGGGCTTTATGCGCTCGGCCATGGCCTGCGGCACGGCCGCCTTCTTTGGCGTGGCGGCGGGAGGTGTGCCCGTACGCACGCAAATCACGGTGCATTTCGCGTGCCAGATGGGCGGGCTCGTGCCGGTGGCTGTGCTTGTATACCGCTACGTGACCAACACCAACTACCTGGCCGAGAAGGGCATTGTGTTCATTCCCGCGCACGAGGCCGAGATCCTCAAGTTGGGGGTTGTCGAGGGCAGCGAGACGGATAGTAGCGTCGTGCCGGTCGAGTACGAGGCGAACACCTTTGTCAAGCAGGAAGCTGTTTAGGTTTAGGGGATGTTGGGGAATAGGTGGACATAAGATGAAGGGATCGACGAAGTGGTGGTCAGATGTGATGTATTCCTAGTTCAAAGAACCTATCCAGATGAAGGATGAACAATATGAGTTATCACTTGCCTTGGGGTTATTTTATTGTCAACTCATCTCCTGTAGGCGATCCTCCTGCCTCTAGTTCCTGACTATCCTGACTCGCCCATCGACAGGTCTCGGCGACGAAGCGCACCGCGTCGTCGATCTCGTTGGGGATCTTGTACCAGTGGCCTTGTTCCGCATAGGCCTGCCATTCTACGTCGAATCCGAGCTGGCACAAAGTGCGGCGCGCGTCCTCGCCGAGCGACACCTTGATCTTGTCGTCGGCCTCGCCGTGACCGAGAAAGACGGGAGTCGATCGAATGTCCACCTTTGCTTCTCGGCCCGGATTGCCTTGGTCACCTTGGCTTTGGCCTTGGCTGCCTGTCCACTGTAGCAGCTCTCGTACATACGCACGACCATTGGCCCCGGTCCCGTTGGTCGCGGTCCCGTTGGTTCCGCCCTCACCCTCACCCTCACCCACCCTAGCTTCCATCTCAGCTTGAAACGGCAGCCAGCCACTCATCCCGACAAACCCCCCGACCGATTCGGACTCATCCAATGCGAGGAGACACACGAGTGCCATTGCACAGCCCTGGCTCAGCCCACCGAGGACAATGTTTTCGCGGGGTATGCCTCTACCGTAAGATTCGCCCTCCAGCAACGCGAGAATCGCGCGGAACGACTCGCGGATCCCGGGCAGCTGTTTGTGGTTGCGGTCCGACGGGTCGTCGAGCGAGGCCACATCAAACCACTGCGTGAGCATCGACCGGCGGAACGCCGTCGAGCGCCGACGCCGTGCCGTGGGGAAGACAAATTTTGCGCCGGGGAATTGAGCCGCCAGCCCGCGCTGGTCCGAACAGATTCCGGTCTCGAGAAGCGCGCGGCCGAACGTCTCACCGTTGGATCCGAGGCCGTGGAGTAGGATAAAGGTATGGGTGTGGTGGTGTCCGGATGGTTCGACCACGTATGGCGCGGGCGGTGGGGCGGTGGCTTTGGGCCGGCCCGGTGTTGTTGTTGCTTGTGTTGTTTGTGCCTCCATAAGGACGTGCAACAGGAAGGAATATAAATGCAATCATTCAGTGGAGAATAGACGATAATTTTGAATCTTTGGGAGATACAGCATCGAAGGAAAGACAAGGCGTGTTTGTGGGGGGTCATGTGCAGTCTCAGATTGGGCAATTCAGTGACCAGGGCAGGACAGGGGGGCGGGGTTGGGAAGTCAGGGCAGCATACGATATTTTGATTCGATCGATCAGGAGCCGGCATCCGGGCGATTCGCGCGGCACAGTTGACATTTCATACGGATGTAGATATTCAAAGCTTGACGTTTCTATTATAATAAGGGGTATGTGCGCGCATTTTCATGTCAATGTCTAGTGGGTACGAACAAGGTTGGTATTCTCTTCTAACTAACTTGCCTTCACTGCCTGACTCTTTGGCACCACGCCAAATGCGGCACCGAGCGCCCGCAGCGCATGCTGGTTGTACTGCCGACCAATGGCTAGGCCTTGGTCAATGGTTGAGAAGCTGTGCGGCGCGCCCGGCATGCGGATGACCTCGGCATGGGAGCTGGCGGCGTTCATCTTGGCGCCGTAGGCCTCGCCCTCGTCGCGGAGGACGTCCATCTCGGCGGTGACGATAAGGGCGGGGGCGATGCCCTGAAAGTTGGGGGCGCGGATGGGAGAGAGTTTCCAGTAGGCGTCGCTGTCCGGATCGTCACACGCGGAGGGCCGAGGCAGCCCTACAAAGTGGTTGTGGAACCAGCGCATGCGGTCGTAGGAGAGCGGCACGGTGTGCGGCATGTCGCGGTAGGAGGCATAGGGGCAGTTGTCAACGAGGCTGCCGTCTTTTGCGGAGTAGACGTGCAGGTCGGTCACCGGCACGGCGAGCACCTGAAAGGCGAGGGGAATGCCTGCGTCGCGGCACAGGTGGGAAACAATGGCGGCCATGTGCCCGCCGGCCGAGCAGCCGCCGACAGCGAGGCGGGCAGTATCAATATGGAGCTCGTCTGCCTGTGCGACCATCCACTGGAAGGCCGCCCAGCAGTCATCGACCGGCACAGGGAAGCGGTGCTCGGGCGCCAAGCGGTAGTCCACGTCCAGCGTCACGCAGTCCAGCTCGAGGGAGACGCGCTTGCAAAAGTTGTGCCCGACCTCAAGGTCGCCAAACACCCAGCCGCCGCCGTGGAAGTTCATATAGGCGGGACGTTTTCCAGAGGGCGATGACGACGGCTCACAAATCCGAATCTTGATTTGTCCCCCCTCCACCGTACACGTCTGCTCGGTGATGCGCAGACCCGCCGGCTCGACAAACTGGCGGCCGTATGATATCACATACTTGGACGGGTCTGCGCGGTAGGCCTCGATGGGCACCTGGTGCGTTTGGAAGCGGCCGACATTGTGTGCGTTGTAGAGCGCGACGTAGTCCGAGTCGAAGCGCGGCAGCAGGTCGGCGGGGATCTGGTTAATGGGCGGCTGTGTGATGTTGGGGGCGGCCGTTGTGGTGGCCATAGTGGGAGGTGTGTTTGTGTAGTGGTGGTGGTACTGTGTGGTGGCTGACTATCATGAGGTAGGCTACATGAAGATACAGCACATATTTTAATGATATCAGATTAAATACGGACAGCAGTGCGACATAGTTCCTACTGAGCTTCATCTCGCTTTGCAATCGTTATCATCCTGTATGAACATCACCAACGCGTGTTTCCCGATGCCGAACGACGGGATCTTGAGAGGTAACCGTTTCTTACATGTAGATATCTGCAGTATGGTAGTTTTTGTCGAGTGTCGTCATTTGGAAAGTCTTATCGCCCCCGCCTCAAGAGTTTCCCGATTCGGTCGACATGGTGGATGGCATTGGTCGAATATGCCGAATGGAGCTCTGGTGGAGCACGGAGCAGATAGCCAGTGGCAGCTCCGATCATGGGAATAATAGACGGAATCTGTGGAGGATATGGCAATCTACAGCACAGAGGAAAGAACCACAAGACCACACAAGATCATAAATGCTGATCCTGTGATTGCTCAGATACTCGTGCCTTTAAGCGTCTTGAGATTGAAAGTCGATTGCTTGGAAACTGGACATCCGTATTGGCTTTCCGAGTGCGAATCTTCCTCCGTCCTTGTGGTTTGGCGTCGACTTGACGTGAGCTCTAGCGTCCTTCGACGACCAGGTAGTCGATTCCGTCTTAGATAGGAACTCATGGTCCAATGAAAACGACCGGCTTTCATCGACATCCCAGCTCGGCAGATAACCTTAAACTGCCAGGTGACGGCACAACAATTCGTGTGCCGGTGCATGACGCGAAGAGATAAGCTGATACGGCGTGTGCGTCGTCTTGTATCAGGACAATATGGGGTTCAACATGGAGTTGACACTGCCTCTCTGCATGGCATTCTGCACGATCCTCTCCACAACATCCCCCACAACCTCTCACCATGTCTGGCCGACCGCGACGAGCGTGCCACCAGTGCAATGCACAGAAGCTGCGGTGCATCGGCGCCAAGCCGGCGTGTGAGCGCTGCAAGCGGTTGAACCGGGCGTGTAGTTGGTCGGATACGTCAGTGGTCAGGACTCACTACTCGCAAACACATGCCCGGCGCATCTCTCTGCCGCACCTTTCATCGCCATCCCTGCCCCCCAGGGTATCCGACAGCTCTTACATTGGCATTCCTTCAGTGCTCGTCCTCAAACTCATAGACACGTTCTGTTCCTGCCTCTACAGCTCGTCGCTGCTCGTGCACCGCACCTCCTTGACCGCCGACTTTACCGCCAAGCGCGCCCAGCCGCACTTGATTCTGAGCATCTGCGCGCTGGCCTCCAGCTTCTACCAGACCGCCGACAAGGCCAATGCGTTCCGCGACAACGGGTTCAGCCGCGAGTGGGCCGAGCAGGCGGCGCGGTTGCTGTTTGGCGAGGCCGAGCACGCGGACGAGGCCAAGGTGGTGTCGTTTACAAATTTGTGTCTGTTCTGGTACGGCCACGGCGATTGGAAGCGGGCGCTGGTGCACGAAGGGAATGCCCTCATACACCTGCGACTTACTAGCTTGTCGTCGACGAAGTCGCCTACCAGTTCTGGCACCCTGTCGACTGAACTTTCCAACCGCCGCTTTTGGGCGGCGTACGTGATCAACCAGTACGTCTCCGAACCGACGGCCAGCTTTTCCGACACGACGATTGCCAAGGTGTGGCTACCGTGCCGGGAGGACCAGTTTGAGGCCAACTCACTCTCGCCGTCAACGCCAGCCACCCTCCGTGACGATGTGCGCACACCCAGCATTTTTGCCGAGGTGGTGCGCATTACGGTGCTGTGGTCGTCCGTGTACAAGCTGATCCGCGAGACAGCCCAAGACCCGGCAGCCAAACTGACAGCGGTCAACCAGCTGGACGCACGGCTGCGGCAGTGGCGGGCGGGGTTGCCAGGATGCTTTGTGTCGGTCCTGGACAACAGCACCACCGCCGTCGACGACGCCCGCCTCCGCTCGGCCCTGCTCATTCTGCACATCATCTACCACCAGTGCGTCTGCGCCCTACACGCGTCGGTTGTCCCTCTGTTTTCGCTGAGGCCATCTACCTCTGGCCATTTGGCCAATCTGTATAGCCAGCGCCTGTCCGCGCAAATGGCCTACGAACACGCCGGCCACATTGCCACACTGGCGCAGCAGGTGCTGGCGCGCCACCCGAACGACGCGTTTCGGTGGAGTGGGTTTGTGGGATTTGCGCTGTACTGCGCCTGCGCCATCCAGCTGCCGTTCCTGTGGAGTGTCGAGCCCGAGACGGCGGAGAGAGTCCGCGCGCACATCCGTGCCAATCTGGAGACCATGGCCAAGATTGGGCGCAACTGGCGGTACGTGCTGAACTTGGCCGTGCATGTGCGCCGGCTCTACCGGTACCACTCGACGGACGCCGTGGCCTTGCCGGCGAGCATACATGAATTTAGTGAGGACCATCTTGCAGGCAAGTATGGACAACGAGAGGCCGGTGGACACGACTATGAAGTGTGGGACTATGAGCGGACACTGGCACGCAGCGAGACAATGCATCCGGACCCGACGCCGTCGGAGCATGTCCTGGAAGAGTGCAAGGAGCTGATTGAGCAGGCGTCGCTGTCGTCGTGCTCACCTCAGACGACGGAGGCGACACAGGAGACGGAGGAGAGTCCAAGGCAGGATGTAGGGAGGCTGGCACCCGAGACATACTTTGGGGTGAGAGCGACATCGGCAACGACCGCGCCTCACACGACAGCCGCACCCACGACAGGCTGGCCACACCTGGCCAGTCCGCCACCCTCTCTTTTCAGCGAAATGAACCTGTACGACATTGGCGAGAACGAGCAGTTGTTGTTTGTCCAGGCCATGGACGACATGCAGCAGGGTGATGGTGATGAGTGTGATACGTTGGAGGATTGGTTACGAAGGTAGCTAGGAGCATATATTTTAATCCAATTCCCGTCGCTTCTAATACTTTTCGCCCACGGATGTGCCCACAGTGGCGTCCGGCGCCTCCACGTCATCCACCACACTCGCCGCGGCCTGCTCTTTGCGCGCCACGTCGCGGTTGTGGAACCAGCGCATGGCCAGGACGGTGAGGCCGGCGCCGGCGCCAAAACCGGCGGTGATGTAGTTGCCCGTGACAATGTACGGCTGCTTGCTGGTGGGGAAGGTGAAGATGGGCACCCAGGCGGTGAAGATGTAGGCGAAAGCGTTCATCTAAATGTGCAAGCATTAGTGATATTCCAACCGAAGAGAGGAAGGCGGAACGGCGGACACCAAAGGGCAGCGGCCGAACGACCGTAGGGAGGACAAAAACGTACCATGGCCGAAATGTAGGCCCGCTTCTCCGGGTCATCGCGGTTGACCTCGTTGACCCACGTCCAGGTGATGGCGGCAGAGGTGCCAGCGAGCGACATGAGGTAGTACAGGACCCAGCGGGAGGCGATGTGGGTGGGGTGGACGGGAGTGGCAGCGAGCGCGATCGGGAAAATAATGGCCATGACGCAGGCAAAGAGCATGCCCGGCCAGCGCTGGGACTTGGGCAGGCTGTCGGAGATCCACGAGTTGGTGAGCGTGAAGAAGATGGTCAAGAGGTTGATCTACAAAGTCAGTGGTGAGCAAAAAAAAAGTAAGGGAAGAGAGGGTGGCGGCCTACCCCCAGCGGAATGATGTTGATCTCGGCAACGGAAAAGACGAGCGGTTTGCCGGTGACGTTGTAGCTCTTGACCCAGAAAATCACTGCGAGGTTAGCATGGCACGATGCAGATCGAGGGGGATAACACGGGCGGACATACTGGAACCGCTGGTCTGGCCCCATTGGGACGCGAACGTGAAGAAGAGGGGGACTGCGAGGTCCATGTTAGCTGTGTTCCGTGGGACAGGAAAAAAAAAGAAAACCCAAGTACAGACATGTCAAAACAAGGAGGTCACTTACACAAGTACACGTGCCACGTCTGGTGCCACCGCTTAATGTCTTTCCACTTGAACAGGCCGGTCAAGGGTTTCTTTTCGCTGGGCATGCGCGCGCGGGCCAGCTGCGCTTCCTTCTCGGTGAAGATCCAGTTCGCTTTCGCCCGCGACGGCAGCTGCGGCATCGCCACCGCCGTCCACATGGCGCACGGCACCGAGATGGCGCCGCAGATAATGTACATCCAGCGCCAGCCGGCGATGCCGTTGACGCCGTTGAGGCCGGCGTAGACGGCAGCCATCAAGAAGCCCGAGAACAAGGGTCCCACGGACGTAAACACCTGGATCAGCGAGTTGCGCCGCGCCAGCTCGTGCGGCTTATAGTAGCTCGAGGCAATGTACATGACGGCGGGGAAGTGACCGGCCTCGAACAGGCCGACAAAAAAGCGGAAACAATAAAGCTGGTTGACATTCTTGACACCGGCGTGGGCAAAGGTAAACGCGCTCCAGGCGAACTCGAGAAAGGCAATGTAGAGCGGGACGTTGACACGCGTGAGCAGCAGGTTGGAGGGGACCTGTCCAAAGACGTAGGCGGCGCTCCAGATGGCGTTGGCGTAGTTGAGCTGGTTGCCGAAGAGTTCGAGGTCCTCCTTCATGCCGCTGTCTGTGGGTGGTCAGTGGGGAGCTGTCATGACGGCCGCATCTGGGGGCCACTTACTGAACGCATTCGTAATGTTGACTTGGTCAATGTAGCGGCACATGACACCGAGCGCCGACGCCGAGATGAGCGTCAGGTCCAGCTTGGTGAGGAAGTAGGCCTCTTCCTTGGAGACGTCGAGGGCTGCCTGGTTAGTGGATGTATGTTTATTTGGATTCCCTGGGGATGGACTTACACGACCAGAAAAACGACCGCCAGGTCCGCTTGCCGCCCGTCGACCGCACGTCGTCCTCCGACGACACATCGGCCGTGGTCGAGTAGACCAACTCATTCTTGGTGGGTGTTGCCGCCTTGAGGTCGGCCATGGTGGGAGAGTAGAGGAAACGTGTGAAGACGATCAGTCGAGCACGAGTCGATGGGTACACGGAAGGATCAGACACATGGAGTGCAGGAACACGAAACAGGAGCGCACATGTCCATCAATATATACCGACATGCGTGCGTGACGTGACCGAGTCATGACAGCGGCAGCTGGCCTGTCGGGGCAGTTGTGCAGCTGTCCCATGTACGGTCGGGGTCAATGTCGGGGTCCATTTTCCTAGTTTCCATTCGTGGTTATTTTTTTCTGCTCTGCCCTGCTGTCTTTTTTTTCTTCTTTTTCCTTTTCCAACCTTTTCATCTTTTTTCTCTATTTACATCTTAATTCCGCATCTCAGCACCCTCTTTCTCTGCCTGCCGACGTTGTCCGCACGCGTCGTCTTTGCTTGGCTGGATGGCGACATCCTCCGCGCTGCGCTCTTATACGGCCAAGCCAGATGACACCATCTAGGCCAGCCCCAGCCTCGCTAAAGCACTCCGCGACAGCGCCGCGAGGGCCTCCAGGCCCTCTCGGCCCTCTAAACCCAACACCTCCGGAGAGCACGCCGATCGCTGCCACAGCAGGCTCGCCACGCCAAGCACCCACGATGACGGAAGATGCCATGCCTCTGGTGTAAACAACATGGTAAAACGCTCTTGTCCCGATTAAGCATTTTTTGGCAGTTTCTTGTGGGTTCTTATGCGGAGTTCAGGACCGCGACTCGACGCTCCGACGTGATCAATAGCCGAAGGATGCGTCCGGCCGACACTTTTGACGCTTTCTTTTCGACCTTTCACTCTCTTCTTTATTTCTCATCCCTTGCTCCCTTGTTTTCAGGAGCCGCGCGGCCACTACCATTAGATCGCCAGCTCCGGCGAGGACTCCATTACAACTGCCCTGCTCCGTTCTTTCAACGGTCTACGGGGGAGCTGCCCGGAACCACTGGACTGGAGTCCCCTCAACCCCCATAGCCAGGGCGGGCCCTCCGTCATTTAGGCCTGGGCCGCTAGTGCACAAGTCGGCTAGGGCGTTGGAGAAGGCATGGGGGGCTGTTGTGATCCGTTACAAATCTGACCACGGATGTAAAGAGAGAAAGAAAAATGAAGAATAATTCACTGGACAGCTAAGAGATAGTTCCATATGCTAAGCGAGCTGAAAGGAACCCTACAAAACAGACGAATGCGGTGCTACCTCGTCCGCGATGCTGCCACTGGCCGCGAGATTGCGAAATCCTGTGGCGTTCGTTGGACCGGCGTCTGGCCAGAGCCATGTGAACGAATGCAACAAATGAGAGTGAGGTTTTCTTCTTCGATTTCTTATCTTTGACATTTGTCGAGCAGAACCAATTTTTACATCTTCTGCAGAACAAATTACGTGGCAGAAACGTGCGTTTCCAGCGCCCCGGTATCTGTCTCATTTTATCTTGCAGACAAGACAAACAATACCAAGACATGTGCCGAAGATCTCATGCGAAGATCTCATCCGCGCCCGCAAAGACGTGACCCACGGGCATGACTCGTAGTATGGTGGGCGGGCACATAATTGTTGCACCAAAGAATACACGAATATATTGCTATCAAACATAATGAATGCACGCACAGTCTACTGTTTCTGTCTAGATCTATCCTGTGTCTATGCCGCCGCGGCAGCCACTTCTTGCACCACAGGCACGACCACGTCTTTTACCGAAGTGGGCTTTTCCGATTGTCCGTTTTGGGTGGGCTCTTCAGCCGCCTGCGTAGGAGCCTCCTCGGCCGGCACTGTCTCTTCGGCCGGCACCGTCTCGTCGGCCGGCACCGTCTCTTCGGCCGACACCTTCTCTGTCCCGCCCTGCTGGTCGTTGGCCAACTCCCTCCGTTGGATCGCCTCCTCGACCACCTCGTCCGCGTGGTACAGGTACACCCACCCAGACCCGCCGCTGCCATCGTCGAGCCACAGCCGCCGCACCCGCTCGTTGATCTCGTCGTGCAGCGCCAGCTTCTGGCTCGCCACATCCTTGATGATGGCCCCGCCCCGGTCCAGCTCCTTGTACAGGTTGGCGTAGTGCGGCGAGCGCGTGTTGTCATAAATCCACAGCGCGTCGGCCAGTCCGCGCTCCGTGGCGTGCGCCCACGACAGCGCCCGCGCCAGTGTGTAAGCATCCTCGAACGCGAACCCGGCGCCCGCGCCGAACGCGCCCGACAGCGGGTGGGAGGCGTCGCCGAGGAGCAGCACGCCGCTGTTGCCCGTCGCGCCTACCGACTTGACCACCGTCTCCAAGCGCGGCCCGTTGAACATGGCAAACTCTTGCGTGCCGCCCACGTCGGCCGCCAACTTGAGGATCGCCCGCAGCGGCGGTGCAAAGTCGGCGTACGCCGGCAGCAGCTTGCTCAAGTCGTACGGCTGGCCCCAGCTCGTCTGCTGCGAGGCCTCCGCGTCGTCCGGCCGAATCCGCGCCGTCAGCTCAAAATCGTCGCCGCCCAGCGGGCACGTGTACACGTACTTGCCGCCGACGTACTGCCAAAAGATGGGCGCGCGCGGGATGCCGTTGATGGCGGCCACGTCGGCTTTCCGTAAGATGGTGCGGTAGGCGGACTGGCCATTGTACTGCAGCTTGTGATCGGGTGACAGGAAGCTGCGGACGACCGAGCGGATGCCGTCGGCGCCAATGACGAGGTCGAACGTGGAGGACTCACCGTCGTCGAACGTGAGGCGGACGCCGGAGGAGCCGGCGGGGCCGGCAGTCGTACCGTTGGTGGTAGGGACATTGTTGGCATCCCCGTTTACGGTCCCTGACGCGGCCTCAACGGAGACCAACTTCTTGCCCACCCTCACCCTCGACCCATCCACCGCCGACAGCAGCGCGCGCTGCAGCTTCGCCCGCACCATGCGCCCGCTGACCTGGTGCGGCGGTGTGTCGTCGGAGTGAAACCGCCGCGCAATCAGCACGCCCGTTACGGCATTGCGGTGCTCGACGGAGCGGCCGTCCTCGGGCCGGAAGACGTCCCGGGAATCAATGCGATCGGCCACGCCCAACAACTCCAGCATGCGCCAGGTGTGCCGCTGGATGCTGATGCCGCCGCCCGTCTCGCTGATGCGCGGCTTCTTTTCGTAGAGCGTCCAGTCGACGAGGGCCGGCTGGCCCGCACGAAGCTGCTGCTCGTTGACCTGGCTCAAGGCGATGGCGGCGGCGAGGCCGCCGGGGCCACCGCCGATGATAGCGACCTTCCAGGGCATAGTGTGGGACGCGTAAATAAATGAATTGATAAAGAAGGTCGAGTTAAAAGAAGCCTAGAAGACTGCCTTACCGTGTTTGGTCTTTGCGCACAATTATAATCGTGCCCGCCCTTCCTCTTTTAATGGCTGGCAATTCAAGCAGCCTTCTCACAATGGCCGCGGAATGGCGCACTGGTCCGATTGGATTGCGCCATGACGTTGCGTTATTCCCCATCGGCCCATCTCTTGGAGACAGAACGACCTAAGATGCGGGCATCCTGACAAATGATACCAAAAAAAGAGGAGCGAACTGACAAAACACAGCATAGTTCGTGGGGGTCCCGGAAAGACAAAGCTCCTGCTTGTACATCCGTTCGGTCTCCGGTGCGGGATGGGTTCCGGAAGACAGATTCAAACAAGACTCGCGGTGCAAATAAAGATGGATGCTGATTGTGAGCTGGGCTGCGATAAGAGTGTTAGCTCGAGAGCAGCTTTAGAATGTGGGACCAGTTCAACATTTGCTTCTGGGGTAAGATCTTTAGTCTTTGATTAAAGGAAATCAAGAAAAGAGAGTTTGCTTTTTTTTTTTAAAAAAAAAATTATTTAAAAAAAATTAGAGTAGTAATAATTTGAAGAGAATATTAATAAAATACGTCTCGTCTGAAAATCGATGAAATCGGGAAAGGTCATTGTTTTATATTTTTTTAGTTTTATTTTCAGTGCTGCTTATGTATTTCAAATTTCAAATTCCAACTTCAAATTCCTGGACATATCCCATATTCGAAACATATCCGTTGAACTACAAAATTGATGTGAAGAGTCTTTTCTATTTTCAAGACACATCTTGACATGGCACCATATTTCACAAGTTGAATCCATAATTTTGTGAACCCGGTTTTCACAGTCGCACCGCGCATTCTCACCACACCTCCCGTGCCGAAATATCCGGCGCCAGGCTCCTGGCCACACGGTCGAGCTCGTCGGACGACGCCGTGTTCGTGAGACAGAACCGGAAATAGGCATCGACGAGGGATGTTTCCATCTCGAGCAGCCGCGCACCGGACGCTGTGCCGGACTGGTTCCGGAGAGACACCGGAAACGCGTCCCCAAGGACATCACGCAGCACGGGCAGATCCATAAACGACTGGTGCACGGTGCCATTCACGGTGAATTCGCGGCGGAAGCCTTTCAGTTTGCCCCAAAACGCAGAGAACGTCGCATCGGTCGTCTGGTTGTGGTTGGCGGCGCCGATCTGGAGGAAGGGCCGGTTGAGGCCTGTGGACGCGACTGGCCCAAAGATGCCACCGTCGAAATTGGCACCGCAGGAAAACGCGGCCGGATGGCTGGCGACGGCCTGGGCGGCAGTGTTGCCGCCGAGGGAGTGACCGAGGATGCCGACGGTCGAGGGCGACGGGAGTCCCGGGAAAAGCGTCGTATTTTTTAAGACATCCACGATGAAAGCAACATCTTCCACCCGGGTGTCGACTAGCCCTGGCAGCTCGTTGGGAAAGTTGTCGAGGGCTGAGTCGGGCATGCGGGCCACCGATCCGTCCGGGTACTCTGTATAGAGCGCATCGTACGGGTGGTCGGGCGCCACCACAACCCACCCGCGGCTGGCGAGGTCGGCGAGTAGGGCGGTGTGTAGCAGGCGCGACGAGCCGAGGCCGTGGCTGAAGAGGAGGACGGAGGTGTTGTTGGCACACGCGACTGGTGCCCTAACGTGAGCCCACGTCGACAGGCTGCGCAAAACACTAGTAGCGTTGCCGAGATACGTGGCAAAGGCGGCCGCGGCGGTGGCCGATATAAAGTACGGGACCCGCCGGTAGGTGCCCGAGTGGACGCTGGCGTTGGTGGTCGGGTAGAAGACGGACACCATGAGCCGGCGGGGCTCCGTACTGTTGGTGGACGGCGCAGACGCGTTGTTGCCAGTCGACGGTACCGTCCGTGCGTGGTCTGTGAGCTCCAGACTGACAGTGCCGACCGGATGTCGTCCTAGGAGGGGCGGCAGCTGGAGCTGGGCGGCGGTAGTGACTGCCACCAACAGTGCCGTTGCCACCATGCCGGTAATCGGAAGACTGACCATCCTGACAAACTACCGGTATCGGGAAAGACTCATGGAACACGATGGATACTCATACTACTAGTACGAACATGCTACGAATACGGGCCATGTTCACGATCCACTTGCCAGCTACTAGTTTTTGTATGATGAGACGGGAGAACAACAGCAAGACAGCATGGTAAGCAACAAATGAACAGAGAGTACGACGTCGAGTAGACGACGAGCAGTTGAACCAAGCGAGAGCGGGCACACGGTATTTATATTAATTGCGTGGGAAGGGGTGTGGCAGAGGGTCGTGTCTGAAATGAATCTTTGCCTTTGGGAGATCTTTGAATGTCGTTTCAAAGTGACAAAACACCTCCTGACAATCCTGACAATCCTGACAATCCTTTGCCAATTAGCCTGTTGGTAAAGAGGGAAAGCTGGAGCTCCCTCCATGCTGCCGTTGCCAAGAGTGTATGATTGCCCCGAAAAAAATGGCCTACCGCTTCACCGTGGCAGCCGCCTTGGCGACATAAAAACATCGCGTGGCGAAGGTCGGCGGTGATCAAGGTGGGTTCTTTTGCGCGGATTGCATGGTGGCAATGTCGACGAGTACGTCGTAGTTGACAAGTGGATGACAAGTGGTCGACAAGTTAATCTCCTGGAGCACAGTGTAGTGCCAAGACGAACCTGCCGGCGGCCCGCGCTCGCCGTCTTGAACTGCCATTTGGGACGAGTTTGGGACGAGTTTTGGGGGCCAACTCGAGCCACCGAGCTTAGCCCAAAATGTCCACCAGGGGCGAACGATGGCCCTAACGATTAGTTAGGTTACAGTGGGCCTGTTCCTCGTCGACGCCGTCATGTCTGTATGTGGTGTGTGTGGCAGCCCGTATTAATACGGCCGAAACAAAAATCAAATACGAGGATCTCGCGCCGTGGCGAAGAGGAGCCCCAGTTTCTGTTACGTCTTTGACGTGTTTTCCGTCCCGTCGCCTCCGTGTAAGTGCGACTTTTCTCGAGCCCACCTCGATCCACCTTCCTGATCGGACTAGAAGCCGGGCTAGAAACAAAGAAGTCGACGAAGGAGCAAGTGAAAACCACAAAACCACGCTCGCCATGCAGGGGAAAGGAAACAAATGGCCACACTCGACCCGAAGAAAAGATCAAGCTTCGTTGCCATGCATCGGTATGGAGACACGTATTGCGCCGTCTTAGGGACAATACAAGAACGTGCATGTCGTGTGCAAGGTGGATGCGACAGGCCATGGAGGCCACTTTGTTGTGCCGCTCATCCAGGGTTTTGGTTTTTTGTTCGTTTCGTGGGTTGTCTTTATCGTCGTCTCGCTATCGTTTCTCCTTTTCTACTCCGTATGACTCCTACGAACCGGGATTTGTTTGCCCACTTCTTCACTTTCCAGCTGCCCATTCTGGCATGTCGGGGGCCACCGTCTGTGTGGGATGGAGGATGGCTGTAAGCAAAACAAGGCGGGCAGGGACACAAAAACAAGATGGAGAGCAATTGGAGTGCAACGCCGTGTGTGTCCGTGTCCGTGCGTACAGTACGCCCTGCTGGCTTTTGTACCCTGAAAGGGTTAGCACGGCCGGCATCCGATGCTTGTGGGAGTGGCTCGAGTGGTAGTGGTGGTGGTGGTAGTGTTGGTGTGGCACTCCTTTGTGTGGATACAGCACGGGGAGACGGGGCGTCGACGACGTCGCGCGCCAATGAGACGTCCGCGGAAGGGCTTGGTCTATATCTGCGACGCGCCTGCCATAAACGACAAGTTTGTGCGATGCATACGAGCGGTCTTGCACATTGTCAAATGTCGATGGGAGACAATTGGACACAAGAATAGAATGGCTGTCGATAGTCATTGTTTGATCGTTCGATTGTTTGATTGTTGCATCTTGCATGTCCTTTGCAGACCACCTGATGACCGTCTAGCGGTGCATGAATAAGGTGCTCACTTGTCGATCAATACAATACCAACACACGGGAGTCGAGCTCCCTGACTTGGCTTTTGTCCTCTTTGCTCGTGTGCCCAAAACGAGACAAAGACGACGATCGCCCACGCCGACGCCCACAGCCAATGGCTATGGACTGTGCAATCTATGGGCTGAGTGTTGGTCGCGCCGCGGCGTGACGCTACTTCGGCCACTCCTGCAGTTGAAAGGCCGTTGTTTGTCTCCCGTCAACCAAATTTGCTTGCATTGTTTATCGTGTCAATGGGCGTCAATGTGCATCGTTTCCTCTTTTGGTTGTCTTTCCGCCGTCCTTTCGCTGTCTATCCCAAAACATGCCACCCTCCCAACAGCCCGCAAACCTCCAGCACGAGCCAAATTTGCCGTGTCGGTCGAACTGTTTGGGGGGGCTGACCGTTCGTGTGACTGCACAGTACGAGATCCTTCCTGATCCTTTTTGTCCTTTCTCTCATTTTTTTTTATTCTCCTCCCATCTTGTCCTCGCCCATATCGCTCCACTCCATCTCGCGTTCCCCATTCCGCGCCGCTCGCGCCCTTTGCATTACCTTTCCGCCTTCCTCTTTCGCCCCTAGTTTCGTTCTTTTGTTCTTTTAATTTTTCTTTTACTCGTTTTTCAATTCTCGGACTTCGTAGACTTTATCGGTCCTCACCCCCATCTACGGAGTACGGCTCCTATCTCTCCCGTTCGTTCCATTTCCCTTTCCGTTTCACTTTCCTCTTTCACTTTCCTCGTTCTCTCCTCCCTCCCCCCCCTCTCTCTCCCTCTTTCACCTTCCTTTTTCTCTCAGCTCTCTCCATTCTCTCCTTCTCTCCATCCTCTGTCACCTCCGTGAATCCCTCCGCGTATTCCGCTGTTCGGACCCTGCGTGTCTCCAGCCGTCTCCATTATCCCCTCTTTTTGGCACGTTTGCCCCCGTTGTCTCCGTTGTCTCCGTTCTCACCGTACGCGAGAAAAGGGATAAAGATCGTCTGCATTCCTGCTGTGTTTGCACATCTTTTGCACGCCACCCATCGTTTCTTTTCTTTCTTTCTTTCTTTTAACGGCCTTTTCCTTTTCTTCTCTTTCTGTTTATCTTCGTGGTCGCTTCTTTTCTCGAACCCACTCACACTCACACCCTCCATATCAACCTTTTTCGGCGTTAACTAAGCCTTGCCAAGTCGCATTGCCAAGCCTCGCCAAGTATCGCCAAAAACAACTGCCGGTAGTACACCTGTGTGTGCGCAGCACAACCACCACCATGGCGAAGCCAGGCAACATGGCCATTGATGGGGCCGACCCGCGCATCTACGACCAGATGGAAAAGGAGCTCAACCCCCAGCAAGAGCAGAAGCTGCCCCAGCACACCGACAACACCAACGACATTGGCGCCATCGGACCCCGGACCACCAACGACGGCACGTCCGTCGCCACGGCCACGGCTACGGCCGCGCACGGCCGCCGCGATTTCAAGATCCACGACCCGACCATTACCTTCGAGCAGTACCACTACTTTGCGCAGCAGACGCGCGCTGAGGAGGAGGCCCAGCCGCGCACGGGCTACGACACGACCATCTGGTCGCTCTTCTTCCCGAGCAAGTCGGACGGCGGTGTGAAGCGCACGCCCGCGGGCGAGAAGAGCGAGGGCGTCGTGGCCGAGCCGGGCCACGGCGGCCACCAGCGCATGGTCGTCTCTGACGAGGAGTGGACCAATGCGTCGCGCGCCCTGCGCACGGCCACGCGTGGTGCGATTTTTTACCTGATCACCACCGACATTCTTGGTCCCTTTGGCCTGCCATATGCGTTCGCCACGATGGGCTGGGGCCCCGGTATCACCTTGTTCACCATCTTTGCCGCGCTCGCCGGCTACTCGGGCTATTTGTTGTGGGAGCCCTTTATGGGCCTCGACTCATACGAGTACCCCATCCGCAGCTACGGCGACCTTGGCTACCGCCTGTACGGCCGCTGGATGCGCCACCTTTTCAACATTTTGCAGTCTGTCCAGCTGCTGCTGAACGTCGGTCTGATTGTCATCTCCAACGGCGAGGCCCTCTCCCAAGTCGCCAAGTTCAAACTGTGCTTCGTCATCTGCTGTCTGGTCTGGGCCATTGTCGGCTTCTTGGTCGGCCAGGTCCGCACTCTGCAAAAGTTTGGCTGGCTCGCCAACGCCGCCGTCTGGATTAATCTCATTTGCATGTTCATCACCATGGGCGGCGCCGCGCACTCGCCCCCCAACTTCGCCGGCGCAGGTTCGTCGGCCGGTGCTACCATTTCGGGTGGCGCGCTCATCACCCCGAACGCCAACGGCGTCTTCCCGCCTGTCCAGACCAGCGGCGGCCTGCCGGACACGGGCAGCTTCATTGGCTCGGTCAGTGGCGCTATGCAGGCCATCTTTGCCTACGGCGGCTCCATGGTCTTCCCCGAGTTTATGGCCGAGATGAAGCGCCCCAAGGACTTTTTGACGGCCATGTGGGCTGCCCAGGCGTTCATCTACTTCTGGTACATGTTCTACGGCCTTTTCATTTACGGCTACCAGGGCCAGTACACCATCAACCCCAGCTACCTGGGCATCAGCAACTACAACATCCAGACCGCCGGCAACGTCTTTGCCATGGTCAGCGCCGTCATTGCTGCCTGCTTGTACGGCAACATTGGCATCAAGGTCATGTACAACAACGTCTTTGTCGAGATCTTCCACGCGCCGCCCCTGACCACGCGCGCCGGCAAGTGGGTCTGGGTTGGCATCATCCCGGTGTACTGGGCCATTGCCTTCGCCTTGGCCGCAGGTATTCCCAACTTTTCAGGTCTGACCAGTGTTGTCGCCGCCTTCTGTATCCTCCACTTTACCTACACTTTCCCCCCGCTCCTGTCCATCGCGTATCTGGTCAAAAAGTTCGCCATGCAGGAGGGCGATGGCTACGACCCGGCCACGGGCCAGGTCATCCGCACCGACGGCGGCTGGACCCGATTCAAGCGTGGCTTCTTCTCACGCGGCCGCTGGTGGATGAACTCGCTGAATGTCCTTTACATCCTCGGCGCGCTCGCCCTCAGCGGCCTCGGTGCCTACGCGTCCATCATGACCCTCAAGACTGCCTTCCAGTTGAGCACCACCACCTCCTACGTCTGCAAGAGCCCGCTGGATGGTTAAGGGAGAATGTATTCCTGGACTTTTTCAATTTTTGTTGGAAGAAGGGAGAGCTGTGAGAGGAAGGCCGAGAGGGGATCCGGATGGGAGCGTCGCATTCTTGCTATCGAATGTATCGTGCTGTTGGCCAACGTGCGGAGGAGCTTGTGCTGATTATATCCTTTGTCTATTTATTGCAATCAATCACAAATTAACAAATCATAAAATGTCCCTTGCTTTGCGTGCATGTACTCCGTAGTGAAAAAGAGGCTGGTGCTGCCCGAGTTACGCTCTGCGGACATAATCGTCGTAGCTCTCTTAGCATGGCTCTAATAATACAATAGATGGGACGAACAACAAACAAGGAAAAGGGACGAAAAAGAACATAAGAACGAATGACGATTCTCAACGGGCCGGTGGGGAGAGATCAGACACCCGCGCTCTGTTTTTGCGTGCGTCAAATAGTTAATGGGTGATGCAAAGAGGGCTCGAAAGCTTCCTGTAACGCAGACAGACGCACAGAATTGATCATCGCGGGGCTCTTGTCCTGTCAGCACTTAACTTGCAACGTCTGCCAGAAATGTTAGTCATCGGAATCGTCAGGCTGACCCGTGGAACTTCAAACTCAATTTGTTGCACTGGCAGAGCAAAAATTCTTCCTCTCCTTCCTCTCTTTCACGTCCTAACCTCCGGTCTTTCTCGCTGACGGCTCCAACCCCATACCTTCTGCAGAATGACTCTTATAGGAATCATGAGCCCTACCATCAAGGACGAGCTCGCATCCTTCATGCTCTAACCTGGCCAGATCATTAAACCGTCTCCGCACGAGAGGTCTTGGGCTCGTGTATTTTCGACGATGATGGGACGATCGTGGCCATGATCGATGCCGGCATTGGGGCTGACGAAGACGACGTCGCTCTTCGCCAACTTTTCCGTTCCTACGATGTCGTACACGGCCGTGCACTACCCGGACCCGTCTCGTCTCTTGTCCCCAACAACGGCAGCGGCAGCGGCAGCAACCAACCCGCCGAGCCCGTGCCAGGCCAGTTCCCGTCCTGGACAGGGACCACCACCGCCACCACTAGCGGCAGCAGTGCGCCAGCCGACCACCAGGCCAAAATTGACATTACCCTTGCGACCCCCATCGAATGGGGTTGTTGGACGACATCTAGGAGGTGACCGGGTTAACGGCGCATATTTCGAAAAGTTTAGTCTGCCTGACGAGTTTTGACGATGACGTGCGACTATTGAAAGCGTTGCTGAGCGATATCAACATTTGATGATGGAGATTGTACGGCGAGGAGACGTGAATTGACGAGACGTCGATTTGACAAGGTGGACGACATGCAATTTACCCATGAAGGTATCCCTTTTTCACGGCCGTCTTTTGCTTTCTGTTTCGTCCATTTTTTTCTTTTTTTCTTCCTTTTTAATTGCTTTCCAATTTTCGTCTTCCCGTCTGCCACGAACTCGATTTGTTTCTACAGTTTCGTTTCAATTATTGCACAATATACGAATACGAGGCAAAGAATTCATGGTCCTCGCTGCCCTACTTTTGCAGCCCAGGGATGTTTCTTTCTTGCAACATATGCTCCTTGTCCTGGCTGACATACCGGTGACAATGTGTTGTGAGGTGTGCATGAACGTGATATTGTATACGGGAACAGACTATGTACGATATTAACTAAGTGTCGGTGTTTGTTGCTCTTCACAGTCATGTGCCGTGTCATGTCCCTGTCTACCGTTTTACCGTTTGCATTACACATCCTCCGGCGCGTCCTTTTCGGTGACCGCCGCCGTTTTGGTCGTCTTGACGTTGTTCATCTTGCGCTCCACCTTGTTCGTCAGGTGCTTCTGCGCGTCCTTGGCAAAGAGGCACCCAATAATGGCAATACCGCCAAAGCCAAGACTGGCGAGGTAGACCGTCTTGAAAGCCTGCGTGTAGGCCACAGGGTCGGCGGCGGCGACGGCGGCCTGGACGGCGGACGAGTAGGCGGTGACGTTGCCGGCCTTGTAAGCCGTGATCAAGGCGGGGACCTGGGAGGCGGGCAGGCCGGCCTGCTCGACGGCAGGGCCGATGTTGGCGGGGATAGTCGTCAGCAGACGGTTGCTCAAGATGGCCGAGTAGACGGCGACGGCAACGGAGCCACCGGCTGAGCGAATGGAGGCGAGCAGACCCGACGCCAGACCAATGTCTTCGGCGCGGCAGAAGAGGGGCGCCAGGGCAAGCGAGGAGAGCTCGATGAAGCCGACAAAGAAAGGACCCAGGATCGTCAGGGCGATGCCCATGTCCTTCTTCTCCGGGGTCAGACCGGCCAGGGCAGCCACGAAGCCGACCATGGCAAACGTCGAGAAGATCATCCAGTAGCGGACGTTGCCGCCCCAGCGGATGATGACACCGGCGCAGATTTGGCCGAGGGCCGTCGACGAGGCGACGGTGCACGAGAGCCACCCGCCGTAGGTGATGTCCTTGGTGAAAAAGTGGCTGATCTGCTGGGGCCAGAGGAGGACGGCAGAGTAGTAGAACACTAAATGGTCAGCGCTGTGATTATGATTGTAGACGCGCAAGGCCAGGGGCACTTACTGCTCGCCACAGTGGCACAGGCGACAAGCGCCATAAAGCCGCGGTTGGCAAAGAAGTGAATGGGGATGGCCGGGTAGCGTAGCTTGGCAAAGCCCTCCCAGATGAACAGCAAGATCAGTAGGACGGCGCCGATAACGAGCGACGAAATCGTCGCTGCCGAGTCCCAGGCGTAGATGCTTCCGCCCCAGGACACGCCGATCAAAAAGACGGTTAGGCCGGCCGTCCAGAGGAAGATGCCGACATAGTCGAGGCTCTTGAGGATCTCCCGCTTGGTCTTACGCTCGTGCAGCAGCTCAAAGCTGGGCGGGTGGTAGAAGATGAAGAGGAAGATGACGGCGAGGCCGGTGTTGATGATGTTGATGTAGTAGCACCAGCGCCAGCCGAGCGACGGGATGGCGACGAACTTGCGGGCTAGACAGTTAGCAGTGAGGATGGCGGATAAATGTGTCACAAGAGCTCTTACCAATCATGGGTCCAAATGAGGCAAAGGGCGCGTTGGACAAGAAAATAAACGACAGGACCATGGGCCGGTACTTGTTGGGCACCAGCTCGCCAATGGCCACGTTAAAGGACAGCTGTACGGTCTCGCCGAGGCCGTAGACGGCGGCTCCAATAATGAGTGTCGTAAAGTTCTGGGCGACGGCACTGATGATGATGCCAATGAGAGCCACGATGTTGCCGCCGATAAAGAACCAGCGGCGACCAAAGAGATCGGACAGGCGGCCGAGAATGGTATAGGTGAAGGAGAGGGCGAGCGTGCGCGCAATGTTGACCCAGGCGGTATAGTTGCTGGGTCCAATGTCCTTGTTGATGTAGCTCAGAATGTTGGTGGGAAGGATGACGAACATGTAGGCGCTGATGGCGGAGAGACAGAAGCCCTGGAGAAGGCTTGTGTTAGTTCTTGTTGATGTGTTTGCTGACTATATAGTGTCACTCACTGTAAGAGTCCCAAGGAAGTTGAGGGAGTAAAAGTAGCCCGGCGGCAGGTCGTCGCCGCGAGCGGCCGAGTTGATGGACATGCTGTCACTGTCGGTGAGGTCGTGCTCGCGGCGGACGTTGTCGCTAGCCGTCGATGCATCGTGGTGCTCCATAACGGCCTCGGCTTTGACATCGGCCTGGTTGACGTCGGAAGAGCTCATGTCGGCGAGGGGGGATGGTGAAGAAAAGAAAGAAAAAAAGAAAATGGAAGAAAAACTCGAGAAGGGAGAAGGACAATCTCGTCTCTTATTCTCTTCTGCTTGTGGAGCCGTGGGATAGTAAAAAAGGGAGGTGCTGCCGATCCGTGTTCCCTTTTATTGTTGTCCTTTTCTTCTCCTCTTGGCTGTGGATGGATGTAGAGAGACTATCAGAATCTGGGGAAGAGGCGGCCTTTTTAAACACGAGGGCCAAGCGATGAGATGCAATGTGCGGGGATGGAGAGATTGTTTTGGTTCTCTTTTGTTCGAAAACGTGTTATCCAACGTGGTTTTCTCGTTTCTTTTTTTGTGTATTCCCCCGGCTTAGTCTTGTTCCGTCAATTGAATGCAACACAGCTTCTCCAATACCAAGACGGTGGAATCATTAGAGCATCATTAGGGGAAACGATGAGCGGCACCTCGTTGCAGGCATTGCAGGATGCCAAGTTGCCAAGTTGCTAAGGGAGCTTAGGTGCCTGTGCGAAGGAGGTGTGGCACGTTGTGAGGAGGAAATAAGGCGTCTGGGGGGCGGGAGTTTGGGAACAGAGAAGAAACGGTCTTTGGTCGTGCCCGAGACTCCAGGACGCGCGATTTACCCCGGAAGTTGGCAACCGGGGAAAGATAGTATGGTAGGACTGGGAAATGGAGAAACGAGAAAATGGGGAAACGAGGCGAAAGCGACGTGGTGAACCACAAAAATCATGAAAACAACAATAAAAAACATGGGGAAGATGGAGATGGTATGACAAACTGTGGGGGATGCTCCCCGGCAATGCGCCGGACAATCGCACTGGCTGTGTTGACGTGGCTTGACCCGTCTTTGTTTGGGGTGAGGTCTGCGCTACAACGACGCGTTTTACAGCTTTTGCGACGTTTTCAAACGATTTTGTGGTCTTGACTCGTCTGCAAGTGTTGACTCGTCTGTGAAAGTGGGCGACTTCTTACTCTGCACAGGATCTATTGGCCCTTAGTTTCTCCTCGTCTCTCCCCTTCTCCAAAAGTGGCACATCCCGATGTGCGGTAGCTGCCCCCACAGCCAAGCCCGCTGGTTCTCAAATTAGTGGTAGCCAAGCACGCCGTTAAATCGTCGCCAAGATCAGCTGGTGCACATTGACTCGCTGGGCAGGAGGTGGCCAGGCCCTCGTCACTGTGTGCGTCGTATGCTCCTTGGCCCCCTACACAATTCTGGACCGTTTTATTGGACGGCTGCACCCCATCAGCTGGCTGTTTTGTACCGTCTTGTCAAGTCTTGTGTAGTCTTGTTTGCGCCACAGTGGACTTCCAAGACATTTGGAACATTTGAGGATCACCATAATGATTCATCTCCGTGCTACGACTGGAGAAAGGGTTGACGAGGGGTTGAAGAAGCAAATGTCTTTTTTACACTGAGTTGAGTCGTCTCTGGGTCACTTCCAGCAATGAATGGCACACAACTCACCACTTTGTAATCATCACGAAATGGACTTCGCATTCGGGCGTCCGGATGCGTTGTGGTTGCGTTGTACATGATTCACCTTGTGTGGGTGGAAGTCGTTTTCCTGATTCGAGTCAAAGTTGCTAGTCTGGTCGTCTTTTTGTCGATGCAAGATGTGGAATCTATTTTGGAGTCTAAACAAACAGCTGCCTATCAATGATGTTGGTCGTCTCCTCTCCTCTACAGCTTCGCCGCGCGCGCGGCCTGGAGACGCGCCGGCAGGCTGCGCCGCATCAGCTTGCCCGTCGGGTTGCGCGGGAAGGTCTCGAGATAAAAGAGGCCGCCGCGCAGCTTCTTGGTGCTGGCCACTTTGGTGTTGACAAACGCCAGCACTTCCTGCAAAACACGGGGGCGGTCGGCGACGAGCACGGTGGGCTTAAAGTTGACGTAGCCCACGGGCACCTCGGTCTCCTGGACGGTGTCCCAGGTGCCGCAGACGCCGGCCTCTGTCACAAGTGGATGGGAGTGCAGGACGTTCTCGAGCTCGGCCGGAGTGACCTGGTTGCCCTTATACTTGATGAGGTCCTTTTTCCGGTCGGTGAGCCAGACGTAGCCCTCGGCGTCGACGCGGCCGATGTCGCCGGTGCGGAGCCAGCCGTCGTTGAAAGGAAAGACCTCTTCGTTGGCTTTGGGGTTCTTCTTGTAGCCACTGCAGATGTTAGTGGAGAGTGAGAGGGATCTGAGGCCGACTGGAGTACTGACATAAAAACGGTGGGTGCTGTGAACATGATTTCACCCGTGGTGCCTTCGGGTACGTCCTTGAGGTCGTCGTCGACGATGCGCATTTTCCTACAGAATTAGAGACTGCCACATCAAATATCGCAATACGTTTCGTGAGGCGCTTACATTCCCGCCATGGGCTTGCCGACACTGCCCTGCTTGCGTTTGGCAGAGAACGAGCGTAGGGATGTGGCCGAGCCTTCCGTCATGCTGGCTTGTTAGTGAGGAGTAGGAAACGAGAACGTCAACAGAGAGGACCTACCCATATCCTTGCACAATGTCTGCCTCCGTGCCCAGCACCTTGTGCACCTCACTGATAATGTCGGGAGCCAGCACCGCGCCCGAACAGCTGATGGTCCGCACGCTCGTCAGGTCCTGCTGGCGCACAAACGGGTCCTTGACCATGGCCACCAGGGTCGGCGGCACCATGCGCAGCGTCGTGGCGCGGACCGCCACGCAGGCCTTGACGTACTCCTGCAGCGTGTAGTTGCGCAACAAACGGACGTAGCCGCCGGTGAGCAGCGGCAGGCTGGCAGTGAACACGCCGTAAATGTGCCCCAGGGGTGCGTAGAAGACGTCGCGCTGGTCAGCCGAGGCCATGGTTGGGTCGGTGCTGCGGGCGACGAGCAGGTAGGCAATCAAGTTGCGGTGGCTGAGGACGGCGCCCTTGGGCAGGCCGCTGGTTCCGGAGCTAAAGCAGATCACGGACGGGACGGTGTGACTGTCGACGTTGGCGAGGTCGACGGGCGGCGAATAAGCCTTGGTCGTGTCGAGGATGAAGTCGGCGGGGAACTGAGGTGGCTGGTCAGTATACAACGCGCGTAAAGCAAGCTGGAATCAAACATGAGAGGCTTACCGCAAGTTTGGCGGCCCCTCGCTCACCGAGGCCGACGAGATCTGGCTGCTTTGTCTTGCTCCAGTTCGCTCGGCCGATCGCAGCCGTCACGCGGGTCATTACATCGCCGGTGTCGCAAAAGATGACAGCCGGCTCGACAATGTCGATGAAGTGGACGAGATCGCCGACCGTTGCAGCAGGGCTGCCAAACCTATACCGGGCATTTTAGTTAGTATTGCGCCAGAAAGATGTAAATATCTCATATGAAAAAGAAACGTACGCGACCGTAATACCTGCCCACAAGGCCGAAAATTCGACCTGGAGGTAGTCGAGCGAGTTCTTGCCGACAATCAGGATAGTGTCGCCTCGAGTAAGGCCCAGAACCTTCCGCAGTGCATCGGCACCCAGGCCGGCGAGCTGTGGTGCTGAACCATACGTCAACTGCCGTTCCGGCCGCTCGTGTTCTTGGAGGATGACCTTATCGGGCAGTGTGTCGTCAATGTTCTGGCGCAGGATGAACTGCCAGAAGGACAGGTTCGAAGGGATGTCGGCCACCGCATATGGCGACGCGTAAACTCGTGGTGATGCCATGTCGAACGATGTGCGTGTGCTGTCTATTGACATTGCTTGCACTGAGCTCCCTTGCGTGAAAAGAAAAAATATAGCTAAAATATAGTTTTTATAACATACGAATTTAGAGTTGAGCTTGCTACCATTATCGATAGTGATGGCCTCAGACCCATAGCAGCTCTATCGAAGCTCTGTGTGAGCTAGAGTGGAAAGGCATTGAGTCAACTGTACGTTCTTGGCAGTTTATCCACAAGCATATCCATTTAGACGAGAACAAAGTCAACCTCTACGGCAAGAAGCTGTCTTTCCGTGGAAAGTGTTGTAAATAGAGAGAGATCCCCAGGAGGAAACATCCTTGGCAAACTCCACCTTGTGGTGTCGTCTTTAAACGAGGTCGAATTTGTCCTTTTTCGTCTCTTTTATTCTACTTTGCAAGGCTGCCTCATTCACTGGACACTGAAATGTGGCAGAGGATAGTTCTCATGCGGGGAACAATGGCCGCCAAGCTCGTCGCTTGGTGGCGAGCACTTGTTTTTGATGGGGTTGGTGCAGGTGGAGGCCGTGCGAGTGCGGTCTTAGTCGTGTGGAGACGGTGCAGAAGATGACTCGCGCCAATCAGAGGCCGCCTGTTTCCCAAAAAGGCAATTCTGGCGTCGGAAAACAATTTCAGGGAACAAGACCTGAAAAGGGCAAGAGCGGGCAGCCGGTGCGGAGCCCTCCTTCTCCCCCCCAAGCCCAGCCAAGATACGGGGAAAGTGCGGAGAGTCAACGAACGTCGATGGACTCTGCAAAAGCTCGACATTCAACAACAAACTGACACAGCCGACACCATCGTGACAGGGTGACAATTTGCAACGATTGGCAAGCGATTTGAAATCATTCAACGAGCGGCGACGACATTGCATTCCACAGCCAACAGACGGCAGACCAACCAGCTCACCGCCAACATGTCCACTCGAGTCAGTCGAGGCCGCGTTACGCGGGTCGGCGCCATGCCCGCGGCACCCGCGTCTGTTACACGCCCGGATGCTGACGCGGCGGAGCGCAAACGGTTGCGCGACCGCGTCGCCCAGCAGAACCTCCGCAACAAACGGAACCGGCACATTCAGGCGCTCGAGCAGCAGGTCAAGCAGTGCCAAGAGCTGCACCGTTCACGGTCCGAGCAGAACGGCCAGAACGGCGACGACCTTAAGACGATCCGCGACCTGCGGGCCGAGAATGCGGCTCTGCGCGAGCGGCAAAAACACTTGCAGGCACTCTTCCAGTCGTTCAAGGACGTCTTTGAGCCAGCAGGAGCAGCCGCAGCAGCCGCTGCTGCAGATATTACCGTTCCCAAAATCCCAGAAGTGCCAGAAGCAGCCAACAGCCAAACACCAAAACCAGCCCAGCCTCACAGTACGCCACCGGCACAGCCATGCTCACCCCCGCCGCCACCACCACAGCACACGGCTCCCTCGCCCGTGTCGTCTGCTTCCACAACAGAGGTTGTCATACCGGCGTCGGTGCCTCCTCACTATAACAAGACAGGACAGACAATGGATACATTACCCGACTACTCCATCTGGCTGGCCGGGATCAATGCCACAGGCTCCAGCACGGACGACGAGTCGGAACCTGAGATGGTTCACCACCGCAACCATAGCCACCATATCCAGATGGGTAACAGTGACATAAACGGCATCAACAATCATCACCATGTACCACCAAACTATACCATGCAACCACTGGGGGTGCCCTTGCCGCAGGCGCCGCCATCACTCTTCGATGCGCAACACAGCCAATTCACAGCCGATGTTACAGATATGTGGTCGTCCCGCATGCCAGCTCCACTTCAAACTCCGATGCTGGCCACAGCGGCCGACCTGACCGCCAGCTACAGCTCGGCCGTCGCCGCATACAACCCGTTCATGTACACCGCAAGGCCACCGGTCGCCACAGCTACTCCTACTACAGCGGCCGGCGGCGACCTTGATCTGTGGGTCCCCGACGACACCAGCACTGGCAGTGTCGACGAGATCCCCGTCTGGGCGCGCATTCCCGTGCGCACCACGGGCCCCAACGACGTCCGCCGCCCAGCCTGGGACGCCAACATGCGCATTATTTTCGACTCGCCCGAGGTGCCCGCGCCGCTCGACATTCTGTTCGGGTCGCACCAGAACCCGCTCGCCAGCTCGCTGCAGCGCAGCATTAAGACGTATTATCAGGGCAACCCGGAGCGCCTGGCCATTGGCTGGCTCGTGTACCACTACATTAAGTGGCGCACGCAGCCGAGCGCCGAGCGGTACGCGCTCCTGCCGGGTTTCCTTAAGCCCATCTTTGAACAGATCTGGCTCCCCCACCCGGGCTCCATCGACTTCATTGTCTGGGAGCGTATGCGGTCCAAACTGCTCAAGACGTACGACCGCTACGATATGGCTAAGTTGATTCGAATCTACTGCCGCTGCCTGCGCCTGCGCTGGCGTTGGGACGAGGACGTATTGGTGACCAACGCCGAGGGGACGCACGTGCTGCGGCCGGACTTTGTGGACCGGTTCATGAGCGCGTCCGGGTGGGGGCTCAAGCCCGAGTTTATCACCTACTACCCGGAGCTCTTTGACGGCGACGAGTGGGACCAGATTGTGTACAACCCGGGGCCGCGGCAGATATCATAGGGGGCGGGTGTGGTGACGACGAGAATAACTTTGGGGCATGTTGGAATATACGATTGAATGTTTCATTAATGATCGGCCGCCGTTGGTTTCAATTTTTTTTCCCCTGAGACACGGCGACCACAAGTGTATTAATAAAGTTTTTTATTTCTCATCAACTTTGGGTGTGTCGAGACTCCCCAATCGAATCCCGTTTCTCCAAGATGGGCATCGATTTGGAATCAATCCGGTACGTCGTATGTCCTTTTGGTGCTGCGGTCAGAGTCGCACCAGTGTGGTGCACCGCACAAATACGAGTACAACGTCAACGAAAGGTCATGCTGTCTTGTACCTGGGCAGCATCCCGTCATACGTTGTATTACGCGGGTTATTTCTGTGTCTTTTTACGAGTTTCCGCAGGCGTGAGCATGGAGGATACGGCAGCGATCGACGCTGCAGTGATACGCCGGTCGCGCTGGTCTCGGCCCTTTCCCCGCATTTGGGAGGTTAGAAGGCGACGATCCGCGAAGGAGACCTGGAGTTGGCAGCAGTTTGGTTGCGCACCCGGTGCCATCATTTCCCCTCTTTTGGGTCAATGTCTCGATGCGCAGAGGTTCGGTTCGATGCCGAAATGCGAGCACAGCAACGCTTTCGTGACATAACATCGGCATCGACGACATTGACGGCATCGACGATAGCAAATTTGACGATATTGAAAGAGCTGTGGCGGACCAAAAACATTACGAAATCAAAATACCGACCTTAACATCGACGACACCACCCTTGCCGACAGCACAAAATGGCCGACCTCCTGGGCGACAAGCCCGTGGCCGACACCGTCGAGAAGCGCGAGCTCGACGACGACGACGACGGCTTTGACAACAGCCACGCCGCGCGCGTTTTGACGCGCCGCATCCTGTGGAAGCTCGACACGCGTATCTTGCCCGTGCTGGCCCTGCTGTTCCTGTGCTCGTTTCTCGACCGCACCAACGTCGGCAACGCCCGCCTCTATGGCCTCGAAAAGGAGCTCGGCATGGACGCTGCCGATGTCCAGTACGACCAGGGCTTGGCTGTCTTTTATGCCACCTACATTGTCAGCGAGATACCGAGCAACTTGGTCTTGAAGCGCGTCACGCCGCGCATCTGGCTGCCGTTCCTGACCTTTTCCTGGGGCGTCGTGTCCATGTGCCAGGGCTTCATCCAGAACTTTGCCGGGTTTGTGGCCGTGCGCGCCGTCCTGGGCTTCACCGAGGGCGGTCTGCTGCCCGGCATGATTTTGTATTTGTCGAGCATGTACACACGCCGCGAGCTGGCCCTGCGCATCGGCCTGTTTTATACAGCGGCGTCGCTGTCGGGCGCGTTTGGCGGATTGTTGGCGCGGGGTTTGTCGGAGCTGGCGGGCCACGGCGGGCTGTCGGCCTGGAGGTGGATCTTTATCATCGAGGGCCTGCTGACGGTGGCCGTAGCGGCTGTGGCGGGCTTTATCTTGCCGAACGGGCTGGTCGCCGCGTCGTTTTTGACTGAGGAGGAAAAGGCGCACGCGGTGCGGCGGCTTCAGCGGGCCGTGTTTGCGGGCAGCACGGGCAGCATGATGAACCCGGAGGACGAGGCGACCGAGAAGTTTAGCTGGCACGAGGTCGGGCGCGCCGTCTTCAGCTGGCAGACGTGGCTAACAGCGAGCGCCTACTTTGGCATCCTGTCGGGGTTGTACTCGTTTGGGTTGTTTGTGAGTCCCTGTGTCCGTGCCTTTATTATTCATTGTGTTTTCCCTAACATCATAGCTCCCCACGATCATTGCCGCTCTGGGCCACACCGCCAACGCCGCCCAGCTGTGGTCGGTTATCCCCTATGCAGTCGCATCCGTCGTCACAGGTAGGATTGCCCCGAGCCCCCCTCACTCTCTCCCTTCATCCTTCTATTTTTTTCTCCACATGGCGTGCCCATGGCGCGCACATGGGTCCCCTCCTTTTTGTTGCTCACCGCTGACCGCCCCTAGTCATCGTCGCTTTGGCGTCCGACCATTTCCAGGTCCGCGGCATCATCATGCTCTTCACCATGCCCATTGCCATTGTCGGGTACGCAGTGATTGCCAATGTCGACAACCCCAACGTTAAGTACGGCATGACCTTTTTGATGGCCACGGGTCTTTATAGCAGCGTGCCGCCCGTGCTCGGCTGGCTCGCCAACAACTCGGCCGGCCATTACAAGCGGGCGACGGCGGCGGCGCTGCAGCTGGCGATTGCCAACTGCGGCGGCTTTGTGACGGTGTTCGTGTATCCGTCGCCGCAGAGCCCCCAATTCCACAAAGGACACACCATCATCCTGAGTCTCTTGGTGGCGGGATGGTTTATGTAGGTCAACACCCCTGAGCTGTGGCTATTTGATTGCTTCCACTAACGTGGCTGTAGGATCCTCGGCAACGTTCTCTACTGCTACAAGGTCAACAAGGACAAGGAAAGGGGCAGGTACGACGAGTTCATTGGGACGGGCGACGACCGGGAACCGTCGTTCCGGCTGGTATTGTAGGGGAGCTGAGAGCTATGGGAGAAGTAAGATACGAGTCGAGATTGGGGAAAACTGTAAGACGCATGGGCAAGCCGTGGGAAACAAGATCCGACAATACGACGTGCAGTTAAATCGGTGCAGTCTGTGCTTTTCTGTGCCTTCGGGGCCTCCAACGCCTCCTGCGCCTTCGGCTGCCGCCATGCCGCATCAGCCGTGGCTAAACGAAACTAGACCCCGTCGGATTTGTCGTGTTGCTCGATATGCAACAAAATGTATGTAATTCGGGTGCACCCGATCGTTTCGACGCCCAAGATACGAATGATAACAATCAATAACGAAAACAACGAGAAACAAGCCCGATGGTATCCTTTCGTGCATATAGTCGCCGCTGTGATGGCGAGGCTGCTCGTGTTCGCATATCAGATCATATTGCTTATCTTTTGGGAGCAATCTAGCGTATTGTGCCCCGTATATAGCGCATCAACGTGGGAACGCGCCACCGTATCGGGCCCAAGGCCGTGGCCGGGCATCCGCGTGCTTTGGTCGGCAAGCGGCAAGGTAAGCGGCAAGGGCGGGTTGCATTTCCAATTCGGGAGTGATATTGATTCTGGCGCTGGCCACATGCTCCTGTCGAAGATTGACAAGATTGGAGGATGATCTTGAGCTGAACTTCGCCTTGAACTTGCAAGTTCGGACCTGGCCAGGCCGATATCAGATGGTCCTCCAAGCAAAGATGAGTGCTGTCTCGGCGAAGCGGAATGCGCACGAGGCGCACCAAGTGGTTTTGATTAGGATGAAGGTAACTTCGTTTTTATCCGTGAGGGCGCTACGAGACTCCATCTTCATGTACGTCGCATCCCATCTCATGATAAAAATGGTAAAAGGAGTGATAAAAGCAATAATGAGGGCAAGGGTGGTGTGAAAGGTGTGAAAGGGCGCGGCCCTAGACCGACCCTGGAGCAAGCCTGAGCGACCCCGGCCTCGTGGATTCGACTACGACAAAAGCAGACCGTCTCCAGCAAAGTAAACCCGTGGCTGGCCGCCGACCACGTTGTTGCGGCAGGGGGAACTGGGCTTCCGGGCAGGGTGTCGAGCCCCGTTCGGAGCAAAGTAAGCCGATATTAACCAGGATCTGGGCGACGATAGGATGGATCGAGGCAATAGGAGCACCAAGAAATCACGAAACCCCCGAAATAACGAGCTGCAAGGCCCTGGTCTGGCCTGGCCTTGTCCGGGGTTGGCGCACGCATGCACAGGATGGCTAATGGCTGCCACTGATAGCCTGGGCGAACCGCAAGCGCGGCTCTTGATGGCATTTGTGCAGCGGCCGTGCGTCACACTATCTGGAGGTGTGGGAGGTGTGGGAGGACAAGGCGGGAAGATGGAGCGAGGAAAGACAAAAAAAGAAAAAGAGGAAGGGGGAAGAGGAAAAAAGAAAGGGACGAAGAAGGGGACGAAGGCGGTGGGTGGCCGAATCCCCCCCCCTCCCCCCAATCCGTGGGCCGGCTCCGAGGCCGGATGTCGTGTTTCTTCACCAGAAGAGGGAAGGGAGGAAGTGAGAGACAAGGGAAAGGGGACAAAACGACTTTCAACATCAACAATGGCTTGCCATGGGCGCTGTCGGCCAACACCCATCAACGTCCGTCAACTGTCAACGCGGGGTAGCACCGAAAGCTTGTCACCATGGTCAGTGCACTTCCCCCCTTGCTTAGCGCTGTCGGGTGCCCTGCAACCACACTCAAAGTACGCCACCCGTCGCTATCGAATGGGTCGCAAAAGGGCGAAATGGGGGCGGCCAGGCCATTTTCAGAGCGGGCTAAGCTCAAACAGGGCAATGGAAATGCACCTCGTGCTATCAGACGGCGCCAGCGGCCCCCCGGCGTGAGACTCTGATAGCATACCGGGACGCCAACAACACGCCAAACAATCCAAACAAGCCAAACAAGCCAAACAAGCCAAACGCCGGCCGTCGTTACCATGCCTGTCACAGCCTGCCATCGACGGCCGTTCCTCTGCTCTTGCTGCTGGGCCCTGTTCTTTTGTTGTCATGAGCAGCTTGGTCAGTGCTTCCTCCTCAAAGGCTGTCTCCGCGGTCCGTCCTGCTCTTCGGCGGGTCAATGATAAGAGGTGTGCATGCGGAGAGATAACGTATTATTCGCTGGGAGTGGCGGACGGAGCCATCCTTTCCTGCTGTTGCTCGACGTCCTTGGTGTCTTACTTTTACGAGTAATGCTGGCCCCGTCAGCGGAGCTTTTTTCGTGCAGGGCCTGCCGTGTTCCCGCCTGCCACAAGCCAATACCTTTGCCCTTATTTGCAACCCTGCGGGAAGCGAAAGGAGCAGGGTACCACTGCGCCGTGCGATCTTGCCAAGAATAGCGGAACTGGCATGTCGGCCAGACTCCCCAAACTAGGAGGCTAGAGATACTACGAGTTAGATACTACGACTTTCGTCACTGTGCCCTTGGACTTGTGCTTGTGTAAGTGTGCCTCGAGGAGATGAGGGGGCCGGGATGCGTGAGGCAGGAAAAGAGGGGGGATAAGGAGGGGGCAAGGAAGGAGATACCGGATGGAGGACGAGGGCCTGGTCTCGCGATCATGATAGTGATTATAGTAGCAGCTGAAAAGTACTTGATGTCGTCGTGTCCCACGCCGTGATTTGAGGAGAGTCCGAGAAGAGAGGACGACAGCAAAGAGTTCTTCTCTTCGTGACTTGCAGTCACCTTTCTCTATTCTTTTTTATTTTTTATTGTTGTCTTCTGTTGTGTCTTTCTTGTTTCTTTTTATTTGCTACTGTCCACAACCGCCAACATGAGCAACATCGAGGCCGTCCCGGCCCCGTCGGCGGGCGTCGCGCCCATGGAAATTACCGAGAAGAACGAGGCCATGATGACGGACATTGAGCTCCAAAAGGCACCGGCCGTTCCGGTCGAGTTGTCGGGCGGTGCCGGCAAGATGGAGGCCATTACGGCCGTCTTTGGCGGCCGCGGCAAGCTGATCATTATCGGAGTGTGCGTATTTTTTTTATGCTTCCTCCATTGTGGTATATACATTTTCTTTTCCGTGTCGTGAACGCTAACATCGCCCAGGATGGTCTTTTCCATGATTGCCTACGAATTCGAAAACAGCACCGTCTACACCTACTTTGTCTACGCCCAGTCCTCCTACTCGAAAATTTCCGACGCCGCCGCCATTCAGACGGCCGGTGCGCTGCTGTTTTCCGTCATCAAGCCGCTGATTGCCAAGCTGTCCGATGTCTTCGGCCGTGGCGAGATGTACCCGGCCTTTATCATGATGTTCATCGTCGCCCTCATTCTGTGCGCCAAGTCGCCCACGTACAGCGGCTACGCCGCCGGCTACATTATCCATGCCGTCGCGCAGAGCGGCGTCAACACCATGAACGACATTCTGACGTCGGACGTGTCGAGCGCGCGCCAGCGCGGCCTGGCCGTGCAGATCCAGTTCTTCCCCTACCTGTTCATGCCGTACGTCACGGCGTTCATCACGGCGTCTGTCATCAACGGCATCGGCTGGCGCTGGGGCATCGGCATGTTGGCAATCATCATGCCTGTTGGCCTGGCGCCCGTCATGGCGACGGTGCTGGGCTTCCAGCACAAGGCCAAGAAGCTTGGCTACGACCAGCGGATCAAGATGAGCGTCAATGAGTTCTTTTCGCGTATTGATTTGGGCGGCACTGTCCTGTTCTCCGCCGGCCTCGCCCTCGTCCTGCTGCCCGCCTCGCTCGCCGGCACGCTCGTCCACGGCTGGAAGACCAACTGGGTCATTGCGTGCCTCGTCATTGGCCTCCTCCTGCTGATTGCGCTGCCCTTTTACGAGCACTACGTCTCGCGCCACCCCATCATCCCGCTCTACTACTTCAAGGACCGCACGCTGGCCATTATGCTCGTCATGTACGGCATGGACGGCATTGGTCTGGGCGTCACGCACAGCTACTTTTACCAGTGGCTGATCGTGGCCCGCGGCTACGACATCCAGGTCGCCGTCTGGATCAACGCGGTCAACGGCACCATGCAATTCTTTGCGGGCCTGGTCCTGGCTGCCACCATGTACTACTTCCGCGGCTACAAGTACCCCACCATCTTCGGCATCGGTCTGCGCCTGCTCGGCTACGGCCTCATGTTCCGCATCCGCGAGTCGTCCAGCAGCATCGCCGAGTTGGTGATTGTCCAGGCCATCCAGGGCATCGGCGACGGCATGCTGGGCACGACCTGCTTTGTCGCCTGCACCGTCAACGTGCCCCACAGGGAGGTTGCCCAGATGACCAGTCTGGCGGTTTGCTTGTCGATGCTGGGCTCGACCATTGGCAGCGCCATCGGCGGCGGCATCTACACGAGCTACTTCAAGCAGCTGCTGGCCGAGCAGCTGGGCACCGACGGCACGGCCGAGCTGATCGAGACCGTCTACAACTCGTTCACCACGGGCCTGCCCGCCATGGGCACGCCGCAGCGCATGGCCATTGCGCGTGCGTACAACCAGATCATGGCCGACTTTACCTATGTGGCCTTTGGCTGCGTCATCCCGGCGGCGCTGGCCGTGTGGTTCATTCCGAACAAGACACTGACGTACGTATCCCATCGTGATGTTTTTTTTTGTTTTTTTTTGTGCTCAACTAACACTTTTTGCAGCGACGAGCAGAACTTGGTCGACGTCGTGGAGGGCATCTCCCCAGAGGATGCACGCCGTTCGGTGGACGAGTAGGGGGTGGGAAGAGAGGGAGAAGAAAAAGAGATGTTTATGAAAAGACGAGAAATGAGAAGATACTTAGAGGACAGTGGACAGTGGACAGCGGAGTGCTCGGCGCTCGGCGTCGAAATTACAATAGTAGGCCGATGATGACCCGAGACTGCTGTCCGTTGCCGTGCATGCAGCTGCCGTGTCCGTGGAAACATGCTGCACAAACTGCACGAATTCAAATCCACGTTGCTCTGCGCCCTACGACAACTGCCACTTTCCTCTTACGATTCTGTGACTTTTGTCTGACTCTGTGATGGCTTTTTGACAGCCCATACTTCTCTCGGAGATACCCCCACCGGACGCTATCAGTTGCAATCGTTCAGCACCTGCAGCGCCTTTAAACACTCGACACACAGCAAGACCCGTCCACTCCGCCGAACCGGGGTTTGGAGCTCCAGCCGGGTCGTCCAATGACCGTCGTCCATTTACGATTCACCATTGCGCCTTTTGACGACCTCAGCCGTCCCCGCTTTCACTCTGTTGTTGTGTGTGGCACTTGGTAGCGCGTCGCAATAGCATTAACAGGGGTCTTTTAGGAGATCGTGTGCCGCAAAGTGAGTAAATACTCCGAGCATTGTACGGGAGTACATTGTCGGCAAACAATCCAGTCACTATATCGTCAATATAACAGCATTGTCGTCAAGAAACACCTTTTCAATTTTGTCTGAGTTTCACCTTCAACATTTCCTTCTACCATTCCTTCTCACTCTCTTCACTTTCTTCTCACCCTCCCACATTCCCCCACGGCCGACCATGGCCACCCCTGAAGCCATCACGGCGCCCACGGCGCTCTCGGAGACTGCCGTCCCCGAGGCGCAGCGCCTTGCCAACCTCGTCGAGGCCCAGAACAAGGCCGCGGCGCTCTTTGCCGACGTCGAGCGCGACTTGATTCGCCCCGGTGTCAGCGAAAAGGAGCTGACCGACGCCATCTACAAGCTGGGCAAGGAAAAGTACAACGTGCGCACGCACTGGCACCGCCGGCTCGTGCGCAGTGGGCCCCACACGCTGGCCATGTTCAACGACAACACGGACGACCGAGTGATCGAGGCCGACGACATTCTGTATGTGGACTTGGGTCCCGTCTTCGAGGCGTACGAGGCCGACTTTGGCCGCACGTACGTGCTGGGCAACGACCCCAACAAGATTGCGCTGCGGGACGCGCTGGAGCCGCTGTGGTATGCGATCAAGGCCGAGTTTGACGCCCGTCCGGAGATCACGGGCGAGGAGCTGTACGACATTGCCGTCCGTCTGACAAAAGAGGCTGGCGAGAAGAGTGGGCTCGGCTGGAAGTACGGCAACGTCTTCTGCGGGCACCTGGTCGGCGACTTCCCGCACGAGCGCATCCCGCGCGACATGATCACGCTGTACATGACCACGGGCAACCACCTGCCCGTGCGCACCCTCAACGCCAAGGGCCAGCAGCGGCACTGGATCTTGGAGATTTACCTGCGCGACGAAGAGCGGGGGTACGCCGGGTTCTATGAGCAGATTTTGACAGTGTAGTGAGGAGGCGGTGATGGTGGAAATGAAGTTGGAAGTTTGTAGTTAGTTGGTACTTTTTTTTTACTATCACGTTTTATTTGAAATGGTTTATTTAGCAAAAGTTGTTTTGATTGATCGTTGTATCGTTTATCCCATCCCAAACGCCGCTTTATGTTTTTTTATCTATTTTATGCCGTCCGAAAAAGCAATGACAGCTCTTTTGGCTGTACTAGTGTATCATAAACAAGGAAATAAGAGAAAAGACAGATGACAATAACAAAAGAAATCAAGAAAAGAAATCAAGCGCACACCAGACTACTGCCTATGAGCAGTCCTGGATCTCAATCGTGGCCAGCTTCTCAATGATGGCACCCTGGTTCTTGGCGTCCATCTTGGCGTGCCGCGCCTTCCGCGCCAGCATCTCGCGCTCAATGCCGTGGCGGACCGCGTCCAGCACGGTCGGCACCACGGCCCGCGGGGTGTAGGCCGGCTCCGTGCCGTCCTGGTACACGCCGGTCTTGACCAGCACGCTGTACCACGACGTGTTCTTGGAGCGGGCGTCCATGGCGTTGGTGCCGCGGATGTCCGACTCGGGCGTGTCGCCCACAAAGTACACCGTGTCCAGCGGGCGGCTCGACGCCACCAGACCGTGCTGCGCCGCGCGCCACTGCTGCAGCAGCCGCGTAGCGAACTCAAAGGTGCTGACCTGCGGCTTGCCAAAAGCGTGGGTAGTCAGCGTCTTGCCGCCGGTGACGTCCGAGAACACCGTCTCGACAATGCGGCGCAGGGCGCCCATGCCGAGGCGGACGTGCTCGTGGGCGGCCGACCACACAACGTCGCTGTGCGAAAAGTAGATCGGCGGGCCCTCGTCAAAGGTCTCGGAGCGCGTCTCAAGACGGCCGCCCTTGGACATGGCAATGTCCAGGATGATCTGCAGGTCCGACGCCCAGTCGCGGCTGTCGGCAAAGACAAAGACGGCCTCGATGACAATGTCGGACATCTTGTCGACGCCGTGGCGCGTCAACAAGTCGCGCGAGTTGGCGTGCTCCTTGTCCGTGAGCTTGCGGAAGGGCGCCGTGGCGGCGTTGGCCTTGATAATGTCTCCGGGCGTGATGACGTCCTTGAAGCCATAGTGCTCGGCGACGCTGCGGCACTTCTCGCCCTCGCCGCCGACGACCAGCACCGCACCGCGGTACTTGTCGGCGAGCTCACGCATGGGCGTGTGGCCACAGATGAACTGGCCGGGGCAGACCTCGAGCTGCAGCTGGGCCGACAGGTCGAGGCAGCGCTCGGCCTCGGTCTTGCCGCCGCCGTTGGTAAGGAAGATGTAGGGACTACAACTTGTTAGCAGTGATCATCAAAAAGTAGATGTATTGGGTGATGGGGAGGAACACTTACACTCTAATGCCGTACTCGTTCTCGCCGTTCAGCATCTTCATGGCCTCAATGGCCTCCGGGATGGGCTCGCCGCCGCGGACGAGGACACCATCAATGTCAAAGGCGAAAGCAAAGTTGTCGGCCACGTCGTAGTCTTCACCGTTGAAGGGGGTGTCGGGCTCGGTGATGGGCGTGGCGAGGCTGGCCGGCGTGATGACATTGGAGTTGGACAGGGAAGGGGCGTCGGTGGGCGGCAGGCCTGGCGAGGACAGCTCGCTAGACGGGGAGACCGGCTCCTCGTGCGAGATCTGGGTCTCGAGGTTTCTGCGGGCGATGCTAAAGGCCTCGGCGAAGCTGCTGGCGGAAGCAGTCCGGTTGGGGCCGGCGGGTCTCTGAAGGCGGGAGGACATTGTGTGTATGTGGTGGGGGTGGAGGCGATGGGATGTAGGAGATAGAAGATAGGAGGGAAAGATGTGAGGGATATTGATGGAGATGGAGATGATGTATAAATGCAGGTGTAGATGCAAAGACGTTGATGATAAAACAATAATGAAGGAATGGACGTCTCAGACGGCTAAAGAGAAAAGAGAAGAAAGAAGAGAGAAGAGGAGGAGAGGGAGGAAGTTCTCGATATCTGGGAAATCAAAACAGACCGACGTGCCTTTATACCTCTCTGGTCCCCCGCGAAAACAAACGAATTATCCTCGGGAGGGCGAAACTGGCCGAACGGACAAGAGCGTTCTATTTTTTTGTCTACTTTCTTGTTACCCCTTCTACTTCCTTCTGTTGTCGATAAGCGTCTTCAAGCGTCCTTCGCCCGTCGACAAGCGTCGTCCGCAGGCTACAGGCACACGGAAACAAAAAAGTGACAAGTTGCCATGTCGCGCTATGTTGTGCTTTGTTGCGCCATTGTTCTGTGTTCCCGCAAGCCTGCGGCTCCACGGCCAACGGGTACGGGCCCTGAACGGCGGCGCCGTAGCGGTTCAACGTGCGAAGTCGAGTGAAGTCGCCTGCCTCGCCTGCCTCGCTCGCCTTGTCTCGCACCTCGAAGTTGGCGAACTATGGAGCCTGGTGGAACCGCCAGCATGAACGAGTTTGCACTTAGGCCGGGATTAGTGGAGCCTCGGTGGGATAAAGTGGGGGCACGGCGGCCGCCATGCCAATGGGTGCAGAAAGCACACTGGGGGCCCTGAAAAACAGTGGCGCCGGTGACGTCAGAGGCCCTGTTTTCCACCGGGGCCGGCAGCCTTTGGGGGGCCCCGAATATGTAGACAAAAGGGGAGCAGAGAGAAGCGAGGGAGAAAGAAGGGAGAAAGAAAGGGAGAAAGAAAGGAGAAGAAAGGAGAAAGAGAAAACGCGTCCAGATGGAGGAAAGGGAAAGATACGGGAAACTGATGTGCAGGAACAGGGCAAACAGCCAAAACAAGCAACCCGAAAAACGTTGAACAAACGTGCAAACTGCAAACGTGAACGGACGACTGGCCATAAGCCCGTAGTAAGACCGTCCGGCTTCAGGGTCGTCAGTACAATCCCCGTGGGCCCGAGGCGTTTTCGAGTGCCATGGCCAAGCAACCCGCGGCGTGCACACATGCAACCTGGCAAAACGTGTACCCGGGATGTACAGACAACACTCTTCTCGTGTCTGAGATAGTCAGGGTAAACAGGGACACAACACGGGCTAACACGGGCAAATCTCTCAAATCTCTGCGCCAATGCAGGTGAGAGGCACTGCCGCTCGCTGCTCACCGCAGGCGAAAGATACCTCGAACAACGGCGGCCACACCGTCGTTTCCAAAACATGTGAGAACGCGGCGGCGCGCGAGCCTTTCGCCCTCCTTCGCCCTCACCGCATTGCCGCCGTGCCGAAAACGTATCTCGCGCACGGTGTGCATCGCGATCTCTTCTTTGTTCTCGACGTTCTACCGCCAGGTCGCCGGGGCCGCCGCTAGAAAATTCGTTCATTGTGTTTTTTGCTCTTGTCTCGCCACACTGTGCGATAGGGAGCCTGGCCCGCAGCTTGTAGCCAATCAAACTGCTGTGTGTGTGTGGAGGAGCCCTGCGTTTCGAAATTTCTTAGGCGTGTTTGTTGGAAGTCGAAACTTTCTGACTTTTTTGTCTCTTCTCTTCCCTTTTCTGCCTAGTCTCCCATGTACCTTTCCGAGCCTTCGCTTTCTTTTCCTTCTTTGACCCAATCCCTCGCCATTTTTTCTTTCCCATTCCTTCTTCGCCGTTTTCCTCGCCTTCTTACTTTCTTAGCCTTCTCCTTCTTGTGTTCTATCAACCTCATATCGACCAATCCAGTGCATTTCCCAGTTCTCAAGCGAAACGCCCGACCGTCAGAGGAAACGGGGCCTATGACGTGAGGATTCCACAGCAATCTTATGAATTCTGGTTTCGCGTTTCGTTCATCGCTCTTCTTTTGTTTTTCCCTTTGCGTTTTGCTATGTGTCTGTTTCGTATTCGCCCACGCTTCCACACCAGCGCACTTGTACAGACAGTACAACGTATCTCGTAGCTTTCCGTACTCTCTAGCCTCTCAGCCTCTCAGCCTCTTATCTCAACCCCTCCGTACGGAGTACTCCAAAGAAACCACGCGAACCACCCCCACGTTCGAGCACTGCCCCGCCCTAGGCCGTGATTGGGCCGTTGGCCGTAGTATGCCCGTGCTGCCTATTGCACTGTACGCCCGCTGTACTCCGCACACTCCGGCTGGACACGGCCGCGCTCGCCGTTGCTTTGTGGAGAATCCGCTCAACACTTCAGCCACCTTCGCTCGCTTTCGGGACTACGAGCGGAAATCGAGTAATACGCGCCATTGCCGGACCCGGATGATGACGCGGCGGAAATGGTGAAACAACGCGGTCTCTTTCTTAGGTCGGCTTTGTCAGGTCGTCTCGGTTGACGAGATCCTGTGCACGTGTTCTTGCACGTGATATTTATTCTGGTGGTGACTCTCACACCGTTATGCCTGCGACAACAACCAGTTGGGAATGATAGGGAAAAAGCATTTGCAGACCAGTGCGCTGATCGTAGGAATTGGTTTTGTCTTATTTGATGTAAATCAGATGATAAATTCGAAGGAAATATGCCGTGGTATGTAGTGTCCTCTTGCCCGTTAGATGATGTGATGAGATATATAAAAATCAAAATATGTTCAAAACGAATTAAATAGGCATGATCACAACTTGGGACAAAAGGAATGTCCTAATTTTATTTTCCAATAATATAATAACCCCGAAAATAAAAAAATGGAAGATAAATAGATTCATTCTAAATTTCATGCCGAAAAACTATCTACCTCAATTATCGACCGTGGTGGTGATGATGAAGCACCAAACACTTTTTACTGATCGACTTATCATTCAGCATTCACAATATCTGATAGACGAAGCATCGGCAGTTTAAACATTACTTTCAATATAATCACGTCTGTCGCCCCTTTCGGGCTCTTCCCTATCATTGTGAAAGCGACCAATAGACTGAGTTCTGGCACAACAAAAGTACCGCAGCAACACAACTGGCCAATCATGTAATGTAGCGAAACTCGTTTAAATATATATGTACTTATATACAATCTGAATCGAATGGTTCTCCATTTCCCCTACTGCAGATACGCATCACCGACCTCCTCAATCAAGACGTCGAACATGGGCTGCGCACTGAACCAGCCGACGTTGGGGTTGCCGACACTCTTGGCCGTGAAGGCGGCGTCGGCCTCGTTGATCTTCTTGGTGTTGCCACCCGACGCGGCTTCTGCCAGCAGCTGTACCTGGCAGCACTTTTCCATGGAGGTGAACCAAAAGACGGCAGCCTCAACGGTCCCGCCGACGGTCAGCAGGCCGTGGTTTTGAAGCAGGCAAGCCTTGCCGCTGCCCAACGCTTGCGCAATGTTGTCGCCCTCCCCCTCGTCGAGCACAACGCCGTTGAACTGCTGGTAGACGGCCACACTATTGTAGAACGCGCAGCTGTCTTGGGTCAGCATGTCAATGGGCTTGCCGAGTGTGCAAAACGCTCTGCCGTACAGCGAGTGCGAGTGGGCGGCGCAGTTGACGTCCGGGCGGGCGGTGTGGATGGCGTGGTGGATCATGTAGGCGGCCTTGTTGAGAAACCGGTTGGCGCCGCCGTCGACGACCTCGCCTTTGCCGTTGACCAGAATCAGATCGGAGCGGCGCATTTGGGAGAACGCACGGCCTAGGGGGTTCACCCAAAAGTGGTCCGGCTGCACGGGGTCGCGGAGGGTAATGTGGCCGGCGACGCCCTCATCAAATCCGAATTTGCCAAAGAGGCGAAACGCCAGCGCCAGACGACCCTTGAGGTACGCGCGCTCCTCGACCTTGTCGGTGAATGTGGGCGGTAGCGGGAAGAGTGGCAGCTCAATCTCCTGGCCGCCGTGCAGGGTGGTCTCAGCGGCCGTGAGGTTGGTGTATACAGTTGTGGTGGTGGTCATAGTGGACGACATGATGGGCGAGGGCGTCGTTACTATGACTGTATATTCTGTCGTGTAGTTTATTTATTATTCTCGTCGTTGCCTAAGTCCCTTTTGTCGTGGATGGTTTCTTCGTCGTCTTGTTTAAGTTTGATTTTGGTCTTGATTGTGAAACCGTTTGTTGACGTTGTTTCTTCTTACTTTCTAAAAAGCAACTGCCAACACCCAACCACCATAGACAGGAACCAAAACGAAGTGCGCCCTCACCCAGTACCTGTTCGTGAATCTGCCAGGAATCAATCCGGGAAAGGCAATGTTTGGCGCCTGCATAATGATTCATGCTAGTCGTACACTGCCCAAAAAGACTGTCAAAAACTTGCCTTCCCCGCATTCTGGATTTGGTTCACTACCACCAACTACAGTAGCGCACAGAGGCGTCTAAAGGAGTACGTAGGAACGCCCCGGCGGGCAGCGATTCAGCGGTGATGACTCGGACAATGAAATTCGGAGGCATCGGGAGCGGCTTGCGAATAGGCTTGAGGCTTCCCGCCATGCAGCTTGACTCGTGTGCTTGCGTCAAGCAAGGGACAAAGATGGGGACGACCCCGGATTTTATACAATCTCGGTGGTCTGCACGCGTTTCGACTTCTGCCTTGTCTACCGCGTCTTTTGCTACCTTCACTGTTGGGGTGACGACCGTAAAGGATACGCATTTACACACGTGCAGAGTAGTGATCGCCATTTCGTTACAGATGCTAGGAGGGGTGGGAGACATTGTAAGAATAAAGGAACAGTTTCATTATACGTAAACATGGATCATACAACTCGTACACTCTCGCACACTCTTGTACACACAGGAACACAATTTTTGTGCCAAACTCCTCGTGCATCTATGCATTACCCTCTCCCTCGTGGACAGCCACACAAAACTCCTTCATGAATGGAAAGCGCGCGGCCGTCGACTTGCTCAGGGTCCAGTTGCTGGCGCGGCGGATGTGGTCCTCGAAGAGAGGGCTCAAGACTAAGTTTTGGCCGTCGCCTAGGTCTGAAAAAGCACCCGAGTCGGTGTAGGGCCAGTTGACAGACATGCACGCGCCGGTAACGCGGCGGAACTCATCAAACGTAATTTTCTTCCAGGCCTCCGTGCGGATGATGTTGTCGCGGGCGGCGGGCCAGGTGATGGCGTCCACCCACGCCGGGTGCGGCACCGTGCGCTGCAGGTGGGTGGGCTTCAAAAAGTCGGGCAGCTTCTCGTAGCTTTGGCGGTTACGGCAGACCAGCCACCTTAACAAATGGGACAGCAGGTACATGAGTGCGATGCGGGTCGTGATGGATTTGACGGTGCTGTTACGAACGACGTGCGTGGCGAGGGCAAAGGTGAGGGGCCGTGTGCCATCGTCGCCGAGGTTCGGGTTGAGCAGGGACGAGATGCTGGGGAACTGGACCTGTGACAACTCGGCGGCGCCGGTCTGTTGGTGGAGGCGGCGGCCCGAGTTGGTCGTCTCGATGATAAAGCGGTCGAGGTCGGTTTCGGGCGGTAGGTGCAGGGGCACGACCTGCCATTCGGGCAGGGTGATCTCGCCGCCTTCGCCGTACTGTGGAGAGGGCGTGTCGGGCGGCGGCATTGGGTATTCAAAGACAATGTTGCCGAGCTCGCCGTAGTCGTCGTTGTGGGCCGGGTCGAGCAGTTCGCGGAGATGGACGGTCCAGATGGCATCGTAGTTGGTACGGGCGGGGTCGTCGTCGGTGGTGGTGGTAGCAGTTGTGGTGGTTGCGAGGGCAGTCGTAGATGGGCTGGTTGGGATGTCGACTGGTGGTACACCTAGCACGGCTGGCTCGAGTGTGGCCGGCACATCGAGTACCGGCACATCTAGTGTAGACACGCTCATAGCTGGTACCGGCATGTTATGGTAGACGGCCCCGTTGCCGCCTGCGGCTGCGGCTGCGACGACCGCCGCCCCGGCTTCCAGCTCTCGGATCCGTTCGTGAGCGGCGTCCAGCTGGCCCGTCAGCCGATTGACCTCGCCTTCCAGCCACTGCATCTTGGCCCGTTTCCGGCGTTGGCAGATCTGCTGGTTGGCGCGATCAATGGCCCGCTTGTGCTCGACCTGCGTGCTGGTCATGTTGGACACCCGCCGTGTCGCGGGATCCTGTTTGACCATGGCGGCGCGCTATGCGGTGTGTGTTGTAATGTGGTGGTGGTAGTCGATGTCGTCGGTGGTCACTGCAACGTGCTGTGTGTGCGTGAGTGAGAGAGAGTGCAGAGCTCCGCAGTATAAGGTATGAATCATGGAGGGGAATGAGGTGGATTAAATCTGTGTGCACTCTAAATCGTGGGGAGAAACTGGGGGACGGCACTCGACTGGGTTCTGGCTGGCTCTGTGCACAAACCGGCGTGCACCCAGACTCCGACACCCGACGATCCGCTTCTCCGCGCAGCCGCGTGAAGTGTGTGTTTATTCGTCCTTCTCCCACCCTTTTTTTCCGTCCTTGGGCCTACCATTTGCGAGTCATTAGTGCCGTTACGACCCCCCAAGAAACCCTGGTCGAGCGTGGACAACCCCGGAAAACCACTAACACAACCATTGACACGCCGCTATTGGCTGGCACAGAAAGCGGAGAACAAGCACGCGGACAAACACTGGTCTCGTGGTTGTTGACCAGTTCATCTAGATCCTTTGATTATTTTCCAAGTCATGGTTTATTTAAGTTTCACTTTCACAATAAACAGATGAGATGTGGCTGATGTGTTATCTTGTTCAACCGTGATTTCTATGCTGTAATTATCATCTTCTCAGGCAACTTAGGCATCCCCTTAAAAGCATCTCAGCCAACCTCCCCCCTACAGTTGAGCCACCTTCTCACGGTCAACATCCTCAACCTTGCCGCCGCCGACGTGAGACACGGTTTTGTTGACAAAGTTGGTGAATTTTGCCTCGATGTCGTCGCGGGCGTAAAAGATGGTCAGCAGCGCGATGGAGCCAAAAGCAATGCTCGTGAGATAGACATCGGCGAGGGCGGTGGCATAGGCCGACTTGCGGCCGTCGATGACAGCGGCGTTGATGGTGGGTGAAAAGCCGGGGACGGTGTCGAGGGCGGCCGCGGTGCCGTTGGCAATCGCCGCGAATAGCTGCGTCAGACTCGACGACGGCAGACCTGCGGCTTCCACGGCCTTGGTGATGTCGGGCTCCATGAGGGCAGGGTAGCGGTTGTTGTAGATGGCGAGGTAAATGCTAGTGACAATGGTGCCAGTGGTGGCGCGGGTGCTGGCAAAGAACGCGGAGCCGGTACCGATCTGGTCGGGCGGGACGACAAGCGTGGCGACGACAATGGTGATGAGCTCGATCCAGCCGACGCAAAAGCCAATGGTGGTGATCATGCCCACAGCCAGGCTCTCGCGGTGCTGGTTGGCAATGGCCATGATGCCGCTAAAGGTGGTGTAGAGCGCGACGGATGCAAACATCTGCAACCGGATGCGGCCGCCCTTTTTGCAGAAGAAGCCCATGATAAGCTCGCCGGTGGCCAAAGCAATGCCGGTGATACACTAAGCCCGGCGGTGACGTTAGTAGATGCTTCGTTTGAGTGCTTATATGATAAAGTAGGGGGTACGTACCGACATCCAGCCAACCTTGGAGTTGTCTGTGGTGTACAAATTCTGAATATGGTACGGCCACAGTAGGTTGAGAGCATACCACGACATCTGGCCACACGAGCCGACGACGACGGCCACGACAAAGCTCTTAATCTTGAACAGGTTCATCGGCAGCAGCGGCGTGTGCAGCGGCATGTAGATCTCGTAGAGCGCGAACAGGACGAGCACAACCACGCCCACAACAAGCATCGAGATGATCGTGGCGCTGTTCCACGGGTGCTTGCTGCCGCCCCATGATAGCGCCAGCAGTAAACACACCAGTCCGCCCGCGTACAAAATAAATCCGCCGTAGTCAATGTGCTTGAGGATGGACTTGCGCGTCGCGCGACCTCCCTGGAGCTCCTTGAAGCCGGGTGGGAAGTAGCAGAGGGCGAACAGAATAAACGAGATGCCGACGGTAATGGCGTCCAGCCAGTACAGCGCGCGCCAGCCAAACTTGGGGTTGGCCACCATGAAGCGGGCAAAAGCCGGGCCCAGGGCAATCGTGGGAAAGATTGCAAGCGACAGCAGGCCTTGGCTGATGCCACGGTATTTGTTGGGCACGATCTCCTGGATGAGCATCGGATAGAGAAGCTGCGTGGCCTGGCCGAGTCCGACTAGGGCACTGGCGCCGATGAGCATGTTGACGTTGGTGGCGCGGGCGGCCACAATGGCGCCGATAAAATTGACGAGCTGGCCGCCGAGCAGGAAATAGCGGCGGCCGACGACGTCGCTGATGCTGCCGACCAGGAGCAGATAAACGCCCTTGATGAGCGTGAGGGTCAGAGAAGCGAGGGAGATGGACGTGCCGGCGTTGAGGTCTTTGCCGATGACCGACAGGATGCTGGCGGGCATGGAGTAGCCGATAAAAAGATTGTTGGCAAGCAGCACAATGGCCAAGACGGACCCGAGGAACCGGAACGACGTCCAGTAGCCCGGTGGTCTGACGTCGCCCTCGTCGACCTCGTCGGCGAGCGTCTGCGGCCGCATGGTCTCTGTCTCCTCGATGCGCTCCGTCTCCATCTTTTCAGACGAGATGCGCTGTCCAGTGTCGGCCATGTCGGTTGAGGTCGAGTATTAAATGTGTTAAAGAAGGAATGCTGAGTCGATGGTGAGAAGACAAAATAATCAAAACAACAAACGAGGTGCTTTCATCTACTTATACGATCGGCAGCCGGAACAGCAGTGCATTATGTAGCAGGCCAAGTAGAATGCCACGCCCTTGCATCCTAGTCAGGATCGTCGCTGTATACACAATTGTTGACACGTTCGGAACTCCTCCGGCGTTCTCTCCATTTTCTCAGGATCGTTCTTGTCGCCCACAAAGTCTTCCCTATGACCCCAGGACCCGCCTCCAGAGGTTCCCCAGATTACCCCGGACACATCGTTTGGCAGTGGCCTTTAGTCGCCTCCCCCTCCCCCAAATTGGCCTATTAGGCCCCAACCATACCGCCTTGCCCACTGCTAGTGGCCCCTTTTTCTCCGCAGTCCTATCTTATGAATCACGATTTTGGTGTAGACTGTGTGGCCACCTGCTGTGCTTTGCCGGGAGGCAATAGCCGGGGACGCCTGGTGGCTATCGTTTTTTTTTTTTCTTTTGATTCGTTTTTCGGTTCTCTTCTGTTCGTTTTACACATGTATCAAGATAGTCCTGTGGACGGTAGTTTGACAGACGCCGGTGTAGATCCTATGGCAACTATAAACATTGTAATCCATTGAAGAGAACGCATCCCATGGCCATAGGCTGTCTTACCCGTGTCGTGTGTCGTCCGTGTGCAATCTGCTTGATCATGATGTCACGAATTGGCCCTCGGCAAGCAAGCCCCAATCCGTGCCTTGTCTTGACAGACCCTTAGGCACCATCCATCCAGAAGATGAAAGCCCGCAATGAAAGCACATGGCAGGCCTCTGAGCAGGTAGCCGTCGGCCAAGAACCGTTGTACGATATATTCTGACTGTCCGTGGGAAAGTGTTCAATGCCCAGCCAGCCCATCTGCTTGGTATCTTGGAGAGCATCGAGCACCCTAGCACGTCCGTGACCGGCCCACCCCCGCCTCTCTCCGCAATCGTGACTCATGAATGTCCGCTACGCTGCATATGGCAGTCGTTGCGGAGGGGCAATACGCAAGAAGGCGACACAAGAAGTTGGAATAAGATATTGAGAGACTGAAAGATCTATATTTGCAAGCACGTGTGGAGCATTGTAAATATCGACAGAAAAAGAGACGGATCAGTGATGAAAAGGAGAGTAGGGAGGTGGAAACGGAATGCGCGAGCTCATACTTTCAAATAACATTGGCTGAGAGGATCTATTGACAGGCGTGATGCTGTCTCGAACTGTGGTGAACCCGCAGCTATCTGGGCTCATCAAGGGTCACTGGTGCGAACAATTAAAAAAGAGAAAAGGGTAAATAAAAAATGGTAGGAAGTAATGCAAATCAATAGAATGAAAGACCTGAAACATTTGGCATTTCCCAAACATTATTTCAGTTTTTTTCGTGTGTTTTATGTGCTTTTGAACATACGTGCCCGGACTTTGATCCGCCTACGCCAACCATAGACCGTGATATTCTGGATAATGAATAGAACATGCCAATGTCACGAGAACGACCTCTCGTTTGTTGAATAACCTGAAAGGTCAAGCTTGCCTCTTTAACGAAAGCAGTGATATTCTTTACACGGATACGACACCGTCTTCGATTTTAAAGCTTTCGCCGCGCATCCGATGATGGACATGCCGACACATGTCCTTTGACAGCCGATTTGACTTACTTCATGATCATAGATGTCCAACCACGAATAATTTTTTTTCGTTGACACCGAAACACGAGCGAGTCAACTGGCGTCTGTTGTGCTCTCATCGCTGGCGGTGACCCCGCGTCCGACCGCGTTTTGTCTCCGCAATCGTGATTCATGCTAGCCTCGCTAGTGATGGCCCACGAAGCTGGTCAAAGAGGTTGCGACTCTAGGCAGTCCTTGCTTTTTGTTGTGAAATCCCCACACACGACTCGTCTCTCATGTCGTTTATTTAGATGCCTCGTCTTCACCCTGATGTGCATTTTTCCCCCTCGGATTAGCATAGGCGGTGGGTGGACGGTCTGCGGTGTTGTCAAGACCGAATCATCTCCGCGATGAAGTTTCCTTTGTCAACGTAGGATGTGAAGGAAACAAGTAATCAAACAGGAACACAACCGGAAAGAAAGAGAGACAGGAAAGCGGAACGCCGCCGAATGAGGGATCTAGAGATCCGAAGCATCGAGACAAAACTGCTGTGCATCTACTTTAGAAACTGTGCCACGAATCAAATTGCTTGTCAACATCAGTCACCACGGAGGTTGGCGACCGAATTCACAAGCCAGCACTCTCTTGTTTTCCCCTCAACATCACCATGGCGGAAGTTGTCAACGGCAGCCTGTCCAATGGGCTCATCAATGGTACGAATGGGATCAACGGCACCACGAACGGACTTACTAAAGATATATCAACAACCGCCGTCGAGGTGACACACCACGAAATACAAGAGTCGACCGAGTCAAGCGCCCAACATGCCTCCAAAGACAGCTCTCAACTCGGCATCCGCTGCGGCCCTGTCGGCGAGCGGCTCGTAGTGCAGGTGGTCGACGAGCTCGCCGAGGATACGCCCGAGCGGGTGTACGCCACGGTGACCAAGTCGCCGTTTGACATTGAGCAGGGGTTCCGCAACATTACGTTCCGAGAGCTGGCGGGTGCGGTCAACACGACGGCGTGGTCGATTTCCGAACAAGTTGGCACGAGCAGCGACTTCGGCGTGGTTGCGTACCTAGGCGTGTCGGACGTGCGCTACGCCGTGTACCTGTTTGCGGCGATTAAGACGGGCCACCAGCTGATGATCCCGTCTGTGCGCAACTCGCAGCAGCAGCACCAGGCCGTGTTCTCGGAAGCGAGCTGCCGCATCGTGTACTACACGCCCGAGATGGCGGCGATCGTGGCCCAGCTCAAGGAGGCGATGCGGGACCTGCAGGCGTTTGAAGTGCCGCCCCTCGATTCGCTCTTGACAGCTAGAGCCAAGGCCAAGCACTACCCGTACACCAAGAAGTGGGTGGATGCCCGCACCGACCCCATCATTATTGCGCACTCGTCCGGCTCAACGGGCAATCCCAAGCCGACGACCATCACCAACGGCGTGTACTCGGTGTACGACAGCCACCGCAAGGCCGAGACGATTCCGGGCCGCATCAACCAGTGCTACCAGCTGCTGGACCTGGAGGGCGACCGCTTCTTCAACCCGTTCCCGCCGTTTCACCTGGCTGGCCTCTTTGCCATGTCTATCATGCCCATCTTTTATGCATGCATCGTCGCCACAGGCCCGCCCGAGAAGCCGCCCAGTGGTGCCCTCTTAAGCCGGGCCATGCAACTCCTGAAGATCAGGGCGGCCTGGTGCCCGCCTGCCGTCATCGAGCAGCTCGCCGACCAGCCGGGTGGCTTTGAGCAGATCGCGTCGCTCGACTGGATCATGTACACGGGAGGACCCCTGGCACCGGCCGTCGGCGACCGCATCTGCCATGTCACTAACGTGTGCCAAATGTACGGCAGCACCGAAACAGGACCGCACATGTCGCTGATCCCCCTGCCGCACAACTGGAGCTACTTTGAGTGGCACCCGACCTACGCCAACGACATGGAGCCCATGGGCGACGGCACCTTTGAAATGGTTGTGCGCAAGGGCGATGGCTCGCAGGACTGGATCCGCCATCTGCGCCAGTCGTACCCCGAAATCGACGTCTGGCGCACGCGCGACCTGTTTGTGCAAAGCCCGCACGACGACAAGCTGTGGCGGTTCGTGGGCCGCCGCGACGATGTCTTGGTGCTGTCCAACGGCGAAAAATTCAACCCGGTCGACATGGAGGGCGTGGTGACGGGCCATCCGCTGGTGCGCGGCGGCCTGATTCTCGGCACGGGGCGCTTCCAGGCGGCGCTGGTGATTGAGCCGATGGAGCCCCTCTCTGTATCGGGCCACTCCGAGAAGGCGTTCATCGACGAGCTGTGGCCCACGATTGAGAAAGCCAATAGTGTCGGCCCCGCCCATGGCCGCATCTTCCGATCCAAGGTGCTCGTGGCGTCGCCCGACAAGCCGTTCATCCGCGCCGGCAAGGGTACCGTGATCCGGGGGCGTACGACCAAGCTGTTTGAGGACGAGATGGACGCACTCTACCGGGAAGACGACGAGTCCACTGCCGCCGCCGTGTCTGTCGACTCACTCGAAGACGTCACCGCCTTTGTGCGGACGAGTGTCACTGGCCTGTTCCCCTCGACGGCCGCTGCACCGCTTTCCGACGACGACGACTTTTTCGCGCTCGGCCTCGACTCGCTGCAGACGCTCGAGCTGATGAAGATGCTGCGGCGGGCGCTGGCGTCGCACCGGAAGGAGGGCAGTGCGGACCCTGTGTCCACCCGCAGCGTTTATGCGCATCCATCCATCAACCAGCTGGCGGCATACCTCTTCGCAGCGGTGTCGGACGGTCCAGTATCTGCCGAAACAGAGTCTGATAACGCCCTTCGTGTAAAGACCATGAAGGCACTCGTCGACAAGTACACGGCAGACCTACCCAACATCCGCACACGCCGGGCGGCCTCGTTGACCGTCGCCGTCACCGGATCGACCGGTTCTCTAGGGTGAGCCACCCGTACTGGTGTTTCTTTGTATCGAACGTCACTAACTTTTGTCCAGAACACACATCCTTGAGGCACTCCTAAACGACCCCGCCGTCAGAAAGGTCTACTGCCTCAACCGCAGCGACGGCGCCCAGGCCCGTCAACAGCGCGGTTTCAAGGCCCGCGGCAAGCCGTACGACCTAACTAACGCCAAACGGACTGAGTTCTTGACTGTCAACCTCAACGATGCCCAGTTCGGTTTGGACACCGCCGCCTTTCGGTCTCTCCGCGACAGCGTCGATGTCCTCATTCACAACGCATGGAAGGTCGATTTCAACCACAGCCTCGCCTCGTTCGAGGACACCCACATCCGCGGTGTGCGCCACGTCGTCGACTTTGCCCTGTCGTCGGAGCGCCAGCCGCACGTCTTTTATGTGTCATCGCTCTCGTCCGTCGGCAACTGGCCGGCCGTTCGCGGTGCCAACACGCCCGTCCCGGAGACACACCTCGACGACTTCCGGTTGGCCCTGGCCATGGGCTACGGCGAGTCCAAGCATGTTTCTGAGAAGATTTTGGAACAGGCCGTCTCGCGGGCCGGCCTACACGCCACCATTCTGAGAGTGGGCCAAGTGGCTGGCCCGCTCGCCGCCGACGGTGGGCAGTGGAACCCGACCGAGTGGCTTCCCAGCCTGATCAAGACGTCGCGCGCCCTCGGCCGCCTCCCCGACAGCATGAACACCATTGAGTGGATCCCCGTCGACGCGCTGGCGGGGATTGTGCGCGACCTCGTGAACCACGACTACGCTGCCAGCGCGTCGGGCGTCTACAACCTGGTGAACCCGACCATTGGGCGGTGGGAGGATCTGGTGGGGGTTGTCCAGAAGCACTGGAGTGAGGTCCAGGTCGTCCCGTTTGAAGAGTGGCTTAACGCCCTCCAGAGCGTGGCCGAGCCCGACTTGGAAGCGCTGCCCGCCCTGAAGATCCTCGACTTTTACCGCGGCTTGGCTGCCGAGGCGGCACTACCGGCAAGTGCGCGCGTGGCCTACGAGACGGGCCGTGGGACGGCCAACAGTGCCACCATGGCTGGCCTGCGCCCCATTGACGGTGCCGCCATGGCTACCTGGCTGCAGCAGTGGGGGTTGTAAGAAGTGTGGGTGTGTAAATAAGATAGCATCATTTGAGATTAAAATAAGTAAAAATACAGTCTTTGAAATCTAAGTGTAGTGAAGTGAATATCTAATGCTCTCCTCGCCTTTCTTCTTTTGCTCACCTCTCACGCTTTCATCTTTTTTCTCTCGCCTTCACGCCACCATATCGTACATATGACCATCTGTTCCCCATCCTGTCTACCCCCCTAGTAGCGCTTCAGGGGACCCCAGCCGACCTGCCGCACCCGGATGAGCAGCACAAAGAACGTGCCCGCGAGGCAAAAGACACCGGCAAAGATCTTCAGGGCCGACCAGCCGCCGTGTCCCGCGAGGATGGCGCCGTTGATGGGGTTTGTCGTCAGGCCACTGACGGCCATGGTCAGCATGATGATGCCGCTGCGCAGGCCCAGCTCGGCCAAGGGCGAGATCTGCATGACGAGGGGGACAATTAATGAAACGAAGGCGCCAGAGAAGAAGCCGAAGAGGACGGCAAAGGCGATGAGGGCAGCGTTGTTATTGGCCGGCAACCACAGACCGAGAGACCAGACGTTTGACAGAAAACAGACGACGATGAAAACATTGTATCGCCCAATCTTGTCGCCGCTCCAGCCGGCAAACAGACGCCCAAAGAGCGAACCGGCGTTGAGGATGGGGAGCATGTAGGCGGCTAGGTTGGCGTCCATGCCGGCGGCTAGGGCCTGGACGGGGAGGTAGTCGATGACGACAAAGAAGCCGTAGCTAAACAAAAAGAAGCCGGCCATAAGAAGGACAAAGTTGAGTTCCGTCAACGGGTTGGAGCGGGCAACCTTGGGTGCGGAGGAAGAAGGAGAGGGACCAGCTGCCTTAGGCACCTGCGGCGCCTTGTATTGGCGGACCGTCAAGTTGGCAAGGACCATGAGAAACAGAATGACAAACGCCGAGATGCGCATGGACCAGCCGAAGCCGACGGCCGCAATCAGGCGCGTCACCATGATAGGGAAGATGACACCGCCAAGACTCGAGCCCGTGAACGCGATGCCAAACGCGATGCCACGGCTCTTGTCAAACCAGCCGGCCAGCGACGTCACCGCCGGCTGGAAGATGGCCGCCACGCCAATGGCCGAGCACACGCCCTGTGCGAGCAGGATCTGGTAGTATTCGGTGCCCAGGCTGGTCATCATGATGCCCAGGACGTGGAGGAAGGTGCCAATCGGCAAAAGGTAGCGCGTGCCGGAGCGGTCGTAAATGTAGCCAACGACGGGGCCCTGCACGGGGGTTAGCCAGTGTGTAATAAAATGAACGCCCAGGGGCGGGACCTACTAATCCCATCATGAAGAAGATCTGCAAAGAAGGAATCCAGGAGATGGTGCTGGGCGAGTAGGAGCGCAGCAGCTCGGTCTCGTAGTACTCCTGGAAGACGCCGATGCTGTTGAGCCAGCCGAAGCTGCAAAAGGACGTGCACCACGTACCGAGCACCACCATCCACGCGGCCAGTCCGCCGTCAGGTGCGGAGGGTGGCATCGCGGGCGAGGCGTCGACCTTTTCTTCGTTTACCTGAGGTGTAGCCGAGAGAGAGGCCCGCGGCTCGTCGATGGAGGAGGACATGTTCTCCGTCAGGAGTTCGTGTAAGTCGGATGCAAGTCGGGTTGGAGAAGAGGGAGATTGAGGTTGTGTCGTTTTTGTTGAGGGTTTGTTGATTTTCCTTCTTAATCTTGAATGGTAAAACATTTCTGTTCTCTTGTCTATCGTGTCGACACGAAGACTTTTATATGAATTTGACTGCCGTCGAGGACACAATAACGTTGCAACATCGGTGGTTACCATTCACGGCAAGCCCCGTGGACTAACACCGGTGGATCGGGCCTAAAACGCTAAAAATAAACCCCGAGACAGGCGCGGCCCCGCAAAATCTTCAGCGGCGCTAGAGTCTTCACTCGCCTCGGTCGTAAAACAGTCCATTTTAATGCCGCGTTCTCATGGGCAGCGGTCATCTCATAAAATAAAGGCCGGCCGCTGCCTTCCTTTCGAGGACAACACATTTCCTCGGCGAAAAGAGAGTTTGTCATACAACCTACAATCGCACGCCAAGATGGAACGGTCACACTCACAATCACCCACAGGCTCCTTCACACCCGCCTCCGACGCCGAGGCAGACGCCGGGGATACAGACCGGGAAACGCTGGATGGCAGCAGCACACCAGCCGCCGAAAAGCAGCCCAGCCCGCGCTCGTGTCTCACGTGCAAGTCCAAAAAGATCCGATGCGACAAGAAGCAGCCCTGTCAGTGTTGCACGCGGGCTGGCCGGTCGTGCGAGTACCCGCCGGCCGGCCCACGCGTTCGACGGTCCAAGAAGACCATGATGGCTGCCATGGCGTCGCGCATTGCCGTGCTGGAAAAGCAGTTGAAGGAGAAGAAAGTACCAAAGTCGCCGAAGGCCTCGAAGAGTGTGAAGCCCCAACCTCCACCTCCAAGAAAAGCATCCAAGTCGCAGGCTGCTACCCCCGAGACAAGCACCACATTCAGCGCACACAGTACCTCCGGCCACCGACCATCACAGGCGGCTGTGGATGACGTTCTCGTAGAACTAGGTTCATCGAGTCAGTACTTTAACGAAGTCCTGTTGTCGCGCGTCATTGAAGGCGACGACGACGGCCGCATTGGCCACGTTTTGTCAGAGTCGGCATCGCATACGCCTCCGATGATCGACCCGTCCAACACGAGAAGTACCTCTCCCTCCCCATTTAACGCCCTGGGCATCCTGTCGGCACCGTCGCCCACACAACAACCGGCGAGTCTGCACCCACCCAAGACACTGGCCGTCCGGCTGTGGCACGCCTACCTCGACAACGTTGACGGCTGCTCAGGGCTCAAGCTGCTGCACGTGCCCACGGACGAGGTGCGCGTCTTCTCGGTGATCCACGATCCCAGTGTCGCGTCGTACGAGAACCTGGCCCTGTGTTTTGCCATTTACTTTTCCGCGCTTGTGTCGCTGGACGAGAAGGAGGCGGAGGTCGTCCAAAGAGAGGGCAAGGACCACCTCCGCAGCAAAAGGCAACAGCTAAGCCTATTAAAAATCGGCCTCGAGCAAGCACTGGCGCACGGCGATTTCTTAGACCGCCCCTCGCTCGTCGGCCTGCACGCTCTCGCCATTTATCTGGTGGCCCTGCGCTTCTGTAACCGCGGCAAGGGCCTGTGGGTGCTCAATGGTCTCGCCGTGCGGATTGCGCAGTCGTTGGGCCTGCACCGCGATGGACAGCGCCTGCGGGGCAGTGCACTCTCCCCCTTCCAGGCCGAGATCCGCCGCCGGCTGTGGTGGCACCTGCTGTCGCGGGATGGGCGGGCGAGTGAGGACTACGGTCTGGAAAACACAGCGACGCTGGGCGGCGGCAGCAATTTGTTGGTGGAGTCGGACGTGCGGCTGCCGCTCAACGTGGATGATGCACAACTGACGCCAGAGATGGCAGTCCTGCCAGAAGCCTGCGAAGGCTGGACGGCCATGACATTCTCTCTGATCCACACTGCACTGTGCCGGACCGCGCAGCGGCTGGCCGTCTTGGCGGCGGCGAACGTCCAATGTGAAGGATCGCCTTCGTCGCCCTCGTCGCCCTCCGAAGAGACACGCGCCCACATCATGGATGACCTCCGCGCCGACATTGAACAGCGTCTCGCCCGCTGCAACCCGCTTCTACCACAGCAGCAGATGACCATCTTGTGCTCCCGCTTTTTGTTCCGCAAACTCGACTTTGTGTCGCGCCTACAGTGGGCCCTGCTCGTCGGCCGCCGCGGCGCTGTCGAGGTGGTGACGGACGCCAATATGTTGGAGGCGCTTGCCATTCTACGCCCACGATTGTTTAGAGAAGACGGCCTGCTGATGAAGTACGCCTGGGCGCGCCAGGCCTTTCCCCAGTACCACGTCGCCATGTATGTACTGTGGCACCTGTGCCTCAGGCCGAGCGGGCCGCACGTCGAGGACGCATGGGCGGCGGTGGACACGCTGTTTTCGCAAGAATTGCGGGAGGCACAAAACGGTGGAGGCGGTGGTGACAAGGACACTGCGTCGACAGGCTTTGGCTCCAAATTTGCCGTCTTGGCCGCCCTCAAGGCCAAGGCCGAGGCCATTCGAGGCAGAATGCAGGCGGGAACAACGCAGGCTGGGCGGGCAGCCGGTACTATCACTGGTAGTAGGGCTCTGCCGGACGAGACCTTTCTCTTTTCAGACACAGTTAGAGCCGACGGTGCGGGCCAAACAGCTCTGTCTTTATCAATGTCTTCCTCTGATCCGCCATCAGTGGGCTTATTTGGCGACATTGGTGGCATGGACTTGGGAATGGACATGGACAACGGCATGCTCGAGTTTGGCCTGGACGACGTGTGGTCTGCTTGGGGCGACGACCAGCCGATGCTGCTGTAGACGGTGGAGGGTCTGTGGTGCCCTATGTATCTGGCTGAATTGGTCGAGATATCTCACCAATCTCCCCGCGTTCACACCGGGTACTCTCGAGGTTAATATCGGCAGTTTTTGTGACATGAAAGACGGCAGGACGACAAGGAGGTCGACGTCGCGATGTGGGGAGCGGCTCGTGTAATTAAACACAGTTTATGTCTAGGCCTGGTCCGGCCTGTATAAATATATAAATAAAAAAAGAATGCCCGTCAATCGCCGAGTCAGTCGATTCATATGTTCAACCAGCTCAGCTTCCTTTGCAAACCCCCGTGAAAATGGCCCCTAACGGACGAGAGACGCCCCTTTGGGCCAACCGGCGCGTGTTGCTCATCACCGGCCTCATGGCCCTGGCCAACACGCAGTACGGCTTCGACGCTGCCGTTATCGCCTCCTTCCAGGCCATGCGCGGCTTCCTCGAGATCTTTGGCTATCCGCTCGCGCCGCCGCGCTCGGGCTACGAGATCGACCCCAAGACGCAACAACTCATTACGTCGCTCCTCAATGTCGGCACCATTGTCGGCGTGCTCTTCACGGGGCCCTTTTCGCGTGTCCTTGGGCGTCGCCCAGGCATCTGGGCCGGTGCCATCCTGGGCTTCGCCGGCTGTGCGGCCCAACTCGGCGCACGCACAGTCGCCGGCATTTGTGTCGGCCGCGCGCTCGTGGGCGCCTCCAACGCCTTTTTTATCACTTTTGCCAACGCCTACATTGCTGAGAGCGTGCCGGCGCACTTGCGCAGCATTTGCTCGGGACTTTTTGGCGTGACCACGAGTGTGGGCGGCCTCCTCGGCACCATCGTGCCATATGTGACCAAAGACGTGCCGGGCCGACTCTGCTACCAGATCGGCCTGGCCTGCCTCTTTGTCTTCCCCCTGTGCCTGGCCGTCGGTGTCGTCTTCGTGCCTGAGTCGCCGCGCTGGCTGCTCGTGCAGGGCCACACCGCCGAGGCCGAGCGTGCACTGGCGACGCTGCGCGATGGGTCGCTCACGCCCGCGCAGTTCCGTGAGGAGCTCGCCGAGATGGCGCACGGCATCGACGAGGAAAAGGCGCTGGCATCCTCAACGTCCCTCTTCGCATCGCTCGCCGACATGTTCCGCGGCACCGACCGCCGCCGCACGCTGCTGTGCATCGGCACTGTGACGTCGCGCGCCGCGTCCGGTGTCTGGGTGTTCATCTCGTACGGCACCTACTACTACAAGCAGGCCGGCATCCAGGACCCCTTTGCCATGTCGCTGTACAGCCTGACGGCGGCCATTGTGGGTGCCGTCGCGGCCGTCCTGTGCAGTCACCTTTTGTTTGGTAGGCGCACCATGATCCTCTTTGCCACGGGCGCCGCCGTCCTCACCATGATCGCTGCCGCCGTCGGCGGCACCGTCGCTGCGCCGGGCAACCAAGCAGCCGCCAAGAGCTTTGTCGCCTTTTCGGTGATTTACAACGTCTTTTACGGCTCCTTTGCCGGGGCTGTCACCTGGCCCATCTCCGCCGAGGTCGTCAGCTCGCGCCTGCGCGTCGTCACGCTGTCCGTGGCCACGGCCATTGACTATGTCTTTGCGTGGCTGACGGCGTTCTGCTCGCCCTATTTCATCAACCCGGCCGCGCTCAACTGGGGCGTCAAGTACTGCTGGCTGTGGGCGGGCTCGAACGCGCTGGCGTTCTTGTTCTTCTTCTTCTTGCTTCCGGAGATGAAGGGCCGGTCCCTCGAGGAGATTGACGAGATGTTTGCGAAGCGAGTGCGCGTCAAGTACTTTGCGACGTACGAGTGCGACTGTTCACGGCCGGCGGCGGTGGACACGACGGAGCCCGCGACGAGTGCCGGGGAGTTGAAGCCCTATGTATCATATGCATCGCGGGAGGTGTGATGGTTGTTTGTAGCATAGTTAGTGTGATGTTGAAGAAATAGAAGGAACTGTCCATTTCCGGTGTTTGTTGACGTTCTGAGATTGTCCATCATAATCCGCAGCGTGCTCATGCACTGAAGGGCCCACTAACTGCAGGCTACCGTAGCTTATGATGTAATCGCCCATAAACTTTTGCACAGTACCTTTGAGCCAGCCAATCACAGGGCCGCGTCGCACCCCCTAAAGCTTCCCCCTAACCCCGCTAACGATAAAACAGCAGCACATTCCATGCGTACCCCCAACCTCACCTATTCCCCTCGTCGGTCCTCACTCCGAACCTCAACACGCGACACAACAACGAAAAACCACGCAGTCTGACGATCACCCACAGGCCACCCTACGAAGGTCTATTTCACACATCCCCTCTACGAGACACGATGGCCGATGACGCTGCAACAGAGCGGGCCGAGCGGCCGGCGCATACCCCTCCGCCACCCAACGCACAGCGGCCCAAAGGTGAGTCGATGCTCTCGCTCTCGTACTATTTGACTCCTGCGATGTCCTAACACATACAGGCATCCTCAAGCGCTCGTACCAGCACTCTCCACCCACGTCCCCGCGCGCCTCCGCGGCGCCCGTCGTGCCCTCCACCGAAGCCCCCGACGACCAGCCCTTGACCGACAAGGAGCGCACCATCCTCAACACGCAGGTCAATGCCGGCCACCGCCGCTCGTCGTCTGCTGCCCGTCTGGGCTCGCGCCGCCTATCCAGCCGCACCCCGTCTCACCAGGGCGATCCGTCGTCGCACGAGACCGCCGACCTCGACCCGGCCGCCGCCGCCGAGCAGCGCCTCAAGTGGGACGAGGTCAATCTGTACCTGACCGAGCAGGAGCGCACCGCCACCATGAAGATCGACGAGCCCAAGACGCCGTACGCCAAACACTACGACCCGGCCGAGGATCCGTCGGATGATGAGGGCGACGCCGCGGGTGGCGAAACGAACGGCTATTTCCGGGCCGACCGCGAAGGCAGCATCCCCGGCCTGTCGCTGGGCGAGCCCGAAGAGGTCGTGCCCGAGGGCGAGTTTGCGCCGCCGCGGGCGCGCACCACCAAGGTGCACGTGGACGACTCGGAGCACGGCAGTGTCCATGGTGGTGGTGGGAGCGTGCACGACGGCGACGACCCGATGGCCGGCATGAGCGCCGAGGAGCGCGAGAAGCACCTGCGCTTCGAGGCCCTGCGCAAGAAGCACTACGAGATGCGCAACGTGGCGCGGTTCCTGGGCCACTCGGAGGAGATTGAGGACATGGCGGACGCAGACGACGATGAGGACGAGGGAGGTGGTGAAGGGAATGGCAATGCAAACGCCAATGGCGCGGCACCACCGCCGGTGCCACCGCTGCCGACGAGCAGCTGATTGCAGCTGGTGATGGCCGGTGATGACGGCAACCTGCTGATTGCGAGTTCTGGCGTTTCTTCTTTTTTCTTTCGTCTTTTTTATCTCATCTTCCGTTTACACATGTATCGTATTGTATTGCTCTTTTCGATTGAAACGTCAAGGTTCCTTTCTTCCGTCGTGCCTCGCACTGCTCGCCCTTTTCAGTCAAGTCGTTTTTATCCAAGATAATCTCCTCTGTTTGGCCATGCGACATCTGCTCACCCGTTTTCCACCTCCAACACTCCAACACTCCAACACTCCAACACTTCAACACTGCTATCGGCTGCTCCCTGCCAACCATGGCAGGCACTTATCCCCCTGTTCCGCTTCATCTGGCGGAGACCCTTGTCCCCTGCAATGAATGGCCCACGTGAAGCGGCCCCAGTCTCGCGTTCTGCGTTCAGCAGCGTTTGTTAGCGACGACCACTTTTCCTCGCCTCTTGCGCAACAGTGGGCCCTGCTGCCTGGCTTGCCTGGCGCTCTGCCTGTCGTTCCTGCCGCTTTTGCGCTTTTTGGCACCTCGTCTCGCTCGTGTCGCTCGCTCCTTCCCACCCACAGGCAGAAAGCTGCCGCCAAGCCCAACGGATCCTTCGAAGCCCATCAACGGCGTGCCACTGCCCCCTGCCCCATTCCCTAACCCGCTGTTAAGACGTCGTAGCAACCCCCCAACTGCCTAGCTCGGTGGACGGGCCAGCATTCGGAGGCTGTGCCTGTGCCTGGTGGTGCCTGTTTGTGTTGACTTTAGCTCGCAGCTTCCAGTTTAGCTTCCTTCCGTGCTTTGTTGTCGGACAGCTGCACTTTGAGCTTCATCGGCTTCCTCGTCTTTTTTTCATCTCTTCTCTGCCCTCATCCTCCCCCCCTTTTCATCTTTTCTTTTAATTCTTCCTTCTCCCACTTCTCTTTCCTCCTCTTTCCCCCCGATTTCTTCTCATCTCCCTCTCTTCTTTTCTGCATCACCGCCTCTCTCATCCTATTCCCCTTTGCATCGCGAGATCTACAATTGCTTCATCCCATTGCTCTTCTCCTTTATTATTCCCCAAATCCCATCCCACAGCTCCAATGCCTCCCCGCAAAAAGGCCGCTGCAAAGGCAGCACTGCCCGCAGCGCCGCCGCTGGACGGCTGCAAGATCGCACTCTGTGGCGTCTTCCCCAAGCTGACCCAGGCCACGCTCAAGCAGCACATTGAGACGCTCGGCGCGTCGCCCCTGAACTCGGTCACCCCGGACGCCACACACCTCGTCGTGACCCCGGAAAACTACAAGAAGCCCACAGCCAAAGTCAAGGCCGCCAAGGCTCTGGACATTCCCATTGTGGGCGTGCAATGGCTGCTCGACTGTCTGTCGGCGAATGCAAAGCAGGCCGAGGCACCCCATTCGCTAGCACAGCCAACGGCAGCTGCTGCTGCACCAACCCCGGCCCCAGCTGCGGCCCCAGCTGCGGCCCCAGCAGTGGCAGCACCGCCTGTCGCTGCACCGCCGGCCGCCCCGGCTGCGAAGGGAAGAAAGAGAGCTGCACCGGCCAATGGCGCTGCCAACGGCACCAATGGCACCAATGGCACCAATGGAGCTGCATTGCCAGCGTCACCAACAGCTGCAGCCGCGCCCGTTGCGAAGCGTCAAAAGAAGGATGCTAAGGACACCAAGAATGACGCCAGTGCGGACGCGAAAGCGGACACGGAGGCTCCCGCCAGAATCGTCGTGCCCGTCGACGAGTGCTGCCCCATGGCCAACGTGGCCGTGCACATTGACGAAGACGGCGTCGTCTGGGACGCTTCGTTGAACCAGACCAACTCGGGCCACAACAACAACAAGTTCTACCGCATCCAGATCCTGCGCAACAGCGCGGGTAAGTACCACACGTGGACGCGCTGGGGCCGCGTCGGCGAGCGGGGGCAGTCGGCCACGCTGGGCGGCGGCACGCTTGACGACGCCCAAAAGAACTTTAACAAGAAGTTCCGCGACAAGTCGGGCATCGCCTGGGAGCGGCGCAGCGACGACCCCCGTCCCGGCAAGTATGCCTACGTGGAGCGGAGCTACCAGCCGGACTCGGACGATGATGGAGACGATGCCGACGAGGACGACGCCAAGGCCGAGTTGAAGACGGAAGAAGTCGAGGACACCAAGGTGCTCGAGTGCACGCTCGCGCCGCCCGTCCAGAGTCTTATGGAGCTCATCTTCAACCGCCAGTTCTTTGCCGCCACCATGTCCGACCTCAACTACGACGCCAACAAGCTGCCGCTCGGCAAGCTCAGCAAGGTCACCATCACCCGCGGCTTCCAGGCCCTCAAGAACCTGTCCGCGCTGATCGACGACCAGTCGCTCGCCCAATCCGAGTACAGCTTGCCCTATCACAAGGCCGTCGAGAACCTGTCGAATCTGTACTACAGTGTGATCCCGCACGCCTTTGGCCGCAACCGCCCACCCATCATCACCGACAACACGCGCCTCAAGAAGGAGATTGAGCTGCTCGAGAGCCTGAGCGACATGAAGGACGCCGAGCTGCTCATGAAGGTCGACAAGGCCAGGTCGTCCGAAGACCGCTCCGTCCACCCGGCCGACAAGCAGTTCCAGGGCCTGGGCATGGAGGAGGTGACGCCGCTCGACCACAGGAGCGACGAGTTCAGAGAGCTGTCGCGCTACCTCAACTCGACCACCGGCCAGACGCACCACGTCAGCTACAATATCCAGGACATTTTCCGGATCGAGCGCCGCGGCGAGAAGGAGCGCTTCGAGGCGTGCGACCTCGCGTCCACGGCCGCCAAGGACACGGACACGCGCCTGCTGTGGCACGGCTCGCGCGTCACGAACTTTGGTGGCATCCTGGGCCAGGGCCTGCGCATTGCGCCGCCCGAAGCGCCCGTGTCGGGCTACATGTTCGGCAAGGGCATCTACTTGGCGGACATGTCGTCCAAGTCCGCCGGCTACTGCGCGTCCAATATTTCGAATGGAACGGGCCTGCTGCTGCTGTGCGAGGCCAAGCTGGGCGACCCAGTGCAAAAGCTGACGAATGCGTCGTACACGGCCGGCGAGGACGCCAAGGCCAAAGGCCTGTTTGCGACGCTGGGCCAGGGCCGGACGGCGCCGCCGGCCTGGAAGGACGCCAGCGCCGTGCACAAGGACCTGGCGGGTGTTCAGATGGTGAGTCTTGGAGAGGCGGTTTCTTATCCGATGTTTTGCATACTAACGTGTTCCCCAGCCCGATGTCAGCTCGCCGCCCACGGACACCGACGTGCAAAACGCCGGCCTGTACTACAACGAGTATATCGTCTACGATGTAAACCAGGTCCGCCTGCGCTACCTCTTCCGCGTCCGCATGTAGGTGTCAGTGTCGGTGTCAGAGTGTGTGTACGATATGCCAGGTGTGCTGTCTATTGTTTCTTTTCTTCCATCTTCCCCGGACGAGTTGTGCTGACCCGCGTGCTGTCTGCAAAGCGGCGGATCACCGTCGTCACATACCTCCTTTCGAAGCGTGTTTCCATATGTACGATTCTTTGCAACTTTTGTACTTTCTCTGTTTTGTTTTTACTGTACTCTTCAGTGTCTTTTCCGTTTACGTGCATATTCGGCACTTGCCTACGGCGTCTGAATTTCACAAAAGCTACGATCTGTTTGCGCGTGCCTTTATTTTTTCAAGTTCAAGTCAAAAGAAGTTTTATTGATGCAATCGCTGTGACGCCTATCCGAGTCCTACCCTATCTCCCTATCTCTCCGTCTCTCCATCTCCCGCCCTAAAAGCCGAGCTTCGAGTTAAAAGCCGTCGCCGTGCTCGCGTCCTTGGTGCCCAGCCCCGACACCACCGCCTTGGCCTGCGTGCACAGGTCCTTGGCCGCCTGGTTCGCGTCGCACACGTTGGTCAGCTGGTTGCAGATGGCGTTGGTGATGATGTTGGGGTTCAGCGCGTCCTGCTGGCCCTTGGCCACCAGCGGATCCGTCGGCAGGAAAGTGCCCTCGGTGGCCTTGCGGCCCGGACGGCCCAGCTGGAAGTCCATGGTCGGCTTGCAGCTGCCAAAGTCGGCGGCGGCACGCAGGTCCAGGACAGCGGCATGGGCGGTGGCGGCCGCAAAGATTGTGGCGAGGATGGTGGAGGCGTGCATTTTAGTGGTTGTGGTGGTCACTCGTAAAAGGTAAGGACTGTGATTTGTAGTGTGAAAAGATGGTAAGATTTGTTGGTTCTGAGATGAGATGATGAAAAAGTGAAAGAGAGGCAAGTTAGACGTCGGTGTCGTGATCGTTGGCCCAGGGCCGGCTTCCTTTTATACAAGTTTGCGTCTCTCTCTCTCTCTCTCAATGTCTGCCAGGAGCTGCCAAACCAGGGAGCGGTAGAGCATCGCCCTCGCGCATCAACGTGCATTCACCCTGCTATCCAGCAAAACTCCCCGAATGACACGAGAGTGTCCGCTTCATGACAAGTCAAACCGTCCGCAGATCGGATCAGGCGCACGTCGATTCTGGAACAGAGTTGGGACGAAGCCGATCCTTGGCAGGAGGATGGCAGGAGGGTGGGCCATAAGGTTTAACGTTGAGAGAGTCATGGAGATCGAGAGGGCAAGGGGCAAGGTCTGGATAGAAGTGAGATAGATTTTGGATGAAGACAGGTCAAAACAGCCGCAGGACCACGGTTGAGGCTGAAATCGCAGTGCTGTGCCAAAACAGCGTGGAAACTCGCGTGGACAAAGTTCGCATGTAAATCGTGCCGTGTGCAGTGGCGTTTGATCGCCGCTCGCCGATCGACCACGGCGAGCCGGCGACAGGTAAAGTATCGATACGCTGAATCTGTTTCAGAAGAAAGAAAGAAAAAAAGAAAAAGAAAAGATAAAAATGGCATGGAACATTCATCTACTTTATATTCTTCTCTTTATTATGAAAATAAACTGGTAAATAAATAAAGTGCAATGGGGAAAAGAACAAGAAAATCAACATTTAAAGTCGAACAAAAGAATAAAGTGACTAAATAAATAATAGAAAATCTCTCGCAATGCTGCTTTGCCTGTAAGTCTATTGAACCGAGCCCGATCTATCCTTCGTGTGATACGATTCCCACGTCAACTCTTAAACCTTCAAGTGGTGCAAATTCACCGGGGTAACGGCCTTGCCGCCGTCCAGCACGGCCATGATGTTGCGCATGCTCAGCTCCTCGAAGCCAATGTGCGTCTCCACCGTGCCGCCGGCGTTGTGGCAGGTCAGCATGACGCGCGCCGGGATAGGCGTGGTCGCCGTTGCCGACAGCGTAGCCAACTTCAGCAGCCGGGGGTGCACATGCGGCTCGGCGGCGTGCACGTCCAGTGCCGCCGCAGAGAGGTGGCCGCTACCACCTTCCTCCTTCTCGTCGGTCTCCAAGGCATCCGCCAATGCCTCCTCGTCGACGAGCGAACCCCGCGCCACGTTGACAAACCGCGCGCCGCGCTTCATCTGCGCCAGCGTCTCTCTCGTAATCAGCGGCTGGCCATCGGTCGAGGCCGGCGTGCACAGCACAACACAGTCGGACACGGCGAACAGGTTTGAGAGGGAGGCGTGGTAGGTGGCGCGCAGCTCCTGCTCGAGGGCCGCGGGCTTGCGCACGACATCGTAGTAGTGGATCTGCATGCCGAATGCAATGCAGCCGAGCTTGGCGGCAATGTTTTGGCCAATGTTGCCCATGCCGACGAGGCCGAGGACGTGGCCGCGGAGGTTGTGCGACTGGGCCGTGGCCAGGCCGTGGCAGGCGGCGAAGGTAGCGGTTCTCTCGTCGGAGGTCGAGCCGGGTCCTGATCCTGGCAGGGTCGCCGCCCCAATGCACCAGGCCAGGTGCCGGAACGTCGAGATGACCATGGCCACGGCAAAGTCGGACACGGCCTCGGCGGCCGCCAGCCCGGAGTTGCAGTAGATGATGCCTGGGAGCAGTAAATTAGCAGTCATCCACCACCCACATACAGCCTGCCTGCAGGACGCTGTAGTGATGCAGACTCACCCCTGGCACCCAACGCGCGCGTGTCGGCCCAGTCAAACCCTGCGCCGGCACTAGCAAACACTCTGCAGCTGTCGGGCAGCAGCGCAACTAGCTCCTCGTCCCACGCCCCCATCTCACCGCCACTTCCCCAGAACGGCCGGAAGATGGCGGCAAACGTGCCCCAGCGGCCCTCGCGCAACGCCTGGGCGAACGCGGGTCGCTGGCGCTCGGCGAGGCTGGGCCGCACAATGTCGAATTTCTGCGCAAACTCGGCGTAGGTGTTGGGGTTGTAGCGGACCTCATCGCCAATGTGGAGGACGATGGGGCGGGGAGGTGTTTCGAGAGCAGGCGAAGTCGACCGCGGCGTAGCTCCAGGAACGGGCGTGCCGTGAACGGGTGTCGCACCCGGCACGGGCGTTGCGCCAGGCACGGGCGTATTGAACGGCTCGGCCATTGCTTTTCGTGGGGGGTTTCGGAGGGGGTCAAGTCGATAAGGCTGTGGGATGGTGGCAGAGACGGTTTGTAGAGCGATGGGGGGGAAAGTGGGAATTAAAAAGTGCAGACAATGCTGTGAGAAGAAGAGAAAATGAAAGAAGTGAAATAATTAAAAGCAGGAACAAAGCTAGAGAAGAATAGAACGCGAAGAAAGGAAAGGATTAAAAAGGATAACGAAAGCAAGGCCTTGCCATCAAAGCTCATGTGGGTATCATGCGGCCAGACAGCTGGCAACCAGACCACAATGGGCCTGAAGAGGAAGCGCAACCCGAGCCCGTGTCGAGCCCATGTTCTTAGTTCTTAGATCGGGACTGTCTTGGGACGACAAATCTCCCAACCGTCTGGGACAATGGCGCAACGGAGCGGATGCGCAGTCGAACCAGCATCCAGTGGGCACGGCATAGCTGACGGGGGTCAAGTGATTCAGCACGGACGACGAAAAACAGCAAAAAACAGCGGGCGCGAAACAATGGGCCGTGAGGCCGGGGAAATGGCGAGGCGAGGCCAGAGCAGGCGATAGTGCCACAGGACAGGCCGGGGTGAATCGAAAATGAAGAATGAAGGGACACTGACAGGTTAATCAAGTCAAATAAGACCGATGGCAGAGAATACAAATCACCAAAGAGATAAAAGATAGATGCAAGAAGACAGACCAAAAGATGGCTGGAAATAACAATAAATTATGTGCTGCGTCCAGCTGTCTGGACAGCACGGATCTCTGTAGTAGATAATATGCAAGTGCGTCGCAGAGCATCGTTCCTCGTACTGGCGAAAATAAAGACGCAGGCTCTTGAGCAATCTGCAGCGGCCATTCCACGGGCCCTCGAGCGCATATGCCGAGGATCGGAGACAGAGGAGCCCCAAGATAATTCAGCCAAACGGGCATTGTTGCCCCCACGGAGCGCTGCTGCAGGTCGCATCCTGCCCTACTGTTTGCAGTAGGTTGGAGCGTAACCTGTAAAATGTAAAAATGGCCGCCGCATGCAATTGCCTAGGTGAGAGCAAATGAGGCAGCATATTCCCTCCAGCCTCCCTCCCCTCAAGCCGGCCACTGACAAATGCGGCTCTGGCTTTCTTTTTTCTCTGGATGTCGGATGTTCTGAAACGAACACCCCTGCCAAAACCAGAGAGCCAGGCAGCTCATCCAAACCCGACGCGCCGTGATGTGTGCGGCCGGCGGCCCATCCATGGAAGCCCTTCGGATGGCCTGCTTAAGGCTGCAGAGATAAGGATGTATCCCTGTGTGTCGTACTTTTATGGCCACATTCGTATCGCAAGGCAGCCAATCTATCGAAGTCGACCTTTGTCGAATATGTAGCCGACCGAACCAGCCATGATTCGTAAGTGTCAGAGCGCGTTGTGTAAAGATAAGGCGAGCTTGCCGTCGTCGCGGTGGCTTGTCGCGTGGCTGTCGATCGTCGAGATGGAATAGATAGGAAGGAGAGACTGGGAAATCCCGTTCCCCACTTATCCTTCTCTCACTTGAACAGCCGCTTGCCGCCCGTGCGTGCCGGAAACCGCTCCACGCCGGTGCCTTGCTGCGTGTGCCACAAGTCCAGCGCGCCTGCCGTCTTGCTCTGCACCGACACCTTGTAGCGCCTCCACGCCTCGCGCAGGTGGTCGGGCCGCAGCGGGCCCTTGGGCGGTTCTCTGAGGATATGGTCGGCCGACTCGGGCTCCCACTCGGGGATGGCCAGCGACGACTGCTTCTCGTACAGCGCCTGCACCGCGGGCTCGCCGCGCGAGAGCACCATGCCGGGCCACGGCCGGCCGTCTTCCGTCTGGGTCTCCTGGCCGGCCGCGATCCACTCGTCCTGGATGGTTTGGGCGCTCGTAATGAGGTCGGTCAGAAAGTACTTGGTGACGGAGCGCACGGCCGTCACGACGGACGACGGCACCGACTGCGAGACCGTAGCATTGACGAGTCGCCGAATCACAGCGTCGGGCAGCTTGGCGGCGCGCCACGCCGAGATGCGTTCGTACTGATCGCTGTCCATGCACGCAACCAGCGCGGCGCGCAGCCGTTTCTCTTCTTTGCGCTCCTCGTCCGTGCGCTTGGCGGTAGCCGCGCCCGAGTCGGGCATGTCACCGTCGCCGCCGTCGTTGTCGTCGTCGTCGCCGCCAGCACCACCCTGTCCGTCTCCGGGGGGCCCCGTACTGCTCTTGGGTCCGCCGTTGGCGCCGCTCGCGCCGCTCACAGCACTCGCAGCCGTCGTGCCGCGCCCACCCACACCGACGGTGCTCGGCGTCTGCTCGCGCAGCTTGTCGGCCTTGGGTTTGCGGCCGCGCTTCTTCTTCGTGGTCGTGGAGGCCGTGCCGCCGGCGACGGAGCTGGGACCGCCGCTGACGAGGCTGACATTGTCAAAGTCGACCGAGGGCGAGCGCGCGGAAAAGGGCGTCGAAGCGTCTTCGGGCGGAAAGGAGGTCTGTCGCAATGGGTGGGAGACGGCGGAAAAGGATGCGGCGGAGATGTTGGAGGCTTTGCGGCGCTTCAGGGCGGGCGACTGTGGCGAGGCATCGCTGGCGGTGCGTTTCTTTTTCGCAATGTTAAACGATGGTGACGAGTACGGTGATGCCATGTCGTCGGATATGATGGGGAGGCGGATGCCGGCGGGGGTGGGGAGGAGTTGTCGGACAGGAGGTGAGTTGACGGTGATGTGAAATGATGAAGCTCAAATTGATGAGAGCTTCTAGGGCGAAATACAGCGACCGTGGCAGAGTGCTGGAGCGCGTTGGGCCTGTGCACTGTTGGAGCATTTTAAATGTGGACCCAGTGCACCGCCTCACATGAATTTGCACGTGGGAGCAAGCCACAGCCTGACGTCAAAATCGGCGGCGGCCGAGGCGATAAGATAACGCCCCACGCAATAAAGAAAGGCAAGAAAAAAAAGCAATAAAGAAAAAAAAAAGTTGCCATCGGGGCCGGGTTGTTTCGCCCAAACTGTCGCTAGCTGGGGAACTGCTAACAATCGAGAGAAATAGCACGTTTTCCCTGGCGAGCGTGAGACAGGGTAGGGGAAAAAAAAAACTCTCATTACAACTCCTGACTCACCAGACAATGTAACGAGACCGCAACGCACGGCAAATTACTTCTCTCCCGACGACAGTTGCAACATTTGTTGCACTAGGAGCGCATTCAGTCGCTTCGTCTTTCTCTCGTTTTCCGCCCGCTCCTCAATCACTCCTTCGTCACCCTGCACCCCTCCACCGCAATGGCCGAGTCCGAGCGCAACGAGACGAGCGACATCGTCACGGCGCTGCCCCACGTCAACGGCGACAAGGCGACGACTGCGAAGACGGCGCCGACGACGACAAAAAACCTCAAGCACGGCAACACGGACGACGATGCTACAAAGAGCGGCAATGGCAAGCGGCGCAAACACAAGTCGTCGTCGGCGGTGCGGCGGGCGGCCAAGCGCCGCCACAGCATGAGCAAGGCGGCGCGCGACCCCCGCGACGAGCCCGAGAGCAGCACGAGCGCAAAGGAGGACGCGGTGACGCGCACGCCGAGCCCGGAGGCCGGAAAGCAGTCCGCCGTGGCAACCCGCTCGCCCAGCCCGTTCATTGACTTTGACGGCCTCAGCCGGCCGAGCACGGGCACACGCGCACGCCTGGAGGAAAACGAGGAGGAGCGCGCCGTGCGCCTCGAAAAAATGCGCGGGGCGGTGCGGACGATCCTGGAGTGCGTGGGCGAGGACCCGGACCGGGCGGGTCTGCTGGGAACCCCGGACCGGTACGCCAAGGCGCTGCTGGACTTTACGCAGGGGTACCAGCAAAACGTGCGCAACGTTGTCAATGGGGCCATCTTCCACGAGGGCCACAACGAGATGGTGATTGTCAAGGACATTGAGGTGTACAGCCTGTGCGAGCACCACATGGTCCCCTTTACGGGCAAGATGCACATTGGGTACATTCCCTTCCACTCGGTGATTGGCATCTCCAAGCTGCCGCGGATTGCCGAGATGTTCAGCCGGCGGCTGCAGATCCAGGAGCGCCTTACAAAAGACGTGGCCAATGCGATCATGGAGATTCTGCAGCCCCAGGGCGTGGCGGTGGTGATGGAGTCGAGCCACCTCTGCATGGTGATGCGGGGCGTGCAAAAGACGAGCGCGACGACGATTACGAGCTGCGTGCTGGGGTGCTTTGAGCGCAAGGAGAAGACGCGCAACGAGTTCCTCAGCCTGGTCGGCGTGAACCGCCATTAGGCGGGGCGAAGCCACCTTTCTTGTATTTTCTTTTCCACTCACTTGTTTGTGCACAACGGTCATCAGCCACAAGACGGCAACGATGAGGTCACCAGCTGACGGCGTGTATTCAACAAGACACGTCCCGTGGAGCCCTCTGGCACAGGGGCAGGCATTTTGTTTCGGCGTTTTTTTTTTGTTGGCTCAACACGGCATTTGGAGGTGCATTTGGCTTTTTATCTTTTTCTTTACTCATTCTGTTTCACTTAATTGGACATCTCTTGCAAGCATCCGTCATTATTGTTCGTATCCTGCCAACAAGCGTACTTATGAACTTATGTCACCCGCCGCACAGATCGTCCCAGCTCGCCGCGTTCGACCGCCGCAATGCGTTTGCTGGCGACCTTCCACACGGCGTTGGCCACGTCTTCTACCGTCGTCGACGCGTCTGTGACATAGAGGTCCTCTTCCTCCTCGCGGAAGACCAATTCCCGCGTGGGGGGGTGTTCGCTGTCGTTGTCGACTGCCGCCCCCGTATCCGGGTCGATGCGCCCAAAGCTCAGCCCCCAGAACAGCTTCCGCACCTTGCGCTGCATCTCGGCCTTTTCGTAAATCTCGTCGCCCCAGCCGCCGCGCTTCTTGGCCTCGTCCTCGGTCAGGTCCAAAAAGACGACCAGATCCGGGCGCGGCAGGCCGACCTCGGGCGCGCGGGCCCAAGGTAGACTGAGGGTAGGGTTCTGCTTGGCGGCGGAGTAGACCATGCCGCTGTAGTAGTAGCGGTCGCAGACGACGGTGGTCCCTTTCGAAAGGATCTCTGCAATCTTGGTGACGGCCTCCCAGCGGTTCGCCGAGAAGAGCAGGTGGATGACGTGGTCATCCATGGCGGCCTGGCTCTTGAGGTACGCGTCGATCATCTGGCCGATGGGGGTTGTGCGGTCTACACAGTGTTAGTGGTGGTTCCCGTGCCGTCCTTTTCTGTTCTTTTCTCGTCTCGTCTTGCTTCGCCTCGAGGAGACCTGATTCGCCGTACCTGGAAAGCGCATCACCTGCACGTCGCGTCCTTCATTGGCAAGGTGCTTCGCCAGCAGCTCGACCTGCGTCGTCTTGCCGCTGCGGTCGAGGCCCTCGAGGACGACAAACGCGCCGCGGACGGGGCCCTTGCCAGAGCTGTATGTTGGTAGTGATTCGGACATGTTGTGTGTGAAGAGGAAAGTGTGCAAAAAAAAAAAAAGAGAGAAAGGAAGGAAGAAGTCGACGACTGGCGCGAGGCTGTGACCCCAATTGTCCAATCACCCCACCATCTGCTAAGCTCTAGGGAGCTCATGGTCTGATCGAGCGCCGGCCATCACGTGGATCCACTAAAACGCCACTACAAATGTCGCTGCAAATGTCGCTGCAGATGTCACTGTTCCTCACAGCGTCCGTCCCGCACCATCCCAAATTCAATCATTGATATCCCCATGTAGTGACGATTTGAGTTTATTAATTTTTTGTTGGTATCCAATTTTGCTTCATTTCTTTCCCTCGTCGTCCGATTTCACCTCCCGCACGACATAGGCAAACATCTGGTTCGAAGGCACGGCGTTCTTCTCGCGCAGCTTGGCCGCCGTCTCGATGCCGGCCACTGGCAGGCGGTACTCTAACTTTTGGCCTGCATGGGCTCCCTCGACGGGATAAGGAAACGGCAGGTATTGTGGAAGCAAGCCCAGCTGTGCCAGCACGGTTCCCTGGTCCCAGGCAATGTGCTCGTGGTACAGCCGATCCCCGCGAATGTTGACGACGGCCGTGAAGGGTGCCTCGACGCGGCGGCCTGTGGGCGGTATCCCCGGCAACATCCAGTCCACGACGCGGTCGTGCGTAAAGGTGTAAATAAACTCGTCGACGACGCGGTCGATGCCGACGGTGCGGCTGACCAGCTCGAGGGCGGTGTCGGGGCTGTTGCAGAAGATAAAGTGGTCCCGGTAGAATTCGGACAAGGACGCCCGGCCGATGCCGCCGGTCAGCGTGGGCACGTGGTTGACGTACGGCTCCTGGACCATGGTGGCCATCGTGTGCTCGACGGAGCGGTCGCCGAACTCGTAGAACGTATGCTCGTCCCAGAGCAGCTCGAGGTCAAAGTAGGGTCCGCCCATCAGGGGCTTAAGGAACGTAAGGCTGCGCGTGTGGGTAACGGCCTCGGTGGCGTAGTGGAAGTCGGGCTGAAAAGGGACGGCAAAAAGGCCCGAGGACGCCACGACGGGGTACCAGTAGCGCGTACGCTCGGCGGTGCGCTCCAATGTACGGCCGACGCTGGGACCGGGGCCGCCGAGGTGATGCAGGACAGGCACGGGTGACGGGGCCAGTGTCTCGGTCTCGGGGGCGCCGGCATACACAACAGCGCCGACGATATCGCTGGCCGAGATGGCCACCGCCAAGTCATTCCACAATGATGCTCCATACACTGGACGTTATCAGCAAAGAATCAAGCATGAAGAGCGAACTAACAGATTTAGAGATACCCACCCACAATGCCGACCTTGCCCTTGGGCGTGCATTCAATGCAGTCGGTCAACGCCGTCAGTGCGTCCTTTAGTGTCGAGGCTGCACCATCCTCCAGAGCCTGCGGCTGCACATGGACGACCGTGTAGCTCTCCTCGGCCCATTTCACGAGCGGCCACGGCACACCGTCGACGATAGCCAACGGATCAGTCGTCTCCGGACAAACGACCACCAGACCCGGTCCGGTGCCTTTCCGGGAGAGCGGTGGCAGTAGAGAGAGGCCTAGACGCAGTGCCTGAAGCCGCGGCGTTGGCAGTGGCGCTGGTGGGACACTCGTGGGCGTGAACATTGTGCTGGCAATGTGCTGTGATGCGAGATTGCGGATTGTTGTGGTTGAAGATGAACGGGGCAATCATGAGGGGCTTGCTTCGATTTGGTGGAGGTGCATGGTTGCCTGTACGTTAGCGACTGCAACGCTGTAATCCACTAATGAAACTCGGGGAAAGGTGGATCTACAGACACCCCACGACATCCAAACAATCAACAGACTACAACTACGGAGTATATCATACCGTTGGCAACAGAAGCAGAGAATCACTTCATTTTGGAAAAGGAGAGCCTGGAAACTCTCTTACAATCGAGAAAGTAATACAAAAGAGGCTATTATCAAGTGCACAAAATTAAAATAAATCGGAGTGACAAAGAATGACCAAGTATATACACTTCAACGGCCCACACACGACTACCCCAGTCTTACAATAAAAAAGAATAGAGCCCGGGTGCTCCCTCCTATATATCCGTATTTAACATCGTATATTTATATTTAACGACATTAATCTCCGTATAAGTATTAAAATTGATTAAAACCTTGTTAATCTTCCGGCTTATATCTCGTAAAGATAAAAGACGGCTTTAGACCGAGATTATTTAAATCATCTTTTTTTTCCTTTATCCTTATCTTTTACTTAACCTTCATTAAAAGAAATAAACCTTTTAACCTTAATAAAGTATGTTAAGACGGTAAATAATTACTTTCCGTCTTATCTTTACAAAACGAAATGCAATACTTCGACTCGTTTATAATAATAATATATGTTGGACGTGGGGATGCTTAGTTTTTGATAAGCGACATTACGAGAGAATAAAAAGCATGAATTCAACGTAGAGCACAACACGCACAAAATATCTCGGTATCGCTGGCGACGCGTGCCTCAAAAGGTCCTCTGCAGCTCATGTTGGTGACTGTTGGTACTGCCTTTTATTTATCCGGCGCAAGCATGAGTCGTAGTCTGTTGGTTCTCTTCTCAAATAAGACTCGGTGACAACATAGAGAAGGTGGCCCGCAGTGTTTCGATATATATACAAGGGATTTGAGGATGAACAAAAAGGATGATGGTGCCAGAAACGGGAGGTGGAAGAAAATGATGAAAAGACAAAAAGACAGAAAGACGAAAAGACGTCACAAAAGACAAGGGGGAAAATAACGTGACAGTATCGGCGGCGGCAAACAGTATGTATTATGAGAAAATCAGGATCACAGATAAATAAAGAAAATAAGGTAGAGAATACAGACAAAGATGCGAGAACCAGTTGTCAATAAACAAAAACCCTTTTGACACCATACTCGTAAAAAAACCAAAAGTCAAGGGAAGGACTAAGCTTCTCTTGTATTGTAATCTTGTTGAAAGACGGAAAAACCGTCCCAACGACGGATTCGTGAGATAAAGATGAAAGGAAGGACCAGAAAGACGAAAAAGGAAAACAAAACCAAAGTACTTTACAGTGTGTCGGATAAAGTGTGTGTGGAGGAAGGGGGGGTTCAAGCTTCAAACAGTATTACTCTCAGCTCTCTCCAGACAAAGTATCAAAGTATGACCAACAGACATTTAATCCCGTCAACGCCTTGCCTCACTGCTTAGGGGGTTTATGTCTTCACATCAAAAAGACCACCTTCCTCTAATAACAGTTGCACAACGGCCTTATGTCCCCTTTTCTTTATAGACCGCGCCGCTGTGTTGTAGCTCATAAAGGCATCTTGTCACCTTCCCAAGTCAGCCCAACAGACAGACGACTTATCAGAAGTCTCAAGACAAATGCACAAAGGCGCAGTGGACGGGCCGAACAAGGCCATCCACACCCAGCCAGCCATAGTGCTTTTGTTGACTATAGGCTCAGTCGATCAGTTTACCGGCCTCGCACTCATTGCCTTGTCCCGTCGTGGGGGGAGGACGTTGTATTTGCTCAGAAGCTTTATTTTCAAGATTCGATTCACAGCTATGGAGGTGTTCTATCTATACAGATGTGCAGGTATTCTAGCTCATCAACATGCTTGCAAATACGTTCCTCTTTGCCTGGTAAGCGTGCCACATGCATTGCTCCTCACCCTTTGTCTCCAGATCGACACCATTTAGCCGCCTTTCGAGCTGCACTCACGCGACAGTAAATTGCCGTGCCACCATTGCGATTTTGGAGCCAGGTTTTTCCCGGAATCCAGTCACAGTGGTCTGCCAGCTGTCTAGCAAACACCTTTTAGGAAGGCGCACACCTTTTATTTGGCCAATATACCACCGGGGGGGGGGTTGGCACGATTAGCCTAATCAATACGTCACTGTACCCTTGACTCGGTATGTGCTTTTACTTAAGAACACTGCGGGCCAGGCACACTCAGCAGACGAACCCTGGACCATCAGTGGTCTGCACGACGACACGGTACCCAACGCCCTCAACAGCCTCGAAGCGCGTTACTGTCGACGGAACTGGAACCCTGACCTGACATTCGGTCTGGCATTCGACAACGATCTTGCCTCCTTCGCACCACACACCTCACCCTCTTATCTACCGAACCTACCGCCCCACAAACATGGCCAACGCCACGGGCTCGGGCTCAGGCGTGGGCTGCCCAACAAACAGCGTGCCGGCGACCCTCCCCATCCCGCAGAACATTACCTACGTCGTGATCCCGGGCAGCAACGCGTCCGACCCGTGGATGGCCAACTGCTGCCAGCCGAACCCCGTCCAGGTTGTCAATGACTGCTGGGAATGGTGCGCCGTGCCGGCGGCCTATACCAACGGCAGCGCATCGCTAGATGACATTTTGTTTGGTTTTGACGATTGTTTGTTCGCCGACGGTCGCAACAGTACGCGGTCGAATGGCTTGTTCATCCACATTGGCGTCAAAAAGTCGAGCGCAGCGGCGTCCAGCAACCGCGTCTCGTTGGCAGGCACGGCGGTGGCAGCACTGGCGGTGTCCATTACATTCGTCTCGGCGGTGTGAGGGCAGGGGTGGTCTGAAGTGGGATTGCGTGGGTTGAATGGTGTTTTCTATTTATTTCATCGTCCCATTTTTTTTTTGATAATGACTGGATAGAATAGCACTGTTATGCGGTGGATTATTGGGGATGTTTAATCTTTAAGAATAAATCGGGTATGAAATACCCTAACAAACATTGATGCAATCTATGAATCAGACTCAAATCTACACTCAAAATCACAAACAAAACAATACACCGTCATAGAAGCACACCATGCAGCTGTCGCCTTTTATCAGTATCAAGACTGTTTTGAAACGAGGCGTTGTTAGGCGACAACCCCGCGCACTAGCACTCAAATGAGGCTCAGCCGCCCAGGCGTGCTGTATCTGTATATCACAACCACAACCACATCAAAACTTACAATGTTGCTTATTGTACACATTGCAGAGCATCGATACCATACAGTCGGTACGCGCCTCCGTCGACCGACATGGAGAACCATAATGCGCCTGGAGGTGCGGTCGCATGGCCAGCAAGTCGCTCCAGCGACAGCCTCTCCAAAACCTGGACAGAATACAACCACACGCCTCTCCAGCAAAAAGGAAACATTCGTCTTCTTCGCCTGCTGCCTAACCGAGACAAACGCGCCCTGATTCAGTGTCGAATATTCGAATACCCACTGGAGGCGTCCGATGACGACGCAGACGAGGTCCACCTCTACGAGGCGCTCTCGTATGTGTGGGGCGCCGAGGATAACCTGCAGACGGTTTATATACAGCCCGACAACGGCAACGCGGGTCCGCGACCGCTGCTCGTCACAGAGAACCTGTTTGTGGCCTTGACGCACCTTCGCAGCAAGTACATTGAGCGCACGCTCTGGGTCGACGCTGTCTGCATCCACCAGAAAGACGATGCGGAAAAGAGCCAGCAGGTGCAGATGATGGCGCGGGTGTACCATGCGGCGGCGCGCGTGGTGGTCTGGCTCGGCACCGCGGCGGACGATGACGCGGGCGACGAGGCGCTGCGGAGGGTCCACGACGCGGCCGGCGAGAAGCATGCGCAGCACGCAACGCACGCAACACGGGCAGTCAACAGAACAGACGAGGCGGCGATTGTGAGGCTGCTGGAGAGGCCGTGGTTCCGGCGAATCTGGGTGAGTCGTCCAAAGTTGACCCACGAAATGCCACAGTTACTTACCGTGTTGTATGTAGGTCCTGCAAGAGGTGGCCGCAGCCCGGGACGTGCTGATCCGCTGCGGCTCCGTCGAGACCAACGGCAATGCATTCTGTTCGGGCCTCAGTATTCTGCATCCCTTCAAGGGCCGGCAGGATCTACAGAATGTGCTCCTGTCCGTGGCCCACCTCGTTTCCGGCGCCAGCTACCGGCCGCGATATGAACCGGACTTGTCAAGTGGCCGGTTTTCACTCAACGTCCGCCCGCTGGCCGAGCTCATCAGCATGTTCCAGAACCGCGCGGCCACCGACCCCCGGGACCGCGTCTATGCCCTGCTCGGCATGTGCTCGGACGATCCTGGCGCCAAGGGCCTTGTGGCCGACTACACTGCATCGTGGAAAGACGTGTCAAAGAAGGCGCTGCAGTACGCCTTATCGGACAAGATGGCCGTCACCGCCCAGGACAAGGGGAACACAGCCATCATCCGCGGACTCGCCTGCGTCCTGGGCCGGGTGCTGCACGTGTTTGACCACCGGGACGCGGCCGACAAGCAGAACGTATCCATTTACTGGCGGCGCGAGTTCCGCACGGTGCACAGCGGGACGTGCTCGTTTGCCGTGGACGCCTCGGTGCGGACGATCCAGCGCGACGACGTGGTTGTTCTGCTGCAAGGGGCCGCAAGGCCGACGATTGTGCGGCCCTGCGACGGCTATTGCGTGGCGGTTGTGCTGGCGGCCCGTCTCGCGGAGCCGACAGTCAATGGCCGTGACTTTGAGTGGTCAGACGTGTTGAGACAGGTTACAACGTACGACAGCCATCTGCAACTGGTCTGGAAGTGGGACTTGGTCAAAGACGACGGTACGTCTCCCGTGGAAGCAGGACTGCCCACCTGCGCAGGCCTTGGGGTTCAGGAGTGTCTTGACCGAGCGACAGTGTTATGGAACTTTGGCATGTTTCTGGCCGACAAGGCAGACGTCGAGATGCAAGATGCTCTTGAACGCAAGAAGAGCAGATTTGGGGAGGCAGCCAAGTACACGCAAAAAGCGACAGAGGCGTACAGGAGGGCAGTTGAAGGCCCGGCAGAGACTCGCACAGAGCACGAGCTATGGGCGGATCAGCGGCACAAAGAGGGGCATGGCTTACTGGTCCAGTCCTTGGCGGCGGCTGCTGAAGACGAGGTGGGCTTCCTGCTTGTTCTGAATAAACATGGGCCTAGCCCAGCAAGGGACCTCTTTGGGCGAACGCCGCTGCTGTGGGCTGTCATGGGCGGAAGCAAGGCCGTCGTTGAGCTAGCCCTCGACACAGGCACCGACATTGACGCCGTGGACAACGACGGCTGGTCAGCACTGCTGCTGGCTGCAGAGGGCGGACACAATGGTATTCTACAGCTACTCCTGGACCGAGGAGCAGCAATCAAAGAGACAACCACACTGGGCCGAGGGGCATTGCAGCTGGCTGCTGGCCATGGACACGACGCTGTCGTGCGTCTGCTGCTCGACAAGGGCGTCGATGTGGACGAATACGACGGGTATTGCGGACAGTACCACACGGCACTGGCAGCGGCCTGTTTAAACGGCCACGCATCCACGGCAAAGATGCTGCTCGACGGCGGCGCCAACACAGAAAGACACCACGCAGAGGCCGAGACACCGCTCGTTTTGGCAGCCAGCGAGGGACACCGGCACATTGTTCGGCTGCTGCTCGACCACGGGGCCAGCATCGACAACACCGGTCATAAGGGCATCCCGGTACTGTCGCGAGCCTGTGTAGGCGGCCATCAAGACGTCGTTGAACTGCTGCTGGACAGTGGTGCCGACATCAAACTGGCCGACATGTTTGGTGCCACACCATTCCTGCATACTTGTCGCCATGGGAACATAAGAATTTTCAACCTGCTCGTGTCGAAGGGGGCCCACATGGCTGCAATGACAAAGGCTGGTGAGACGGCACTCTGGGTCACCTGCGAGGCGGGCCACCTGTCTATAGTTCAGGCGCTGCTCGAAATGGGGGCAGACGTCAACATCGGCGATACCCGCGGCCGGACACCGCTAATGATCGCTGCCTGGTATGGTCGGGAGGATATTATAAAGGTACTCCTCGACAAGGGCGCTGAGATCGATGCACAAGACGAAGAGGGCATGACGGCCCTTGCCTTTTCCGTGGAGGATGGCGAGGATGGCCACGATGCCGTCGTACAGTTGTTGGTGGACAATGGAGCCAATACGAAGGTGAAGGGCAGGGACGGTCTGTCTCTTGTAGAGGCCGCAGAAAAGAACGGCTACAACGAAATCGTGCGAATTTTAGAGGTATCTGGTTGAACTTTTTTCTTTATCTTTTTTTTTAAACGTTATCCTTTTGTTTTTCCCCAAGAACACGTCACAAAACTACAACATTAACCCGTGTTTATGTCAACAATCTACAAGGCTCGGCCTTAGTCGGTCACGTCGTCTCTCCGAATATACAAGGCGAAACCACGGGACGACGGCGACGATGCTGGACTGCGATACAAGCTGCGTTGCTCCGCCGTGGTCCACGGACGAATCGTCGACGTTTATGTATTTACGTAACCACGCGTACCCCTATAAAACCCAGCATAACGGATGAACCTTACACGGGCCTCTTGTCTTATTTTAACTTTTCGGCGGCGAGAGGCGCCCGTACGGGGCGCAGAAAGCATGTTTCCGGACCTCGGACGGTCGACAAGTGCGATGCGGTGGGCCTCTTACTAGATAGAAAGACCGGTACTGGGCGCTCCCAGCGAAGTGATCTGGCTCTCACTGGACGAGAAGCGCATTGTGGCCGCCCGCGTGTCGACAACCAGACGAGAACCAGCCGGCAGACGCAGAGTAAAGTGTGCAGCTGGGATCAGGTACACCGAGCCCTGTGCGACCCCCGGACGTACGTTTTCGTCGTTGTCGTTGTCGTCGTCGTCAACGCGTTACTCAACGACGGCACCACCTCTTCTGGCAATCTGGTGTACGAGTCCTTTGGTTTCTCTGCGCTCGATACATTGCTTTAGGGCGACATCCCGCAGAACTTCGTGGCCATCCTCTGGTTCCAGAGTGTTGGTCTTGGCACCACCAAGCTGCCCAACCCAAGGTGTAGGCCCCTACGCCCCAAGGAAATCAATCAATATTCGCTAACCCGTTGACCAGTCTACTTTATGATACTCTGCACCATCCCCGCCTTCACCGGCATGATGGCCCTCGGCCTGCTGTCCACCGACCGCGACGACCTACTCTGGGTACGCTGGGGAATGTATCTGACCACGGTCACCAGTACCCTATCCGGCCTGCTCATCTAGGCCCTGCTGCCCTCCAACATCGCCGGCCGCACCAAGAAACTAGTCACGGCCACCCTCATGTTCGTCGCATACTGCTCCGGCAACGCTATCGGCGCCCAGACCTTCCAGGCTCTCTGGGCGCCGCGCTATCTACCGGCCATGTTCATCTGTGCTGTCATGAACGGCCTGGAGTGCATGCTGTTCTCGGGGTGGCGGGCTACTATGTGCGAAAGAATCGCGTACGGAACCTTGCTGTGCAGGCGTCCGGCCTGACCCCCGAAAACGCCGCGCACCAGGGCACCGTCAATGGCGAGTTGGTCTTAACGGGTCGGGACAATGTATATTTTCTCTATAGCATGAAGGATGGGGTTTGTATTGAAGGAGACCTCGTTTGTGATTACACTATGTAAAGTGGCAATGGGAGGTGGTATCTATTTGCAGATAATGTCAAATACATAGTCCACCCTACCAAAGTCAAACGCTTCCATGTAGTCATCAGGCACGTGCCTCAGCCCTCCCCTGCAGGTACTCGGCATATTTCCCGTTGCTGTCCTGCACCGACGTCGAGAAGGTAATCATTGCAATGAACACTGCACCTGCTGTCACCACGAAGCCACCGATTGTCACACCCGTCTGCACGCTGGTCTGTAGGTCCGCCCCGTAGTGAAGCACCGCCACCGCCGGCCACGCAATCGACACGGCAATGCTGGCCACCACCGGCACCGTGAACGCCAGTGCTACCAGGTTCGTGTGCCACGTACTGACAAAGTTGAGCGCGTACTGCTTGTCGTCCTCATAGGTGGCATTTTCCAAGGGTAGTATTCTTATCGCTGAATTGGCCTTCCTCTGCAGTTCGACCCCAGCAATGATACTGTCTTTGATCGACGACAAGAAAGAAGAAACAAATGACGGTGGCGTCCCAGACATAGGCGCTCGAAGAAGGTCGTTCAAGAAATGGTCTGCTTGGCTGCCACTAGGCTGTTGCTGTGGCTGAGTTTGCGGATGAGGTTGAGGCTGCGGCTGTTGCTGTTGTTGCGGCTGCTGCTGTTGTTGCTGCTGCTGTTGTTGCGGCTGCTGCTGCTGTTGTTGCTGCGGCTGTTTTCGACTTGCTTTGCCCACTACACCTTTTGTTTGCAGCAACTGCACAATTGGCTGATCCGCGCCGGCGAGCTCCGGATAGCGTAACAGATAAATCATACGGCTGTTGCCGTATCGTCCAAGACCTAACACCGTGTCACGCCGGCCGACAATCCGGTTGCGGACACTGGCTCCCCGCGTCTCAACGATCTCCACGGCACCGAGCGTCTTGAAATTGATGCATTCAGAGATACCCTTGCGCATCTTTTGCAAGTAGTAGAAAACGTTTATGTGCTCGAGAAACTCACGATCGCTCATGTTTGACAGACAGGGCACCTCGAGCGGAAGACCATTGTCGAGAAATAAAATGAGCGAAAGAGGCGTGCCCGCGCTCCCGTCGAGATTGTTCGAATATATGCTGTTGTAATGTGTCCACAACAGAGCAGCATAATTTTCACAGATATTGTCCATGTCGCCATGTAGTAGGTAGACCTGCCAGAAAAGCCACCATATCGTAGTGCGTTTTGGCCAATAGTAAAGTATAGTGTCTTTCTAAATTATACATTAGATAGAGAGGGTCGATATGGGCATGGAATTTGGTGCAAGGCTATTATTTACCAAGATTGTAGGTCCTGTCACCTCACGAGACCGAGCAGACCAGTTTTTTGCAAGTTGATAGAATCGACTGTTTCCTGCGATGAACGCGATACCGTAAAACATCAAACCTGCCCTGGTAAGTGGAAAGGTGGCCATTACTGAGACCTGTATGCTCAGTATTAACTGCCAATATGCCCGCAGAAGGGCGTAAAAACGCCACCAGTGAGCCCGCATAAATGGCAGACTCACCGGCGCGAGGATCTGACTGTCGCGTTCCGATAACGCGGCACGGAACCGCGGCGTGTATTCCATGGTCGACAGCTGGCGATAATCGGGGATGTGGAAGGTGGTGAATGGAGACAGTGTGAGGGGAGATCGCGAAAAGAAAATGTTGAGAGGCAGAAGAGTTACAAAATGGTAGGTAAAGGCGTCGTTTTTGGGGCTGGATTTCCCTTCTGCTCTATTCCCGAAAATACAGCCTTGTTTGGTGAATATGTACATTGTATTTTTTCACCTCATCGCAGCTGAAGTAACCATGTCTCCATCTGGACACCATGCAGAGGTGCATTATGGCACACGCACCTTTCATCACGACGGCCCAATCACATAGGTACCAGCGCCACCTCAATTTCAGCTCGAGCTGTTCAGCTTTCTTGAATGGGAAGAGTGACACAAAAAGTGCCTTTGTTGAGATACCACTGGGGAAAAAAGAATGAAGGCCTGTGAAGGCCTGCGAAATGATATGCAGTATCCTGTACCTCGTGGCGTTGCTCTTTGCTTCAACGACAAATGCGAACATTACCAATATTTTTACAACACTGTCGCATGATCGTAAAGTACTGGAGTGTGTAGATCTTTATTGGCCGCTTTTAGAGTAAAACATGGTCCTTAAAGGAAAATAAGAGGGCGTTGGAAGTGGCCGGTGGTTTATTTTATCAATAACAAGGTTGTTCTCGGTTTTATCGTGTGTCCGTCTCAGTGTCTGGTGGCTCCAGCCATTGCCTTCCTTCTGGTACCCATTTCTTAGTCAGTACGTCAAACAGTGAACCCCTTTTATGAAAGCCCAATCAAATAGAAGCCATCACCACCACAATTTCGGCTCAGGGCGCTTAACTTCATAAAAAGGAAAGAAACCCTGCACGAAAGTACGAAAGTGCGCATTGCTAAAATAAAAAAATACCAGCGGCTAAAGAAAAGGCTGCGAAATGTTTTCTACTATCATGAAACGGAGGTGCATCTTTTCCTACTTTTGAGCGCCGTGGCTTTTTGAAATAGGCGTATGTACGACGTCTAAATGTCGTAATGTAAACAAGAGCGAGTTGGCGGTAAGTTCCAAGTGACCGTGGCGGGCACTAAACCTTAAATTAACTCCGTTATGGGGCTTCTGTTCAAGTCCCATGTCTCCCTCGACCGAATAAGAAGGACCCCTATTCCTGAAGCATCGTGTATGTTTTACCCGAGGGGACTGTTACGCGCTTCTGAATCTCGGCTCGAGTCACTCCCTTATTTTTTTGCATCCTCCGCTAGCTGTAATTGTTTGGCACATTGGGGAGAAGCAAGGAAGGGTTGGTTAAAAAAAAAAAAAAAAAAAAGGCCGTGAGCAAGGAAAGCATAAGACGCTGTCTTACTCTGCTTATGAGAAGAAAATAAAAGTAAGAAGATCAAGAGGAATAAAAAGAGAGAATAGATGAGACCTGAGCATTCCCTATACACGAGAGGGATTGCCAGCCTCCTATACTTAAACAGGCGCCTAATGTAGGAAGCTGGAAGGTGCAGTGGATACAGCTAAAGAGCGTCGAATAGGACGTACCTGGCTGGCTTCTGTTCGCCTCTCAGTTTTCCGGATCGGGGGTGCCCTGATAAATATGTCGAAGTAGAAACGAGTAGTCCTTTTGTGAAAGAAAAGTGCGATCTGTTTTGTAAAAGGGCCCTCCCAAGACCATCGCTCTAAGCCACCAAAACGAGGCTGACCATATTTCTGCACTTTTGATAACGTTTTGCTCCTCACCCATCAGGATCCAATTGCAGAACGTCAATCAAACTGCCGACAAGAGACCCCTCCTGAACTGCTCCTTTCTTCTGCCAATATTCCCTGCACTTCGTTTTCCCTTTCTCCCTTTTCGCCGCAATCCAGCCGTGTTTCAAAGGATTCACCAAGTTAAGTGGCCCAGTATTGGAATAGCACACGGCCGCTCGTGCCGTGTTATATTGGTTGCATACAGAGGCGGCAAGAGTTGTACAAATATTGCCGGGACGGCGGCAAAGTAGTGCACATAATTTCCGTTCTCTCTTGTGTCATTCACACGATACACGACTGTGCACGTACAAACATGAGGCTCTGTAGCAAGCCACCATCGAGTGTCTGCTCTGCACTATCCGCGTGCTGCCATCTGGGCGTCTGGGATTTTCCGCTCTTCTTATCTGTCGGCGACGAGTCTGTCTTCTTTGAGCTGTTTACCTCCGACCCGCGTCATACCAACATCTTGTCTTTCCAATTGGTCTCGTTCTTCTCCCCTCTTGCCCTCTCGTTCTTCCCCTGATGCGCTGCTGTGCCGCTTGTGTGCGACCACCGGGTCTATTGCCAGACGAGACGGGATGGAGGTTCGTTGGTTGACCTGTACAAAGGGCAGCTCTGTTTTTATCAGTTCATGGGAAGAGCCCGGGTATTTCCATCTCATTCCGGCTTTTTCACTTCTGAGAAGAAAGGACAGGGTCTGCCTGGACATGGACGGGAGATGGGAAGAGGGGAGAGACATTGGAACACGGAACAGGCGACCAGGAAATCGAGTCTCAACAAAAGGAGATCATCTCTCTGTATTTTGACGAAATCCTCACCGGCGCCCATTCTTATCTCTTTTTTTTTTTCTCCTTCACTTCCACAGTGATGGTTCTCAAGTGATTCTTTTGGGTGGCCTTTTTCGTATCTGCCAAGCATTTGATCACAGTTGTCTCCGCATCTCATCTCCTCTCGCCCACCATCTCAACAAAATGGCCGCCGAGGAAGAGAAAAATGGCATCCACCAAGCCGTAACCAACCTAGAGCACCCGGCACTGGCCGACCGGCCGGGCCCGGATACCGAGGCCAGTGCGGCTGCTGCTGCCGCCAATGACGACCCCGAAGAGACGGTGTCGTGGTCGACCTTGATGGCCGTCTTTGTAAGTGCTCTCTCTCCCTTCTGCTCACTGGAGTCCAGTCACTGACTGGATCGCAGTTCATGGGCATGTCGTACATCCCTTGTATTAGTGCCGGCCTCCTCCTCCCGACAGGCATCCTCCAACAGATCGGGCAGACGCTCGGCGACACGGACAACATTTTGTGGATCCCAGGCGGCTGGTCGGTGGCGTCAGCGGTGTCGTTCTCGATCGCCGGCGGGCTCAGCGATATCTTTGGGCGGCGCTACGTGCTGCTCTTTGGGCAGCTGCTGACGCTCGTGGGCGGCATCGTCGGGTGCACGGCCCATACGACGACGACGGTGGCGGCGGGCACGACGATTATCGGGTTCGGCGCGGGCGTGATTTTCGTCAGCTACCCGGGCATCCAGGAGCTGCTGCCCAACAAGTACCGCGGGGCGGGCATCGGCTGGACCGAGTTCTGCATCAACATCCCGTGGGGCGCGCTCAGCGTGTACCTGGGGACGCAGCTGTTTGTGCACGCGTCGTGGCGGTGGTGCTACTACATTGTGATCATCTACAGCGTGTTTGTGATTGCCGGCACGGCCTACTTCTACTACCCGCCGTCGCGGCCGCAGCACGACTACGACAAGTCGCGGTGGGACGAGTTCCGCGAGCTCGACTTTGTGGGCCTCCTCCTGTTCGCGGCCGGCCTGACCATCTTCTTGGTGGGCATCACGTACCTCGGCCGCAGCGACTACTCGGTGGCCATGGTGGCCGCTACCATAGTCGTGGGCGCGCTCGTGTTCGCCGGCTGCTTCGCCTACGACTTTTCGCCCGTGCCGCGCCACCCCATTTTTCCGAGGCACCTTTTCGCCCTGTTCCGCGAGTTCACCGTGCACCTCGTCATCCTCTTTGTGTCGGGCATGATCTGGCAGGGCGTCGTCACGCTCGGCCCGCAGGGCACCTTGTACATGTTCACCAACGACCCCATTGCCATTGGCATCACCATGATCCCGGCCAACTTCTCCGGCGTGCTCGGCGGCTGGATCCTGCCGTCGCTCGTGCACCGCATCAAGCACGTGCGCCTCCAGATTATGTTGGCGCTCGTCATCCAGACGGCCTTTACGGGCGCGTACGCGGCCGTCGTGCCCACCAACAAGGCCGCCTGGTCGGCGATGCAACTCTTTGGGCAGAGCTGCTTCACGTGGGTCACGAGCCTCGCGTATGTGGCGTCCGGCCTGTTCGTCCCCGTCGAGGAGCTGGGGCTGTCGGCCGGTCTGCTCGGCACGTTCCGGAGCGCGGGCGGTTCCGTGGGCAACGCCGTGTTCAGCACCATCATGAACAGCGCCGTCAACCGCAACCTGGGCGACAACATCGTGGCCGCGGCGCTGGGTGCCGGCTTCAACGCGTCCGCCTCGGCCGGCAGCCTCGACGCGCTCGTGCCCGCCGTCATCGAGAACGCGGTGGGAGTGCCGCACGCGTTCGACGCCGTGCCCGGTGGTGTCAGTGACGCCGTGAAAGCGGCCACCTCCCTGGCCTTCCGCAGCACGTACGCCAGCGCGTTCCGCCTCGTCTTTTACACGATGGTACCGTTTGGCGCGCTGGCGCTCGGCTGTGCGTGGTTTGTGCGCGACCCGAGCCACCTGCTCAACAACCACGTGGCCGTGCACCAGGAAAAGGAGGTGCTGGCCGGGATTGACCATCGGCACGAGAACAAAACGGCCGCCACGCCAGCGGTGGGCGTGCGGGCGGCGGCGTGATGGGTGGCATTTGTGATGCCGTGGTCGAGTGAGGTGGTGCAATTACTCTATATAATGGGAAAGTTTAGTGCAGAGGGTCAGGGTCAAGGCCCCCTGACTTCTTATTTTTTAGTGCGGCTCCAGCGAACGGTCTAGACCCAGGGCACCCGGGCGCTGAAGCTTCAAATCGCTAGCGCAGTTACAAGGGCTGAAGACTATTGGTGGCAGGTGGCAGGTGGCAGGGTCTGCATGGGCCTAGATTTTCGTCGTGCCAGAAGTCATGACACACAAAATAAAACGAACGGTTTTCTTTTCCACGGAGTAATTAATACACTCCCAACACCTTCGAAATGCAAATAAAACAGATTTGGACAGGCTGGGAATCAAACCCAGGACCATTCGATTAATACATTCCCAATACCTTCGAAATGCAAAAAAAAGAATGGATACATCCGGATTCGAACCGGAGACCTTTCCTATACGAAGGGGAGACGTATTTAAAATACCTAGTATTATCCAAGTGGAAGAAAGAGAATAAAGGGAAAAAAGAGAATAAAGAATAAAGGGAAGAACGAGAATAGAGTGGAAGAAATACTAAAGAAAAAAAGAAACGATAAGGTAAAAAGAATAGTCCTTCCATTTACAGAACGATAAGGTAAAAAAGAATACTCCTTCCATTTGCAGAAAATGCAAAAAAGAATGGATAATCGAACCCAAGACCTTTCCATCTACACAAAATGCAAAAAAAAATTGGATACATCCGGATTCGAACCGGAGACCTTTCCCATGCGAAGGGAAAATCATACCCCTAGACCATGCACCCCATCTCTTGTTGTGGACTAGCTGCGATGGCACCATATGGTTACTGGTTCCGTGGTCGCGATCACGACGAAATGGAGAGGTTGAGGGCGAATGCTTGTACGGAATACGCCGTGAGAGCTCTGGAGGGAGATGAAAAGAGGGACAGACAGAGTCTGGCAGGACCACGCGCCGGGCGCTGGGGCGAGACAATCGACGGGAAGGAGCGACGGCAGACCGGAGAGGCGCTGCCAACCAGAGAATGAGAAACGGCGATCGGAGGCAGGTACGGCAGGACGGCCAGGCACGTCCTGCCCAAAGAGGAAGTTCGGGGGAACGCAAGACCAGACACAAAAGGGGAATCCAGCACGTGCTCCAGCAGCGACGGCAGCAACGGCGAGCTGCAGCGAGCTAGACGCATCTGGACCGTTGGCTGTCCCTGCGTCTCCTCTTTTTTTACCTTTTGCGCCTCGAGCTGCCTCGTTCCATCGCTTCCTCGTCTCCTCTCGTTTCCCCTCCGTGCGTTCTGAGGATCTGCGCAAATCCGCCACATCTATTGTCTGGGGTTAAGGGGCGTGCTCTTTTGTCTTTGCTGTCTTCAATTGACTTTTCTACGTCGTTTTCTCGTGCCTCCCTCCTCTTCTCTCTCAATCGATGTTCTTTAGCATCTCCACCTCTCCTTCAACACGCTTGCGACCGCGACACGGCATTCGGCACTTGCATAACGGTCCATAGACACGGGCGGCGGAACACAACCAGCATATTGGGCAGCGCACAGTGGCACGGCAATTCATCTCAGACGTGCGAAGCCTCTTGAGTTTTTCAGGGTCGACAGCAATAAACGGTCGTCCCCTCTCTAATTAAGGTCGTGATCACTCCTCGATCCTCGATCCTCAAATCCACCTCTACCAACTGTCGCACCACACCTACTCTCACCATGAAGACAGCATCTCTCGTCGCCAGCCTCGCGCTGGCTGCCGGCGTCCAAGGCCTCAATGTCCTCATCACCGTATGTTGCTCTCGTCCATCGGGTGCGCTTCTATCTCGTTACTGACGTCTCCTCCCAGAACGACGACGGCTTCGGCACGGCCAACATCCGCGCCATGTACCACGCCATGGCCGCGCTCGGCCACAACTGCTACATTGTCGCCTCCTCCAGCGACCAGTCCGGCCAGGGCAGCCGCCTCATCTTTGCCAACAACGCTAAGCTGACGAGCGACACCGAGTTTGGCATCGTCAAGTCGGGCGCGCCGTCCATCGGCCCCGACCCCAACGACGACCACATCTGGTACTACAACGGCTCACCGGCCACGCAGGTGCTCGTCGCGCTCGACTACGTGCTGCCCAACCACGCCAACTTTAGCACGCCCGACCTCGTGCTGGCCGGGCCCAACTACGGCAGCAACATTGGGCCGTTCTTGTACGGCATCTCGGGCACGCTGGGCGCCGCCCAGACGGCCATTGCGCGCGGCATCCCCGCGCTGGCCTTTGCGGGTGTCTACGGCACGCAGACGGCCTACTATGACATCCAGTCGTCGACGAAAGCCGGCCTGCAAGACCCGGCCACGATCATGGGCCGTCTGGCGGCCGCGCTCGCCCAAGCCTTCATCGACAAGGCCACCTCTTCATCCAACTCCTCGTCGAGTGGTCGCGTCCTCCCCCTCGGCTACGGCGTCAGCGTCAACTTCCCCCTCATCTCCAGCTTCACCGACGACAGCTGCGTCAACCCGCCCTTTGTGCGCGCCCGCATGACCGGCGACGGCGCGTTCACGAGCAAGGCTGTGTACAACAATGACACCGGCCTGTTCGGGTCCGCCAATTTTGCCGACGCCGGCACCAACATGTGCATCAACGGCGACTGCAGCCTGCCCGGCGAGGTCGCGGTGCTCAACAGCGGCTGCAAGAGCTCCGTCGTGCTGTTCACCATCGACTACGACGCGCCGTACTTGGAAAGCAGCCTGGCCGACCCGTACGCGGCGCTGCTGCCGGACCTGGTGCAGCTCAACAATGCTTCGAGTCTTGTCGGCGGCCTGGGCGCCAACGCGAGTGTCGCCGGCGGCGCGAGCACGAGCACGACGGGCGGTGGCGGTGCGGCCAGCACCAACTCGGCGGCGGCCACGTCGGGTGGTCGTGGCCGGCTCGTCGTGTTGGAGACGGTGTCGTCGCTCTTGGCGCTAACCGCCGGTGTGGCTATCTTGGCCACGTTGTTGTGAGACCGGGGAAGCAACTGGTTGCGCCACGAAGACCAAAGATGGTGATGTGATGCTTTTGTTTCGGCGTTGAAGGTTTGGGAAAACTTTGTATTTCTAGGCAGCGAACACACGGGCGTTGAGGGTATAGGTATTGGTAGACAATGTGATTATGATTCATTCAACTGAGGACAAAACAGTTCAAAGAATCCGATTATGAAGAGAAAAAACAACGTTGAAAGGGAAAGAACGAAAACTGAACCGCAAAATGCAAAATGCAAAACGCATGCCTCGGCTGTCTGAAAGCATTCTCCAGATTGCAGTGCCGGCCGAGCCATGTCTCAGGGCAGATGACGTCAGGTCCTTGCTAGGAGTGGCCTGAAAATACCGCGCTGTGGCACGCTAAAACCCATCTAGAGGCCTGGCAAGGCCAGGCGTAAGCCCTGTCGGTCAGCTGGTGAGCCCCTGTCGCGGCACTCCCGCAGCCTGCAGCAGCCAATCACTGCCCCTACGCGCACCTCCCCCCACAGCGCCGGCAGCTATCATTCTTCGTGCTAATCGCGCCCCGCCACCCCGACAAAACAAACAAAGTCACGCCAAAGGCAGCAGCTTAACCCACGATCCATTTTCTTTTCGTCCCTATTCCTCCCGCCTCCCACCCGCGGACTCTTTACCACGCCCGACGCCGACACACGGAGACACAAGGGCCGTGAAGCGAGAACAACCCAGGATATCTCTGCTTTCCAGCACCACCACCCTAATATAAGGCACACAACCGCCAATTGCCTCGACGTCCTCGACTGCCTCGACCTCGGTCTCGACCGACCTCCCCTCAACCTCCAAGACTCTCTGCCACCCGCGGTCCAATCGCCCGCCATGGACGACGTCGACCCCCACGCCCTCCCCGATCCGACCCTCACCCTCACATTGCCCAGCATCCACGACGGCACGCCGCTCGACTGCCGCATCTACCTGCCGCCGTCCATCCTCGCCGTGGCTACGGGCAGCACAGCCAATGCGACCGAGGCTCACCTGCCCCGCTGGCGCGGCCATGCCGCCATTGTCGCCCACCCCTACGCGCCCATGGGCGGCTCCTACAACGACCCCATTGTCAAGATGGTGGCCCAGACTCTGCTGCAACCACAGCCGCCCTCCTCGTCGTTTGTCGTCGCCACGTTCAACTTCCGGGGCGGCGGCCGCAAGCCGCAGGGCCGCACCTCGTGGACCGCCAAGCCCGAGACCGCCGACTACATGACCATTGCCGGCTTCCTGTACTACTTTGCCCACTTTCTCGACCCCTACGGTGACAAGGAGGTGGTGCGGGGTGTGCCGCCTACGTCGGCGCCTTCACCTGCACCTGCACCTGCACCACCACCACCTCCCACGCTCTTGTTTGCCGGCTACTCGTACGGCGCCATGGTTACGTCTCTGCTTCCGCCGCTGGCCACCATCCTGGCCTCCTTTGCCCGCCCACTGCGCGGCTCCCCGGCCGCCGAAGTGCGCCTGCGTGCGGCGCGCTGGGCCGCCATCCAGAACGCCGACTTTTCGGCCGCCAAAGGCTCCCCCACCAAAGCCCGCCGCGGCGAGGCCCGCCTGAGCATGGGCGTGCGCGTCGGTGGTGGGCCCGACGAGGACGACCACTGGCGGCGGCGCAGCCATGAGGTCGGGAGTGGGAGCGGCGGCGGAGGTGGCGGTTCGATGCGCCACATACTGTCCTCCCCCACATCACCACGGCGGTCGCTGTCCGGGGCCCACCGCGGGCTAGGGCATGGCCACGGCCGTAGCAGCAGCGGCAACGGCCACGCCAATTCGCATGTCCAGTCCCATAGTGGCAGTGAGTCACACACAGCGGCCGACGACGAGGGCGGTGGCAGCCAACGGGGTGTCTCGGGCTGGATGGCGCGCGTGCGGCACAGCACCCACAAAGACGAGGTGGAGCCCGAGGACGAAAAATCCACGACACTGTCAGCTGTGCCCGGCCTGCCGGCCGTCCAGCCGGCCTACCTTCTTGTCTCGCCTCCCGTCGGCCTCGCCACCAGCCTGGCCACCATGTCGTTTGGTGCCGCCGTCTCGGCCACCACAGGCGGGTTCTTCAAGCGGAAACGGGTCGCGACGCCGACGACCCGGCAGTCATCAACCGGAGAGGACGACACGTCGGCCGACGTAGCCCACGGTGACGGCAAAAACGACGTCGCTGCCGCCACGGACCGTGCCATCCAGTCCAACGAATCCAGCGAGAAGCTGGCCTGCAACCCGACCCTCGTAGTCTACGGCGACGCCGACGGCTTTGCCTCTCTCAAAAAGATGCGGCAATGGGCGGCGGGGCTGGCAGCGGCGTCAGCGTCGGCGTCGTCAACAAAGCAGCCTCTGTTCCAGGTACGCGAGGTCCCCACTGCCGGCCACTTTTGGGCGGAGGGGCGGACCTACTATGAGCTACAGGAGGCTGTGGGCGCGTTTGCGGCCGACTTGACGGGGCAGGAAGCGCAGAATTGATGGTTGGTTGACGTTCCGATGACAGCGAACATGACACAGCTCTACCTTTTTTTTAATCTGTACATATTTTACTTGTGAAATGATACCCCCTACTTTGTATGCTCCTAAATGCCACCCAAAATGTTAAAAAGAAATAAAACAAAATTGTGTCAAATACCTACCATGGCTGATATGCAGCCCCTGCCAAATGCTACCTATGCGATGCTAAGTGATGCTGTACGATGTAATATATGTCGCGTTGTATCTTCCTCGTATATGTCCGTTTCCATCAATGCTCCTTTACGTGCTCCTCTAATATGCATCAAATGTTCCCCGTCTAGATCACCAGCCCATCCACGATCCTCTTCCCTCTCCTTCGTCTTCGCTGCTGCTCGACGGACTGATTGCAGTCTTCCGTTGTCTGCCGTGTCGGCTGCGGTCCGAGTCATCGACACCGCTGTGCCAGTTGCTGCCCGAGTCATCCTTGTCTCCGCCGGCAAGACCATCCGATGCGAGTCAGTCGCTCGCCGCCGCGTCTGCAGCAGGAAGCACGGGCCGCTGCTGCGCACGCCGGCCGCTGCCGCAACCCAAAAACACGTCGCTGTCGTCGTCGGCGTCGGCGTCCGAGTTGTTGTCAACGTCTGCTTCCACGCCCGCCTCCTCCTCCTCCTCCTCTACCTCGGTATGATCGTGCTCGACCGATTCTTGCGACAGTGTCCGCTTCTTGGACGGCGGGGTGCGGGGCGCGAGGACAGCCATGTGTTGCTGGTGGTGGTGCCGCGAGCGTTGCTTTCCTTTTTCGTCATCACCAGCATCGTTGACGGCCATGGCAGGGACCGACTTGCAGCGCCGCATCAGGCGCACCTGCCGTGGCGGCGTGTGGGATGTCTTGGCCGGCGTTTTGCCACTGCTGGCACCGTCCTTGTCGTCCTCCTTCTCATACGGATCACAGTCGCCGCTTGTGTCGTCCTCGCCATCCTCTTGTGTGTCTTCGGACGTGTCGTCGTGCGACGCCCGGCGGGGCGGCGTGGGAGGTACCACGCCTGGGTACCATGTCGTGCTCGACACGCGCGTCATTGTGGGCACGGCCGACGACGAGGGGAGAGGCTGCATCCGCTGCGCGCGTGGTGACTGCGGTTCTGTGATTGTTGACGGTGCTCCACCACCCGTCCCACTCCCACTGACAGCCTGCATCACGGCATGGTGGGCCGCCGCCACAGCAGCCACCGCCGCCGCCGACACGGCCGACACTGCCGAGGACGTAGACGAGTTGCGCCGCTGTCGCCGCTGCCGGGCCTTCATCTGCAGAAGCGGCGAGTCGTCTTCGTCGGCGGCAGCCGAGCCGTCGACGGGATCGTTGCTAGCCGCCAAGTGGGTAAACGGCGTCAGCCCACCCACAGACCGGTCACCAAAGCCCCAGTTGTAGCCCTTGCGCGTAAACGACGTCGTCGGCGAGGGTGTTTGGTTGTTGGACGGCGTTGACATGGGCAGCTGCTGCAGGCTATTTTGCTTGACAGTGCCACGGTACGACACGGGCGACCGGTGGTGGTGGTACGCGGCACCGGCCACCTGCGACGTCATGTGCGGGGGCACGCCATAGTAGCTGACGCTGTGCGTCAGTCGGGGCCGCCCGTTGCCGTCGCCGCCGCCGTTGCCGCCGTCGTTGCCGCCGTCGAACAGCGCTGATAGGTTCATGTCCGCCATCCCACGGCGCGCCGCCAGCGACAGCCCTCCATCGTCTGCGTTGAGCGAGTCCGAGTCGTGGTTTCCGCCGTCCTCGCTCAAGATCGTCTCGAGCGCGTGTCGGTTGTGCCGGCGCCGTGCCGACAGCTGAATGCTGCCGCCGGAGCCGCGGCGCTTGTGTCGGCGGTGATGATTCTGGCTCTGGTTCTGGTTCTGGTGGTGGTGCTGGCTCTGGCGGTAGGCCACAGGGGACCGGCTGCGCGAAAAGGAGGGGGACAGGTGCAGGGCGGCCAGGGGTGACATCATGTTGTTGACCGACGTCGGGTCCGTGTCGCCATCGTTGCTGTCGACCGTGCAGGCGCTGGCGGTGGCGTTGGCGTCGGCGGTGGCCACCAACGGCGCCCCGCCGTTCAAAGTGTTTCCACGGACGCCCAGCTCATACGACCCAGTAAAGAAGCGCCGCAAATTCACCTGGCTGTCGCTAAAGGCGATGCGCTCGCGTAACGTGTGCACGGCCTTGTCCAGGGCCAGCTCCACGGCGCAGGCCTGCTCGATGCGCGAGATGCTCGGCCACGTGGCTTGCTCGCCCACGCGGCAGGCCTCGAGCATAAACTCGGGCGTCGGGTTGCGGATCAGGTTGGTGCCCCACGCCAAACTCATGCGCGGGAGAATGTTAATGTCGGCCGTGTACCGCTGGTTGAGCATCTGCAAGAGCATACTCAGGCTGCCGCGAAACAGGCCCATGTCGACAAGCGTCTCGAGGTAGTAAATGGCCTCGGACTTGCTGAGCCAGCCGAGCGTGTACAGGATCTCGCTAATCGACGGCGCCGCAGATGTGCCCCCGCCGTTGTGGTCGGGCGGCGCCTCCACTTTCTCGTCGCTGTTCACAAACAGGACAATGTGCGGGTTGGTCTGCGACACGATAAAGTGGTTGACGTTGAGCATTTCGCCCAGCCGCTCCACGGGCACGTCGTTGTCGAGCGAGCCGTCGATCCACAGCTGCTCGGCCGGGTCCCACGGCACGTGCTCGCCGGTCTCGGCATCACGGACAAGGAGCGGCCGCGGGTCAAAGACGCCGGGGATGGAACAGGATGCAACCACCGCCGACCAGATGATAACGTCCGGTGCCGTCAGATAGTTTAAGATGGGTGGCAGCTGCAGGCCCGGCTTCGACGACACCGTAATGTTGAGGATGCGCCTTGTCCGGTTAAAGGCTTCTTGGAAGGTAATATCGCCCATGAGATCGCGCATGACGCGCGCAATGTGCCGGCTGTCGTGCCAGGCACCGTACCGCAGGGCACGGCCAATGTGCGTCAGCCACGAGTCCGGGTTGTCCTTGTCTGTGAACACGGCCAGGTCGCCGTGGGCAAAGCGCGTCAGCAGCGCGGGGATTTCCTCGTCCGTCCGCGTGCACACGACGGCCGCGACGATGGAGCCGGCCGACGTGCCCGAAATAATGCGTGGCAGCAGCCCGCGGTCATACAGGGCTTTCAGGACGCCAATGTGCGCCATGCCATAGACCGAACCGCCGCTGAGGACGAGCGCACTGCGGCCGTAGCTGCGGCGGGCCAGCAGCAGCTGGTCGAGCATTTCACGGTGGGTCAGGCCCTTGGGCAGCACCGCGGCACTGCGTGTCCGGTCGACGAGGGCGTGGATGAGGTCCACCGAGGCCTTGGCGTACCGCTCGACGAGGTACTTGGTGCCGGTGTGCGTGTGGTTGTACAGGCCGGCGCTGCTGATGCCGCCGACGTCGCGAGATAGGGCGGTGCGGACGAGGTGCATCATGCGCCGGATGTCGGAGGAAAGGCGGGCGTCTTCGAGGTTCTTGAGACGCACGCTGATGAGTTCGGGGTTGTAGAATTCGTCGCTGTCGCCGCTGGCTTTCCAAGTCTCGTGTTCGTCGAGCTCGTCGAGCAGATGGGCTGCTGCTTCCCACTCTTCGTATTTCGTGGCCTGCAACGTGGTTAGAATGATGTAAGGAAGAGGGGTTCACTTCGGCAACACAACGACGTACATTGGCCATCCGCAGCTCGAGGATCTGTTGGCGTTCATGGCGCTCCTGGGCCACGCGGCGCTCTTCCCGGGACTGGTTGACGCGCGCTTTCAGAGAATCGGAGAGGCGTGTTGCTATGGAGGATATCCGCTGTGTGGCATTCGGAGGCTCCGGTGCGCTCTGTTGCGCCCGGGCCCGCTTCAGAAGACCAGCAAGGCTGTGTATTGACGGCAGGCCGCTTGGGGGCGCGTTGCCGTCGCGGCCGCCGTCGCGTGACAAGAGGAGGAAGTCCCCCATAGTGAAAGGTGTGGAGGCTTCGGGGTTGAACAGTAGAAGCCGGTCAATATCAGAGTAATTCCGTCGTATGTCGTCGAGAGAATCGAAATGGAAATCAACAGGGCATGGCCAGGCACAGAGGCACATGCAACTGTCGGCAATGCGGAGGCTCGGTCGCTGGAATGCGTGGCGAGGAATGCAATCTAGATACACGAGCAGATGCGAGAATCGACAGGGGGTCGTTCGACGAGCGATACTGGGGACGAAGAACACGCGGCACGGCGTCTATTCGGTCACAATGGCCTTGTGCCAGGGGTGTGCTGTCAAAAGGTCGGCGGAAGTAGAAGCTGGCCCCTTTGGGGTCTATGCGGTCGTGTCCGGTTGCGGTGCAGGGTTATGCGGTCGTGAAAAAGAAGAAGCCATTCTTAGGCAAGGTTGTCAGGAAGAAAAGATGCGTATTATGGGGTCGACATTGCCAGGCCAGAGAGACCATTGACCTTTCTCAAAGAACACGGGGCACAGTCCGAGGGTTGTCAGAGGGCTGCAACTTGGGTTGTGGAAAAAGGACGTTGGCGGGCGGCGCCGCTTCAGATTTACCCCAAATCGTGCCCTATTTGCCGCGACGTCAGAGGGAAGGAGCGAATTGGACTGCGGCCAAGCCCCGAGCCCCGGTAGCGGTGTGCGACCGCCCAGCGAAAAAGGTTGGGGTCACGAGCCGCAATTTAGCCCACGTTTGCGTCAGCTGGAGCCCGTCATCGCGTTCCTGGGCCAATCAGCGGCCGCCAATAATACGGAAATGCAGGCAAGCTCGTGCGTGCCTGACTGATCCCGGCCCTGAAAGTGAGTTGCCACTCGCCCAATTCCTTCCTTTCCCCCAGATTTCGCTCTCCTTGCCTGGGCTCCCTTGGCAAGCGACTCCGGTTTTTTTGGTCTGCGTTCCTGCCTGTTTTGATCAGTTGAATCTCCCTGCAACTCCCCACAATGCAAGCTGGGGAAGGTGCCGGCCAACCGGTTCGGCAGGTTGCCGTTTGAAATGAACGTCTGCCTAACTGTCGCCAAACGGGTGGCTTTGTCTTTTCTTCTTTCTATTTAATGGTCAATGGTCTTGCAATACCTGTAAACTGCAGCCCTGCGATGTACTGCGACATATTTTGGGCATTGACATCTGGCACCTGCCATGATTTATTTCCACTTCCGGCAACCGCAGCCCCCACGTACACGGCTCAGCAAGTACCCACTATTTTTTCGTGGAACCGCAGTTGACGACAAGCCTTCACATGCTAAAATGCGAAATAGGGGCTTGCTCATCACGATATTGGCGGTGAGCGCGGGAAAATGACCACCTTCGTTGGCATCTCTCACATGGAAACTTACGATGATGTTTCGTAGTGTTTTGTGACCACGAGACCGGCAGGCAGGGTTGGAATCGAGGTCCGGTCGACGGGGCAAAGTCTTGACGGGGGCCTAAAACGGCAAATATTCAACTGTCTTTTTTATTACCTCTCTCTTTTTGAAGTTTTTCACTTTTCTTTCTTTCTTGTATTTTTTTAAAAAAAAATGCGGAATTTTAGTTTATGTCATGTTTTTATTTTATTGATGAGAAAACTGAACAACAGATTCTTAACAAAACATTTAGCAACCAGCAAAAGGAGATAAATAAATTTTAAATTTTAAAACGGAGTAAATAACTGTACGTCAGTTCATGTCATCCTAATATTTACTTCATAATAAGAGGCAACGTACGTAACAAAAGACCCTACTAGCAACTCCAGTAAAGACAAAGCAGAACCGCCGAATATACCCTCATTGCAGCGCACTCGCATGGAAAGTTACTTACCGTATCCCCATCAATCTAGCTCAGTAAATGATATACCACCCAGGCTGACATTTTCCGCCTTCGTATTCATTAATGGCCCGACCGTACATGTATCCATCCAAGTAAACTTCGCTCACCAGACGGCACTTGTCGTGATCACAGTCGCTTTTCAGAAGCAACGGCGTGTTACACCCAAAGGGCACCACTACTGTGTCGCCCGCGGCCAAGCGCCCGCTCCCCATTCCCATGGAGCCAGACTTGGTGAAGAAGAATGAGCGCCCAGTCATACCGGGGGAGAACGACTCCTGGATGATGGCGTTGCGGCTGACACGGTGCAAATCGACACAGTCCTCTTTGGCAAACGCGGCCAGGCGCGGGTGGAGGACCAGCTCCGGCAGGTTTTTGCTGGCGAGCGACGCGAAGAGGTAAAGCGCCACACCCGCCACACGTCGGACGACGCAAAGAGCGGGTGAATGTTGTTGAGTACGACGATGCTACAAAAGGCCTACTCGGCATAAAGCTTTTGGCTTTCCTCGGCTGTCTTTAGATGGCCTTGCAGCATGGCGTACCAATGCATAAACGACATGATAAAGTCATCCGCCGTGTTGTTGCTGCCAACGGGAATATCGCGGCGGCTTATGCTGTCAATGCGTATGACGTTAAAGCCGAGCAGGATAGGCGAATTTTCGAAGAGATGTACAGTGGCCCTGTATCATCTAAAAGCCACGACGCGTGGTTGCGGTCGACATGGGACGAGAGGCCGAGGCTCGCTCGTACGTGACCCACGGCATACTGGAACTCCCACAAACCACTGTGACATACATACTTGGCATTCGTGATCGGTTGGAACTTCATCCGATTCTGTATCTGACTCTTCCGAGCTCTCAGTTTGTTGAAAGAGATGAAAGGAACTGCTTGGCTGGCTTTGTTCAGTCTCTGACCCCTCAGACGATATGTATGCCTCGCGTTCCTGACATTCCCTCGTGCTCATAAACTTGTCTCTTGCTGCCCGAGTTGCCCGGCGGCCTAGATGCTTCTGGACCGTGCGTGCGTTAAGCTGGTAGGTGACGACATTTGCAAGCTTCTCTGTAGTAGCCTGGAAGACTCCAGCTGCTTTTATGTTCGTACCCGTATCCGGTCTTGACGCGGTATCTTCTGGCATAATTTGTGAAAATTTCTCGCTTTGAGGGTCGGCACTCTGCGGTTCGTTGTTGGTAACCACGTTGTGTAGGATGCGGATCAACGTCTGCTGAAATGATCACTTTGGAGCTTCCTAGACTCGGTAAAACGGGATCGCAAAATTGTGCTTTGTAGGATTCATTTCTCTACTTTCTGGGTATGAAGAAACTGGAGATGCACTGTCGAGTTTTGAGCCCGAGAGCAAAATATGAGATGTGAAGGGGGCGCAGCGGGTGCAGGATCTTGACTTGAAAGCATGGACAAAAGAAAATCGTTGAGGAGCGTGGGAGATAACAAGATCCTCTCGTTTTGGGACACACATCCAGCCGAGTTTGGGGGCCAGAACTCTAGCTGTCGACCCGTTGGTTGCACACCAGTGGCTCACGTCGTGGCCAACACCCCGTGTCTGCATCTTTGCCCTTGACCTGTACTCCGTGCAAGGTTCAGCCACAAGGAGGAGATTCTTCTGCATTTTGCCCCCGTCGCCATTACAGATGGAGTTCATGGTCACGTTTCACGAACTCGATATTCAAGGATAAGTACATCGCCAAAATGTGAGGCAGGGCAACTGAAGGGGACAGCGTCGCGTGGCTGTAAAGACGCCTCAACCGTATACGTGCACAGTAAATTGTGCCTGTAGGAGCGGGGTACGCTTTCTGTAGGCGCTTTAGACATATGTATCGTTTCGTCTTGAGTCTCCGTGGAGGTGCATGACTGCAGAGCGAGGCTGCATGCAGCGTGCAGCATTCTGCAGGCTGTGTCACCAGACAAAGCGCCACGTCTACAGATGCGTCGCTTCCGTTCCGTCCGAACACGACATCAGCCTGGGTTGCCTTTGTGCCCGCGTGGTGTTAGCCGTGTCGTTGTTGTGGCAGGAGATAAGAACGGGGATGATGTAGGAGGCTGAGTTGACGACGTTTTTTCATTGCAAGGAGTTGCTGTGTTTGTTTCCATTTGACCCACTCACGCGCTGCCCTGCACATACATATATTTTGGCGGCGGGAAGGAGCGAGCGGCAAGTGGCGATCTCGACCAAACGCTTTTTTTCTAGCAAGGTTCACGTGACCACTTACACAAGTTACAGTGAAAGGACATCTGAAAGCCTACAAACCAGACAAGATGGACAATGTTTTAATGCAGAATCTTGTGCATATTCCGGGTCATATTTATTCGAAGAAAGCCGCCGTGACGATTCTTTCCACGGTAGGCAAACGCTGGTGAAGGGGTGGAGTGAGGAATGAGATTGACGTGTTTTTGCCTTATTGCCTTCTCCCTCTGCTCGTCGCGACTTCCATAAGTAAGCCCAATTGTTAGCTCATTTCGGCGATCGTAGCTTCCCTTTTTACCTTCTTTGTTCGTTTGCAGGGCAGCGCGTGCCTTCCACTTTGAATGCTTTCTCTTTGTAGTATTGTATTGACTTGGTTAGACTCGAGTCAATAAAGAGAAGGAGCGGCACGCGTGCCTTCCTCGACAATCGTTCAAAGAAGGGCATCAAAACAAAGGCCCATTCCCACTTCTTATTTCCTTCCCTTCTTCGTCCTCGATTTTCTTCTTCCTTCTCGCTTTCTCTTTTCCCTTTTCCACATTCCCACAAAAATACCTTTCAACAAAAGCAGCAATCAATTTTTCAGAGACCAGCTTCATCTCGCAACTCCCAAGCCGGCGCCATGATCTGTGATATTTTCACCCGAGGCATCGGCCACGACCGCAGCGGCAGAAACAATGGCGCAACGCAGCAGAAGATTCTCTACTTCAGCGACGATGAGATGGACTGCCTCCCAACGCCGCGAGACTCCAAGCCAGCTCGTTTTCGCCGCCGGCACCCCGACCGCTCTGACCGCCGTCGCAGCGCAAATGCAGACATCCTTGAGAGCGTTGGCCTACCTCCAACAGTTTCGTACAACGACATGAAGGCCTTACAGGAAGGCCTCAGCATCGACGATATCTTGGGCCGTCGGTCCTCGTGTAGCATCCGTTTCAAAGAGGCCGTGTCGATTGTTGGCGGCAATGCAACCCAAGCCGCCCGGCGCGCATCCAAGTCGGCTACGTCCGTTGCTCGTTGGTCCAAGAAGATGACCCCGCCAATCATTAGCACAAAGCTGCAAAAGAGTGCACTGCGCCAAAGCTATCAGTCCTCGACGTTTCACGAAACTGTCGACTCCCCTCACCAATTCCACGAGAAAAATAATTTCTCTCAGGCTCAATAAATGGGTAACTATATGGCTCTTTCTCTTTGTTATTATATCGAGCTGGATTTACCGACCTCATGAGTTTCATAGGTGCTGTGTGGAAGTCGGACCCCTTCCCCAGCTCCCCAGCTCGAAGACATCTGCCAGTCCATGCAGTTTTGCCAGTGGCTGAAACAGTATCGTGCATTTTCCGACGCTGCACTTAACAAGAAAGCGTGATAGGCGCCGACTGTGTTCCAAAGAACGGCGCAATAAAATCGACTCATCACACAAGCGGCAGAACAAGGCAAAGATGAGTGCTATTGGGAGATTGACAGGATACGACACCATATACTACGATACCCAGAATGAAGACCCGAGGCCCGGAGTGAGGGCCAGGATGATGAAGAGCGAACCTCCACGCATTTGCGTCCCAACCGCAGGATGCGACCCCCATGCAGAGAAACGAATTAAAGAGAATTACGTCCAAATTTCATTGGTTACACATTGCAAAGAAAGTGTCGCTCGCATGTCGGCGGTATCCCACCCGCCCCTTCATATTGTGGTGGCTTGTTCTGCTGGTTGCCGCCGAAGAATACAGCTGCACCCACCCCTTCTCTTGTGCGCTCAATCTCGTGTTCCCTTTTATTTCTCATCCTTCTTTTCAACCTGTGCCTCAAGCCGTCTATTCTGTCTTTGATTTCGGGCGAACTCTGCCTTGTTCGTGACATCCCGGTATGTTATTGGGGTCTTCCACGATGGCTGAGAGGGAAGAAACGATGCTTGAACATGGCTGGGGCGTCACTCGACATGCTCCAAGCGACCCGCAAGCACGATGGATCGACGTTACAAAGGTACCTACAGTCATTCATCTTGACCTCATGGCGCTCGACCAGGGCCACCCAGAAAAGATTGCTGATCCGTTCTTGGATTTGAACGAGTTCGACGCCCGCTGGGTGGCCGATGTTCGATGGACCTATGCCTGCCACTTCCGATCGCCGGATTACATTACGAAACGACGCATCGACAACAACGAGCCCCCGAAGGAGACAACCTCGAAAGACACTCCTAAAGAAACCGACAGAAAGGCAGGAGATCACCCTAAGGTAGCACAGCAGGAGACCATTGATGACGAGTCGAGAACTAGGAGGACGCGTCTCGTTTTCAAAGGTCTCGACACTCTGACAACAGTGACTTTGAATGGTGCCCATCTCCTCAACACGGACAACATGTTTGTCGAATACACGGCCGATGTCACAGATCGCCTCTGTGTCGACCCAGAAGAAGAAAATGTGCTGCTGGTCACGTTTGAGCCTGCTCGCCTAGCCGGCCTTGATAGGGTGTCCTACGGCACAAGACACGAATACCACGTTCACCAAACGGAGGTTGGTCGGGCAGCGATACGAAAAGCACAATACCAATGGGGTTGGGACTGGGGACCAGTGCTGAACACAGCTGGACCATGGCAGCCTGTTCTGCTCGACAGCTATGACTGCTGTATTGACAAAATTCGCATCTGGACGCACCTCAGCGAGAACCTCGAAAAGGGGAGAGTGACGGCAAATGTCTCAATACGTGGAAATATTCCGCGTGTACGACTTCGCGCAGAGATCATCCTGCATTCCAGCGAGATGGAAGCCGAGTCTGTGGAAGAGATCGACATCGATCTATCGAAAGCCGAGTCTGTTGAGAATGTTATTTTCACAATCGCAAACCCCGAACTATGGTGGCCTGTCGGATATGGGAGCCAGGCCATGTATACCATGCATCTCACTCTACTTCCGTCCCTTCAAGGACTTACTACATCGGACAAACCCCACGGGGAGGACCTCCCAGGGCAACAAGCCCCTGAAAAGCAACACCACTGGGGACATGAAATCCCGTTAGACAGAGCAGAGAAGACGTTTGGTTTTCGCCGGTCGAGGCTTGTCCAGCAGCCAGACAGCCTTGGAACGTCATTTTATCTACAAATAAATGGCGTCGACATCTTTGCTGGCGGTTCAAATTGGATCCCCCCCGACGCCTTTCTTCGAAAACCAAACTACGGCCAATTGTTCGATCTGCTTGCCGACAGCCACCAAGTCATGATCCGCGTCTGGGGTGGAGGGATCTATGAGTCCGATGATTTCTATCACATGTGCGATACACGCGGTATCCTAGTGTGGCAAGACTTTACCTTTGCGTGTGCAAGCTATCCAGCAAACGATGCCGAGTTTTTGCAGTCAGTCGAGATTGAGGCTCGCCAGAACGTTGCCCGCCTCCAGAGGCACCCGTCACTTGTGATCTGGGCAGGAAACAACGAGGACTATCAGATCAAGGAACATTACGACTTGCAGTATGACTCGACGTCGCTAGGCCCCCTGCCATGGTTGACAACCAAGTTTCCAGCGCGGTACATTTACGAGTACATGCTACCCAGGATCGTGTCCGAGGAGTACGGTGCCCACGAGGGCAACCAGGCAGTGCCTTACCAGCCCGGTTGTCCGTATGGTGATTCACGAAGCACAACTCTCAAAATCGACCCGTCAATCGGCGACATTCATCAATGGGATGTCTGGCATGGCGCCATGAAGCACTATCAAGAGTACCCGTCTATGGGCGGCCGTTTCGTGAGCGAGTTTGGTATGCAGGCGTACCCCCACTTTGACACGCTCAATCGGAGCATCAGTGGCGAAGACGAGTTGGGAAGAAATTGCCAACTTTGGCCCGGGTCCATCACAATGGATGTCCGGAACAAAGCGACCGGTCATCAGTTTCGCCTTCTCAAGTACGTGGCCGAGAACTTTCGCATTCATGAGCTCGACGATCCCATTACTTTCGGCCACCTCACTCAGATCATCCAGGCAGACGCTGTAGCATGTGCTTACAAAAACTGGCGTCGGTTATGGAGGAATAGACAATGCGGAGGTGTTTTGATATGGCAGTTGAACGACTGTTGGCCGACCGTTTCATGGTCTGTTGTGGATTACTATGGAGTCGCAAAACCTGCCCTCTACGCTATCAAACGAGCAATGGCACCGATTTCGATTGCTGTCCAACGGAAATTCCACGATTGGACAACTCGCAAGGCAGGCAACGGTTGGCAACGGGACACGGGACACGTCGAGCCCCATCTGTCATCGATTGTTCACTACAATGTTTGGGTGGCAAGCTCGCAATTAGAGGAGGAAGAAATTTGCCATACAGTGGTGCGGTTTATTTCCATCGAGACCGGCCAAGACGTGATCCCAGAAATCAAAGTCAGCCATAATGTCTCTCCCAATACCATTACACCAATTCTTGTCGACCGTCAGATGCTATCAGAAGAGCGAGAAGACAGACAGTCGACCAAAGAAAAGCCAGCCGGCAAGAAGCCCGCTGGTAGGACACAGGACCAAGACGCTCAACAAAACGAACGGTTTTTTAAGCCACCACCTGGATTTACACGTTATGGTGGCACTATGGAGGGTTCAACTGGTGACAACTCGCCAAGTAGTACCGCGGTCGCTGATACTGATAGCCACAGAGGGCCCAGTCCTGTCCTTGGTGGTTACTCTGGTGCCGCCGGTACTTTTTCGTCACGGATACCCACGTCTTTCTCTGAGGCTCGCTACAGGGGACGACACGATATCAGAAGAGAGCCATACGCTGATTCTGATTTTTTTCATTATCATAATTCCAGTGCCATCCCCAATCCCAATCCTGACAGCCGCTACTTGAGTGCGTCACGCGACCCTCGGTTCAACCCATTCTCCTATCCGTATTCTCGAACATATGCCAACCAACACAGCGACCGGCCTTTCAATCCTTTCTGGCCCCAGTATCAACGTCCCCACGACTCTGATATTGACCTTACTCGCAATTCCAGCCCTGACAGTGCTTCTACATTCTCTCCTACAAGCGAAACCGGTGGTGCGAATCTACTTCATACCGAGAATGAGCCTCGTCCGGCTTCTTCAAGCGGTGACGAAGACAACGAAGGCACCGAAAGCGCAGCCAAGCAAGCAAAGACTGGCTGGAGTACCCAGCTTCTGCGTTCTTTGATGCCATGTGTGATTCACGTGGCGTTGTACGATCATGGCAATGATCTCGTCAGCACTGACACGTCTTGGCCGGATCCCATCAAATACCTAGAGTTCCACGACCGCCGGGTTGTTTTGAATTTACAGCAGCTGAAGCCGGATATGTTGAACGGCTCCGTATCGGTGACTGCGCACAAACCGGTCAAGGGTTTTGTTTTCATGGAAAAAGCAGGCGGAGTCAAGTTCAGCGACAACGGGTTTGACGTTATCCCGGGCGAAGTACATGTGGTATTTGTGCAAAAACCATCTGTCGACGGGCCATGGCCACCACTCGAGTACACATATGTCGGTAGGGATATTTGGGGGTAACGGAGAACACTTTACTAGGCATCTCACAGAGACAGGCATATGCGACAATGTTTGTTGTATTGATTTTTGTTTTATGATTTTGTTTGTGCTCTCTTCCAAATGGGCGAGGGGCATTTGCCGCCAGATAGCTTTCACCATAACGGATTTTCAGGGCCGGAGTCTCGTTGAACTTCTCCTCGCCCTTTGTGTTCTTCCGGAAATCACTGGCACGCTGGATAGAAGTGGCATGAGTCTAGCATCAAAGACGGATTTAGTCATGGTGGTGCTCATGCTCGTGGTGGCAGCGCTCCTCACAGCGGTCTGAATATGAAGTTAGCATAAACAACATCTGGATAGCGTCCATAGTCTGATTCCCACCCGGATTACTTACGGAACTCTTCCTCGCAATGGCGTTCGCGGTGCTGGTGGCGGGCGCACTCATTGCTCTCATCGAGACAGCGGTCGGTGCAGCCGCGCTGGATGTCGACGACAGCGGCGTGGGCCGTGGCGGCCAGGAAGAGGGTGGCAAAGAGCTGAATGAACTTCATGGTGATTGTTTTTGGTGCTTGAACGGTTTGTCTGAAGACGAAGATACTTTGTGAGATGCCGAAGAGTGCTTGTTGGAGAGGATGGAGAAAAAAAAGAATCAGAGTTAAGGGAGAGCCGTCGGGCAGTATTTGTATTCGAGATAAGCAGCTTCGATGAGGACTCCAAGAGACTGCTTGGGCCTTTCATCTATCGTCGATATGAAATCGGCTGTTTGTGGACCCTGGTGACGTTGTCAAGCCCTCTGGGGAGATCCGTCGTCTCCAAGCACTTTGTCTACGAATAGACAGCTTTGTCGCTTTCTCCATATTAAGCGGTGCCGACGGGATCGCCAGACACGGATACCACCTGGAAGGTGCAAAGTAGATGAACAAACGAGAGCCTAATAGATTGCTTTGAGGCTGCAGTTGACATTTTCTTTTCAATCACCCACTCCCGGTTCCTTTTCCTTGGTGATCACCTCCGGCGTATACTCTCCTCCGTCTTAAACGGGCGTTCTAGACGTATCTGCGCCGCCCTTCTGGTAATCTATCAGAGTACAAATCTCACCAGATGCCGTGGAGAGGAATAATCCTACCGGGAAAACAAGAATTCCCAATGACAAAATAAGCTCTCGTAGATCTTATATATACTAGTAGTAAATAATGGAAGAGGCACGAACCGCATATCTTTCCAAATCTATTTTGTCTTTTCTCTCGTCATCATGATCGCCACCCATGTCTATGTGGCCGGTCGTCCGTTTCTTGGCTTCTTGGCCCTCTTTATATGTCTTGGCCATCTTCCTCTTCTGTCCTGTCTTTTAAGTTTGCCGGTTCGGCGAAAAAAAGCGTGGCAGGGGAAAAAAAGGCTTGTTTGACTGACTCTCCTATTTCTCCGTGGCCCCTCCCCCCTTCTTCTCCAATTTTCTCACTTTTACCTTATGCGCCAAGAATACCTCGCCGTTCGGCAAAGTTCAAAAATAAAAGCTTGTGTATCTTCCCCGACAAGCAAATATGGGGAAGGATGGTGGTGGTGGTGGTGGTGGTGGTGGTGGTGGCAGTGATCGTGGTTAAACCGGGAGAAAGACGGCCAGACGAATGGACGCTTAGCCCTCGCTCCTTCCTTTCAGGTCCAGAACCGGGTCATTTTTACCAATAGGAAAACCAAAGGATAAACCCATCAGCCACCCGGTATCATCATAATAGACGCGTGATATTGTTTGTCCTATACTCCGCTATTAAGCTTAAATTCAACTCGAACGGCCGAGGTCGAGTCAGGAGGTCCAACGGCGGGTTTATCTGCAGCGTGACGTACCGACCGACATGATCGAGGTTTACGTCCTGAAGGAATAGCAAAAGATGAGATAATAATAAAATCATGTAAGATAGGAAATTGGGAGGATCCGGTAAATATCCAATGAAAGGAACTCCTACCCGCTCTGATGAATTCTGGCCGCATCCATTTTCCACCAAGAAGAAATTTTACGACATGAGAGTAGAGAGAGCTTTGCATAAAATAGGCTTCTAGTCTGCTCTTTGTTTACTCCCAAATATGGTCGGCCTCGCCATTTCAAATTGACTCTCTCCTCCGCGCTTATTTTTAAACTGAGGTAACGGCTCCTTAAAAAATATATTCTTGAAGTAGAGCCAGTGTTCTAGACCTTTGTTTGTTTTCTATTCTTTTCTTATCCCATCCGTTGCCTTCGCCACTGCTGGGTCTTGACCCAAGCGACCATGTGGCGAGTACATCCCATGCTGTGTGAGACAATCTAATTGAAAAGCAAACCAATCAAAGGGACTACTCATGAATGAACTGCTTGTCCTGTAGTATTTTGTTGCTTCCCGGACCGGCTTCCTTCTTGTCATCTCCGCCCTATTTTTCTGTTTTCTCATTTCCGGGGTCTTGGCGTCGGCGATGGAGCGTCTTTGAATCGTTGTTTAATAAAAAACAATAGACGCAAGACCCAAATAAAGCTGTCTATAAGGGTGGCATAGACAAATGCAAGAGCGGCTGGCGGCCAACGGTTGGGAGGAACGATTCTGATGCTATGTGCACGGCCTGCGGCTCGTCCCCAGAGGCAATAGTAGAGAGACGGTGGGCAACACCTTCGCGTAGGAAAGCAAAAATAAAGCTTACGGAGCTTTGAGAATAAGCTTAAACTAGACATGCCACTTAGGTATCACTTGTAGATCTCCTGAACCAGAAGACACATCATCTTGGTTCCAATATGGCATCCATGTGCACATTTTGCAGAGCTTTCGTAAATAATATGGAGAGAGTGTCTCTCACATATCCGACCTCTCATCACCACCTACAGAAACCAGATGAATCCCGTCTTGGCTGAAGATATCAAGATGCTGCGATCTTTAATTTCTACCTCAACTAAGCGTCTCTCCACGCACCGGTGCCGAAGTCGGCTAGACTACAAGAGTGATTGGGGAAAGAAATATGATCGCCAAGGCGGACATCGTGAGTTGGAACAAGACACCCGCGTGTATAAAAGGTGCCAAGAAAATACAGAGGCGTTGCTTGTTATATAATAAATGACAGCCAAGATGTACGAGTCGTGAGCGCTCGCTTTAATTTATATACAATCCTCGTCGCTGCCGCACGACGCCGCCACAACTAGCACAGACAGACGCGGCTCATACACCTGGCGGGGACGCCGAGAAATATTGAGGGTTGTTTCTCTATTAAAAGAAAAGTATATGGACAGATGACGTTGCGTTCGTGATGACGTTGGTTTGATATAAATAAAATGTGGTACGTTGTTTACATCTGATAGAACCGTACGAAAGTCTTTTGTGTCGTTTTGGTTTCTTTCCTATATTTATTTTCAGAAAAAAAAAAACATAAAAAACCATAGCATTACAGAGCAATACAGAAAATAAAAGTAAAAATTAATTGAAGTCAAATTGACTCTTAAAATCACTGCATGTACAACATATGTTTTACAACATTGAAGAAAAATCATAGTAAGTCATAACGTAAAATCAATTACAAATAAAGTCCCTAAATTGCCTCCAAAAATATGCGGCGTTTGGCAAAAAATATATAAAATTGAAAAGAAGTCCATCAGAAAGGAAAACAGCAATCAACCGCTGGCAATGCCCAGACCGACACGCGCGTTGTTCGGGCCCGCCATGGTGTTCGTGCCCGTGCGCTCGCGCAGTCGCCGGCCCTCCATCAGGCCCTTGAGACCGCGCTTCTGCAGCCCAATCACGCTGCTGAGCTCGCCGCTCCACACCTCGCGCTGGCCGCGCTCGCTGTTGTCGCCCATCTCGGAGCTCCACTCGGAGCCGGAGACGCTCGTGGTGGCGCTCAGTTCGCCGCTGCTGGGCCGTCCGCCGCCGCCATTCGAAGAAGAACCAGGCACCGAAGTGTTGATCTGCAGGCCGGCCGTGCGCGTAGCCAGGCCGCTGGCATCGCCCGGCAGCTGCTGATCCGCCTGTGCCTGCGAGGGCGACTGCAGGGTCGGGTCCAGTGGGCTGAGGACATCGAGACCGCTGGGGACAAAGAAGTTGGGGTTGAGCGTGCCGTCGATGCCGCGACCACCGCCCGCAGCCATGGCCGTCGCGTTGAATACGGCCGCCGCATTACGGCTGTCCAACAGAGCGTGTAGGCGCTCGACAACTGCTTCCAAGAGACCGTCGATCCGGTACGGGCGCGCAATCTGCAGCAGAGAGCACAGGATTTGCGGTGTGCAGAGCGCATTCGCTGGAGACGGGAGAGAGCTGGTGTACAGGAAATGGAGCAGGGCCTGGACCGTGAGGTAGGTGTGAGGGAGGTAGAGGCAGCGAGGGCGGCTGTTCGGCGGGAGGGTCCGTGGCGTAGGGGCCGTGTTGATTGTGGCTGGATCAATCGCAGGCGACATAGGGCCGACGACGGCCGAGATTCCGGAAAGGCTAGTACCCGGTGTACTCGGTGGCTTGCCGACGGAGCTACTGGAGTTTGTCAATTGCGAGCCCATGGACATTGTGCTCTCCATCGTGTTGCGGCTCGATGGTGTGATCGTGATGCTTGAGCTGCGCATCGCGGAGACGGGAGTAGACCGCACGCCGGCTGGCTCGCTGCCGTCTTGTGTGGCAGTGCCTTCCCGTAGAAGCTGCACAAAGTAGGGGCCCCAGCGGCGAGCCACGATGCGGCTGTTCACTGGGATGCGCTCACCACCAATGCAGAGAATGTCCATGTCGGCAAGTTCGCGCATGGCCAGAGCCTTCTCGCCGAGATCCTCAGATGCCCGGGAATGGAATCGTCCACCGGCGGTCGAGCCCGCCTTACGTGCCAGACTGAGGCCGGGGTTTGTGTACGGGCTGCTCGCGGAGACAAAGCCGGACATAGGGGTCGTCTTGCGCGGGTTGTCATAAAAGCCGAATGCCTCGAGTTCGACCATGCATACGTTCGTAAAGTTAATACGGCGATGATTGTAGTCGTCGACAAGGCTGCGTTTGCGGTTGCCAAGAATGACAAACGAATTCCTCCGGTTCCAAAGCACACCGCGGTTCCAACTGCCTTGGCTGAAGACACTGCCGCCGGCATCGATCCGCGACCAGGTCAAGTTGCGCAAGTCGAGGGCCCAGAGGGCATATTCTTGCTTGGAACTTGTTAGGTACGTGCCACTAACAACGAAGTGCGTATCGATGACGCCGCCGTTCGGGAAACGGAGGCCTGGGGGCGTGTAGGTGCCGGCCATGGGCTTTTCTGTCAGGGTGCCATCGGGTGACCGGATTTGCAGCTCGAGCTTCACATCGAGGAAGTTGTAGTTGGAGTAAACGAGCATGGACGAGCCAGGCTCACGGGCCTCCTGGCTGATGCCGCCCATTTCGGGCCGGATGTTGGGTGCGGTGTTCGGGGCGTTGGCCCGGCCAATGCGTGCCGTGACTGAGGGCGGGAGTGGCGCCACGACACTACGGTAGGCGCCGCAGCTCTTGCCCAGCGGCTCGGTCGACGTCCACTTGAGGCTGCGGAGATTGAAAACACTAATTTGCTCGATGTAGTGGTTGGCCCCATCCTGGCCGCCCACCACAATCATCTCCGCGCCGCCAGTGCCGTCAATGTTGATACCAATGCGGCCCTCGTTGGTGCCCGTCGCCGGGTTGTGCTGCAGCGCTGAGAGTGGTGCACGGTGGGAGCTGAAGGTGGCGGAAGAAGGAAGGATGCAGGCGCAGTGTGCATAGCGACCTTGCGGGGTTTCTTGTGTCTGTATGTAGGTCCACTTCTTGGTCGGCACGTCGTAGATGTAGATGTCGGACATCACGGTCACGTCCTGTTGTTGGTCCTGGGGCGAGTTGCCGTTGGCGCTCTGCTGTGGTGACATACCGCCATAGCAAACCATTTTGGAATCGCCCAACGCGCACATGGAGTGAAAGTATCTTGGTGGTGGAATATCGCCCGATGTCTCCAGCTTTGTCCAATGGCGCCGAATGAGGTCGAGTTCGTACAGATCTGATGTGAGCGATGCCGGGCGGCTCCTAGATAATATCCGGCCACCGAAGACGTAGAGCTTGTCACCGAGGATCGTGGTCGTTGCGCCGACAAGAGGATGCGGTTCCCGCCCAGTCGTTCTGTGAACGTTGCACATCAGACCCGAAAGGTGCGCAGACGAGCCGGAGCTCTGTTGTTGGGCATTGGCGTTGCCGGTTGCCGCTTGGTTGGGACCGCCGGGTGTCCCACGTGATGATGATTGGGGTTGTGGTGATGGGCCCGCCGAGAGCGGTCCGTTGCTTCTTGTGGCCACGCTGTGGCGCTCGTCGTCTGTTATGCTTGATTGGCTGTTGTTCATGCTTGAGTCCATACCGATCGCAGGGGAGGGACCAGAACCGGCATTGGGTGCATAGTAGCCGTGCTCGGCGGACGAGGCCGAGTCCATTGTGCTTGTTCGACTGTCCATGATGTTGTCTTCCGTGTCGGAACTTCGTATGGAGGCAAGGCTCCCGCTGGACGGGGCGAAGCGTATCTGAGAGTATGAAGGGCCGGCGGCAGAGAGGAGAGGGAAAGTCGGAGGGGCTTGGGGCGGCTGTGGTAACGGTTTTTCGAGGCTGTTCTGCAAACTTAAGCTGCGTGCATGCTGGTAATGCGGCTCAGAAGGGCGGTATCCAGAGAGCGGGGCGGAGCCCAATGGGTGATCTTCGGAGCCCGCTGCGTACGGCTTCAGCACAAACTGGGACGGCGGAGGAGGAGAGTTGCGGTGGGTGGTGGCTGATTGTCGGGTGAAGCGGGCAATGTCGTCGCGGCCCGGTGTGATTTTTTTGAATCCCCGGTAGACGCCGGAGAAGAGGTCGGAGGGAGATCTTGTTGAGGCTAAAGCTCGATGTTCGTCGTTCTCCGAGTCGGAAAAGCGCGAGTCGCCTTCGTCTTGCTCCGTGAAGCTGTCCATGTCGGGTTAGCTTGGGCTGAAGACAAATTCTGCAGCAAAGGTCCTCTGTCGTCTTGAGCAACCAAAGTCCACGACGTGGTAGAGGCCTGTCTTTTGCGTTGTGTATTTTCAAGGAAGCGAGAAGCACACAAAGAGAGGTGAAGAATAAAAGAAGTGAAGAAGAAAACAACAACGAGGAGTAACATGCAAGGGGAGAAGGAAAAAAAAACACAAGAAAGGGGAGAAGGCAAGGGTGCACGACTAGCGCAGAAGCAAGGCGGATGACGTTGGAAAGGCTCTCTCCCAAGATCGGCAGGACGAGCGGTCCAGGGGTAGGACGAGCGGTGGGAGCTTGCGAGCGGAACGATGTATCACACCCCGGAGAGTAGCTACATGAAGATATCTCTCCAAGGTAGGATTATCTGTCGAGGTGTGGATCGCAGCTGCGTGTCGACGAAAATAACTAGGGAGCGCCGACTTGCTGGGAAGCAAGGGAAGAGCGTTGTGCAGTTGTCACGAGGAGGTAGACATGTGAAGAGAAAAGAACGGGCAAGGGGAAAGAAAACAGATTGGAAGTGACAAGAGAATGGAGGAGGATGTCGAGGAGGAGGGTCGTGGAGATGGAGAGCTAGGCAACCCAGGGCGTCTAGCGAGCTTCCAGAACCTGTCTTGGAAGACAAGGGTTGACGAGAAAAGAATGGGAATACGGGGAAAGAGCAGGGCGAGGGGGGAGGAAAGCAGAAAAAGGCAAAAGGGGGCGGACGGGGCAAGAGGAAATCAAGAGGCGCGAGCGTACCGAGAAGAAAAAGGTTGAGCAAGATCAGCTAGAACAGCAAAAGTCCCACAGGTATGGTTCTTTTCCCGCCGTGCCTATATTCAATATCTTAAGGTCGAATCTCGTTCGGTTTGGCGTTGCAGCGAGCAATTTCGGGCGACTTGGCCCTTCTGTTCGTCCCTTCGGATACCTGCCTTGTTTGCAAACGGTGGAAACGGAACACAGCAAAGGGGATGCAGGAGTTCGGTTGGTGTGGGTTGCAGGCCGAGAGGAGGCGGCGAGCGGAGCGAAGGAGGGAAAGAGGATGCGAAAGACTGGGTCCGAGAGAGGAACTGAGAAAAACCGAAAGACTGGCAAAGGCAGCCGAGAACGAAGGTACTTTCGTACAGATGCAGAGAAAAAGGAGAAGGCAAAAAAAAAAAGGACGGAGTGGTCCCGCTGGATGCTGACCGCACAGACGTTCGTTGGAGGGTGGCGGGGGGACAGCAATGAGGGGCCGCGGCGCACGAGAGAAAGGGCGCAAGAAAGGACGAGGATGGAGAACGGCGAGATGTTGACTCAAAAGTACGTCGTATGTCTCGTCGTTTGGACTGCCTTGCTGGGCGAGAACCTGTAGCGCGGAGAGGTACGACGAGGAACGACGTAAGAAGGTGAGAAGGGTGAGAAGCGTCGAGCAGGATGTGGGCCGGAGGAGCAAAGGCGGGTCGAGTCGAGGGGCTTGGCTGCTAGAACTGGGATCGCGCTGGAGACGAGGCGTCTTGGGCGCTGGGAGAAGGAATTACGACGTATCTGCACGAGGTACGAGGTATTTCGTATCTGGGCGTGCGCTGGGCAGGCGCAAGAGAAAACAGGACGTGCTCGCGACCGCGTGGCGACGTTGCTTCCGGGCAGGTGTTTGGCCTGCTCTGTGCGAACGGGAGATTTCCCTTTTTCGACTGTGGACGGTCAATTTATTCGGTCTAGACCAGGGGAAGGAAAAAAAGAAGGGTGGTGGTTCGTGGACGAGAAGGAGAAAAAAGGGGCACGAGAAATGTGCGCGCTGTGACCGAGAGAGGGGCGTGAACGCGGAGGCAATGCGCGTGTGTGCGTGCGAGAAAGTCACGGACGATCGCGAAAATTGTCAGAAGCGGGAGAGACGAAGATGATGTAGAAAAGAAGAGGAAGTGTAAAGGGAAGAGGAAAGGATGGTTGAGGCTGCAGCGTGCGTGCCGTTCGAGGTCGACGACTGGCTCGAGTGCGCTCCTTCCTTTTGCGCTGTCTGGTTCTGTCGCGCACTTTCCGCTTTCGAACGTTGGGGATCGGTTCCTGTCAAGAGGGGCTCTCGGTGGGTTAAAAAGGGGGGTTCTTGCCCGCGGTGGGAGGAGGGGAGAACGACCATCAGGGCGCCAGACGGGAAGGTGCGATGGGCTGGGCTAGCCCTGGAGCTTCATTCTTCTCCGGGGCTGCAGCGAGCTCTGGGCTGTCACTGGTTGGGTCCAGCGATCAGGGCTACTGGACTCCTGGGCCTGGCTGGCGGTTTCCCTTTTCGTGCCATTGTGGAGACGCACGGGGGCATCTGGGCAATTCACAAGGCACAGGAGGAGAAGGAAGAGGGCGCAAAACGCACGCTGATTGGCTGTATTGGCTGGGACCGCAAAGACGGAGAAGGAACGAACAAAGAGCGGGAGACCATGGGCGGCTGGCGGTGGTCGCTGCCATTCTGGATGCAGAAAGAACTACGAAGTATGCACAAGATACGCCGCAAGGGGTGCTTTTCCTTGGTTGATCTGTTGGCAGACGCCAATCATGTGGGAGTCGGCACTGCTCAGAGATCCTCCTAAAGAGGAAATCTGCAAAGGGGCACGGAGCAAGATGTGAGAGGATCCAAGGCGGTCGACATGACAAACGAGTGCCTACACCTATACGAGTACGAAGGAGGATGTCTGCACCACGGGAAGAAATTCTCCATGGTAATCTCGCGACAACGAACAGCCTGCGCTCCATGCAAACATCCTTTGCCAATATTCAATCCCTCGAACAAGATTTCTACAGCCCTGTCTCCCGCTCTCGCTTTTTTCTCTGTGCGGCAGAACGCTGCCGTTGTTTCAAGAATTTGAATACAGGACCTGTCCGGCCGTCTTGATCCTTGACCTTGGCCCCGGCGACCCTTGCATTGTCTGCCTGCCCGCTGCCTGTTTGCCTGCCGTCCTGCCAGCCTGCCACACACCAATGCCACGAGGCGTCGGTGTGCCCTGTGCAAACCCTGTCCAGGGCTCACCTTTTGTCCTAGGCACAGGGCCAGCCAGGACCATTCAGGCCAAGTTCCGCCTTTGACCACAGGGGTGCGCGAGTGGGCTGGATGGACGAGTGGCCGCGACCGACGGGCGGCTGATGCAAGGAAGGAAAAGAGTGTAACTTCTGTCTGTAGATAACATGGTGCGACACAGAACGTGCGATGTAAGCCGTGCGGGTGCGGGTGCGGGATGCGGACAGTTCTTTCAGACAAAACAAAAAAACCAAATCGAGTCCCGCGGCGAACATGTCAGTCGACAACTCAAACGTCGATTACCAGCGCACAGTCCATCTTGGTACAGATTGGACCAAACGGTCCTCCACGATTCGTTCCGCGTTTCAGCCCTGTGAACAGCCGGCGACACCTTCGTTTCAAAACTTGCAGATATACGTCGGTGGAGTGTCTTTTTCTGTTTTCGTCGCTGGGGACATAACAGCACCGAGTGGAGCGGGGGGTGCCATCCCGGCCACCTCACCTGCGTCAGCCGCTGGCGGCGACGGATCTTGTTTTGCCGGGGCCGGGGCCCCATAAACCGCGGAGAGAGAAATCCTCCGGCCTGTATTGGTGTCTCTCGGCCCATGTAGCACTCGTCTCACGGATTACAAATTGCAACTTCTCGGACATCCTTATTGGGGGGGTTCTCGTTTGGTATTCTTTTTTTTATTTCATTAACGTGGGATGTTTCCTCTACCCAATTGCATACAAAAAATCTCGGGATATAGAAAAAAATTCGAGCCGTCACATCGCAATTTTTGGTTGGGGAACGATTTTGCTCTCCGCTTAAGCAGCCGAGGTCTTGTCCTTCGGCAGCGGGGTGAAGCGCAGGTAGGGCTTGACGATGCGGACCTCGGGGAACAGGGTCTTGGCGTCCTCGGTCTTGACGCTGGGGTGGACAATGACGTCGTCACCGGGGACCCAGTTGATGGGGGTGGTGACCTTGTTCTTGTCGCCGGTCTGCAGGGAGTCGACGATGCGCAGAACCTCGGCCGAGTTGCGGCCGGTGGAGGCCGGGTACGACAGGATGGTGCGGATGGTCTTCTTGGGGTCAATGATGAAGACAGAGCGGATGGTGAAAGCAATGCCCTTGGAGTCGACGTTGGTGGTGTCCTGGTAGTCGAGCATGTCGTACAGGTAGGCGACCTTGCGCTCCTTGTCGGCAATGATGGGGAAGTTGACGAGCGAGCCAGTGACCTCGTCAATGTCCTTGATCCAGCCCTCGTGGCTGCCGAGGGTGTTGGCGGACAGGCCGATCAGCTTGGCGCCGCGCTTGGTGAACTCAGGCTCGAGGCGGGCGAACTCGCCGAGCTCCGTGGTGCACACGGGCGTGTAGTCCTCGGGGTGCGAGAACAGGACAACCCAGTTGTCGCCGATGAACTCGTGGAAGTCGATGGCGCCCTTGGTGGTGTCGGCCTTGAAGTTGGGGGCGACGGTGCCCAGGCGGATCCTGCGAGGGGATGTTAGCAGTCTGGTCGGTCGGTCGGTCGGCGCGCCTGTCTCGGCTTGCCGTCTCGTCTTGCCCCTTTCGTTCCCCTTTGTCAGCGGGCCGTTCTGCCTCAGTCTGTACTTACGGTGCGGGTCTCTCAGCCATTGTGAATGTTGTGTGGTGGTGTGTGGGTAAAGGGGGGTGATGAAGAAAATGCGGTTGAGAAAGAAGCAAAAAGGTGTCAGTGGGAATCAAGAAAGAAGAAGAGAGGGAAGGAGAAGAAAAGAGAGAAGAGGAGGGGAGAACAGGAAGCTTTCAACTTTGCAAACCGGCTGGGCGGCGCGCTTTCTACTTTAAATAGCTGGCCTTCAAGGTTTACTAGTAAGCCCGGGAAGAGCAAAGCAAGAGGGAGGGAAAAAAAGGGTCGTCCGACTACGGTCCAGCCAGCGCCCCGTTTTCGTTTTTTTTTTCTTCTGCTGTTCTCTGTTCTTTCTTCTGTATCTTACTCCCCAACACCCCTCTGCCTCTAGTACGAAAAGTAGCACTCGTCAGAAGGGGCGTAGTGAACCTGTACACTGTGTACAGAGACGAGGACCGCGCGAGACTGGAAAATCGGGATTTGACTAATGGATCACGCCTTCCCTCCCTGATGTGCGATGCCTGCGATCGTCTGTTGGCCGTCTCCGTGCAGTTGGACATTTGATCTCTTGCCTCTTGCCTCTTTCGTCTTTCTGGGCGTTCTTTCCTTGTCCCCCGCCCACACCCCTCCATCTCCAACCGCCCTGTTGTTCCTGCCTGCGCATCATCCCACGCGTTCGCATCCAGTCGCCCTTTCTCACTTCAGACATAGGCACAAAGAGCTTCCTCTTTCCTGTTTCACGTAATTACTCCGTAGAACTTCTTCCCAGTGTCCATGGCAATGGACAGAAGGAGCCCCCGAGCAACACGTTCTTTCCCAATTTCTGTCTTGTCTGACGTTTTGTTGGCCGATCTGAAGCGTTGCTGCGCAGCCAGAAGCCCCCCTGCCCCCCAAATAAAAACCTCGACTTACACGACAAAGCTAAGCTCCATGACGCCAAAACACTTTTCTGCGCGTGAAATTTCACCCCCCGCCAACCTTCTTCTGCAGCTTCTTTCTGCGTCTTTCTGTGTCTGTCCTTGCACCATCCAGAGAGACACCACTTGCACCCCGCACTAACCCCCCTTGTGGCTTAGTATGGTATCGCGCAATCGTCCAGCTCAGTGATTGGCTGCATGTTGGTGCTCGACTGGGGTCGCGGGCAATTATGTCATTTGGGCGGCGGCTTTCCCAAGGCGCGCAATACGCCAACTGAGGGGCCCAGACGAGCAAGACGAACTCGGCGCGGCTTTGTCCTTTGTCGTTGGGGCGGGTGTCGGGGCGGCCGCCAAGCGCAAGTGGAGAGGGGCCAGCCGCAGTTGCACGCCTGGCACGCATTTGCACACATCGCAACACACGCGGCCAGACGGCAGTCGTTGTCGTCTTGTCACGGCGGCACATGGGCTGAGCCTGGGCCTGGCCTCGTCTCGCCTCTCCCCCAAAGGCCCGGTCATGCCTGCCAACTAATCAGGATGCTTGGAAATCAAACGAGAAAAATGTCGTGCCATTCGAAGCACAAATAAAGTTCCCCAAGAACGCCGACCCAAGCCGTCGGCGACCTTTCTGTCTCTGCGGCCTGTTCCCTTTCACGGGAGAAATTCGCTGCAATAAACCAGTCTCAAAAATAGGTGCACATAATGTGCCTGGCACGTCGCTCGCAGGAACGAAGAAAAGGGAGGCAAGGCGGGGCATCCCGTTCGATTACATCTCCACTGGTATCTTACTCCGTTCGCTCTGGACCTTTTGCTGGCCCGTTTGCCCTTCCTCCATGGAGATGCTGGTCACCATCTGACAGGCCGCCGAGGCTGACGGGGAAAAGCCCCAAGGGCCAAAAGTGTGGTGGTGCAAGTCTGTCGACTTTTGACTTGTCCGTATTAGGCATCGCCGGTGTGCCTGTTCCTGGCGCCTGGTCCAGCTTACAAGCTCGGCGGTGTCCTTTGTATGGCGGTAATGAGGAGATGTCCACACCACTGTCAGATATATTGTCACATATGGAGCACGCTTAAAAGTGTGGTGAGAATTACGTTGCTGGTGTGAATTGCGCCAGTAACAGGATACCGGCAAAACTTATATACATAAAGACTAATAGGGTACAAGAGAGAGACAGAAGAAAGGCGGGCAGTCTGGGGGTATGGGCCCGGGCTATCGATAATACGAAGGGCATTCTGGCCACGTCTCGTCATTAAAAGAATACAACAAATGCAATGCTGTCCACCGTCTCGACGCAGCGAGGTGCCAGGAGGAACGTGGAAGACAGGTGATCTTCTCTGAGGGATGCAAAAGAAAAACGACAAGGAAACAATGGAAACAATGGCTCAACTTCACCCGGTCTACAGCTTCACCTGGCCGCCCTCTAGGCTCTTCCAATCACTGTGGCCAAAAGGGACGTACGCGCCGTTCTGCAGCCAGAACACGGCATCGCCTCCCACCTTGTCCGGGTCCGCGCCCTCCTCGCGCAGCACGTGCTTCTGCTGCTTGTTCGTGCCCGTCGTGTGCTCGGACGAGTTCTGCACGATGCGCAAGAACAGGGGCTGGGCGTACCGTGGCAGGCCCTTTTCGATGTGCGCGATGAGGCTCTGGAGGAACTCGGGCGACGGCGGGCCACGCAGTACGAGAGCGACGCAGCCGGCGCGGCCGTCGTGGCTCGGCAGTGCGATGCCGTAGACATTGGCCTCGAGCACATCGGGGTGCAGACCCACGACATGGGCGACCTCTGTGGTCGACACGTTCTCCGACTTCCAGCGGAAGGTGTCACCGATGCGGTCATGGAAGTACGTGCGGCCCTCGGAGTCGCGCAGCATGACGTCGCCGGTGCGGAACCAGGCGTCGCCCTTGCGGAACACGCTGCGCATGATCTTAGACTCGGTGGCTTTCTTGTTGCCATAGTAGCCCTGGAACCGTTCTGCAATGTTGTCGGCCGGCAGCCGGAATATGAGCTCGCCGGGCTCGCCGCGGTTGCAGCGTCGGCACAGGCCCGAGGCTGGGTCGCGCACGGGTGTCTCTGTGACCCAATCCATTGCGACATACGCAATGTTGAAGCCCATGGCCAGCTCGTACAGCCACCCGTTGCGGCCCACGGCGCCCATGGTGAAGTCGTTCCGCGACAAGTTGAAGGTCGCGAGGGTGCCCTCGGTTGCGCCGTAGAACTCGGCAATCGTCTCGATGCCAAAGCGCGTCTTGAACCGGTTCCACACGTCTGGCCGCAGCCCGTTGCCGAGCGCCACACGCACGTTGTGCTTCTGGTCCAAATCCTCGTGTGTCACCGGGTCGAATTGCGGCGGCGCAGCCAGCAGATACCGGCAAGTCTCACCGACGTACTGGATGGCGGTTGCGTTGAACTTGCGCACGTCCGACCAAAACGTCTTGTTCGAGAAGCGCTGACCGATCGCTAGGGTCGAACCGGCGTGTAGGACAGGCGAGAGGCAGAACAAACACGCTGAAGAGTGGTACAGCGGCATGCACTAGACAGGTTAGTTCCAGCTGTTTCTTATTTGTTTGCAGAGGGATGGTTCATACCGTGTAGTAGATGTCGTCTTTCTTGATGCCCATCCAGCGGAAGGCAAAGTTGCCCGTGGCAATCATCTTGGCCCACGACACAACAGCGGCCTTGGGCAGGCCGGTGGTGCCAGAAGTGAAGATGAGGATAGCAGCCGACTCCTTCTTGTCGTCATAGCGCTGCTCGTCCGGGTAGCGCTTGGGCTCCGTGGCGTCGGCCTGGGCCTTGAGGAGTGCCGAAAAGACCTCGATGCGCGCATTGGGGAGCTCCTCGCGGAGTTTGGGCGTGAGCACATCGACCACATCCGGATCGACCAGCATCAGCTTGGCCTTGGCCGTGTTGATACAATGGATCAAGGCTTGGTCGCGCAGGTTGTAGTTGATGAACGCCGGCTTCGCGCCAATGGCCCACAGGCCCATCCACAAAAAGATGAACGTGTCGGAGTTCATAAAATTAAGTGCCACCACATCGTCCCTTTCCACACCCATGGTCTCCTTCCACCAAACGCCATAGCGCAGCGCCTTCTCGTAGACCTGGGCATAGGTGTACGAGTTGTCGCCAAACAGCAGGAACGGGTGGTTGGCCGTGGCGGGTGACAGTGCGTTCTCCTCGAGCTTGTAGAAGATGCTCATCGTGCCCTTTCGCCGCCGCCACGCCATGGAGACGACAGCGGGGATGACGGACGTCATCATCAGCATATCATACCAGAACGAAGACCGCGCATTGAGATAGGCCAGGCCGGCAGCAGCCGCCGGCACGGACACCGCAAGGGGAACTATCGTGGTGTAGCGTGTCAGCCAATGCAGGAAAACAAATACGTGGTAAATATTGTGCATGTCTCTTCTTGTCACTTACCTGGCATTTTGATATATCTTTCCTTGTTGCGTCTTGTGTGTCTTGCACGAGAAGGCGAGGCTCAACTCGCCGCTTAAATAGATGTCCGAAGGTCTGTCGGCGTCCGGAGCGAGTGGGACGCGGGTTATCGCTTGGCAGCAGCCTTGGAGTTGCTCGTTTGCAATTGGGACGATCGCGGGTCTGAGACAGGTTCCGCAAGGGGGAAACGTCCAGGAAAAGGACAAAATTTGAGAAGGTGCGCCGGGCACTCTTTGTGTACACCTTTGTGGTGCCACAGACGAAGCTTGCTGTCGCAACGGTAGCGAGCAGAATGCGTGGTTCGGGGTACGACTTGCTGCAGGTCGGTGCAACCAGTCGTCCAGCTCAGGGACTCGACGCGACTCGGAGCAGGTGTGCAGCGTGGCGTGGCGAGGCCGCGAGATGTTTTGTTTGTCAGACGGCTGTTTCCCGAGAGCTTGTTTTTTCTGGTAGCTCGGTCTTTGGTCTTTGGTGGGTCAGCAATCGAGTGCGATTGCTCCCTGTCAATCTCACTGAGAAAAGGGAAAGGTGTGATCGCACAAACGCCTGCCCAGATGAAAGCTATAGAGATACCGGCGGGAGGGAGAGACACCGATGAAGAAGAAGAAGGTGCCGATCGAAAAAAAAGAGAGAATAAAAGAAAAAGAAAACATAAAAAAGGAAATAAAGAGCAGGATGATTTAGAAAGGAGTTCCAGAAAACGAAACGAAGAACGAACCCTGGGAATATGAAGGCAACTGGAGAGAACAAGCCCACATGTGCGCGAGCCTTCACAAGCCAGGGGGGTGGTTTGGGCGCTAGGATGTTGCTCGCAACTCTCTCCCAGCCTGGCGCTGGCGTGTGGGCAGAATCAAATGGTTTCAGACGTTCTCTCGCTGGCGCAGCCTCGGCATCTCTTGACCTTGCATTTAGCGGTGACCAGGGTTGGCTGGTGCTCTCTCTTTTCCTTCTTCTGATCCGGACTGTGCGGGGAAAGATGAATAGGCTCGATAGGGTTCTTAGTCGGCGCTTGCCTACAAACCTGGGCAGCTGTGCAGCAGTGCAAGGCCTTGGAGCAGAACAAGCTGCCGTTTTTTGTCTAGCGAGCGGCGGGGGATGCGTGAGGAGTAAGGGTCGGGCAAGAAGTTCAGAGGCTCGCAAGTTGGGGCGGTATTAGGGAACGGCGGTGTTTTGGATCGGACGGAAGAGGCGGAACGAAGAGGCCAGGAGGTGAAGTCGAAAACAGACGAAGCAGGCATAAAAAAAAGGATGTCGGCCAATGCACGACTCACGCAAAATACGGACAATAGGGAAAAGAGGAAGTTGCGACTGGCAGAGCTCTAGCGACGCCCAGCGGGCCTGCCCGCACGTGAACTTGCCAATTTCAGGTTTTCTCGCTCGTTCCGGCCGTTCCTTCCAGAAATGGACAAAGCGGGAGAAGATGACATCCTATTAGCGAAGCTTCCACGCCGTCTTCCATTACAGGGGGGAGTGCTACGTCTGGATGCCGTGTTCCGCCCCCCTGGGACTGTGCGTGGTTGCGCTGTGCCATACAGTTCGCAGCCCGCAATACTCAGAATGTCGTGGCGCGCGCAAGGAGTACGGAGTACTGTAGCATTCGTCCAGGCGCCAGTTGGCGTCATGCTCCTTATCTCTTATCGGGTATTACGCGCTAGTCCTCTTTTGGAATGAGGTGGTCCCCAGCTTTCTTTCCCCTGAGAAAGCTCGCGACCGCGAACTGTTCTTTTGGCGTCTATAGATGACAGTGGCGTCTCTGTCTGATCAATCGACCGTCCTGCCCACCACGCCACGCTCGCTCCGACGCGCATCACACGCCAATACCCTCTACACAGACCGACGCTTGACCACAAGTGCTCATGCCGCTATGGCGCCTCGCAAGCCCGCCGATGCCGCCGCGGTGACGGCCCCGAAAGGCGAAAGCGCGACGACAGCAGCAACACCATCAACCTCATCACCATCAAACGATGCCGCCGCCCCCTCCTCCCCGACACCCCCCACAGAAGAGAAGCAGCCCCCTCCAGAGAAGCCGAGTGACATTCGGAGGCGGGGTGCCGTGATCCTCTCTTTCTGGCTTATTGTCGCGCTTCTTGGCCTGCCAATATGGTGGTACACGACGACGATCTACAGGGCGAACCTGCCCCTTGACGACATGATGGAATGGGCGGACGGAAAGGTACGGGGAGACGTCGCTTAGGATGATTTTCCACGAATACAATTTTCACTAACGCCCTCCTCCCATTCACAGGCTTGCCGACCAGTATTCCCCCTCCGCATATCGATCCAAGCCAGCTCCCTCCAGGAGGCCGAGGCAAACCACCTGCTGCGCCTGACGCAGCACGCGCTCGACGACCTCAACGACTTTTCGGGCCACCACCTGCGGCTCGAGCTATCACCCAGCAGCCAAAATGAGGCGGATGGCAGCAGCAGTGGCGCTGCCACCACGGCGTCGTCGTTGGCAGGCGGCGGCGGCGGCAGCGGTGGCGCCCCGCACGAAGAGGACGTGGCGCTGATGATCCGCCTCACGCCCGGCAACGCCTCGACCGCATCGCTGCACCCGTCGCAGTCGATCCTCGACGTGACGTACCCACCCAACTCGATCCCCTCCCTGAGCTCGTCCACGTCGGCGCTCGCCACGTTTGTCGCGACGCAGCTGCGGTCGACATTTGCCGAGGAGCAAGCCGTCATCTCTTACCTGCTGTCGACCTCGTCGGCCTCGCCGGCGGAGCAGCAGCGGCCCCGCAGCCTCGCGCCGGAGGTGGCCGAGGCGCTGTCACGGCGTACGATGCGGTCGCTCAAGTACGCGCCGACATACCACCTGACCTTTTCGCTGTTTACGAGCGGGCCCGCGCCGAGCAGCTGGGACATTGAGGCGGCGATTGCCGAGTACATGCAGCCGATCCTGGACGTGCTGGGACCCATCCACAACTTTACGATTGACACGCAGGTGCAGCTCTACGCGGCGCCCGGTGTGCAGTCGCCCATCCTCAGCAAGCAGGACCTGTCGTCGTTTATCAACGCGGCGGAGTGGCCGCTGTCGCCGTCGATTGGCGGTGCGCCGACCATCAACTTTATTGTGTTTGCGGGCAACCAGACGATCAACACAGCGCCCGCGGTCGAGGTGCAGCAGGTGGTTGAGGCGCAGGAGACGGAGGGTGGTGCTGGAAGCGAAGGCAACCACAACGATGTGGCTACAGGTGTCGGGTCCACATCGCAGTCATGGCTGATCCCGCAATGGGGCGCCGTGTACCTGCTGTCGGCCAGCAACGATGGCAGCGCTCACGTTTCCCGCGACAACCTGCGCGAGCCCCTGCTGACCTTTACGTCGCACCTCCTCTCGCTGCTCGGCACGCCGCAGTCCGGCAGCCTGCAGCTGCGCCTGTCGACGCTCAGCCGCATCCGGTCTGCCGACCTGCTACTGCGCGCGTCGTCGACGCTTGGTAGTTTGGCGCGGCTGTCGCTGGCGCTGCGCAACATTGCCATCCCGTCGAGCGTGGCCGAGGGCGTGGAAAGCACCATGCGGCACCTCCAACAAGCATGCGACTCGCTGGGCGGGCCCGAGGGCCTGGCGCACGCGCGGATTGCCGAGGCGGAGGCCGAAAAGGCGTTTTTCGAGAAGAGCATGGTGGGCCAGCTGTACTTCCCCGACGAGCACAAGGTGGCGGTGTATTTGCCGCTCCTGGGCCCCGTGGGGGTGCCGCTGGTGATGGGCCTGCTAAACGAGCTGCGGGCGTGGATGCGGCGGCGCAAGGAGCGGGCCGCGGCGGCGGACAGCGAGAAGAAGAAGCAGTAGAAATAAAAACTGCGTGGAGTGTAGAAGGTTGTCTCTTTTTTTTTGCATTGCATGATACAAATGATATGGGCTCTATGTTTGTCTCGTCTTTTTTGTTTTCCTTTTGGCTCTGTTTCCATTCAAAACAGCTTCTTTCCTTTGTCTTATCCCAATCATGTCACCATTTAGCCACCATTTAGTTGTCTTGTTTTATTTTATCTTGGTATCTTACCTTGGAGACGATACAGATCGTGCAACATGTCGTACGCCTGACCAACCCTAAAGGAATCATGCACGCCCCACAGCATCCTGTATCGCCCAGACCAAGCCACGAACGTAATTCCAAAGAGTGCAAGTGCGTTTTCCCAGTGGCCTCTGTCAGTGGTGGACTTTTTTGGCGGAGTCGGTGGGAAACAAAGCGACGAGATTAGGACAGTCCCCTTGGTTTCGCCTGACTTGGATCCAGGGCCCGCACAACGGCGCGTTGCAAGTGCCGGATTACGGGTGTAAGTGGGTATTTTAGGCCCGTTGGCGTGATCAGGGATGCGTCTGGCTGCGTCGTGACCCGTCTCGCAGTGAAGGTGCTGGAAATAGGCTGCTGGGGCACACCCCCGTTCCTCGCTGGAGCTGTGCGGGGGAGAATGGGCACCGAGGTCGTCAAATGGCCTGGATGGCTCCGTGGGGGGGAGGAAGCTGGTAGCGGCAGGTGTGCGGCACATTTCAGAGGCATCTGGCGTCTTCTTCCGTTGATGGCACCATATCTAACCTTGACCTTCTTCATTTTCGCTTGTTCTTACGTTATTTTACTGTAGCACTCATATTGTAGGCAGCTTCACAGAGAACACACCTCACGGCACACAGCACACAGAATGGCGACAGAACAGACAGCTACGCTTCCCGTCCGGGAGAAGGAAGAAGCGCCCAAGGTTGAGGCCAAGGTCGAGGCCAACGTTGAGGCGAAACCCGACGACGATGAGCCCCTCGACCCGGCCAAGCACATCGAGGCACACATCCTGCCGCGCCTCGACAAGGACGTGGTCGACTACTACCTCAACGAGATCGTCAAGAAGGCGTCCACGCGGCCCGTGACCATCGAGTACATCCGTTCGCACCCGGACGAGTTCCGCAACCTCATCGCCATTGACACGGGCGACGGTTCGTTCCCGCGTGTCACGGACTACACGTTGACGTCGGAAAACGACGGCGCCGAGTTCCCCGTGCGCGTGTACCACGCTGACCCGGCCGAGCACGGCCCGGGCCCCTACCCGGTGCATCTCAACTTCCACGGCGGCGGGTTTGTGCTGGGCGACCTGCACACGGAGGCGCAGCTGTGTCTGAGCATGCGCGAGGCGGGTGTTGTGGTCGTGGACGTCAACTACCGCCATTGTCCGGGTGAGTCGCGTCCCCCCTTGATAAAGAAGACGGTCTGCTAACTGTAAAGAAACCCTCTGGGGCAAGTGCTTTGAAGACGCCTGGGCGGCGCTGCTCTGGGTACGTCCCCAACCTTTTTTTTATCTCCCATCGTCCCCAACTAACAGCCGTAGACCCGCGCATCGGCCGCAACACTGAACATCAACCCGGACTCGGTCTCGCTCGGCGGCATCTCGGCGGGCGGCCACATTACGATTGTCATGCACCTGCGCGCGCGCGACGCCGGCATCCCGCTGCGCTTGGTGATGCCCACAGTGCCGCCGTCGGCCGGCTGCCTCTTTTTCCAGTTCTACACCGACTCGCAGCACAAGTCCTTTCACGAGTTTCATCGGTCGCCCATCCTGCCGTGGGCGCGCATCAAGTACTTTTCGGAGGTGGCCCTCGACTCGGTGCCGGATGCGTTGGCGGGCGTCGCCGAAGGCGACGACAAGGAGACCATTCGGCAGAAAAGGAAAGCCGCCCTCTACCAACTGTGGCCTTTGGAGTGGCTCGTGCCGCTGGACGCGCCCAAGGCCAAGCTGCAGGGGCTCGCCCCTGCGTACGTGCGCACGGGCGAGATGGACAACTTGCGGGACGAGGGCGAGGCGTACGGGCACGCGGTGGTGGCGGCGGGCGGCCAAGTGACGTTCAAGCGGTACCCGGGCGGCGTGCACACCTTCATGTACCTGGACTTTAACCGCCAGAAGCGGGCGTACGACCTGGACTCGGTGGTGGCGCTGCGGCAGGCGCACGGGTTCGCGGCGCTGGCGCCAGCCGAGGTCGAGGCACGCGTGGACCGCGTGGCGGCGGCGGTCAAGGCGAAGCGGGTGGTGGAAAAGGAGGCCCTCGAAGCGAAGAAGAAGGCTGCGGGCGTGGCCGGCAAGGAGGGCGACAATGCCTATGCGTAGGGAGGAGAAAGGAGCGCGTCAGGACAGGCGGAGAGCAGTCAACATAGCTAGAAGTACATAATGAACATCTACCCTTTTCAGTTTATGACAGGCAATGCTTTTGAAAGAGAAACAAAAAAGGATGATGGACTGCACTCAGTTGGTGGACTGAAAGCGAGATTGTGTGGTGAGATCCATGGAGTTGGTGGATTGTTATGGACGAGTAGGTGGATTGTAGGTAGACTGTCGAGTAGACTGTCCAGTGGACTGTCGAGGTGGATTGTACGTGGATTGATGGATTCATAGTGAGGTCACTCTGTGCCCCCCCCAGCAGCCCCCTATATAAAGGTAGCAAAGTCCGAAAACCGATATCCGAGTCGGCTCCATGGTCTAGTGGTACGATTCGTGCTTTGGGTTTCCAACCATACAAACAACTGCACGAGGTCCCGGGTTCGATCCCCGGTGGAGCCCTCCTTTTTTGCCTTTTTTGGCGACTGCGTTCTTTTTTTGGGCTGCATCAAAAAGCAAACACAACGACGCAGCCTGTTTTCTTTTTTCTCTTTCCTTTTTTTTGTAATTCCATCCGTCCACTTTCTATTTACTCCGTACGTTCTATCCGTTTTCTTCCTTTTATGTGCCATATTTTTCTCATATCTTGTCACTACGATTTCTCATGGATAACAGATCTTGGAATAAATTTAATTTTCAATCAGAAATAAGTCTTTTGTCACTTTAATTGTCACTTTCATAAAAACAATAAAACAATAAAACAGAATAAAAACCAGACGCCTTTCCTTCCTGTGAAAACACGCTTTAATCATAATCATCAATGGTATCTTTAGTCAAACTTCAGTCTCAATTTCCCATCCTTCATGCCTACATCAACAGTCGTGCAAACACTACGGCCAGGGTGCCCACACCCACGACCACTGCGACCGCACTGGCGGGTCCTGACCCGGCGGCCGACGACGATCCACTAACAAACTCGCCTCCACTAGGCGTGCTGCTGCTCTCGCCGGCGCTGTTTGTTGTTGACGAGGAAGCAGAGGGAGTTGTTGATGAGCAGCCCGTTGTGGAAGAGACTGTACACTGGCAGAGGCCTGTAGTGACGGACAAGACGGTGGAAAGTAGGGAGCCCGTCTCGCTCTCACTTGTGCTTTCGGAGCTGGCGCTCTTGTGGCCGTCGCCCACCACCTGCATGTCGTAGGACAGCCCGGCGGGCATGCACACGGTGCCCGGGGCGAGGGCCATGGTGTCGGACCAGCGACCCGAGGCGCAGCGCTGCCAGCATGTCGTGAGGCAGTTCCACTGGCCCTCGGCGGTGCAGGCGGTGCCAGGCGTGGTGGTGGAGTCGCCGGTCGTGCCGGGTGCGGTGGTGTTAGCCCCGACACTGCGGACGACGGCGAGCTGGGCGAGAGCAAGCGGGGCAAGTGGCGGGCGCATTTTCATATTGTCGACGTTAAGGAGTCGGTGGTCATGGGAGGACGGCGTAACGTCGGCGAGTGCTGTGGTTGGCACGGCTTCCAGAAGGCATAAGAGGCCGACGGCGTACCTCCAGAGCGCCATCGTTGGAGGCTGTGTGCCCGGTTTCCTTCTTTGCCTCTTTCCTTCTTTCGTTGTGAAGAGTTTTGCGTTTGTTGTGGAAGAAAAGTGAGGGGATATCTCCTGGATGCGGATGGCGATGCGGAGTAATAAAGTCGTAGTGGTGGGTGTAAGTGGCGGTGAGGTAGTTGGAGAAGAAGGCAACGAGAGCATCGAGAGCACGAGAAGGAGACAGTAGAGAAGAAGAATTAAGAATAAAAAACCGGAGAGCAGTAAAAATGAAAATGAAGATAGAAAGAATCAAAAGAGAGAAGGAGTGCACCTCAACATGAGCAGTCGTTGACAAGAGAGGATTCACGGTCGGGGCGGCACTTCTTTCTCGCCCGTCCACTACCGCTATTGTGCTGCGGTGAATGAATGGGGCGCTGGGCACGAACACGACGTACAGGCCTGTATTGTGAGCCCGGTACCTGTACCTGTACCAGTACTGAACTCACTTGTGCGTGTTACACAAGGTCCATAGAGGCCTTTCGTTTTGTTCATTTTCTGTATTGTTTCTCCGTTCTTTTACTTTCCTCAATACACCCGTCCTCTTCCCTTTCCCTTTCCCTTCCCTTTCCTTTCCGTTTCAGCTTCATATTGTAGGACATGTTCGTGGGCGGAATCGATTGGACCAAAGCACTCTACTGTTCAACGCTGCCGCGCGCCTTGCTCATGTGCGCGCGCGTAACGTAATTCTGACCCTGCCCTGAGCCTGGGCAACGTCGCCCAACGGTCGGCCAGTTCAAGACCAAGCAGCAGAGCCGTTCGGACCGCTCGGTGAACCAGTTCTTGTCGGGCAATCTCTCTCTCTCTCTCGATTGGCCCGTGGTGCAGCCCCAGAGGCGACTGACGAAACACAACACGCGGGCCGTTGGACTGACGACCCGGTGCAGGGCGAGCATCGTCTAATTACGACGTATCTTACAACATACAGTGAGACGTACCGTGAGAGGAAAGAGGACCTGGAATCTTTTGGCCGGCAATTGGCGGGAAATACGAATATATATTTGACTCTCGGTCTGAAAAGCCTGCACCACCGCTTTCGTTCTCTTGCAAGCTGACCTTCACGACAGCCGTCAGCTTGTATCCTCGTATTGTTGTATCGTTCCCCGGGCATCCGTGTGCTTCTCGGAACCTTGACGGCCCGGCTTGCGTACCAAGGGCATCGAGCCTTTTTGACTTCTGCATCATTGCCTCCCCCACCGGTGCGATTCGCCCTTCTCCCTCAACTCGCTCTTTTTGCACATTAGCGAGAATGACTACGAACGTCGCTCCAAGTGCCGGCGTCTTCTTTTCCCCCACAACACGCCATTGGCCACTGCGGGCGGTGGGAGATTTCTGGGCGAGTTTCTGCGTTATTAGGGCAGGTCCTATTGGAGCAGATCAAGCCAGATCCGGGGAAGGCAAAAAGGGTCGAGAGAAAGTAGCCAAAAAGCGACCGTTAGTTTGCGCCGTTGGGGTACTTTCAGCTGAAGATCATCGGAGACGAACGAACCCCTCTCCCCCTCTCTCCTCTCCTCGGGGAATACTTTTGTTGGCTGGGCCGAGGCAACCTGTGATCGCTGGTCTGTACACTAAAAAGCTTCGACGTCTCGATCTTCGAGTGAGGACGATGCGATGCCATTGTGGTTCCACAACCTTTGAACCCCCTCTGCAACGTTGACGGCCAGAACACAAACACGCGATACTACACTACAACTCACCCACCCCTCCCCTCCCCCCTCCCACCATAATTGCCATGATTGCCATGATTGCCGACCTCTGGGCCAGCACACTCGCCGCGTACGGCGCGCGCCGCGTCGAGTTTGCCGGCCTTTTGCTCGTCCAGTTCCTGTCGTTCTGGGTGCCCTCGGCGCTCTACATTGCGCTCCCCTGGCTGGCCCCCGGCTTCTCGGAGCGCCACAAGATCCAGCCCGCGCCCAAACAGCCCTCCGCCGCCGACATCCGGCATTGCGCCGCCGTCGTGCTGCGCAACAACGCCCTGTCCACGGCGCTGTCGGTCGGCCTCGCCCTGCTGTCCGGCGACCCGGCCGACCACGCGAACCGTCTGCTCGGGCTGCGCATCGACGCCAAGCTGCCGTCCCTGGGGGAGTTTGTGCGCGACATGGTCCTGTCGTGCGCCATGCGCGAGGTCTTGTTCTACTACTCCCACCGCCTGCTGCACCAGCCCCGCTGGTACCGCGCCATCCACAAGACGCACCACAAGTTCATTGCGCCCGTCGCCCTCGCCGCCCAGTACGCCCACCCCGTCGAGCACATTGTCGCCAACGTGCTGCCCGTCGGCCTGCCGCCGCTCATCCTGCACGCGCACGTCCTGACCTACTGGGCCTTTGTGGCCTTTATGCTGGTCGAGACGGCCACGGTGCACAGCGGCTACGACTTTTTCGATGGCGCCGCCAAGATGCACGACGCCCACCATGAAAAGTTCAACCTCAACTACGGCGTCTTTGGGATCATGGACTGGGTGCACGGCACGGACGGCCTGAAGAAGGCGAAGCGGGTGGAGTAAACAGGAGGGAGTGGCAACCGAAAAGAGGAGGAACAGAGTTGACTGGATGGCTATGAAAAAGAAACGAGATGGGGAAACACGAGATGGGGAAACGGCGTTACTGTTGCCTTTTGGATGCAGCATTGGGATACCGAGAACACGGCATGGATCTGGCATGGATCTCGCATGGATCTCGCATAGATCGCGCATTTATTTATTTTTTCCTTCTTATTTATTCGCACCTTTTACACGCCTGTCTGAATTGCGTTATGTTCGAGATTGCGTTATGTTGAGTCGTGTTGAGTCCGATGGTCGGACGGGGGGGTTTTGTTGGGCGGTCGCCATTCTCACCAAATGGCCACAGTGTGCTGCAGGTTGACGTGCTAATTCGACCCCATAATTCACGATCAAATCGACAATCAAACTTTACCTTCCCAAACCGCGCATCCCACACCACCACGCACGTACACACCCAACAATGGACCCCGCCGCCACCCTCGCTCACGTCCGCGCCCACTGGGCGGGCATCCAGCCCAACTCGCCCATTTACGGCTTGTTCTTTGGCGGCATCCGCCTCGTCGACGCCCGCCGCGAAGACGTCGGCAGCAGCAGCACCAGCGGCGGCCGCATCCTCGCCCGCCTCCCCGTCGTCCCCATCCACGTCAACTCCAAACATATTCTGCACGGCGCCGTGTCGGCCGCCCTCGTCGACTGGGCCGGTGGCATGGCCATTGCCGCCGCCACGGGCCGCCACCAGACGGGTGTGAGCGTCGACATCCACATTAGCTACGTAGCCGCCGCGCGCGCGGGCGACGAGCTGGAGATTGAGGCGTGGGTGCAGCGCGTCGGGAAGTCGTTGGCGTACACGTCGGTGGAGATCCGGCAGCGCCCAAAGTCGGCGGCAGCCGACGTCGACGGCGACGTCGATGTTGACTCGCCAACGCGGACTCGCGGCCCCGTCGTGGCGGCGGGCAGCCACACCAAGTACGTGGCCTTTGCCGAGCCGAAGAGGGCCGTCGAACAGACAGAAGCACGGAAGCCGGAGCCAACAGAGACCGCCGATGCCGAGCACCGGTCAGCGAAGACGGCATAACCGGGTGGGAGGGAGAGAGCCTTTTTGAAGGTCGACTGATTGATGTTGACTTCTTTTTTTCACGTCGACTTATTCTATAATTCCCTTTTTTTCTCTGTTTTCAGTGAAATAGACTATATCATAGACAATTACAAAAATAACGCCATATCCTATGCAAGCATTTCACTGATCGCATGACGGTTTCAAGACCGTTTGCCATTGAGCTTGATAACAAGTTCAATTTATGACTATGCGCCGTGCTTTTGGCCGTCTCCGCTCCGCTCCAAAACGCTGACATAATACTGCCAGACACCAACTAAAATACAGGGGTCCCAGCACGCCAATGACGCTTGCCCAGCCTCCTGGAGAGCTCCTGGAAGGTTCCGCCCAGGCAGGTGGGGGCAACCTCGCCTGGTAATCTGTCGCAGCGATCATAGCGAAGCGCAGACGCAGCCAACGGAAACGCAAACGCAACTCCGAGCCAGATTGAACCGTTGACGGATAATCGCGTCCCGCAGTTTCCGTCACTCTCTTTTCCATATCCTTTCCCTCCCCACCTCGACTTCCGGTGGCTCTTTCACGACAATCACGCTTTTGATCATTCGTTCGATCCTCTGACATTTCGATAAGCGACGAGCTGTAGCCAGAGACGAACAACTCGCTCTCCTCGACATCTTTCAACCTCGTTCGACCCTCGACCATCTAGATCCACAACCACCAACAATGGACTACGTCGAGCAGCGCATGGCCCAGGAGGCCCAGAAGGCCGAAGTCGTATCTGCCGTGTAGGTGACCCGCCGTGCGCTCTGATGGTACAAGGCTGACAAGACTGAATACTGACCACGCCTTCCAGCACCGCCCTCGTCACCCCCCTCAACGCCCTCCTCGCCGCCATCGTTTTGTACACCCTCTACGCCGTGCTCCGCCCCACGCCCGCCCCGGCCTTCCCCAAGGACCCGCCCGCCACCGTCTTTCGCACCTACACGCCCCATACCTTGTTGCCGTTTGACGGCCAAGAGGGCCGCCCTGTGTTCCTGGCCGTCCGCGGCCGCGTCTTTGACGTCTCGTCCGGCCGCAACTTTTACGGCCCCGGCGGGCCCTACGAGAACTTTGCCGGCCGGGACGCCAGCCGGGGGCTGGCCTCGCACTCGTTTGACGAGTCCATGCTGACCAAGAACCTGGACGGGCCCCTGGACCCACTCGACGACCTGAACGCCGAGCAGCTGGACGCCGTGCAAGGTTGGGAGGAGCGCTTTGACAGCAAGTACCTGGTCGTGGGCCGGCTGGTGTCGGTGGACGACTTTGAGAAGGAGAAGAAAGAGAAGAAGGACAAGGCGTAGGGCGACAACGAGGGGAAGGAGGAGACAAAGAAAAACACGACGGAAGGAGGGCACAAGACGGATCAGAGAGGATGGACACAACACACGTTCTGACACGTTGCGAAGTGAGACTTGCAAATCACGTTGTACATATATGGAATTTTGACAATGTTAACATTGAAACACACACGAGCCGAACCTACCTGACCGTTCCGGAACTTCATTTGCTATGCTGAAAGATGGAAATAAGCCGGCTTTCCCCATAACTTACCTTGATCCTCTGCCGGATACGCACACTACACCATGTACACCCGCAACATGCCGTTGCACATGTCCACGGCAAAGCGCAGGCCCGCCAGCGTGACGGTGCGCTCCTGGATGTGCCGCAGCTCCGCGAATGGCTTGGCCCGGAAACGGACGGCGTCGGCTGGCGGTGTCGGCAGAGGGGACATGACGGCAACGGGGGCAGGGGAACGATAGAGTGACGAACCTGACGAACCTGACGAAGACGACGAAGACGACGAGGGGTGACTAGACATACCGTGCGTGCAGAACTGCATGTCCGTGCAGGCAAGCGGCACCGCCACAATCGGGCACCACTGGTTGCTGGAGGGCGGTGCCATCGGTGTTGACGACGACGACGACCAATAGCAGTTCCGGGCCAGGGTGGCCCGCTTGCCCTCGAGCAGCGTGTCCATGGCCTCCTGGAAGGCCGTGATGGAAGTCGTGGCGTAGGCCGGGTCGAGGACGTAGTCGGAGCACGGCGTGTCCATCTTTGCTGTCTTGGCCTTTTTGTGCTGAACAACGACAATTCTGCTTTCCTCGCCATCGCTGTCCATGTCCTCTGCGTAGCGCTTCTTGCTCTTGGCCGCGCGGGCGGGCTGGACACGAGTCGGTGTTGCTGTGGACGCCCAGCGAGGCGTTTTCTTGATCTGCTTGGATTGTCGCTGTCCCTGTTGTTGTTGTTGCTGCTGCTGCTGCTGTTCCTGCTGTGTCCGCAACTGCTCTTGCTGGCTGACGAACCATGCAGCCGACCGGCTCCAAAAGTCCTTGTCACAGTACGCGTCGCCACGGCAAATCGTGGGTGTTGCTGACCGCGGTTTAGCAGGCGGAGCCATACCAGCGCCGTGAAAGGCTGTTGATTTGAAGTCGAGCATCGTGAGTTTTATCGAGGAGGTCGAGATGAATGTGGCGAGTGCAATTACCGAAAAATGGGATTGTGAAGGAGAGAAAAAAAACAGAGAAATTGAAAGAGTGGAAGAGCAACTCCAGGTCGCTTGAAAACGAAAAGAATGAAATATGAAAGACAAAGAGTAAAGACTGACGGATGAATAACATCATACAACTACACCTGTTCATTTTCATGGGTACCGCGGCCATTTTAAACGACTTCATGATGAGGGACCATTCGGTGCGGTGTATGTATGGACCAGGAGCATTTGCAAGGAAATCTTGTCCCTACTATGTACAAAGGTTCTATTGTTGATGTTGTCTTTGTGGTCTACGTTTTGCTTGGTTCTGTATATTCTTGAATGAAAATAAAGGGAGATGATAAAATATGCTTTGTTGTTGTTGTTCTTTGTTGTCTTTCACAGTGCTGCGCCCAGCCCTCGTCAAGTAAACAAAGAGAACCAGCCCAGAAAGGAGGACATGATGGAATCCCTGCATCGAAATGACAGCGAGCTTTTCAAACAATTGATTTTGCAAGATGTAGGGAAAGGGCACATTTCCACTACGTTAATGCCATAAATAATGTGCTGCATATATTTCGAGATGTGGATGTAAGTCTTGTCGAGCCTCACACACTCTACCAGGCCGTGGTTTTTCTTTGTCCCTACAACCTCTACTTCCTCCTATTGGCCTCCTTTCACTCTTTGTTACCGCTTCCTCCATCTTTTGTACAGCGCTTTGTGCCCACGGCCACAAGCTTGTTGCCTCGTGACGTTCTCAGCCGGATTCGGCCATCCCTTGGTGCATACATCTCTCAATCTTGATTTTCACGATGTAATTTCGAGTCTAAATTATTTTCTTTTCCCATCTTCTCTTGTCATATCTCTCATCTATATCTCTCATCTATGGCTTACCATTCACCAAGCTGCAAATTTCCCAATACAAACAACTCTCAATCATCACACAGCTACACGACGACAGTGCTCTGCACGATGAACATCGGCGATCAAAAAACGTCCCCATCTCACGTCGTGGCCCCTCCGGCGAGGCAAGACAATGTCAAAAAGGTACACTTCAAGCTACCACCGTCTCTGCACAGTTCGCTACGTACGAAGCGCAATCGTCACAGACTACGAACCCGACGGCTACCGAGACGATCTGCACGCATTCGAGCCCAGCGTGCCTCGCTAGTTCGTGTAAAGACAATCTTGAAGCCGGCACAGAAACCTCAGAGTGTATCGAAGGAGGAGAAGACGACACAGGAACAATAAAGAGGGGAGGATGGGACTTTAGAGTACAGGATAAACATGCTGGTCAGCTGTTAGTGAAACCAGCGGAAACAAGTAAAGAATGGCAATCTGCATCTACTGGTTCTATTTTCGTGTGAATATACCCAAGACACTGTGCTGTCGTCACACCTGTATTCGAGAGAAGGAACGAGGAACGACGCGATTTGTGCTCCGTCACTCTGCAGCCGCATGAAAGTCGTGAACCGTACAACGGGGCCGTCCCTTCCGCTTCTGGGTACTGGGCATTGAGGTCGCGAGCCGCACCTGCTTACTTTTAATATATAACCGGGAGCACACAAACTAGCATGCAGAGACCTCAGAATACTGATTTGTGTCAATCGCACAATTTGTTCTTCTTTGACACGACAGAGCTATCGTCACCACATACGTATAGTGACACTCGCCAGCCTTACCCACGATGTTCTTGCGGCTCTTTTGGCTTGTCGTGGTTGCTTCGGCAGCGTCTGGCCAGCAGACGGGAAGCCACCCGGACTGGCCACGCTGGTGCGGCAAAGTATACGAGTCGGGGTAGGTGAACTTGTTCCATCACCCCACTCGATATTGTCCCGTTGACTAACTCGGTGCACAGATACCCAAGCTTCAACCCCGGTGGCCAGACGCTCGAGCCGCCGCGGAGCCCGGAAGGCCCCTTCCTGTATGTCCAGGTAGCGCCACGGTATAGCCTGTACCTGGACAGCGAGACGCAGGGCGAGTTCATTGTGCGGACGACGCTGTCGCCATACTTTGGGCTAGAGCTACCGGCAGCACCGTCGGACCATACCGGTATCGTCAGCAACAGAGTGCTGCATTTCACCATCACGCTCGACGGAGGCGACAGTGACACAACGGACTCCAAGAGTGGCGGGACCAACACCGTCCTCGTGTATGGAACCGCCAGCTTCAACTTTAGTGGTGTCACCACCCAAGACACGATCGTGCCGTTTAACCTGACAGCGGCGTCGACGGCCTCGGGCGGCCCGCTCAAGACGAGCTTTGCGCCGCAGAATGTGACCCTCACGGGCTGGGTGGCCAGTCCGGACGGCAGCTCCAATGTCACCTACTCGGCCAAGAGCGGCAACCTGTTCTATCTGCCGGACAAGACGACGGGCAGCGTGACACGTCTCGACAATGCGCACGGCGGGTTCATGTTTCGAGGCGACCGTGGCACCAGCACCGGGAACACGACCGACAAGGCCGGCTTCCGCCCTTACTTCCCCTACGGCTACTATGCGTCTTACGACTGCTTTCTTGCCGGCGCCACCGATAACACTTCGGCTGCCGCCACCATTGGCCAGTACGCTGCGTTCGGTCTCAACGCCATGACGCCCCTGTCGCAGTACCCGCAGTCGGCAGCCGCGTTTGCCTACATGGCCGACCACACCCAGCTCGGCATCCAGTTCGACTTGCGTGAGGGCTACACCAACCAGTCCTGGGTCGCCGCCCAAGTGACCGCCGCCCGCGACAACGCCGCCCTCTTTTCGTACTGGAGCGCCGACGAGCCCGACGGGCACCAGGACCCGTTTAGCGCCCCCGTCCAGGCCCGCGACACCATCCGTAGCCTCGATCCCTACCACCCGGTCGCCGTCGTACTCAACTGCCAGGACTACTATTTTGCCGAGTACGCCGCGGGCGCCGACGTGCTCATGGAGGATGTGTACCCCATCGGCATCAACACCACGGGCCTCACGAAATGGGGCACTGCGTGCAACACGACGCTCGGCGACTGCGGGTGCGACAACTGCCGGGGCGGTGACCATGCCGTGCGCGACGTGGCCGACCGGCTCGACGACCTGGCGCGGTACGAGGCGGGGAGTGGTCCGCAGCAGGGTGCACCCTGGCCCAAGACCAAAATTCACAACCCGCAGAGCTTCCACGGCGAGGGTTACTGGGCGCGGGACCCGACGCCCGACGAGTCCTGGGCCATGAGCCTCGTGGCCGTCAACCACGGCGCGCAGGGCCTCATTGCGTGGGTGTATCCGGTGGCGGGGAGCAACACGACGACGAATACGACGGCCAACAGTGACGTCTTGCCCGCCGCGCACGGCAAGCTGGCACAAGTCCTGACGCGGTCGCCCATTGTGGACTTTGTCGTGGGCAACGCGCGGCCGACAGCCCTCCCACAGGCGGCCAGCCACCCCAACCTGGACGTGGCCTGCTGGCGCCGCGGTGACCAGCTGCTCGTGTCGGTGGTCAACAGCGGTTATGACGACTATGTCGCTCCAACAAATGGTAGTCTTCTTTCTGTCCCCATCCCCGAGGCCGTGTGGCCCGCCGCCAATCGGTCGTACACCCACATTGCGGCCGTTGTGTGGGGCGGCGACAAGCTGGTGTGGACGTACGCCGGCAACAACCTGTCGACGCGGCGAATCCCGGCCCTGTCCACGGGGCTTGTCGTCTTGTCTGTCTAGTAGACGACGTCCTGGAGAAGGAAGGAGGTGGAGGTCTAAATTATTAAATGTAATTGTCTATATGCAGTATGGTCCCTTTTCCCGCACCCGACGCTCATGCCTGTCTCGCCTCTGCTCCTTTTTGCAGCATATATTTTTTTTTGGTCCCGGTAAAAATCTCTCCGCGTTCCCACCGGTCTATAAGTAATAAAAGTATGTAAGGTGAATGATAGGGTATGGCAAGAAATGAAGGAAATGAAAGAGATGAAAGAGATGAAACAAAAGAAAACCAATAGAAAAAGAATCGAAAGTCCCTGTCACTGCATCTCGATCGGAGCCCACTATGGCTTCGGCGATCCGCGCTTCAGGCTCGACGACCCGCCGCCGCTGTGGCCACCACGGCTGTGACCACCACGGCTGTAGCCGCCATGACTGTGACCACGACTGCGGCCCTGGCTGCGACCGTCCAGAGTGCGGTCGTCGGCGTCTTGCCCTTGTGGCGATGCCGCTTGTGTTGGTGCCTGCGAGTCGTCATGGTCGTGGTACGCGCCATCGCCATGCTGCTCGCGCCGTTCCGCGTCCTCCGCGTAATCGGTCATGTCCTCTACGTCGTCTTCGTCGTCTACGCCGCTATGGTGATCATCGTCGTCTTCGTCTTCGTCGTCGCTGCTCGGCAGGTCATCCATGGGACCTGGCCGGCCCATGGGCGACGCACCATCCAGACCACCCGGCTTGCGCTTCTTCTCAAAGTCCTGCTTGTGCGCCTCGGCCATAATGACGCCAATGGACTTGCCCAGCGTGCTCGTGAACCGGCGGCGGAGCGTGCCAAAGTCGTTTCCGGAGGCGGCAGGCAAGGAAGAGCTGCCACTGCCGACGGCAACACCCGTAGACGTACCCGCACCGGCCGTGCCCTCTTCGGCGGCCGCCGCCGCATTCGTCAAGCCGTGTTCCTCGTGGATGTCGGGCCAGGCGGCAGTAGAGCCGGCCGTACCAGCGGTACCAGCGGTACCTGGGGCAGGCTGCGGGCTGGGCTGTTCTTGCCGCTTCTGTTTGCTCGACCGAATGCTGCTGCCAGCCAGTGCTACACGGCCGCCGGGGATGCTCATGGAGGGCGTACCAACACCAGCGGTCATGGGTGGCGTACCATCCGCGCCCGTGGTCGCAGTGCCCATCCGGCGCCGCACCACCGTACCGGCGTCGCCAACCGTGCCGCCGGGAGTGTGCCGCTCGTCCTCGACGTCGTTGTCACCGTCGTCATCGTGCAGCAACGGGTGGTGGGCTTGGTCAAGGGACGAGTCGAGCTCGTGCAGGTGGTAGGGCAGGGGCACGTCGCGGGAGGCCTTGTACTGTGCGACGTTGGCGCAGTGCTCGTTCTCGACGCGGATGAGGGCCCACATGCCGCGGCGGGTGGCCTCGGCAAACGATACGAGAAAGGAGCAGATGGAGTTGTGCTGGGTGTCATGGGTGAAGATGGCGTAAAAGACCCAGGAAAAGCGCAAGATGGGGTCGAGGACCATGATCACATAGTACACCCAGCGACCCTTGAGGGCGAGGATGTCGCGGAGCATAAAATGACGGGAATCAACCTGGAGCAGCGAAAAATCCATAAACAGATCCCAGATTGCTGACAAGGGTTAGCACAGGACGCACACTGAAAAACGGGGCCGTGACAAGGAACTCACATGTGTAGACGCTGTTGATAGTGGAAAAGGTGATGAAGAGGGCCAGGTTGCTGTGCGACTCTTGGATGCGATAGAGACTCAACATCACGTAGCTCACGATGGTCATAGTGTATTTGCCGCCGTTGACCAGGTGCGGGAAGACGTTGCGGGTGTCGCGGTACCGGCGAATACATTGAAGCAATCGCCAGATGGGCGGCAGAGTCGAGAAGAAGCCAAGCAGCCGCGAGTGGTTGGAATTGCACTGCGACGGGTTGTCCCAGCTGTTGGCGTAGAGACAGAAGAAGAGCTCGATGTTCTATACCATACAAGGGTTAGGGGGATCCACGTCAGGCTAGAAGGGAGAATGGAGAGTGTGCACATACACTCATGGAGTAGACCAACGAACAGTACATGTCACCCAAGAAGAAGTCACGAAACTCGACAGGATACAAGCCCGCAAAGAAGAGGCGCCACTGGTTTCGTTAGTAGGAATTTAGAAAAGGTACTTCAATAACAGCAACATCGAATGAAGAGACGTACGTGAGAATATAAGAACCACTTGCGGCTGCGGTGCCAGAGCACAGGCGCCGGGAAGAAGAGCAGCACAAAGGTGAAGCCGATGAGGATGACCGGATAGTAGAGAAACAGGCGTGGGTTGGAGGCGTCCGAAAAGTTCAGCCACATAAAGAGGCCAAACACCAGGAAGAAGAAGCTGGGGAACTGCGACAGCTGGCGCCAGTCGAGGTGCGAGCGCGGGTCAAACTCAAAGATAAAGGGGTAGTTGACCTTGCTGATGGTCCAGATGCGGCAGTTTATGCAGAAGAGCGTAAACAGATACAGCATCAAAAAGTATCCGCCGTAGAGCTGCATCAGGTAGCTCGTCTGCGTGCTGAGCAGAGGGTCCGCCACAAACAGCTTCTTGGCGCCGTCCACGGTGCCCTGGATGGCGAAGACGGCGCCGATACCGATCATGAGGCCATTGCGGAAGGCGCTGCCCGACTCGTCGCCGGCGCGCTTGGTCAGGGCGCGCAGCTTGCCGACGGCGATCTTGTGGTTGCCGCGCTCAAAGTAGCGCGCGTACAGGTCCTCGACGGCAACAATGAGGTCGTCGACTACCGTGCTGTTCACAAACCAGGAGCGGTTGACCTTTTCGTTCATGTAGCGATACGGCGGGCGGGCGTTGACGGCCTTGTCGTACTTCTTGTTGAGCTTGCGGAACGCGGTGCGGTTGAGCATGGCGTACGACTTGAGCAGCTCAAGTCCGCGGTAGAATTCCTGCAGGGCCAGCTTCAGCTTGCGCTTGGCTGTGCGGTAGGGAATCTCGTGGTCACCGGGCCGGCGCACGTAGTCGCGGTGTCCGTCGACGCCGGGGACGCCACAGCCACCGCCCAAAACACCGCCCAGCATGCGCGGCGTTTGCGGCATCTTTTGCAGCGCCTTGGAGTTGGGGCCCGGCTTGAAGATCTTGGCACGGACGGGCGCAATCCACTCCTGGTACACGTCCCAGGCCTTGCCGTCCTCTCCATCGCTCTGGCGTCCACTGCCAGTGCCGTTGCCGTTGCCGTTGCCAGCACTCGCAGCCACGCTGGCGTGGTTTCTTGTTCGTGACGCTTCGTCGTCACCCGACGCATTGGGGCTCATCTCGGCTTCTTCGATGCCGCGTCGATCTGCGTGCTGTATCTCGTCGATGCGGCGGTTGCGCATCTCGTGCAGCTGCTCCCGCATGAGGGCCAGACGCTCGCCGGCCTGTTCTTCCTTGAGCTTGTAAAACGTCTCGACCTTCTCCAGCTCGCCGTCCATGAAGCGGAAGAACTCGATTTCGCGTTCACGGACCTCGTCAAACGCACGCATGCTGATGTCGTCCTTGTTGTCACCGACATTAGATTCACCGTTGCCGCCGCCACCACCACCCATGTGCCACTGTTGCGGAGAGGTCATGGAAAACATGCGGCGTAGACGCTGTCTTGGCGTCAGCTCATAGGGTGCGGGGAACGCCGAGCCGCGGGACGAGGGAGCGGTCTGCCCACTGTTTCCGGCACCGGCACCGCCAGAACTGCGAGCGCCAGCTGGGAGCACGGCCATTGTGGCACTACGACGCTTTGGCCGCGCCCAGGGCGGCACAGCTCCTGCAGGAGTCCGGGCCTGGACAGCGGTAGCCGGTGGTGCAGGCTCGTTGGTATTGGAGGGTACACGCATGGCCGGTGCGGGTAGTTCAAAGGTGCGCGAGCCGTCGGTTGCCACGGACGGGCTGCGAATGCGGGAGGGGTTCATGATGCTGCCGTACTGTGGGCGGTCCACAGGCGTCGATGTCAGGCTGCGGCGCTCGCCTTCGTCACCTTCGTCGTCGTTTTTGTTGAATCTGGCTTCTTCTTGCTCCGGGATTCTCGAGCTGGCCGTTTTGGACCGCCCGAGCGGCGCTGGGCTTGTTCCATTGTTGTTGTTGCTGGCATGTCTCCTCATGGAAAGGGGGCTACCGGAACTGAAGAGGTGCGGAGTCTGTCGTGGAGGGAGGTCGCCGGAGCGGCGAAGGACGGGTGTCGCGTTGGCTCGGCTGATGGCACGCGAGACAGCCTTGATGTGCTTCTTGCCGGCCTTGTAGTTGAGGTACTTGACGCGCCATTCTGTCGAGTCGGGTTATTGGGTTAACGGCCATCACATGAAATCATGAAATCATCGGTGTTGCTGTTCACCGAGCAACCTCTTACCTGGGACGAGCTCCTGGTCGAGCTCTTTGGCAAACTTCATGACGTCAGAAGACGCTGGCCAATTCGAGGCCGGCCGATGGAACGCGAGATCAAAATTCGAATGGATGCAGAGCGAGAGCGTTGCAGCATGGTACCCAAAAAGGGGGGGGAACGGCCGTCGTGACCGGAATCGCGCGCACCGAGACAGCTGCTTTGTTAGGATGGCATTGGGTGTTGGTGAGAACAAGAAGAGGAGATGGGAATTGGGCCGGAAAGCGACCCCGTTCGCGTGGTAGTCGGTGCAGATCGAATAAAAACAAGGGAGGACGAATTGGTCCAGGTCTACGACGTAGAAGACACAGCGGAGGAAAAGGCTCCAAGAAAACTAGATCTAGTCCGTACAAGTACAGAAAGCTGCGCTGTTTTCTCAATTTTTACAGGGAAGGTGCGCACCAACAACGTCACTACTTTGTTCACGCGAATCCCAGCAAACAGGAAGGGGCGTCCCGGCCCAACCAGAACAAGGATTGTTGCGGGAGCCAATGAGCAGCCGCCAAACCACCACAGGCCCCATCCTGACCGCGCTTGCTCAGCTCCGGTGGAGACGCTCTTTTGCACATTCACTAACACGCGGCAGGTGCATTCCTTGAAGCCCACAGGAAAGGGAAAAAGTGAAGGCTGTTTGAGCCGCTCCTTCTATTTTGCTTCGTCTCTCTGTGTTGATCCTTGATCGCTCTTGCCTACAAAAAAAAGAAAATAGCAAGAAAGAAAGAAAGAAAGAAAGAAAGAAACATGAGCAACACAATTTTTGTATTTAACTTTTTACACACGGACAATGTCGGCCTATCTTGGCGATTTGGTCTTGGGATGAAAGGCTTCACCGAGAGCATTCTGAGCAAACGCACAGGAAAACATCTGCCAAACAAAAGAATCTACTTGGAAGAAATGATTGCACACCGGCAGAAATCCAGGCTACAGCAGATGGCAGTGCACAACATGAAGTGTATTGCCAAGGTGACGTACGCAAAAATACAAGTGGTCGGACATGTGCACATACGGAGTACTGTATTACGACGAATTGTTTTCCAACCTGATACCACACATGACTCGAACGAACGGTTATTAAGAATCTTACTTTATTTGTCTTTGTCTTTTTGACAGAAACCCATTTTTAGTCTTTCCCATAACAGTCATACCCATAAAGCGAATCGCCGAAATACAGTTTGAGAGAAAGAAAGTAATGCGAGAATCGTGGATCAAACAAACAGACAACAAGATCAACGCAACAGTAAGATGGGGGAAATGCGACAGACCCACACGAGGTCGGTGTAATAAAATACAGAATGAAAGAAGAGGAGAAAAAAAGAGCAGATAATAGAACGCCCCGAACCACCAGATGCTAGTAAAAACAGAACGACTCTGTTATGAAAACGGCCGTAACAGAAGAAAAAAAGAAACGACATGAAAGGGGACGAAAACTCAAGACTATCACACCTTGAGTTTCCATGTCTTGTTGTACCCTGTCCCCGTCCGCTCGGCCAGCGCCTCGAGCGAGTTCTTGATCTGGCCCTTGGTGCACTTGCCGACAAACTCGACCGACAGCATCTCGACGATGCCCAGCTTGCTGAGCTTGGCGTACTGCAGAATCGACTTTTTGAGGTCTGGCACGAACTCGGCAGCGACGCCCGCCTTTTTCGGGTCGACGGCCTTGCCGCTGCTTGCGTTTGCTGCTGCTGGTGCGGCCGCCGCGGACGAAGAAGAAGAAGAAGCGGACGCTGCCGGATCGGATTTGGATGGTGTGCCCACCGCTGCTGCCCCGGCTCCCAAGGCGGCGAAGGCGTCGGTTGGGGCGGGTGGTGGTGCCATGGATTTGTTGGGCGTGCCCGATGTTGAAGCAGCCGCCGCGTCGGGTGCTGGCACTGGCTCCTTCGTCCCCCAGTAATGTGTTGAAAATGGATCAATCGGCCCGTCGTAATCTGTGCTTGTTAGTGGTTGCTCAATGCAAAAAAAGGTATGTCCAAGACTTGGAGACAAAACATACCCAGAATAAACTCCATCCGGAAGTTGTCCAGCTCAGGCTTAGGTGCCTTTCGCCGCTCGTTCTCCCAACACACACCCGTGCTCTCCGGCTCCATGCCACCTGAAAACGCCGGCCGTAGCGGTATGGCATCTTCCGAGTCATCCAGGAAATCGGACATCTCACCGTCGTCGTCGAGCTCTTCTTCGTCATCGTCCAGGTCGTCAACATCCTCACCATCACCATCGTCCACCCACTCGGCCTCCGAGTCATAGTCGTAATTGAGGGGCAGGACCGTCTTGGCGAGCGGATTCCGTGCAAGTTTTGGCAGGCGAGCCGTTGGCGGCTGGCTGGTGACTGTGCCAAAGTACGCCGGACGCACGTCTTCGCGGAAGAAGAGGTACTTCATCGGCACCGACTTGAGCACATTCAGCGCCAACTTGGTCTGTGCATCGTTTGCTCCGTCGAGTCCGCTCTGCAAGCCGCCGTAGATCGCGTCCGGGCCCAGCATATTCATGATCTTCCGCACAGTCGGCCGGCTACGGCCACGTGCCGGTTGGCGTAGTGGGGTCTGAGTCGGGTCGCAGGGCAGGTGGAAGTAGTCGACGGCAGCCGTCGCGCTGAATGGCTTCGGTGGTGCAAAATCACCGCGGGAGCCCGCGAGAAACTCGTCGAGGATGCGGGACTTGGCCTCCTTGGTCTCGTCATCCATGCCGTACAGGTCCGTGGCCACGATAACATTCTCCTTGACGAAAAAGGGCTTGAAGATACGGTCGTATTCCGACAGTTCAGCGACGACGGTTTCGGATTCGGATGATGTGCCGGCCGCTCTAGTGGTAGAAGTAGCCAACGTCGTCGGCTTTCGTGGCGAAGCAGAGCTCCCACGAGCTGCCGCGGGCTTGAGTGGCGAACTGCCGCCTGGTAGTACGGATCCGGTTGTTGCTGCTGCGGATGTGGATGTGCTGCTGCTGCTTGGGGTCTTGAAGAACGAGTTGAGCCGCAGCTGGCTCCGCTCCTTCTTGTCCTTGGCCTCCTGGACCTTGCGCTCCTCGTCCTCTTTTTCTTTCCGCTTCTTCTCCTTCTCCTCGTTTTTCCGCCGGTCTTCGTCCTCCTTTTGTTTGCGCTTCTTCTCCTTTTCCTCGGCAATGGCCTTCTTCTTGGCGTCGGCGGCCGCCTTTTGCTCGTCACGTTCTTGCTTCTTCGCAGCCTCGGCCTTTTCCTTCTTTTCCTTCTCCTGCTTCTTGGCGAGCTCGGCCTTTTCTTTCTCGAGCTTGCGTGCGGCCTCGGCCTTGTCTTTTTCGAGCTTCCGTGCTGCGTCGGCCTTGGCCTTCTCCTCTCGTTCGCTGGGTGTCAGGCGCTTGCGTTTTGCGGCTGGCGGTTGTGCAGAGGCGGTCGTCGTCGCCGACAATCCGGGTGGTGGTGTCGCGTCAATGGTAATCACAACTTGCGGTGAGGCACCAGCCGATGACTTGCACGGTGTGGCATTGGGCGACGTGGAACGACGTGCGGGTGTGCTGCTGCCGGCGTCGTCGGTGAGGAGCGACAGAGGGCCATCGGACATTTCGGACAGCGGGGAGTCGATGGACATGAGGTCGTCTGTGGGCGACGTGGGCTCGGCCTGCCCCTTTTGCTCCTGCTTCTTTTCTTGTTCCCAGGCCGCGAGGTTGTCGACGTCGGTGACGAGCTGGAGTTTGCTGGGTGTGGCGGGCTTGGACGACAGAGCGGCTGCCTTGGCCGCGTGGGCGTTGGCGCTCTCGAGAAAGTCCTTGAGGGTTCTTTTCCGGGACGGCGTTTCGGTGCCGCCGTCCTGAATGTTGGGGGACATGGCGAGAAGAGGCATCGGGGTAATCGATGATACTTCACACGCAGAAGAGAGGGGATGTATGCGAGGACAGGAGGTGGAAGGAAGAGAGGGAGAGAGTCGCGGCTATGGACAGGATGTCCTACGTAGAGTGACGGCTTTTAATCGCTTGCATCGAAAAGGTAGGATGAGTGAGGTGCTGGTCGAGGTAAAGGCGAGCTCGGTGAGCATTCGTTGGTTCGTCGTCGTTCGTGCCGGGATGTTCGACGCCGTCGAGGGAGAGAGGCCAGGCAAAGGCTGACGAGATCGAATGCAAGAGAAGAAACAGAATCACGCGAGAGAACAAAAAAAAAAAGAGCGAGGGGCGAAGGGGAGGGGCGGGGAATTGGTGTCGTGGGAGGGTGGTGATTCTGCGTGCCTGTGAAAATAAAGACGTGGTTGCGTGAGAGAAAGGGGAAAAAGAGAGGCACGAGAGGGAGACGCGTAGATTGGAACCGTTGCTTGCGTTGTTCGAAGTTGGAAGGAGCGTTTGCGGCGTCCTCCTGGAAACAGGGCACGAATTGCTGTGGAACCTCTCTCTCTATGGGAGCCCCAGACAGAGGCACAGGGAAAGAGCGACGCGTTCATTTGGCGTCTTGCTTTACGCGTTATGGGTCAAAGTGTGGCTCGTGAGTCGTGGCTGGTAAAGTGGGTCCACTCCACGCATTTGGGCCAATGCCACGAGAGCAGCATAACGTCGTAGGAGCAACTCAGTTTACATTCGGCTGAAGCTCAAACATTGCGAGGAGAAGACTACCACAAAAGGAAAAAGACCATTAAAGTGTAAAGACAGTTTCTTTATATTAAAAGGTATCGATGGTAAAAGAAAAAAAAAGCGAGTGCGTCAAGGCCTTGAACAGCGGGGTGGGAACCATCATATACAATGCTGTCCAATCCTTGCACAGAATCAAAAGGACTAAAAGACATCCAAGGAAATATACAGTCTTCCCTTCCAAGCGACCCAAGAAAAGGGAATATTTGGCAAAAACGATGAACAAAAGAAGATGAAAAAGAAAAAAAAAACTAATAAAAAAACTCCTCACAATGCAGTGGAATGTCCTATGTGCAGATGGAAGGCGAGTTCGCTAATTGAAAGAAAGGATGAAGAGCAAAAAACGTATTAAAGAGGAGGAGATGGCTGAAAAATGCAGAAGTGTGACCCCGATGGGGCGTTAATCGGGGTTGGCAATGAACAGGCGGCCCGTCGAGAGGGTCATGGTCCGCTCGTCGACACTGCCGCGGCGCCGCAGGTCTTCGGGGTTGCGCGTGCTGCGCTCCCGCGTGAGCGCCTGGTTGGTCGTGCTGTTCGCGGGCATGCGGCCGGCCGCGGCCAGGTCGGGCACGTTGTCGGCACGCTCGGCGCTGCTGCCGCTGGCCGTGCTGCGTGCTTTGCCGCTGGCGGCATCGTCGCGGAGGGCGCCGCCGCCGCCGCCACCACCAGAAGCAGTCGTCGTAAAGGCGCTGTCGTCCACCAGGCTGTCGGCGCGCTCGGGCGTGTCGTTGGGGCTGTAGCGGCGCGTGCCACTGCCAGACCCTGATCCAGAGCCCGACGTCACCAGAGCGCCCGTGGAGGACCGGTACGGCGGGTTGCGCCGGCCGCTCGCGGTGCTACTGCGACCGCTGCTACCGGTCCGGCGGTGGTTGGGGCGCATGCCCGAAGCACCGCCGCCACCACCACCACCAGCAAAGTCATCCTCATCGCTGTCTTCCTGCTCGACCTCGGTGGCGCTCAGGCGCAGGGGCACGCCGCCAATGCCGACGTAGTTGCTGTCCGCGCCGAAACCGAGGGCGTTGGTCTTGCTGCCGTGGTGGCGGATCTTGGCGGACATCTTGCCGCCGGCGGAGCTCAGGCCCGTGTTGGTGCGTGTGCCACCGGCGCCGCCGCCGTAGCCGCCACCGCCACCGCCGCCGCCGCCGTGGATCTCGCGGTTGGCGCGCATGCGGGCGGCCTTTTGCTGGGCGGCGATGCGGGGGTCCTCAAACTGGGCGCGCTCGCTCCACACGGTCGCCTTTTGGCGGCGGAGCAGGGCGACATACGAGTTCTGCGGGACGTTGGAGGCGCCGCCGGAGCGGGAGGAGGTGGACCGGCGGACGTCGGCGGTCGGGCTGGTGCGGTAGGCAGCGGGTGGTGCCATACCGCTGTTGTTGCCGCTGTTGCCGCCGCCGCTAGAGACGGTGCTGAAAGTGTTCACGGAGGCAGAGCGCTGTGCGTGGCTCATGTGCGGCTGGTGGAGCTGCATGTGCGGTGGCAGGTGTTGTGGTGGTGCGGCATTGGGAAAGACGTTGGAGGAGGTGGTGCGTGTGCGGGAGTGGTTGTACATTTGTGATGCGTCGACGGGGCGCTGTCGCACAGACATGTGAGGTTCGAACATGGCGAGTGGAGGGAGGAGGAGAAAAGAGAGTCGAGAGAATGTCCGAGATGGGGCGCAAGGCGTAAAATGGAAGCGGCTCGTGGTCAAATCCGAGACGGGAAATGCGGCAGAATAGGTCGTCCAGAGGAAGCGAGAGCTAGGGAAAGAACCGGCTAGAGAGGATACAGAGACAGACTGCGAAAACGACAGAGTCTGTTCTGTAGCCGCACGTCGCTTAATCTACTCGGGTTGTTGGAGCCAGAAAGAAAGGCCTAGAACACCTGGACACGGGCAAAAGGCAGGTGGTCGATCAAGGCGGCGTAGTTGCTCTTCGTGCTCGCTTCGTTTCCTGGGTATTCCTGGGTATTTTAGACGCTCGTGGAGTACCCGAGGAGCTCGTCGTCGTCGTCCGAACAGAGGATCACTCGAGAGAAATCGCGAGGCCTCTTTCGTCAGATGTGTGTGTCGGCCTTCGTATCGTCTGGAAGCCTCCCCTTGTCGTGTCGGCTGGCGGCTGTTTTGGGGGGATACGGGATGCGTAGACCGCTCAGCTTGCGTAAGATGCGTGAGTTACGGGGCTAATGTAGAGAAACTCGTTCGAATTCGTGCCGTATTGGACCGTCGTGGGCCTAGCCGCAGGATGGGAGGAGCGAAGACGGACGAGTGAGTATGCGTAACGTTATGCTGGTGCTGTCGTAAAAGATGCTTTTCGGGTCGAGCCCTTTTTCGGACTGCTCGGCTTGTCAATTCATTCCTCGTGTCGGTCGTGGGAGACGGCGGGAATAGAAGTGACGAGAATTGCGCAGGGCCGTGAAAGAGAAGGAGAGAGGAGGTGAAAGGGACAAGAGAGGAAAGGAAAGAGAGGTTCCAAAGAGGGAAGTGGGAAGCGGTTGAGAGATAAAGGAGGGCGACGGGAGAACGACAAGGGAACGACAAAAGAGGGAATGGGGAAAAGAGGAGGGGGGGAACTAGCACAAAAATGTCCAAGAAAAGGTTGGCGGGAAGCTAGGGAGTCTATTCGGCGGTTTGGCGTGGGCTTTGGCGTGGGCCTTGGGCTGTTTTGGCTTTTTTTCTCTTTTTTCTGTTGTCGCTCGCTCTCACTGCTTTTTTTTTCTTCGCCCGCCAACGTTGGTTTCTCCGGAGAGGGTCCCGTTTTGCCTTTTCGCCTTTCGTTCTGCAGATTTTGTTTTGCACGTCTTGCTTTTTGCATCCTTTAATTGTTCATTGTTCTTCTCTCTCTCTCTCAAGCACCTCATCCAGACAGCAAAACGACAGCTGTGCAATTACAGGTTACAGGTTACAGGCTACAGGTTACAGGCTACAGGTTACAGGCTACAGGCTACAGGGAGGTGTCAGCACATAAGCCGAACTCAACGCTTTCTGATGCCCGGACTCGTTCTGGCGTAGCGTGCTACAGGGGCTGTTGCTCCGTTCAGGGCAATGGGGGGGATGGAGGCATGGGGGGTGGGAGGTCAGTAACACCCAGACGGCTTTTCCTCTTTTGGGGGATCGTCGGTGGTGGTCGTCAACGTTGCATAGCGCGCTCCTGGCCACGGCTGCCCGCTGGGAACGATGATGCTATGGCGCGAGAGAGAGGGAAAAGGACCCAAACGCTAAAAGGGAGAAAAGAGGGTGGGCTGAGCGGGCTGTGCTGGCTGGTTCGGTGGAGGGAAGGAACGTTTGGCACCTTTTCCTCTCGCTTGTTCTTGGCGTGGGGCCACCGTGCTGAGTGCTGGCCGAACAGGGGGGGCGGGATTGGGCCAGGCGATGCGCTAGAAAACCAATGAGGAGCTGCAGAGGAGCAGAGGCGTTCGGAGCTGTGGAGTGGGCTGTTGGCTCGGTGGCTCGTTGGCTCGCTGGGCTTGTTGGCGCTTGCGGGCTGTCGGACTGGTGACGAGCTGGCCATTGTTGATTGTTGTTGTCGTTGTCGCTCGTTTTCGACGTATTGTGATGATTCAGGCGTCAATGGTGAACTTTGACATAATATCTCTTCCACTGTGTCTTAGTTGTATGCTGCAAGTCTGATGTGTTTGAGGTTGAGCACGCGGAGCCTGTCGTCGCTCCTGCTGCTTTGGGTTGCCAGCGGGGGGTTTGCATGACACCTCGACACGCTGTAACGGGAAGGAAGCAATGACGTCTGGGGTAGAGTTGACCGAAACACGGCTGTCGATGCAAAGGCCTTGTCCATTCCAGGAATTCTGTTTCCATCCTACGAGTCAGATACGGAGATGCAACGGTCGGGTCGTTGGCTGCCGAGCCAGAAACGGTGCGATGGCGGCAAATGCACAGCTTGGCCGTTCCTGAGAGTATACGGAGTATTACAAGCCAGCTACGACATACTCCGTAGCATCTTCGCATCTTACTGAGAACTGCTCCGCCTAAACGGAGTACCGACATCATCGTCCCACTTGCAGCCGCTCCCTCGGACAGGCCGGCGTCGTTCAGCCAGTTACGAGGTACAGTTGCAGTGGGTTTGCCAGGGGGCCAGGGCAGGGGGGATCCCCGGTCCCCACGTTTGTTGTTCAGCCAAGACCAGCGGGCCCCGCCATGATGGAAAGAGAAGGGAAAAGATGGTAGGGAAGGAAAGAGGGAAAAAGGAAAGAGGGAAGAGGGAAAGAGGGAAAGAGGGCGACCAGCTCTGAATCTGCCATCGCAACTCCCCAAAGCGGCAGGATAGATCGAGATTCGCATGCGAGACGATAGCAACGTCGACGCAAAAAACAAGGCCAAAAAACAGGCTCGACAGAGTAGCAGGCTGGCAGGAAGCTGCAGCCGCTGGGGATGGAAGCGGTATTGCACTGCAACGTCCCGAATATCAGGCCAACGTCTCCCAGTGTGTGTCCTGTAAGATACGATGGCGAGCACGGCTTGGGCGGCTGGCGAGCGTCAGATACACAAATACACAAAATATAATCCGTATTACTGCGTACACACAACTGCACCCCGACCTTGTCTTGCCAAGAAGGCGGCTGTCACTTTTTTTCTTTTCTTGTTCTTTTTCTCTCTTTTTTCAATTGCGTTGCCTCGCGTAATATTGGTGCAGATTGGTGCAGATTGATTGCATATTCGTGCATGCAGTGAGCTCAAAAGGCTGTCATTTGCATGACACAGTTCTTCGACAAGGACGCATGCTCCGTACATCCTGCTTATTTGTCGGTGTATTTTCCATTTCCCCTCCCGAACATCATGCATCTCTGAGAACCCATCTGTTGTCAAGTTTCTTTTCTGTTCTTGTGTGCGGAGAAGCCCTGTCGCGTTCCATGCACACCCAAAGGGCTAGTGAAGCAGGCCCAGCGCCTTGTTTTCCTGTTTTGGCAATGGACAATCCCCGTCTCCTCCCATCCACGGATCAATGCTGCCCTGTGCTGGCGGCCTGAGCTGCCCTGGTTCTTGGATGGCTGCCCCGCTCGGTCCATTGGCTGCCAACCAGACTATGGGACATGGGCACGATGCCACGCTCCCGCATATGGGATTGGAGAGTGTCGTACGACGAAAGAGGAGTGACATCAAAGTGAGGGGGAAAAGAGGTTGGTGGGAAATGGGAAATGGGAAATGGGACATGGGAAATGAGCAGAAGTGAGAGGGCAGAACAAAACGAGAGGCTGAAAACAGCGTCTCCGGCGGGCGATCGCCGTGAGCGAGTGCTGGGGGCATTCCTCGGAAACGGTGATCCTTACGACAACACAGTTCCACGACACAAAGTTTACCACTTTTTTTGTGGCTTGATGGCGTTTCTGGAAATTCTCTCACAATACGCCAGGATTCAATGTTTTGGCGCCGCCCCGACGCCTCTTTTCTCGACTCTTGCGTGGCTTGCATGGGCTGAGGTCCGTGGTCTGAGGGCTGAGAGCCGTATGTATTACTTGTCGTCTACAGTCTATTGTTCAGCACCGTTACTCACGAATCGATAGTTGAGAGAGCGGTCAGAGACTGCCAATTCTCGCGGAATGGAGACCGAACGGGATCTGGCAGCATTGACAGCACCTGGCGGTCAAGCTTCTCTTCCGTGGCACGGTTGCTGAGCATGCTTCTGCTTTGGCCCAAAAATAAGGTTGCAGCCAGAATAAGGCTGAGCTGCTGCAGGGGAACAAGGAATGGACGAGCGTCGAGCAGATACGAGCGGACGAAATGAGACAGGCGTCGACCCCGTGCGCTTGTGGAAAAAGAGAAAAGAACAGAGAGAGAAAAAATGCTGTCTTCAACCAGAGCGCTGTAAATGAAATACAGGGCATGATTCGCACCGTAAGTCGCCTGCAAATTATCGTCGTCCAGCGCACAACCGAATCAGATCCATCCGGGTTCTGTTTAGCGCTAGGGGCGCCTCGTATTTGCTTCTTTTTCTATTTTTTTTCTTCTTCCTTTTTTCGACTTGCTCACGACACGTTCTCGGTTCCTTCGTTCGCACTCGTTTCCTGTCTCGCCTTTTTCCGAACCCTCAACCTGCTAGCCCGCCAACCGATCCGTCTTGTGTCTTGTCTCAAAAGTGTCAACTGCCGCTCAATCGGGTGTCTCACAAAGGGTTCAACGGGCCTGTTATTCTCGGGAATGGTGAGAACGAGAGGGTCCGAACAAGACGGGCCAGGAAGAGCAAGGGCAAGCGGGTCTCTGCCACCTACTCGTACTCGTACCGTGCCTTGATTTTTGCTTCCTTCTCTGTTGTCCTCCGGAGGCAAACTGTTCCCGGTCGAGTTTTCGGCGCTTCTTACCGGCGCCCGGCACGAGCAGACGGAAGGCTGTAACATACAGTCTGTCTACCAAGCTCAACTTTCCTTGCCTCTACTAGTGCTTGGAGCCCTCTTTCGTTTGAACCCCCTCATATCCATCTTTTTCAACTTTTGGCCACCCCTAAACAGTACACACTAAAACACAACTTGACGTCAAGCGTAACAGCCGCCCCCCCCCCCCGCCCCAATATCACAGCCTTGCCTCGTCGAGCTCGTTTCCCAGCATCTTATGAAGTACCTTTCCAGCGCTTCTCTCGGGCGAGTCAGGCTGCCTCAATAGCTGAAGAAAGAGGGTCTTACTAGTGCGGGCGAAAAAGGAAGCCAAGATAAATGCGATAAATCTACTCCAAACAAGTTCTTTCTTTGTTTTCAGCAAGGCACAAGCTGGCCCAACCATTGCAAGCCTTGCATGGCTCAGCTTTGAGCGGCCTGGGCTGTCGATTCTTGCTATGGGTGCGTGCAAGCTGATCAAGGCTAGGATCGTAGCCCCCGAGCATATGCAATAACAGAACTCTGTTATGCCCTCGTTAACTTGGCACAGAAGCCCCATTCTCTGAATCGATGTTGCAGCGCATCAGACATAGACGTCATGTATTTTGCAGTCTTCGTCTTAGCAAGTCGAAGATAGGGAAAGGGAGTGAAGAATGGTCCTCGTCCAGTGCGATTACCGGCCGTCTCTCGTCTGTCCACCGCCTGGCATGTTGATCCTTGTCGCGACCGGAACTGTTGGCCACGCACCGACGACCGCCCAGCCCGTCCACCCAAAAATAGTAAGACAAAGTTCATCGACGGACCGCCGTGGGACTCGGACGATACCCCGAGGCCGGGCACATTCCTGGCAGGGGCTTTTTCGGTAGCCGGTAGCGGCTGCGGCGTATCTCTTCCATTGTAGATCGGCCGTTGGATGAGACAGCAAGGGAGCATATACTGGAGTGCGTATTGCCCCGGTTTAGGTTCGGGTCCGTGTACGATGTGAAAAGGAAAAAAAAAAAAAAAAAAAAAGGAGAACACTCTCTCCCAAATCAAATACGCGGCTCGCATCGCATCGTGTTGCCATCGTATGCCGTACTGCCTGCAGCTCTTTGCAGCTCTCTGTGACTCTCTGCACGTCGCCGCCGTCTCCGTTGCCGTGGACCTGTGGCTGTGGTCCTGTGCGTTTACGATCGGGTCGTGCGTCCTGTGCCCCTGTGCTTCTTACGTTCGTGTACTATGTCGCTTGTCAGCATCGACTGGCACGTTACGCCTGCAGATTTTGTGACCTGTGCCCGCCAATCCTCGTCCTTACACCGGACGCGACGCCACAATCCAGGCGAAGCACTGCAGATGCCATGCTGCTATATGAAATCCTCCAATGGCGGACAGGCCGACAATAGACGGGGCACATAATAGATTCTCCCACGGATTTTGCTCGTATTCCTCAGCCTTGCCGCACTGGATGGGGAACTCACACTTTTTGGCATTTGCCTTTGCGGAGGCTGGCTGTTGGAGATGCCGACAGCAGGTACGGCTAATAGAACGCCGGGATTGCCCACATCAGAGAGCTTGAGTACGGAGTGTTACAGCATGCATTCTCTACGAAAAGTTGGGGTAAAAAAGAACAAGTTGCGATAAATAAATAAAATAAATAAAGCAAAATAAAATAAATAACAAGCGTACGGAGTAATAACTGTCAATTGTACTCATGGCCCGTCTGCGGTGGAATCGCCGTCACATGCTTTAGACCGGCGCCGCTGCACGAATGATGTTGAATGATTCATGCCCACGATCGTCTGGAGCAGTTATGCCCCGCAACGCCCGCTGGGGAAAGACCCCTCATTTCCCTTGTTCCGACGCCGCTCCGCCCTATTTATCCCACGCGGCGAAACCGTCGTATCGGCTGCTCGGGTCTCTGCTTCCACCAGGGTTATCAGGGGGTTATTACGCCATAATCGCGGAGAAACGGTCGGATCTTACGATATGGAAGTTGCCCTGTGGCAATGCAATTTTTTGTAAAAATTTCAAACAAAGCAGAGACGCAATCAAAGAGCTTACTTTGATAAGATTAACCTTACGTCTTTGCCTGCCCAAGCCTCTCCTCGTTCCTTTTCTGTTTTACCCGGTAAACCGCAACGAGGACGCGCCGGTTCCGCGCTGCAGCTTCACACCAATCAGCCGCGAGACAAATCGCTGGTTGGCAATCTCCAAGCCCAAGCCCAGTCCCAAGCCAATCCGAGCCAACCCAGCGGGACACTGAACGCCAGTCTGGACCAACCTTTTTTTTCCCATTCGACATCGGACGAGAGCAACATACGTGCGTGCTCTGTCCTCGAGGTCCTCGAACTCGGAAGCCTACGAAGCAATCATCTCCAAGGGGTCGCCCTGCAGAGAACACTTTGTCAAGACGTCCGAGAGGTCACGAGGCACGGAAATTGATTCCGGTCGGCAGCTCTTCCTCCGGAGACGGGACCCTTTTCTCTGTGTTCCTGCAGTCTTGTCGTTCTCCAGAACGTTCCTTTTGTCTCTTTTGTCTCTTTTGTCTCTTTTGTCTCTTTTCTCTCCTTCACTTGTTCCGCTCGCAAGCACACGCTTGTCCAGCGGGGAAGGTGCCTCTCCGCCTTTTTTGGGACCTCTTTGCGCCTGCCACTTGCGCCTGCCACTTGCGCCTGTACTTGCGCCTGCCACCTGTGGGGATCCTCTTTTTCTGCCGTCATTGTTCTACTGCCTTCTGTCTCGGTCTGTGTCTGTCACAGGGAAGTCACAGGTCTCTCTCTCTCTCTCCTCTCCATTCCCCTTCCCCCACATCCCACACATCCCACTTCCCCCGACCACTGCCGCGGTTTTGTCACCAAAGAGTCAAGGCCACCACCACCACCAACAGCGAACAACAACCGCAGCCTATCCCGCCGTCCGCCCCTGCCGCCCGTCGGCTAGTCTTGTTCGGCTTACGGTCTTTTTGTTCTTTTGTTCTTTTGTTCTTTGTGTTCAAAGTTTTGCTCTTTTGCTCTGGTCCCTTGTTTCTGTATTCCCTCGTTTTGCTTGTGATCTCCCCTCGACAATCGAACAGCACAACAGCACCTACGTCTTTTGCGACAGCACGCCAACCGTTTTCCCCGTCACCGAGTTCCCTCCCCCCCCTCACAACCACCCGCTCACCTGACCAATGACGAGCGACCAGCACAGCGGCCGGTCGTCGGCCGATGACGATGCACCGCTGCCGCCCTCGTCCACCAACGGCACGGGCCCCCACACAAACGGCGCCGGCAGCAGCAGTGACGCACACCCATCACAACCACCGTCACCACCAACAGCGGCCCACCACTTCCCCGACGTCTGCCATAAGCTGCGGCACAAGGTCCTGGCCTTTCTCGACGAGGAGATTTCTGCCTCCGAGGAGCTGCTGCGCAACGTGCAGAGCCAGGTGCGCGTGTCCGTCGACCTCATTGAGCAGGCCCTGCGGCGCTACAGCCTCGACCAGATCTCGCTGTCGTACAATGGCGGCAAGGACTGCCTGGTCCTGCTGATCCTCATCCTGGCCTGCCTGCCTGTGTGCAACGAGGCGCCCATCCCGGCGCCGGAGGCACCCGCGCCGGAGGAGGCGCCAGAAGCACCACACACGAGACAACCGCACGCATCAACATCCACCCCCGCCTCGACCTCCGGCGGGCCCCGCCCCTTCCAGGCCATCTACATTGTGCCGCCGGACCCCTTTGCCGAGGTCGACGAGTTCGTCGACCAGTCCACCGCCGACTACCACCTCGACCTCGCCCGCTATCCCCTGCCCATGCGCGCCGCCCTCGACGCCTACTTGGCCGATCGACCGGCCGTCCGTGCCATCTTCATGGGCACCCGCCGCACCGACCCCCACGGCGAGTTCCTCACCCACTTCACCCCGACCGACCCCGGCTGGCCGCAGTTCATGCGCATCCATCCCGTCATCGACTGGCACTATGCCGAAATCTGGGCCGTACGTTTCTTTTTTTTGTCCTCGCTGTGCTCGCTTTCCTCTTTCCTCGCTCTTCTGTCCTCGCTGTGCTCGCTTTCCTCTTTCCTCGCTCTTCTGTCCTCGCTGCGCTCGCTTTCTTTTCTTTCCTCGCGTCGCTCGTTTCCCCTTGCGTCGCCGCCCTCACTCGCTCGTTGCGCTTGCTTGTTCGTGCTCCCGCTAACAGCCCAGTTCATCCGCCGCTTCGACATCCCCTTTTGCCAGCTCTATAACCGCGGCTTCACCTCCCTCGGTGGCACCACCGACACCCGCCCGAACCCCGTCCTCGCCAAGAAGGCCAAGGGTGCCCATGACAACGCCGAAAACGACAGCGGCGCGTCCACGCCGAACTCCTTCCGGCCCGCGTACGAGCTGATGGACGACGAGGAAGAGCGGCTGGGCCGGGGGCGGTGAATAGAGCGAGAGAGAGAGAGACAGAGAGAGAGAGAGAGACGGATGACGTTTGAAGTGATTTGTGATAGGATACAGCACACAATACAGAAGATCATATAAGAGAAGGAGGACGACAGAAACGAGCATCGTTGGGCTGGCTTGACCGGTTGACGAGTTGGCGAGTTGACGGGGATACTGACACATAGACAAAGACTATTTTTTTACCTGCACATACGCATACCAAAAAACAACATCCAGACATATGTTTACATAGCATTTTGCCACATTTTACTTCAATTTAACGCAATATTCTCTTTTTTTGACACTTACGACCCGAGCGCCAGTTTCATTTCTAACCGAGCACGGCCTGTCGGCTACGAATACGGGAGCTAGCGGTTTGACAGGTCCCGGCAGTGCTTGCCATGTCCGTGGAGAGCCTTCGTGGACGAGCGGGCGAGTAGTGGGTGAGATGGAAATATCAAGAGATATCTCGATATCTAGACATCCAGCTACCAGGACATACTGCCTCTTCTTGGCATCATCTTCCTTGGCCAAGTTGGCGATCGTTTCTGCTCTCGCATCACAGAATCAAGTACGCCAAGCTGTACAAGTACGTGGCTCCAAGGCACTACCAAACCTGTTATGTGCCATCTAGCCGCACTCCTTGGCATATATCAGCTGAACGAGGGTGCAAGCGAGATAGTCGATCGCATGAGAAATCCAATCTTTTCCTCAGCAATCTTCCTCACCGCAAGTCTTGTCTCATCTCTCCCGTCGATTCAATATTTTGCCATGTGGCAAACAAGGGACCGATGCGGGTAGAGATAGTATCCTCCTCTTCCCCATTCGAACAAGACAATTTAACACGGACGCGTACATGGTTCCCATGATGATTTTGTCCGACTCGACACGTCCGAGCTTTTCGGCTGATAGTTGTGTCAAAATGCGTGCAGCCTCTCCTCCGATCCTCTGTCTATTCTCCTACCGGCATGCGTACCTGCATCCGTTAAACACGGAGTGACGGGTGAGCTGCAATCTGGTGCGGTGCACACCAATTTGGTTTCTTGCCATGCTCTTCTCCTTCTTATCAAAGAATAACAAGATCCACCACCCCCTCGAGCCTGTGCGAATTCTCCGTGGCGTTGCAGGGGTGCAATCAGTGGGTCTACAGCCTCTTCCATGGCCGTGTCCAATAACCAGGTTCGAGGTTCGTCGTATTCAAAAGTACGAGGTAAGGTGGCAGCAGGATCAAACGTGTGAAGACGGTGCTCGCAGAGTGCGGAAGAGATGCGATTTTTTTTTTTTTATCTGCGTAGCGTATTTGCCGATTGTTCACCCGGCTCCTGTTCTTGCCAAGAGGCAGCCTTCTTTTTGCTTTCTGGAAAACGCCTCTCTTACCGCAGGGGTCGCTCCCTTTTTTCCGCACAAACGGCAAGCGAACGGGAGCGGAGGCCGGCGGCCAGCGCCCAGGATGTGCAAGCCACAACGGTCTGGCGTGCGGCGTCTTTCCGTTCCCTCCCTCTTGGCGCATGGGAGGCAGATAAATGTGCACATGGAAATGAAACAGGTAAAAAAGAAAGGAAGGAAAAAGAAAATAAGGCAAGAAAGTGCATGAAAATGCGATGGCAACCCCCCCGTCGTAAAAAAGTGGGCGCGTCTCTCGATTTGCGGCCCAATACGGCAAGTGATTTGGGTCGCGAAAGATAAGGCTGGCCCGCACCGCTTTCTCCCACAGGTCAACCTCACCCCCAGTCGACCGAATCGTCGGGAGCTTGTCTTTTGCTGCCAGCCAAACCCCTGTTTGCGAGTGGAAACTCGTCACAGATAAGAAGAGTAAAAAATCCTACAGGCACTCTTCTCTTTGGTGTTGGATGGTATGATGTGCCGTGGGAACAGGAGCCAGAGGAGTAACAACGCTTGTCTCCTGCTGGACGTCGTACCTTGCTTTATCTATCCGTCCAACGAGCGTGGGAGGAGTGGAGGCGATGGGGAGAGAGCGGAGGGGGATTCGACTGTCGCGTGCCTCGATAGAGTGGCGAGAAAAAAGTATGGAGAAAACGAGGCAATAAGACAGAAGACAAGAACAAAAAAGGAAAGAACAGTCGACAGGCGGACAGGGCCATAGATATGCACGAGCAAGAGGGGGTGGGAGGCCGAACGGCTTCTGATATATGGTCGACTGGGTCCGTTACCCCCTGGCCGGGACACAGGCACGAGCATGAAACTGCGCCATGTCCACATCACGATCCTGCCTCAACGCATTTTGAACGGAGTGCTTTTTACATTGTTTATTACTCGACTTGAAAACATTGTGCAATCTTGTACTTAGACTTGCCCCCACGATGGGCTTCCTTTACGTTTAAACGACGACAGACTCTTTATCCTCAACACACACGACACACCATGGCCGAAGGCATCGCCGGCCTCAAGCCCGGCTCGTGGGCGCTGTGGAGCATCGGCATGGTCACAGTCCTCGCCCGCTTCGTCTCCCGCCGCCTTGCCCTCGGTAGCTGGCGCAAGCTGCAGCTCGACGACTACCTCATGGCCCTGTGCGCCATCACCTTTACCGGCGTCACTGTCTGCTCCAACCAGGTCGGCGTCAACGGCAGCAACTACGCACCTGACGCCGAGATCGCGACGTGGTCCGCCGAGGAGATTAGCGACGCCGAATGGGGCAGCAAGATGCTGCTGGCCCTCGAAGAATTTATGCTGGCGACGGTCTGGCTCGTCAAGGCGTGTCTACTGATCTTGTACGGCCGCCTGACGTCCGGGCTCGCCGAAGCCTTTGCCGTCAAGGTTGTGGCCATCTACTGCGCCGTCGGCTATGTCGTCATCCAGATTCTGTACCTGGGCGTCTGGTGCCGGCCCATCTACGACTACTGGGCCGTTCCCGTGCCCGATGGACATGGTGAGTCTGGTGGGGAACAAGGAAAACATCAATACTATGACTATGTTCTTAGACTAACGCCGCCGCTCAACCAGACCAGTGCAAAACCTACCTCGACCACATGATCACCGTCACCGTCTTCCACGTCTCCTCCGACCTGCTCATGCTCCTCATCCCCGTCCCCATGATCGCCCGCGCCAAACTACCCTTGCTGCGCAAGACCATCTTGTGTGTCATTTTCAGTTTGGGCCTGCTCGTCGTCCTCGTCGCCATCCTCAACCGCTATTACAATTTCACCGTCTCCAACAGTCTTGTGTTTTTGATTTGGTACAACGGCGAGGCCAGCACCGCCGTCATGGTGGCCAACATCCCCTTTTGCTGGACCCTCCTGCGCCGCCTCTTTGCCCTCGATGCTTGGGGGTCGTCCAGCCGCCGCAGCCGCAACGCCTCGGGCGCCCACCGCCTCGACGACCGGGACATTCCCGCGGGGTCGGGTGGCGCGGCTGGTGGTGGTGATGGCGCAGCAGCCCAGAACGGGGGTCGCCGCCCCTTTACGTCCCTCGTCGGCATCGACCCGACGGCGACCACAGCCAGCATGGAGCGCATTACGGCGCAGCAGACGGGTGACACAACCATGTACCCCCTCGACTTTAAACCCCACGACAAAGCAACGTCCTACGGTGCACATAAAGGCTCGAGTGACGGGGCCGACACAGATCCCGAAATGGGACTCTAAAATACTGTTTGTGTTATGTTTTTTTTATATAGATTTTTTTTACGGTTTTGTTTACCTTGCTTACGATGGGATGTTTTACTGGGTGGCCTTGTTATTCTTCAATTGTTTTTTTACGCTGTCTAATAAGAGGCAGAACAGGGATTTGTATATTAGATGTGATGCAAAAGGAAGATACCACAATGGGATATGGAAATAAATAGAAGCAGTCTTTGCCAGTAGTTGTCTTGATTTTTTTATTGATTTTTTAATACCAACTTATGTCAGCCGTATAAAACCAAGGGGGTACCTATTAAACACGCTCTACCTCCAACCTACATCCTCTTCTTTTTCTTCGTACTCGTCGCTTTGCTAAACAGCTGCCTACACATGGTGAAATTAAGGTGATGACGAGTCCACTCGGGAGGCTGAACTGCATAGAAAATTCGAGAACCCGGCAATGGACTCACATTAGAGGCAAAGACTGTACGACATACATCCGGCCAGACAAACATTGCCATCGTCACAAGTAAAATAGAAATTTTTGAATGCCTTTTTACAGTTGATACGCTGCGGTGCCTTTTTGGTGACGCAAAGTTAAGTGGTAGTCCCTATTGGAGTAACCTAATCGGGACTAGCCTAGAGAGCCTCGTAAGGATGGGCTGGTACCATCAGGCGCGAAACATCACAGAATGGTACAACAGTCAATGGAAGATACCCACTTATCTCCGGAATGGCACGCGAACGAAACCCCACTTTTGGGCCAATGGCAGTAAAAGGGCTGCCTACGGCGCACCCGACTCGGAAGCGAGAAAAGGGCGAGCATTTGGTGGTCTTTTGGTGGCCTTTGGTGGTGTTCACGCACCTCTTTCGCTGGCGAGCCGCGTGCGATGAGCTGGCGAGGTTGCGCCAGGCTAACACTGCGCTGTGACAATGCCAGCTAACCATGGCGAGAAGGGAGGAATGCGACACAAGACGCAAAATGGAAGAAAGAAAAGGGTCAAAGAGAAAAGTGTATATAAGTCGAGAGGCCCTCATGCCACGATGAGGAATTGAAAGAGAAGAGAATCATCACCAACAAGCAATCAAACAGGCAAACAAAAGCATCCGTCAATCAATACCAATCGCACTCCAAACGCACGCCCACACAAAAGATCATCGCAAGCTCCACTTTTTCACCAATACCGTTTTGCTGACAGCATCTCACCTCCACCCAACACAATGTCTGTCCAATTCATTGAAAACGACGGCGGCAAGCTTGCCGTCGAGACCCGTGGTCCTGCCAACGCGCCTCTCGTCGTCTGCTCGCCCGGCATCGGCGACACCCGCGACGCCTACCACGCTGTCGCCGACCAGCTCGTCGCTGCCGGCTACCGCGTCGCAATCGTCGACCTCCGCGGCCAGGGCGACTCGTCTACGGGGTTCACGAGCTACGGCGACAGCGAGACGGCCTCGGATCTCATCAAGGTCGTCGAGACCCTCGCACCCGGCGGCCGCGTCGTCCTGGCGGGCGCCTCCATGTCGGGCAGCGCCGCCACGATCGTCGCCGCCCAGCGGCCCGACCTGGTCGCGGGCGTCGTCCTCCTGGCCGCCTTCCTGCGCAACGGTGCCGCAGGTCCCGTGCTGCGCTTCATCATGTACCTCATGTTCCTGCGGCCCTGGGGCCCCGCCATGTGGAAGATGTACGCGGCGACGCTGTGGCCCAGCCTGAGCCCGGAGGCGGCAAAGGAACGTGCGCAGCGGTCGACCACACTCCTCACACGCCCGGCCGAGGGTGGTTCCAGTGAGACCCGGTGGGCAGCGTTCCAGTCGCTGATGGGCGCACTGGACCACGACAAGTCGGTGGCGCCGTGGCTGCCCAAGGTCAAGACGCAGCCGGCGCTGGTGGTGGTTGGCGACAAGGACCCGGACTGGAGCAAGCCGCTGGAGGAGGCGGCGTGGGTGGCGGGCCAGTTTGCGGCGGACGCGACGTCGACGCTGATCGTGCCCGGCGCGGGCCACACGCCCCAGTACGAGAACCCGGCGCTGGTCGGCCCGGAGATGGTGCGGTTCCTCAACGGGCTGCGGGCGGGCGACAGCTTTAAGGCGGCGGCATAGTGGAAGTGGGACAGTGAAGAGCAGAAAAGGGGATAACACGAGGTTGATGGTCTTTGGTGTGCATTCTACACTTGCTTGCCACTTTTTCTACTTTTGGGTTGCTGTCGTATTTTGAAGCTGCAACGGGTAAGGCTGGGAAGATGCCCAGGAATTTGACATTGACATTGACATTTGGCAGTCGACGTTTGACATTTCGATATTTGGATCTGGATACCTCAAAATGGATTTCTTTTGTTTTATTATTAATATTTAATACATCTTCATTAATTATCGCTTTTACTTCATGACCATCTTAACCCAAGCGGTGCTTGTTTGGAATAAATTTTGTAATTTCAAAATGAATGAAAATAAAAGCTAAATAATTGTATTCGCAAAACCAAAAACCAAAAAAAAAAAAACACATTAAACCAAATGCCATGATCAGAAAGAGCCTAATTCCCGATTCGTAACGAATGCCCTGGATATATCCCTTTGGCCAAAGTGAAGCAAGGAAAGATGATGAAAAGAAACGAAAACAGAAATCAACCGTCGACGACCGTCTACCAGCCACCACCGCCACCACCGCCGTGGTGGTTGCCGTGGTGGTGGCCCTGCGGCGGGCCGCCGTGCTGCGGCGGGCCGCCGTAGTAGCCGCCCTGCTGGTGGTGCTGCTGCTGCTGCTGGTTGTGCTTCTCGTCCTTCTTCTTCTCGACAAAGTGCTCAATCACATTGGCACCGATGGCGCCCGCGACTGCACCGGCAATCGTGCCCAGCGCACCGCCGCCCGCGTGGTGCGCGGCCCAGCCGGCACCAGCACCACCGACCAGCGTGGCGCCGAGGCCGCGCTCGTCCGTCTCGCCGTTGGGGCCGACAGCACCACCGGGGCCCTGGGCAGGGATGGGGCCCTGGGCGCTGTACTGGGGCTGGGCCTGGTAGGGCGAGGAGCCGCGGTTGTCCTGCTGGGGCGGCGGCGAGGCGTACTGCTGCTGCTGGTAGGGAGCCGGGGAGGTGGAGTTGGCATAAGACTGCTGGGGCGGGGCGCCGTACTGCTGCTGCGGCTGGCCGTACTGCTGCTGCGGTTGGCCGTACTGCTGTTGGGGAGGAGCACCGTACTGCGGCTGCTGCGGCGCGCCGTATTGCTGCTGGGGAGGAGCGCCCTGGAGAGAGAAACGAGTGTTAGCATTCGGCTTTTGACGGAAGATCGTTAAGACATTAAGAACAGAGGGGGGGAGAAAGCATACGTAAGCCTGGCCAGAGCTGTAGCCCTGCTGCTGGTTGCCAGAGCCGTAGTAGTCCTGGGCCGACATGGTTTCGGATGTGTGTGGTGTGTTGTGTGGTTGGTGGGTTGGTGTGTGGATGAAGAACGTTGGACGGTGAAGACGATGTTGAAGAAAGAAAGAAGAAGAGGGGGTGAGAGAACGAGGGCAGCCTCGAGGGAATAAATACCGAAAAGCAAAAAGGACGCCGGGCTAGGAAACTGGGGTCACTACTAGACAAGGGGGGATCTCGGAAAGGGAAGGGGACCGAAGGAGGCAGAGCAGATTCGAAGGGAGCCACTAAGATGCGCGAAGAGGGGCGTTGTTGGTGGTGGTGGTTGTGGTAGAGGCGGTTGTGTGGTGGTGAGCAAAGGCGATGGCGGCGGAGCCAGAGAAGCTTGGAGAGAGCTGGCGCGTTACGTATTGGTTCACGCAGCCAAGCACGCTTTCTACGGAGGAGGAGGGGCAATGAGAGCCAACTACAACATACGAGAGAGACAACCCACCTCGTTGACCACAGCGGCAACTCCGGATTTCGCCATTCAGAGTCGTTATTCGCGGGCAGCGCCTTCCGTCTGGTGTCTGCTGAGCTCGACCCCTCCACACTAGGAACCCGCGAGAGCGAGCGAGCAAAGGGAGAGGAGGGGAGGAGGCAGGGGAAGCCAGGAGCGATGCCGCCGCTAGGCGTTTTTCTTTCGTTCCTTCTCCCCCCCTTCGCATCCTCGCTCTCGTTTTGGAAAGGGCAACCTAAAAGACAGAAGAAGCGGCAAGGCCAGGTCCAGTTCTGTCCCAAAAGCCTTCGCGTCTTTTCGCAAGCCACCTGCATTCTGCATTCTGCAGCCTGTAGCATACGGTCATGCAAGGCGCAGCAGCCGATGTGTGGCTGACCCTACGAGGAGGTCATTCGTAACGGCGGGAATACCTGCCTCCCTGCCTTTCGTCAGCCTTCGACACCCTTCCCAGCGGAGCCTTTCCGATGGAGAAAAGAGGAGATGACAAGAAGCGAAAAAAGGACCAAACGGACAAAAAAGACAAAAGCAAACGTCAGCGTGTCTTGGCAATCTAGAGATACGGAGCCTCTGGCTTAGCTTTGTGTTGGGTCCTCATTCGGCCGCCTGGTTGAAAGCGAGCGTCTGTAGAGTGTCAAAGGGAAGTTTTAGCATCGCCGTCGTCCAAGACTGCCCGCCAGTGCCTGGCTCCCTCCCGCGCCAGCGGTCGGACTGGGCTTTTTGTGCTTATTTTTACTCTTCTTAGGCGGCTTTTTGGCAGCTTTTGAGCGGCCTTTGGGCGGTTTCGGCTTCACCTAGGGGCGAATAGGGCGCCTCGGCTTGTTCCAGGGACCTGGTCCGGGCCTGTCCTGGCCATGTCAGTCCGCTAGCGGCTTCGGTTGGTGGCCAAAAAGAGGTGCCATTCTGCCATTGTGTGGCAGGCCTCCTCGGGTCGAGCCCTAACAGCCGAACAGGTGTGCTCCGTGCCTGCTACTTTTGGATCTTACAGCGAAAGGGCGAGGAGTGCTCAGCCGCGTCCAAGCCACGCGCGCGTCCCGCTAAGCCCGCACCTAACAAAGACTGTCGAATTGTCGACGACAACCAACGACAACCAACGACAACCAACGACAACCAACGACAACCAACGACAACCAACGACAATCGACGACAATCGACGAAAACCTCAGGACTGTTTCGAGTCTTGGACTGAGAGTAAACTTGAGAACGGCACTCTGGTCGGGGTGCAGATTATCCCCGAGCGTCCAGAGTCCATTGCTCCAGCACAGCGAGTCGGGTTCTTTCACATTCGGGGATTGGACCCACGTGGGTCCCATCTTGCTCCATCGCACCTTCTCCATCGCCGCCTCTCCTCGGCCTCCTTCCGCGTCAGCTGGCAAGTCACGGCCAAGAACAAGAATACGGCAAGAACAAGAAGCAACATTTAGCTCGGTAATATGCATACCTTAATAAACAAAAGCTGCTTAACATCATATCCCTAAAAGAGATGCGGAGGATCTCCTTCAGCCTGCCATTTGACACTCGCGTCTCCACGCTTGTTGACTTTACCCCTGGCCATTTGCTGGTCTCGACCTCAGCCTTGTCCCAAACAAGCTCCGCCAAGACCAATACTTTCCCAATCGAGAGCAATAAATATGAGGACAACAGAGTTGAGAGCGCCGCTGCTCGCGAGTCTGGACGCGGGCGTCTCTGCTCATTTGCCTTGTGATTTTCAGTGTTTTCTGTATTCTCCTCTTCTCCTTCTCGCAAACGTTCCCTTCGTCTTCTCTTCATCTACACCGACTTCCTACGTCCTGTCACTCGTTTTGGTCGCCGTCGCCAGTCGCTTTTAACCTTCATTTTTGTGCTCTCTATTCTTTCCCCTGAAGTTTCATTTGCTTTTGGGTTACCGCCAAACAAGGCAACTCCTGTCATTCCCCCAAATACGCCACAAATACGCCAAACGCCCTGCGCGTTCCTCGAAAAGGCACCACCATCTCACCACAGCGCGTCACTACTCTTCCAGTCAGAATGCGTACCTCGTTCCTCGTGCTCGGCAGCCTGTTGTGGGCAGGTGTGGCCGTTGTCGCCACGCCGTGCAGGCCGGCCAAGCCCTCCTCGTCGTCTGCTTCGCCCTCATCGTCGTCTTCGGCCGCCCCCTCGGCCTCGCCCTCGAGCGCCTGCTCCGTCGTCGGCATCCAGAACCCGTCGTTTGCGTCCGGGCTCGACGACTGGTCCACCACCACCTACTCGGACGGCACCTTCTCGGTCGAAGCATCCACCGATTGTGGAGCTGGCGTCGCTTCGTGTGCCGTGCTCTACTCCCAGGCCGGCCAGGCCGGCTCCACCGGCTCCGCTTCTGTGTTTCAGGCAAACCTTCCGGTGGTCGACGGCGCCAGCCTCACGCTGTCCTACGACTACCGCATCACGGCGGCCGGCAGCGGCATCATGGGCCTGTTCCTCAACGGCTTGCCGATGGCGGGCACGGCCTCGGGCACATTGAACGAGTGGGCGACCAAGTCCTTCACATTCACGGCGCCGGGCGACACGTTGTCGATTGCGCTGTTCCAGCGAACCTACGGCGGGTCGATGACCATCCAGATTACAAACGTGCAGCTGGTGACGTGCCCCACGAGCTTCCAGGCGGCGCCGTAGAGGGAGTTGGAGGCACGGCACGCGAGACAAAGACGGAGAACGTTTGTTGGCAAGACGTGTTGTGTTTTTCCACATTTGACCACCATGTCTTCCACTTACACCGTTGTCTACATATTCTACAGAACATAATATTAATATTGTTGTACATACAAATACAGGCTGTCTCTGAAGATGCACCCCACGATCTGCCGTCTTACCCCGAATCACACCGTTGCACTGTCATCTCTTCAATTTTGTCTCTTTTTCTTTCTCGTTTCGAGGTTTTCCTTTTTTCAAAGTGCCAGCCACACAATTTTGGGCAGCTCCTTCCGCACTGACGCAGTTCCTTTTCAATAGACCTGTTTTCCCTTTTCAGGTGTGTTGTCTTTGCCAAGAGCCAATGTTAAGGCCGCCACCGCATTTCAGCTTCGGCTTGGCCTTCAGATTCCCAAACGCCCTAAAAAATTAAGCATAAACATGGCGCGAAACAGGTGACAGCTAGACCTCGAGGAAAGGAAAGAGTAAAGGGCGCCCTTGAAAGTAGAAATAGAGCCCGTTTCCATGTCTTTCTCTCCGTGCTTATCTCCTCTTCATGCTTCTCTTTTGTTATGCTCCATCCGTTTCTATTTGCATTTGGATACAATCATTTTAAATTATACACTCGTTTTGCACACCTTCAACCGCCATGAAGTCAATCAACATCGCGGCACTTGCCCAGCTGCTCCTGGCCGGCACGGCCATGGCCTCACTCTGCAAGCCAACCTTGTCGTCCGCGTCCATCGGCTCGGCCGCCAGCTACACACCCCCAGCGTCTTCGAGCAGCGCCAGCGACAACAACAGCGGTGGTGGCAACTCAGCCGCCACGTACTACCCGCCCAGCGGCAGTTCGTATAGTGTTCCGTCGTTCTCGCCCCCACCACCTCCTGTGTCGTCGTCTGTCTCGTCAGCCACCCAACCGATCATCTCCGTCAGTCCCTGCGGCCAGCTCGTCGGCGACGGCGAGTTTGCTCTCGGCGCCGTCGCCTGGGATGTCAACAAGAACAACGGCGCCTCCCTTATCTTCCCGGGTGCCGCGGTCTGTGGCGGTGGACCCGGCGGCGACGGCCGTACATCCTGCGGGCAGTTTGCTCTAGGTACGACGGACAAGAACATGGCGCACGTCGCCGTGTCGCAGACCATTAGCACACACGGCGCGATTGTCGATGGCGCGCAGTACCAGATCTACATACTGTACCGGGTGGTAGCCAACACGGCCGTCGACACGGTGACGGTCAACCTGGTGACGGTCCTGGACGGCAGCGACTCGTTTGACCACGACCTGACGCACGAGAGCGAGGGCGGCGGCGGTTCTTGGACGTTCTTGCACTACGAGCACACGGCCGTGGGCACGTCCATGGACATTTCGGTGGCACTGACGGGTTTCGCGGGCACGGCGGGAGCGGGCTTCGCGACAACGGTGCAGATTGGTGAGATCAACGTAGTCGGTTGTCGGTCGGGGGTGACGTCGTCGGTGATCTAATAGGGGACGGGGAGTAACGGTGTTTGGTGGCAGGTGTGGGAAAAAGTTGTATTTGTAGCAGTTCATTTCACACGAGGATATGCAAAAGACAGGTGTGATATTGACTTAGTTCATAATTCGTTTACTTTCTACACTAAATACAGTTACGACGTCGCGACCATTCCTCCTCCCCATGGCAGCCCATTGTCCCCTACGCATGAGGATGCTTCGACCGGCTCGTCCGGCAGTATTCGGCGGCGCGGAAACTTTGTGGCGTGCCCCCCAGGCCGTGCTCGTTGTGGCCTAGCACCTGGAAGGCCATGTTCATGCCACTCGCCTGGTGCCACAAGATGTGGCAGTGCAGCACCCACAGGCCCTCGTTGTCGGCGCGGAAGCGCAGGATGACATAACCGTACGGTGGCACGTACACCGTGTCCCTCATCACCGGGTCGACGGTGTTCATGGGACCGCCGCGGGGCGTCTTCCAGGGCACAAAGAAGGGATTGTAGTAGTCCCAGCCCCCCAACCCCTCGTGGCTGCCCACGACGTAAAAATCAAATCCGTGCAGGTGGAACGGGTGGCCCTGGGTGTCAATGTTGTTGATGGTGAGCTCCACCCAGACGGGCTCGGAGCCGGTCCAGGGCACGAGCTGATGGCTGTCCCAGGCGCTGCGGTCGAGGCTGAGGAGGGGCAGATCCTGGGGAATCCACATGGTGTGGTTGATGTAGCCCTTGGGGATGAAGCGGTTGTGCGACAGAATCTCGACGACGGCAAAGATCATGTAGAGCTTGTCGGGCTCGGGCAGCGGTGTTCTCAAAGAGGTGCCGTGGATGTTGCGCAGGTCGATGGCTTTGGAGGACGGCGGTGGTGAGGATGACCGTTTGGCCGGACGCTTGACCAGCGTCTTCACTGAGGATTGGGCCGCCACAATATCAAACGTCTGCGACGGCGGATTCTGCCAGTTGCCGACATAGTACTCGCCGTCGACGTTGACGACGAGCTGCGTATTGTCTCCAGCCGTGCTGGCGTCCGGCCAGGACAAAATGTAGTCGACACGTTGGGCCGGGTAGAGGACGCCGATGGAGTTGGCCGCCTGGTCTTTGATTTCGTTGGGTATCACCACCGGAAGCCCCCCGTCGACCGTAAGTACGTCGATCTGCGCGTCCGGTACTGTGGTCGAGATGCCCGTCAGCACGCCCACATTGATCAGTCGCACGCGGTAGCGTATCCTCTTGTCGAACAGGAGCTGGGGCAGGTCGGCGGCGTGGCAGTCGACGGGTGCCGCCGGCGTAGCCATGCTACAGTCGTACGCACCGCGGCCGTTGATGAGCACCGAGCCGGGCACCGGCTCGTTGCCGTTGCTCGTGGGGTCCTCAAAGACGGCAAAGATGGTCTTGCCAGAGAACTGGTACCAGTCGCCGATCAACAACAAAATTTCTTGGTCGTACGCAGGTGAGGCGACGCCCTTGTTCTTGTCGTCTACTCCGACCGGCGCGTGGACGACTAAACCCCCATACAGGCCGTCGGCCCGCTGCAGCTCCGAATGCGAGTGGTACCAGAACGTACCGGCCTGGTCGCCCGTCGGCACCTCATAGACAAACGTGCCGCCGTTAGCTGGGATGGCACACTGGTTGACGCCAACGGGCCCGTCCATGTGGTTGGCGCCGCGCATGTGCAGGCCATGCCAGTGCAGCGACAGGCCCTCATCGGCCAAGTAGTTAGTGACGGTGACAGTGAGCGTGTCGCCCGTGCGGACTTCAATGGTCGGGCCGGGGAATTCGCCTGACGGTCAGTGGGAGCAAACATAGTAAGCACAATATAACGGGGACCTACCATTAATCAAAATGACATTCCGGAAGACGCCGTCGGGGGCCAGGCGGCCCTTGGTAATGTTCCACGACAGGTGGGTGATCTGTGGCTCACGGTGGATGTGATCTTCGGGATGAAGGACGATGACAGGGTCTTTCTCGGCAAGGTGTGTCTTGGAGGCGTCTGTGGCGCTCCCGCCAAGGCTCGGCATGGATAGGCTGCTGTTGGTGAGGAGCAGGAACAGTGCCATCACGACAACAAGAGCCGTGAGCACCGTGAGGACAGGCGTCACCTGCCGGTGGACGGACGTACAAATCCTCTGCCATCGAGACGGTGGACGGCGCGATGCCGGCGGCCACTGTGCCTGTTCTTCGTCGTTGTCGTCTACAGCCTCCTGGTCGCCTTCGCCCTCTTTCCACTGGTGCACGTAGTCCACCTCCGACCGGAGCAGCCGCTCGGCCTGGTCGGACGTCTTGTCGGGCATATTGTGTGCCGTATATGCTACTATACTGTCATGGTAGGTAGACGTGTTTTGAGGAGACTAATAATGAACGATATAATGAGTGTAAAAAGCAAGCAAAATCAAATGAATAGACAACAGTATGACAACCAGTGACTTTCTTAAAATCGTAGCATGTAAGAGTCTCTTGACAGCGTTGGTAGCATGGAGCATGGAATAAAACGGCCCGAACTCCGGTGTAGGGCGAAATAGAACAAAAAATAGGAAATAAAAAACCACAACGGAATATAGTCCGAAAAGCGTGACCAGAAAAGAGCAAGGACCATAATAGCAACCTTTCCTGAATCTTCTCCAACTCAGCACTGTCCACCCCACTCTACCCATCCTTATTGTCTTTCCTCGTCGAGGACATGCTCCGACATCCGATGCAACGACATCCTAGCGAGCGTGAAGCAACCGTCGTGCGACCGTCGTGCCTGGTGAGCTTTTAGGTGCTTTTAGGTGTGCTTTCTTTCCGTCGTCGGTCGCCAAGAACGATCTTAGAAGGACGTTGGAACATGCAGTAGTGGGTGGATGCGAGGGTGGGTGGGATTGTGTAGGCGTTGCAATCGACAATGGCTGCCCTTCTGCAGGACATTTTGCAGGGCATCGTGTTGCAGTGTGTGCGTTTTACTACGACAAGCAACACAAGTCCTTTGGCGACCATGCAGATCAATTGCGACATGGGGGACAAAGCGGATCGTCGTCAACTGCGTGCGCGCACAATGGTGCTGTCCCCGTGTAAGTCCCTGGTGCAATTCTGGTCAAATGAGGTCCGCTGATTGGCCCGTCGACCCCTGTCGTCCACCAACTCGCCGGACACTTTTGCTCGACAGCCGATCGTCAACACGTGTGCCCAAACCTCATCCAGACTTGTCGAAATCTTTAACTCAACAACCCCCCGTACTACCTAACCTCGTTGCCTCTTTTGCAACTACGCTTCAGAGCAGCCCTGTCACCGATGAACACCAGAGCCAAGAGAAAGGGACCCGCGCGCCCGGCGAAAACAACCTTTAGACTTGTTTTTGGGGTCTTGTTTTTTTCGACATTCCTTTCCTTTCTTTTCGTCTGTGTCCCATTTGCTTATTCGCATCAAGACTTTTTAGCCCACGTCTTGGCTGACCCAGTCCCCCATTTTGCTCTTTTCCTTTTCCCTTTCCCACCTTTTTTTTTCATCTCCACCTCGATCGGCCTTGCTGGATCCTGTTTCGTTTTCTTGTCAACGCACTTTACTTCTTGAAGACAACTCTACACGCCGCCGTGAGATGTAGAAATGACCAAACCCCATTATATTTTGCTTGGCCCGACGTTTCTTCCTTGTTTCTTGCAGAAGTAGCTCTTTGCGGTGCGGCTCTTTTCCCCTCGGCGTTTCTTGTCCCGCAAGCCACCCGGCCCTGCCAAGTAACGCCCTGTGGGCTTGTTCACATGTTTACACGTCCGCAACGTCCACACGTCCCTAGGGGCAGTGCTTGTGTGTTGCATACGTCGTACTTGTACTATACACCGCAATATAGGTATTATATACCGTCGTGCTATGCTGATGGCACGTTGATGCAATATACGACATGCAACGGCGGATGACCGCACAACCAAGAATTCAAAGATGGCAGGGATGATTAGGAGGGACGGTCGGTGGATATGCAGACGACTTACCTGTACCAAAAAAGAAAAGAGCAAAAAAAAGAAAACTAAAAAGGATCATCATGATTGTTTGCTAGAACAAGACGACTTGACAGATCCACTTGGACTGTCTGCTCGCCGGATGGATTTAGGCGGCCAACCTCTCCCTCGCTGTTTCTTTCTCTTCCCTCCCAACTGCTCCGTCCTCTCTCCGTGCACCTCCGTGGTTCCCCTTGCACTCGGCTACACCGGCACTCCCGAACTCGACCAACCCACGTCAGGCCCCTGTCCTATCCTATCCTGTCCTGCCCTGTCCAGCCCTCTTTCCTCTGCTCCCTACATTTCGTTCGCTCCTTGCCCCATTCTGTCGATGCTTGATCCTGGACAAACAGACGACAGCTCTTGTGTCCGGGTATTTTTCCTGCAGGTCGCTGTCGACGCCGTCTCTTCTTTGGGTAGCTTGCAGAGTTTCACTACCTGTCCATCCCGCACAGGCTGTCCCCTCTATGAATGGCGAGCGTTGTATTGCATCCTGCCCCTCCCTCTTTCTGGCCCCGATGCGAAGATGTACGACGTAACCGCAAAGGCATACCGAGACATCCTTTCTCTTGTCGCGAGCTCGTCTCTTGATATGGTCTACTATGCAGACAACAACACGTGGGCCCTGTTCAAGAGGCTGCGTCCTTGCCAACGTCGGCCACGATGCCCCTCTCTGGCCGTCGTCTATGCTATCATGCTGCGAGGCGGGGAATATAGTCCGATGAATTTTCAGGGTTTTGTGCATCTCTCTTTCCTCACTCCCCGTAGCAACTGCAACGGAGGGGTTCGGATGACGGCTAGTTGACCAGTACCGTACCCCTCCATCGACCGAAACCCAGGAATCAGACAAGCGAGGCGGGACAGCAACTCACGAGGCCCCCAGAGGCTGACCGAGAACGCAAGAGAACGGATGCGGATGCGTTCTAAAATGTGACGGATGTGGGGGCCGCCGACCTGGCTGTTCGTCTGGTCTTGGTGGCCGTCCCTGGGGCCGTCTTTGCTGGACCTGATGGGCCTGCTTTGGCCCCCAGGTCCCAGGTCCCAGGTCCCAGGTCCCAGGTCCCAGGTGCCCGCATAGATCGGCATACCAAACACATGGGCGAGACAAGGGAAGAGCAACAAGAGGAAAAACAGCACACAGACGAGTCCACCCACGCCAAAAACTATATAAAACGGTACCCGGGTCGCCTTCTGCCATCCCGTCCATTTAGATTTTGTCTTTGTTTCTGGCCCAAGCTCCCGCCGATCTCACAGAGTTCCTCCGAGTTTCAGATCCGCGAAGCATCACCAGCTTCCCTCCTTCTGTTGCAATGCCTCTCTCCGGTCCCTCCACCATGTCCAAGTTCACGGCGGCGGCCCTGCTGGGCCTCGCGGCCACCGTCCAGGCGGCGTCGTCTCTGGGCGAGATCAAGCACGTCGTCATGATGATGATGGAAAACCGCTCTCTGCAGCACGTGAGTTCACTCAGTGAATAAACACACGACGCAACACTCGCTAATGACCCGACGACAGTACTTTGGCACCATGGCCGGTGTCCGCGGTTTTGCCGACCCCAACGTCCAGATCAACCCCAAGAACAACCTTCCAATCTGGTACCAGTAGGTCACACCCTTGTCTATAGTAGCCCTATTCCGCCCCGCCCTAACTCCGCAGACCCGTGGACACCCTCACCGACGAGGCCGAGTACCTGCTCCCCTACTGGCTCAACTACGAAAACACCGAGGAGGGCTACAACAAGAGCCAGTGCCTCTGCGCCGGTGCCAACAACTGGATCCCCACGCACCAGGCCATGAACTTTGGCGCGAACGACCAGTGGGCCGTCATCGACGACCCGCAGGCCTGGGGCTACTTCAAGCGCCAGGACATTGCCTACCACTTTGCCCTTGCCGAGTCCTACACGCTGGCCGACATGTACCACGCCGCCATCATGTCCAATACCGACCCCAACCGCTGGTACTGGCAGTCCGGCACCATCAACGTGCCCGGCGGCAAGACCCCGATCGGCAGCGGCGGTGTCGTTCTGGACGACAACCAGAGCAACGGCTGCGTCGCTACCAACCTCGACTGTCTGCCCCTGCAGTGGCCCGCTTTCGCCCAGAAGCTCGACGAGGCCGGTGTCGACTGGCGCTCGTACCAGCAGTCGTACAACTGGGCGACCAACAACGGCCTCTTTTACTTTGAGGCCTTCCAGAACGCCGCCACCGACTCCAGCCTCTACCAGCGCGGCCTGGCCTTTGACGGCGACAATTCGCTCGAGTCCTTCAAGGCCGCCGCCGCCAACGGCACCCTGCCCGAGGTCAGTTGGTGTTTCCCGCCCGGCAACCTGCAGGAGCACCCACCCTACACGCCCCAGGACGGTTCCTGGTGGATCAACGAGATTGTCAACGCCACCATCAACGGCCCCAACTACAACGACACCGTCATCCTGCTGAACTGGGACGAGGCCGGTGGCTGGGGTGACGCCGTCATGCCCATCATCTCGCCCAACGGCACTGCAGATAAGTCTCCCATCACGTGTCTTGTTTTGACTTGTTCTGCTTTGTTTATTGTTTGTTTGCTCCCTCGCTCCTTCTTTATCACTTCTTCCTCCAATGTCAATGTATTTCCCCGTCGCTCCTTCCTCTTATCTTGCCATCGCTCCTTCCCTGTGGCATCCTCCCCATCACACCTTCCTCGCTGCCCGGACTAAGCTACTGTTCCCGCTTCAACGGCCCCACATTTACCCACGACATTCTAAATCTTCACATCACATCCTCTCGTGATTCTTTTTCATTTCTTTTCAGTTTCTCTTCGTTTCTATCGATATATAATCCTTTCTAACACTCCAGATTCGTACGGGAGTGGTTCACTGACCCGTACGGCACTCTGGGATTCACCTGGTCCGGTCCTGGTGTTCGTATCCCGCTCATCATGATCTCACCGTACACCCGCGGCGGTCACGTCTTCACCGAGCGCGGTGACCATTCCTCGATTCTGCTGTTCCTCGAGGCTTGGCTGGAGGCACGTGGCTACGAGGGTATTACCACCGAGGACACCATGTCCGACTGGCGCCGCGAGCACGAGTCTAACCTGGTCAACGCTTTTGACTTTGAGAACGTGAGTTGATGTCGTTCGGAGGGCCCACTTTTATGGTTTTGTGTATGGCCCCCACTTTTCACTAACACGCTTCCCCAGCCCGACTTCTCGAAGCCCGACCTCCCGGTTCCGCAGACGCCCATCCAGGACGACGAGGGCAACATGCTGGGCCTGTACGCGGGCTACTGCTCGAAGGTGTACGGCACGAGCTGCTCGAGCGACGAGTACTACCTGCCGTACCCGTACGGTAAGCAGACCGAGGAGGACGCGCTCTACTTTGAGGACGGCTTCAAGGGCGTGCGCGGCGAGCTCACGGAAGGCCGCTATCTGGTATTTGAGAGCAACGGCTACGCGCTGTACACGGACGGTGCCTCGAAGCAGTTCAGCGCGACGCCGGCGACGGCGGCGCACGACGATATCCACCAACGGTGGGTGCTGCACGCGCTGGAGCCGGAGGGCACGAGCTTCTACATTACGAGCGCGGTGAACGACTACTACATCTCGCAGCACTCGAGCCTGTCGATCTCGGAGAGCGGTGCGGAGACGTACAACATTACGTACATGGGCTCGAGCCAGTACCAGCTGCAAAAGGAGAACGGCGACTACCTCAACATTGACAGCAACGGCAAGTTGTCGTTTGTGTCGAAGCCGATCGGCTACAATGTGTACAGCGTGACGTACCACTCGTAGGTGATGCGATTATACTGTACATGACCGACACGGCAGAGGGGGCAATGCCGAATGATGCATGTGACCGGACGAAGGATGAGGGATGATGATGAGGGAGAATGGGGCATTGATAAGAAGGAAAGGGAATGGGAGTAAAATCAGGAGCACGATAGGTAGAAGGCGCACGAGATGCACCATAGACCATAGTTGATCGCACTCAAACGATACAATACATTCCTTCAAGCACCGGGGTCACAGTTGAGTTGCTCGTACAGTACAGTTCACAGTGGTCACAGTTGCTGTACTCGCAATTCAATGCATTTCTTTCAAGTGGTGATTCGTCCGGTCATTCACCCAGTGATCCGCCCAGTGGTATTCATTTATCGTCTCATCGTTACATGGTGGCAGTAGAAGTAAAGGAAAAGTAAAAGTACATGAGACTTTGTCACATTTGACAAAGCTGCCGCTGCAAGCTACCCCACGCGGGACCCCATAAACGACGGCCGTTGTGTTGACTGTACACCGTGCGGCCCGCTCGTCGTCGACATCCACAGACTACCGGTGCGGCTGGTGCCGGGGGCGTTGGTGTTGCTGACGTTGTTGACACTGTTGACGGTGACGGGGCTTCCACTGCATTCGTTCGTCGCGTCGGTGCTGCACGCCCGCGGTTCGACGTTGACATTGCTCGTCTCGCGCATCAGAGTGTCGAAAAAGGCCATGTCGACGCCCTGGAAGGCCCACGGGTCGGCGGTGGCGATGCTGTTGCTGTTGTGGTTGTGGTGCTGTGTGTTGCCCGCTGCTGCCGCAGCATCCGGATACAGAAGTCCGACCGGCGACTGGGTCGACGTGATGGGGTCGTTCTCACCGAGGCAGGATGAGAAGGGTGACTGCGCATTGACGTTGGGGACCATACCGTGCAGGTGAGGTGGGTGTTGTTGGGGTTGGTGGTGATGCGGGAGGGTCTGTTGTTGAGGTGAGGGGATGTTGGACGGCACCAGACGCGGCATCACCATACTCTCGCCGCTCGCGGCACTAAACGCCGGCGCGTCCTGGGGCGGATGGGCCTCCTTGGTGATCTCGCCGTCACGGGCAATGGTAATAAAGCCGACGTAGGGCACGGAGATGCGCAGCTTGCCAGCGGCGGCGGCAGCCGTGGCAGCAGCGTCAATGGCGGCGGCGCGGGCGTCGGCGTTGTTGGTCTTGTCGGAGCAGTTGGCGTCGGCCCCCTCCTCACAGTCGCGCATGTTGTTGATGCAGCCCAGGCCACTCCCGTTGCTGCTGCACAAGGACTCGAGCGCGCGACTGGAGCCCATGGCGGTGTCGGCCTCAATGGCCAGCAACTGGCGCAGCAGGTCGACGCTCGTCTCGCTAATGGTGTCCTCCTCGTTGAGCTTGCCGACCAGGTCCATGCTGTCCAGGGCCTCCTCCATCATGGCGCGGTCGGACAGGCGCTGGTGGGCGAGGACGTTGCTGGCGGGGCCGTGCTGGGCGGTGTGGCGGTGGCCGTCAATGTGGACCAGGATGAGGGTGAGCGACGCCATGAGGGCAAAGAACTCGAGCAAGCGGCAGCAGCAGGCGCTCGAGTTGAAACTGCGGAACAAGACGTACCGGCTCAGCACCTCGCGGCTCGCGCTGACCGACGCGACACGACTATACTCGAGGCGGCGCTGGTCGGCGGCGGTCGTGGTTGTCGACGGCGGCGGGTGTAGCATGTACGGCAGGTGCAACTGGTTCAAAATGTTGTAGTACAGCACCTGGTTGGTCAGGCGCACCATCTCCCAGACGCTCTGGTCGCTGTCGCCGGGGGGCACGGCGGCCATGTTGGGCGCGAGCCACCAGCGGCTGGGCAGGGTGGCGGCGATGCGCTGCATCTCGCGGTCGATTTGTTCGGTGGTGGTGTGGTCGTCGAAGCGGGGTCCGCGGTCGTTGCGATCGATAATGTAGCTGGTGATCATGCTCAGTTTCTGCTCGAGCTGGCCCATGGGCGTATCGTTGCGCAAAATCTCGTTGGAGGCAATGGGGGCCTCAAAGGCAGCTTGGGGCAGGCCCAACAGCAAACACAAGAAGCGCTCCGCACTCAAAATGCGGTACCACAAAAACTGCGGGTCCAGGCTGTGCATGCCGGCCATGGACAGCGACTTGAAGGTCGAGGACACAGGCGCGGTCGTTGTGGAGGTCGACGCCGGGTTGCGGTGCGGCCGCCGCGGGATGCACATCAGCTGGGCCATCGACAGCGCGCGGCGCCAGGTCAGCCAGGCGCGGCGCAGGCGGCCAGCGTTGCCGCGGTACATGGCCTCGAGCATGATGCACTCAAGGCCGTCGAGCGTGTCGAGGGTGTCAAGCAGGGCGTCGTTGGTGGTGACCAGCCGGGCGGCGGTATCACCCAGCCGCGTGATGATGCCGCGCACGGGTTGCGAGAGGCGTCCACTTTCCAGTTCCTTTTGGGCGATTGGGTCCGACCCTTGGAGGACCATAGCTATGACCAGCATCTGGCGCGCAATCACGACGGGATGCGTCTGCGGGGTGTGGCGTGCGCGCAGCTCGCCGGTCGGCCAGAAGCCGCTCTTTTGGATGTCCTGCTGCGAGCGCACGACGATCTGATAGTAGTTGTAGGCGCCGGCGGAGCACGAGGCGATGAGGTCGAGGTCGTGCTGCGGCGGGTAGACAGCGAGCAACGCGGCGGAGAGGTCCTCATATGACTGGGTGGATGAGGAGATGGAGGTGGACGTGGGGGCGGCTGTTTTGACCGCGAAGCTGCTCGACGGCCCGTTGAGGGAGACGGTCGTGCAGGTGTCACTGGCGGCCGGTGTGGGCATGTTGCTGGCGGCGGTGGTAGAAGACGTAGCCGTAGTGGCCGTGTCCGGCGAGTGGTCCCGGCTGAGGCGGTGGGGCGGGTGTGGTGGGAGCTGGACGGGTTGTACTGGGTGCCCCGATAGAGAGTGACCCGACTGTTCTACTGGCTGCATTGACGCGGCCGACTGATGCACGAGCTGCTGGATCATGGCCTCGACGCGTACGATGCGGTCGCCGACCAGGCGGCTCTTGACGGTCGGCGTCGTGGGGTCCTCGGGGAACTCCTGGCTGACACACGGCAGGCAGCGTTTGGTGCAGCCGATGCAGACGCTGTCGCCCGGGCTGGCAAAGATGCAGCGCACTTTGCGGCGCTTGCACTCCCAGCAGGTGTGCGTGCCCTTGCGGACTTTGCGTCGCTTGGGTTCGGGGCTGTCCAAGGTGCTCGTGCTGGGCGCAGGCGTGGGCGTGGGCCTGTCCTCCATGGTGGGCAACTGTGGATGGTGGATGATGTGCGGCGGATCACGGACTACGGTGCAAACGGCGGAGGTGCGACACGGCGGTGTACCGCGAGAAACGTGAGAAACGTGAGAAGAGGAGAACGCTTAGGGGGGAAATAAGAAAATTAAAATAAAAGGAACAAAACAATGGAGAAAGAGGGGAATGAAAAGGTGAAAAGACCGGAGAGGCGGAGGGAAACGAAAAGAGTCCGTGTGATTCTTACACGGAGACACAAGACGGATGAGACGAGACGGGTGGATGACCAAACGTGGCAGACGTGACAGGCGTGACAAGACGGCTGACGACCCACGGTCCACGTCCACGGTCCACGGTCCACGGGACAAATAACAAAAGACCCCAGACCCCAGAGCCAAGAGCCCAAAGCCGAGATGACGGGACAGATGAGATGAGATGAGACGAGGCGATACGAAGGCTCTCCACGAAAGAACAAGCAAGAAGAAGTCGCTTGCGGTAGCTCGTATGGGGTGGAAGGAGAGCAGGAGAATACGGAGGTTGACTCGTCGAACACGAGACGGAGCCAGTTGGTGTGTAACAGGTGTTCAGTTTCGGTGGGTGCAAGTCTGCGTGAAGTGTCCGGTATATCTTGCGATCGGCGTTCCGAGTCCAGTCCAATGTCCAAAGTCCGCGAGGCCACGATTTTTTGTCTCCGGATGGGTCTCTGGAGCGTGTTAGTCGTTGTCTATCGTTGTCGTCTTGCCGTTATGTCTCCTTGCCTGCATGTAACTGACATAAACGTATTCGCCCGAGCCCACTGGAGAAGGGTTCGGGGCAAGTAAAGTAGAGAATAGTAAGAGGAAAAGGACCTCGCTGGCTGATAAATGAGGCCTTGCGACACGCCTGCCACCTACGGGCCAGCCCAGTTTTAGGTGTCGATACCGCGTCCCAAAACGGGCAGTCGTTCGCCCGAGCCTTTGTAAGTACTCCGTACCCTGACCACTCAAAGATAAAAAAGGTAAGAAAATGCGACCGACGGCCCAGCGCCAAAAGGCTGCCAGCATGAGAAGAAGATCCACCTTTAGGCCGCTCCATATCGGCGTTCTTTGCTGGCGTCCTTTTAATTTCACCGAGCGGCGGACGAAGGCGAAAAAACGTAAGCAGGCCAAAGGCGACTCCGTCTAGGCTATCAGCAAAGTGGCTCTTTGTACGGGAGTCCAGAGAAAAGAGTGAGAACGGACCCAACAAAGGAACAAAGCCGAAACGCCAATACAGAGTAATACTTGGGCACCAATAACGTTGTCCACGCCAGCATAACAACACGGCCGAAAATCTCTGCGTAATGCCCGCGATGGGCCTGTGGTGGCCCTACGCCGGCCCTCCATTGGCCTTCAACAGACGCCAGTGCATCGTTACCTTCACCCGAAGGCACCCATTCAAAGGGCCTAATTCTCCCTTAATTCCCCTTACTCTTCCTACCCTTCCTGCCTTCCTCCGTTAAATCCCATGAGTCAGAATGCGTGAGATCTAGATGGGGCCGGACATGGGTCTCCGAGCCGAAGGAGCGGACAAGGGTTGGCAAGGGAAAACAGAGGGTGTGTGAAAATCGAAAATGGAGATAAGATGATGGAATGTGACGGATGGATGTGCAGTGGTGGCAGGCACCGGCCGGGACAACGGTCCAAAATCAAGCCCAGGAAGACAGCAAGCCAAGCCAAGCCACACTGATCGCCCACCACGCAGGGCAGAGTGAGCACGTTTTGGCGGACGCGACGGACTTTTGGAAGAGTCCGCAGTTTGTTGATTTAATGCAAAATGTCAGATACAGCGTGCGACGTATCTCACACGACATAGATATGTTGGATGCGTTATGCCCATGGTGATGGCGCCAGCAGCCCGGAAACGAGGAAAGGAGACGCGCCCGAGCCCGAAACGCAAGGCGCGCAAGGCACGCTGAAAGACACCAAACGATCCAGAGGATCGTTGAAGGCCCCAGACTTCCTTTTGTAGCTGTTCGTATGAAGTAGAATGCCACACAAGGCATCAGCCATTTAAGGAAAACACAAACAGAAAACTAATCAGGCAGTTGGCAGGCAGACACCAGACAGTAGCCCTTCTCAATTCCCGTCAATTGCACCCACTGCACCGGGCACGCACTGACCCCTGGAACCGCTTGTTCTTTCTTCCTTTCTGCCATCCTCCCTACAAGTACAAGTTCAATCCCTGGCCAAGTGCTGACGGACAGGAGGGGTGAGACGCGCCCGGGCATACTCGGCCATTGAAGTCCGCGTGGTTTCGCACTCGCACTCTCCTGTGAGGGTCCGTCAACCAAAAGGGATGGCCAAGAAGAGAGTCGGCAAGTTTTGCATTGTCGCCGCATCCGTCGTAGGAATCATTTTCGTCGTAGGTGGACAGCCAGCACTGGACCGCCAGTGACCGCCGGTGACCGCATGTACCCGAACATGGAAAGCGTAAGACGTCGTCTCAACGTCGTCCTGCCGTCACATTTTGCCGTAGCATGGCCGTGGAACTAAGAAAGCGCTGCCAATCGGACTCGAAAGCACACCGCCGAGCACAGTCAGCAAGTCCAAACGAACGTCAACGATCCGGGTTAGGATAAAATGCGGAGTCGTATTGGTTCCTGTACTCCTGTATTTGCTAAGAAACAAGAATGAACATGAATACGAAATTGTCAGACAGTCAGAAAAAACGATAGCCACGAAGGATAGCCAAGTAACGCCTGCCAGGATTTTATAATCATTCTATGGTTGGTGGTTGTAAGTGAGTGAATAGCCGCCCATTTTCAATGTCCCCTGATATGTCGCTGGCGATAAAATCAAACCCAATACACCTGTGTAAACAAAAACCGTCTGTCTATATCAAAACAAAAGTGCAGCAAAAGCAGTACAAACAAAGGAGAATAAGTCGAGAAATTAAGGAAATTATAGAAAATAAGAGTGTGCAAAGGATATGCTGTGAAATGCAAAGATTATAGTGAAAAAAGTGAGTAGTAGATGAGATGGTATTATCCGTATGACCGTAGCCACACACCGGTGGGTATGAAAGACGTTGAAGAAAAGAGTGTGATGAAAGTGGATGCAAGAGAGAAAAGAACCGCTTCGCGCTTCTTTTTTATTTCGCTCGCACCTCTTTACGCAGCACCGCCCGCGTTCTTCAGGGCCTCCGGGTTGATCCGCTTCCAGCTGCTCGCCAGGCTGATCACAAAGCCCGAGCCCACACCGGCAATGGCAATGGCAAAGGCCACCTTAAGACCGGCCATGTACGCCTTGAGCACACCCGGCAGCACATCGGGAGGGAACGTCGTCCACAAATCAGTAGCGCCGGTGGCAATGACGGTCAGCGGGTTGACCGTGGGCGCGTACTTGGGCAGCTCGGTGACCATGTGGTTCACAAACGCCGACTGGGCGGCCGACAGCATGAACGCGCCACCAATGGTCTGGAAGAAGATGATGAGGGCGGTGGTCGGGGCCAAATCTTCTGGCTTGGAGGTGGCCTGGCCGTAGATGACGGGGATCTGGAAGGTGAAGCCGAAGCCCAGACCGGCCAGCACCTGGTAGCCGATCCACTTGCCGCTGCTGGTGCCAATGTCCAGAGTGTAGAGCAGACCGGTGCCGACAACGGCGATGGCGGTCATGGGCGGCAGGAAGGCAGTGGCGATGCCCGTCTTCGAGATAATACCGCCAGACACAATGGTGCCGATGGTGACGGCGATGATCAGCGGCAGGTTGCGGACACCCGACTGCGTGGGGCTGACGTTGTCGATGCTCTGGAAGTAGATGGGCAGGTAGTAGATGATGGTGAAGTAGGAGCTGGCAAAGAAGAAGGCGTAGATAGCGTTGGGCCAGACATTGCGGCTGGCGATGAGACGGGGCACGATCATGGCGCGCTCGCCGTTGTAGTACTCCCAGCCGGCGAAGATGATGACCAGCACGCCAAAGGTGACGAGCAGGCCAATGACCTTGCCCGAGTTCCAGGGGTCCGTCTGGCCGCCGTACTGCAGCGCCAGGATGTAGGAGATGACGGCGCCCATGACCAGGACGGTGCCGACGGGGTCCATCTGCAGCAGCTTCTCGCGCAGAGGGGCCTTGACGGGCTGGGCGCGCTTGGGCGTCTGGAACAGGAGCAGGATGATCAGAGCGGACACGCCACCGATGGGCAGGTTGATGTAGAAGCACCAGCGCCAGGTGACCTTGTCGGTAAAGGCACCACCGATCAGGGGGCCAATGACCGAGGCAATGCCGTAGGCGCCGCCGATGAGACCAGTGAACATGGGGCGGTCCTTGGGCTTGGCCGTCACGGCAATGACGGTGTACGAGCCGGAGCCGATACCCGCAGCGCCGACACCCGCAATGGCACGGCCGACGATCAGAGCCTTGGAGCTGGGCGCAACACCGCAGATCAGACTGCCCAGCTCAAAGATGAGGATGGAGGCCAGGTAGGAGTACTTGAGCGAGAAGTACTTGTAGGCCTTGCCCCATGTAGACTGCAAGCCGCCGACCGTCAGGAAGAACGCCGAGCCGTACCAGGCCACATCGCCGAGGCCGTGGAACTGGTCCGTGATCTTGGGGATAGCAGTAGCAACGATGGTCTGGAAGGTTAGCAAAGAACGAAGAACAAATACATCTAAAGGTAGTCAGGAGTAGGCACGTACAAAATCAAGAGACATCAGGAAGATGGTCAGACAAAGAGCCAGCACGATACTGGCCAGCTTGGCGCCCTTGGGGTAGTCGTCGTCGTCGTCCTCGGCCTCGTCGGCGGCCGGCGCCGTCTCCTTGGTCTCGGCCGTGGCCTCAATGTCGACGTCGCGGTCGCTCTTCTCGCCGTTCTCGCCCTCTGGGCGGCGCTCCTTCTCCAGGTCGGTGATGTCGCCCTGGTCGACATCGGTCTTGTCCGCGTCGGCCGACGCGTACGATGCCTGCGACGAGGCAATATCGTTGTGGCCGTGGCTCTTGGCCGCCTCGGGCACGGCCAGGGCGCCGGATGGTGATGAAGACATGGTGGTGGTGGTGTTAATATTAATGTTGGTATTGGTGTTGGTGTCGATGGTAATGCTGGCAATGTTGATGTTGTTGATTGTCGCCCGGCCTGTGTTGTTTACTACTGGGAGCAAACAATAACACAAGGAGATAAGATACAAGGCGTCAAAGATCAAACGATCGAAAGTGATCAGTGATCAGATCAAATCAAATCAAGGTTGGCTTGCGGGAAAAAGAAAGACGATCGATTGGGACAAGAGACAAGGGGAAACAGATATATATGTATTCCATCCAGGATCTGACCGTTGAATTTCAAAAGTAAAATTTACTTTTGTACAGGCCCTTGTAAATTGTATTGAAAAGCACGGAGGAATACACAGCATAACGCAATTCAAAAAAGGGGACCCAGTAGCATCCTCCGCCAGCAAAAGGACCCGATAAAAACAAGAAAGTAAGGCGGCCAAAACAGAGTCTACGCCGCGTTTTGCGTCCACAAAGGTCCACTTGCTGAGGTATCTTACAACAATGACAAAAATGACCAAAAGGGAAGGGAAAGGAGAGCAAAAGATACGGAGACTACAAGCAGCCCGTCGCCAGACCGTCAGCAAAAAGGCACGTCAAAGACGGGCAAGACAGGCAAGACGGGCCAGACGGGCTAGCAGAGCCGACGCAGCGGCCGAAGGGGCGTTCTTTCTGGAGGGTCTACCCGTTTTTCACGTCCTTTCTCCTATTCTCACGCCCATGTTCGGTCCATTATTGTGTAAGCAGAACAGCAGAAAAGGGGGGCAAAAAGTGATGGGAGAATGGGACAGCCAAAAATACAACGGCGTGCGCGCGGCTCGGTGAGATTGAGATACGCTCCGACGTCTTGGTTTGTTGTCAGCAAAACAAGCGTCAGATATATTCCAATGCGAGCCACACACCCATACGGAGTACTGCAATCTTCCATTCCCACGCCCACGCTGCCAGGGCACCGGGACCCACTAGGGGTGGGAAACATGGTTGATCGACGGAAACCGACGCTGGGAGAAAGGCAGAGAAGGCAGTGAAAAAGGCTGCAAAAAAGAAAGACGAAAAGGCAGCCGGGTGGAAACAACGAATTGGAAGGCTCCCTGCACCCAATCGTAGGGCCACCCTGGCTTGGGTCGGCGGACTGAACCTGGACTTAACGTTCGTAGGGCGCGTGAAAAATGATACAGGGCGGTAGATGATGCTTGTCCTTCGGAGAAAAGCCTTAAACCCATGTTACAGAGTTTGCGCCCTGCACGTTTCTTTGTCCTTTCTCCCGTCTCTGGCCAAAGCCAAGACACTGGGCGGCACGCTGCGCTAGGCAGGTGGATAAGAATGCTTGTGAATGGGCTGTAAATCTCTTGTGAGACATGCTCTGGGCGCTGTCGACAACCGTATGCAGCGTTGTTACGAAGTGTGGTGTAGACCCGAACTTACGGCCGAAGCCAGTTGCCCCCTGCTTCTCTGACCTGCACAAGGATGACAGATCAAAATCGGCGAAAAAGACGGCGAACGGTAACACTGTGACACCGACCCATTGTTCCTCTTCCTTCTTTTTGTCTCCATTGTCTCGATTGTCTCTCTTTTTCCCCTTTCTCATGTTTCTCTCTTTTGGTCTCGTATTCTATGCTTATGTTATGATGCTGGATGACGCAGGACGGAGGGTGCAGCCTACTGCGAAATGCATGATGATGTATCCATACTACTGAGTACGGTATCCATGTATGATCTGCCCATTCACATCCTCCCAGCCTTGACGGCGCCCCCGTTGTGTGTGTTTTTAGAGGGTTCCTATCTTATTCTTGGCCCCACAGCGACACGTATTACCTACAACCCCAGTTGTGAGTTCAGAGTTGTGCTCGTAGATTATGGTAAGCCAGCAGGCCAGTAACATGGCCACCCATAACGCCGGACAACGCCAGACAACGCCAACACAACGCCCCGGCGGTGCTGGCGTTCCTCATTCTGCAGGGTCTTTCGTCATCGGAGACTTATTTGTCTCCGGCGTGAGCCATTGACGTTTGACACTCTGACTCTTTGACTCTTTGACTCTTTGAGTCTTTGACTCTTTAGTCCGTCTTTTTTTTTATCTAGCTTTTTTCTTGTGAATTTATAATTGTCTCTAAAATTTTAACCTTCCCACCGTCGCCTTTGTCCCGTGCTTGTTTCCTGCCCAGTGGCTTGCCTCGCTTGCGCCAGGACGGCAAAGCGGCGGCCCAGTGACAGGTGGCGGCTGTTTCACAGTGGTGGCATTTTGTTGGTGTTTTGGTGTTTTTTCTTTTTGCGTTTAGCGTCAGGTCCCGCCCGTGCTCGATCTTGCACACGTTTTTGGGTCGGTTGCTTGTTCTGGTAGGGGCGTGTTCATATCGGCGACTTCTCATAACGAGTTCATCCGCGCTTGTCAAAAGAAGAAAAAATAGTAAAAGACCGTCGCGACGGCCGATGACTCTCTGCCGGCTGGCAGATCTCGCCGCGAACGAGGAGCGAGGCTACGTGATGGGGCTAGAATTTTCTATCACCTTGGTCCGCTGCGGCAACTGTGCTTGTAAATACGTGTAAACGAGGTGGGTGAAGAAGAAGCAAAAAAGACAAGCATGTGGGGGGAGGGAGCTCGAAGCCATATTCGCTTTCCCTCTGAACCAGGAACCAGGAACCAGGGTCCTTGTGAGATGAATCCTCTTGGGACGGAAATCAAACACCGTTGACCAAGACGCTCCAGCCACATGCGGCCACACCCGGTTCGGCCAGGTGGTCCATGCTCGATGGCAGTGAACGATTGTCAAATGAGAATTTAAATATACATACGGAGTACGAAATACAAGATGCCTACCCTCGATGCTGTCTAAGCTTTCTCGGTATCTACTATCGGGGCCGTAGACTCGTACAACATTACATAACAGAGCACAACCCTCCGAGTCGTGTACCGATCCACAGTACGGAGTAGCCTAGTCGTACTCGTATTCGTGCCTGTGCAAGAATGAGAAGCGGTGGTTCAACCCGAGAATCCACGAGGCTGTACCCAGGATATATTGGTCGTATTCGTTCTCGAGCCCGAGTCGTGTGTAAGACGGATTGAGAACAAGCTTGTCACTTCACGAAGACGACGTTGCCATCTTTACTGGCGTGCAAAGCAATGAACTGAATAGTCAAGAAATGATCAAAGGGAGGGCAAGATGGCCAAGGCTATAAATGGAGGCTGGATGAGAGAACTGGGAGAGGAAAGACCCAAACGCCGGTTGTGGTCCGTACATCCAGACATATAAATATTCGTTTCCGGTATTGTAAGTAGTGTGATTCAATGAAGGATGTAATTATGTTCTCACAAGTGGCCCTGAGCAGTCATTATTTGTTGATGTTAGGTTTATTTTATTATACTTTGTTTATCGTATTTGATATAAATTGTGCCTCTCTATCATTGATCATTATTTATTTTACATTATTTTATTGTAAAGAGTCACTTACATACTTTATTCCTTCGTATTTTATTTTCAATATTAAACTATTTTAATATATCATTTATGCATCATTCGTCGTCCCTTCATATCTCCATGACCGCATTGAGAGTCATTATCCCCCATCCCCCATCCTCCCTACTATACCGGCGACGCCCGGTTGGCCAGCACGACCCGGTAACCGTCCGGGTCCTCAAAGGTCTTGCCGCAGGCGTCCCAGTACGGGTTGAAGGCCGGCACGGGCGGGAAACCCGCGGCGGTCATGCGCGCGACGGCCGCATTAAATACCGTTGTGTCGGGCAGGTAAAAGACGAGCAGGTTGTCTTGCGTGGGCGCACGGCCGGCGTCGTGACCCGTTTTGGTGGTGAACTCAAGATGGTAGGAAGCCTGCGACAGGCCGAGCATCACCCCGTCAAAGCCGTCGTGTTCGCCGAAGCGAAGGAGCTCCGCAAACCCGAGGCCGTCGACGTAGAACGGCAGCAGGGCGTTGATGTCGTTGGTGGGCCGCGCGACGCGGAGATGGGCTGAAGCGATGGTCATTGCGAGGTGGAGGGCGCGTGAAATGGGAAATGGAAGTGTGGGCCAGCAGGATACGAGTTCGAGATAAATGGTGGTGTACTCTCCTCAAGGGGACGTTGTCAATTTCATGAAAGACGGCGAAGTGACGTCCAAACAAACTCTTCGTGTTCGTGTTCGGTGTTACGCTGGCGCGCCCTATGGCATCGCCAAGCGGACCTGTTTGTTGGAGCCTGTCCAAAACGGGCGAAGGTGGGGGAAGCCATCTCCGAAGGTCGGTATGCGCGCGCTCCGTATTGTTATTCTCCTCGGTTCGTCACACGTTCAGCATTCAAACATTCACGATGGTGCACGGTATCGAAACAAGTGACATCAAAACGTAAATATCAATTCGCTATGCAATTCCTACAGCCACAGGTGGCGCACACGCACGCACACCTATTTGCCCTGCGTCTTCTTCTCCTTCTTGTTCTGCATCAGCTGCCGCTTCTGCGCCTTGCGCACATCCCGCTGCACCGCGCCGATCACGGCCTGCTCGCTGCCCACGGGCCACCGCGCCGCCGCCGCCGCCTCGTCCTCGGCTGTCCACGCCCGGGGCAGCACCGCAAACACCAGGTACGACGTGTGCGTCTTGACCTCGGGCTCCACACGGGATGTGAGTCGGCCGTCCAGCCACGGTTTGACGAGGGGGACTAGGGGCTCGGACGCGTCCTCCTCCTTGGCGCCCGCGGTCTTGTCGACATCCATAACGTCGGCACCGGCCTCGCCATTCGCATTCTCGGCCGCCTCCCGCGACTGCCAGAACCGCTGGTTGTACTCGCGCGTGCGCATCTCAATCGCCTTGAGGCGAGCCACCGCCTCGCCCACGTCCCGCGGCGCCGGCACGTTGTTGCCGCCGCCAATGCCAGCGCCGGCGCCCGCACTGGCTTTCCCACTGACAAGCTCGGGCCGCTCGCGGTATACGAGAATCTTCTTGTTGGCGACCTCGACCATGTCAATGTCGGTCCAGCCCAAGCGGCGCAGCATCGACACGGTGCGCGTGACCTGCTCGATGCAGGGGCTGAACGTGCAGATGTGGACGCTCTTTCGGGGGTTGAGCGCGGAGGGCTTGCCGTCCACCGTGGCCGTGCGTGTCAGGTGCTGGAGGGCGCGCCACGGTGCGGGCAGATCCAAGAACACGGCATCGGCCTCGGGGCTCGTGCCGTCGTCCAGCAGGAAACCGCGGCCGTAGACGTCGCGGTTGGTCAGGGTGACCAGTCCGTTATTGTCATCATCCTCCCCCGACAGGCCGTGGCTCTTAAGCTCGGCCTTCATCTTTTGATACCGCTCGTTGTGGAACTCGAAACTGTAGACGTGACCGGGCTGTTTTGGTGTTTTTGTCGTCGCAATCGACGACCCGTAGACCGCCCGCGCGGAGGCGTGCGTAAAACTGCCGCTGCCCGACCCGGCCTCGATCAAACGTGTGCCCGGCCGTGCCCGCAGCCGGTGCAGGATGTAGCTGTAATCGCTGGCGTAGACGACCTGTGTGCGGTGCGGTAGGCTGAGCGTCCAGATCTCGGGCGTCGGCGGCAGGATGTGAACGAAACCGCTCGCGGCGGTAGTAGGGGCCAGTGGTCGAGAGGTGGGGGCGCCGGAGGTGGTTGTGTTAGGCGTCGAAGGCTCAGTCGCTCCTGGTGTGTCGGCGGGTGTACTGTCTTGTGGCGTCGCTGCTGCCGCATCGACGGCGGCGGCATCCCCGCCCAGACTGCCCGCCACCCGCTTCCGCTTCCGGCCGCGCGAGCCCGTGTCCACGATGGACGCCCGCACCTGCGAGCCCCAGGGCACGCCAATCAGCGTCGAGTGCGGGAAGGAGCCAAACCGCGTGTTGAGCACGGCGCCCTCGGCGTAGCCGTCGACTTCGACGCCCGTGGCATCGTGCAGGTAGATGGGCTGGTAGTTGTCGCGGGAGAGCTGGACGATGGCGAGGGCATTGGAGCGGGTGCACGGACCCGGATCGAGGAAGGGGGATGCTGATCCTGTCATGTTGTCGAAGAAGGCGTTGGGGGTTGTGGGAGTGTGCCCGTCTGGCAATGTTGGTCGAGAACAGCCGTGTCTTGTCCTGTGTCAAAGCGTCGAAAAGCTTCACAGGCCCGAAAACTTTTTAGTGGAGCTCTTTCGACACTCGGCGTACCTCGATAAGAAGAAGCCGATAAGAGAAGGCCTAGGAGCCATCATGCTCCAACAGAAAAGTTCGGACCACGTGACTAAATCGCCGAAGACTTGTGTATGGAGCAGATCTTTTCTGTTCAAATTTTGATCTTGCGCACTTCCACGCACGAGTTGTAGTGTCGGCTAGGTTCGTCTAGTATTTACTTTGTGCTCGTCTTGTGTTCGCCTAGGTCCTTTCGTAAGGTTTTTTGTTGCTTGGTTTGGCGACGTTTTGCGATGTCACAACGTTTTTGGATCTCGAATTTGACTTGGCGAAATTCATTTTCGCAGGCATTTGGTTGCGGCACGTATTCTTGAGAATTTGCACCAAAAACACATCTTTTTTATCACGTGGACGTCCCATTTTTGCTGGAGCATTATGAGGTCCACGAAAGGCCTCAATTATGAAGCCTTTCCAAGCTTAGTCATTTTTTATGGAAAGGCCCCTGTTAATTATGGGGCCAGAGTGGCCGGCAATGACGTTTTTGGGGGGGACAAAGTGGCAGTGAAACGCCGCGTTGTTGCGACGCAAGGACCGCGCGCGCCTTGCAGGAACCTTGCTATCCGGAAGAGGAAAGCTGCTGGGAGTTTTACCCCTCTTTGTCCCTGTAGTGCCCTGGCGCCCTGACGACCCTGCCCCTGAAATGAGGCCAGGAGAAAGAGGGGTGCTGATGACACCTGTCGCCGTTCTCTACATTCTTTGTACTTGTTCGAAGAGGTGCGCGTGCAGCATGCATCTTTAGTGGCTAGGAGAAGTAGCGGTCTGATCATGTTGGAGGGCAAGACGCGGATGCCATGGGAAGCTGTGGTGAGAGGTCGCGAGACGATCCAATCCATGTCACTCTATGCCAATTATGCCGTCCATGCCATGGGCCGTTGCATCTTGTAAGACGGAGACGCAAGGATACATCTTACGGCGATTTGGGAGCTGAATGCCGATGCCGATGGTGCAATGGCTCAATGGCAAACGGAGGCGTGGGCTGTGGTGGGCAATGCCGGGCTGCTCCATTTACACGTTACGACATACAATTGGCAAAGCAGAGGCCAGTCACAGTCACAAGCACATATTATGTGGCGTTTGAAGTTCAATTTGCTCGTCCAGAAACAGTCTGACGGCGTTCTTTGATCATCGATTTTATTTCATTTCAGTTATTGCAATTCATGAGAGAACCCTTCTTCCATTTCCACCAAGCGCTCCTGTGCGACCCAGGCGAACCTAGTAACGGGGCATGGGCTGGCGGTTGCTGCATGTTGTTAGAGGGTCTTCTTGGCTATCATCTTCCATCGTTGGAGCGTGACTTACGGGTCGAAGTTGTCCTGGTTGCCGTACTGCTGGTCGTACAGCTGCTCGGCGTTCTGGCGGGCGTGGTGCTTGGCCTTCTCGCGGTCAACAAAGTCGAGGCCCTTGGTCTCGACCAGCTTGTCGACCTCGGCGCCGGCAAAGGCGGCCAGGGCCTCCTTGGCAAAGGCGTGGTTGACCGTCTTGCCCTCGGCGCGCTGGTGCTTCTCGAACTCGTGCATGGCGGCAAAGCTGGCGCCGGCGCCGAGGAGCTCGTGGCTCAGGGAGCTCTCGTGGTGGTTGTCGTTTTTGTAGACCTGGTCGCGGGCATTGCGAGACTCGTCTGGGTTAGGGTTAGTGAGTGTTTATAAGATGTGGTAGCTGTTTCTTGAGGGCGAGTTGAGTTGCCTTACCAAAATCGAAGAAACCCATTTTGAATGTGAGAGGGGGGTGGTGTGTATAAAGAAGTATTGGTTGTAGTGTGAAGTAAAGATGTGTGGATGAAGACAAGAAGAAGAAGAGAGAGACAGGACAAAACGAGGGGAGACGATGAGGGGAGGAGACAGGGTCTTTAAATACCCATTGACCGACATCCAAGCTTCGCCGTCTTTCGTACAACTTCGACCTGCGGACCTTCGACCTGCAGACCAACGACTCTGCTCACAGCTGCAGGGCAGTTGTAAAGCCCAACCAGGCCAGGCATGAACGAACTTGGTACATCTCAGGAGGCGGGAGGGAGGGGAGAACCTGGCAAGGAAGGAGACAGCTCTAGTGTTACGAAGCTGGCCCCACACGCAAGTGGTGTGAACGACGAGTGCGAAAGTACCTCGTTGGATGGATGGAGTATGGGCGAGGATGGGCCAGACGGGGGGGAGGGGGGCACTCGTTTCCAAGCCCATCCCTTTTTGTTGCTTGCGCCGCCGCTCGTCTTCATGCTTCGTCCTGTCCTATCCTAGCCTGTCCGCGCGGATTCTTATTTTTGGCTCCCTCAGTTGCCTCATTACCAGACTCCCCAGTTTCTTCAGTTTCCTCACCAACGGCAGACGCGATGGAAACAGACGGAGGTGGCGGTGCCCGCTCGTTGCGTTTTTGGCGCCCTCCTTGCCCCCCCTCCTTCACCCCGTTTCGTTTCGTCTTTTCCTGCTGTTGTTCGCCGTGTTTGCTTCGCGCTCGCGCACGCCGTTCCTGGACCAAAACCCCTCTTTGTTGGCCGCCCTGCCCCTCACCCCCCTTTTTTCGTTTCCCCTTTCCAGGCCGCGTCGACGCTTGCTCTCTCTCGCTTGCTTAGCCCAAAGCACACTCTCTGGCAGATGTTTCGAGGTTAAAAGCCAATAAATGCAGATGCAGGTTGGGAAGACAGCTTTTGATCTGGCATTGTTCGGTAGACGACCCTGCATGGAGAGCATTGGCAAGGCGCTCCAGATGTGTCGTCGTTTGAGGTTGAATTGATTTATTTACATTTGTTGACGACGTACGACGTACATAACCAAGACGGCACGGCAAGCTCCCATAGCTTTTTCTTGGCCTTTTTTTAACCTCGATCTCCCCACGGCAGCCCAGCCAAGCCCTGCCAATTCAATGCCAACACCCTGCCAAGAGGTGCCCGTAATGCTTGTTTTGAGCACCTCTCTCATTTCTCTGTGCTTGTGCTCCTCTGGCTCCTTGTGCTGCTGTCCTCCCGCCCCCTCCATGTGGGGTTTGTTTCGTTGCCAAGGACCTTGTTCAGCTGCAGAGCGACGACGCCGTGTTCAGGGCCCAATGGCCCATTGCGAAGCGGTTCCGTCACTGTGGCGGGCGGTCTGAAGTAGCCGGGAAAGGCAACCAGGTGACGACGCGCGCAGCTGAAGTGATGTGCTGTTGTGAACTCACAGAGGATGGATGCAATGGAGAATAATGGATGGACCATCTTGCATCAAAGCACCGGAATTGGAGGAGGGGGACGCAGGGTTGCACTCGACGTCACAGGCCTGGGCCATCTTGGTGGTGGATTGGTTGAGCTTGCTCGGATTCGGAACGTGGGACCGTGGACCGTGGTTCAATCTTACTCTCCCCAGACCCTCGCTTTCAGAGGCCTTCATTCTTCTCATTCTTGTCTTCTCTCAATTGTGAACAACGAAGAGGCCTCTTCGTAACGTCTTACCCCTTTACAAAAAGCAAAGAAGCGCCACCGACACTTCCCTTCGGCATCGCCATTCTCCACAGAATGACGCGCGTTGTCTCTGAGCCCGTTTACAGATTCGGCAGTGCTGGGCAGGCGACCAAACCATTCCGCAACTGTCCAAACTCGCAGGAGGGGGCAAAACTGTCCCAAAGGCCCCGCCGGCGATGGATGGAGTTCGTGCGGTGGACCGCGCGCGCGACGCTCTCTTTCAGCTGCCCCAGTTCGATTTCGATGAAAACCCTTGACGCTCTTCTTTGACAGGAGACAAAAGTACCTGATAGACACCAGAGCCGGCATTTGGACAAGACACCCCTTTTCCCTGTCTATCTGCCTTTTTGTCGTCTTTTCTTTTAGCATCTCCGTAGTGCCAGCGCCGTCTCGTTTCACGAGCATAGTATGTCCGAATAGGCTGGTAGTTTCGAGGTAGTGTTCCCCTAACTATTCTGTTCTGTCAAAGTTGTTAAATTGGGATTTCTGTAGTTTTCTTCATCTTTCCATGGGCCATCGATTTCAGGGTCTCGCACTGCCGATCCAGATGCAAGTCCCCAGGCGGTCTGCAGCAGTGTCTTACATGTATCTTACATTGTTTCTGCACCTTCGGTACGTCACCTCGTCACCCTCGCCCCAGGGAAGTAGCAGCATGGTAGACGGGCTTTTGAAACATGCTCGTGAGAGGCGTCAAGCAAGGCGCTGCAAAGCACTGGCGAGACGCATGACATGGAGCAGACAATATGATGAGCCTGGCATAGCTTCCCCGTAAGCCAATAGGAACAGCACATGCCGACTTGCAGCATCTGACATACATTGCACAGGTGCTCCATCGTGTTTGCCGTTTCATGCGGCGTTGTCACCCATTGTGATGGCATCTTTACAAGGAGGGCGAAGTAAATTCGCAGCAGGCGTTCATAGAAAGTCTTGATTCGTATTCGCAGGATGGCACCATCCCTCTGTTACTCCTCTTGCCTCTTCTCCTCCCCCTGTTACCTTCCACAGTTTTGTTCACGATGTGCGAAAAGGAAGGCACGGCCGTCGATCGGCGGCCGCTCATCATTCTCTGCTTCCTCATCATTCGTGGCTATGTCGGCAGGAGGTAGGAGTGAAGCGCAAACACCTCCAGATCATACTATGGCCCGGCCACCTAGACCTATTAGCCGCAACGAGGGACGGAGGCCGCCTGTTCACGGCCTCCGTCAATACGATCCATGGCTCTCCATGGCCTCCACGGCCCTCCATGGCCCTCCATGTTCGCTCCAGGTACCAATTGACAATCTACCACAGCTCACAGCATGAAACAGCGCTTCGTCCCTCCCTGGGAGCGATTGGATCTCTCTCCTCGCCATGTTGAAACAAACCACTAGCTCGTGGCTGAGCGTGTCCCATTCACTGTGGGCTTTCCCGAAGCGGCAATAGTCGAATGTCATGATATTACTACTATTTTGACAGTACTCGTAGATGCCTTCTATTTTTAGGTATTTGGCCTCTGTACTCCGGAAATGTCGCCCGCAAATCCCACCATCCCGTCGTATCAACACGCCGTCCAGGAACGACGTACACATGGACACATCGTCTTGCAGCTTAGCGTTTCAATGCAGGAACAAAAAGCAAGCTTTGAACAAGGTTTGACGTATCTGCAGCTGTGCTGTGTCCACCCTCCCTCAGTGTCTGGATCTTGTTTTCAAACGCTCTTTCCAAGGCATCGGTTGCAACGTCGTCTAAATACAAGTGCCTCTGAGGAGACAGAGCCAGAGCCAAGACATTGAACTTGAAAAGCACAAAAGAAAAGGAGGCAAAAACCTGGATAGACACTTCATGCGTGCAGCAGACAAGGCTGGCACGATGTGCGGTGCTGTATCCCAAACTCGGCTCCAGGAGACGAGCAATGCACGCAGCATGCCCAGCTCCCCGTACCCATAGGAAGGACACCTCCAAGTACGGAGTACTCCTGCGCATGCAACATCTAAACCCTTGTTTGATGGGGACCTCCCGACCCGTAGCAAGCTAATGCAGCGCCCAGAGCCAAGCTTAAAATGGCGGGAAAACAGGGAACAAGGGCAAAACGAGGAGGGTAGCAATCAGTCTTCCACGGCCCTCCTTTCCCAGTTCAGCATGTCGTCTTGCAAGAAAGGGCTCCAGAAGGGGATGGCGCGTCACTCGGAGGCTAGGCGGATGGCCGCTGTCTCGTATTGAGTTCGGGGTTGGGATGAATTGGGCCGCAGCAGCAAAGTACTGCAAAAGTTGCGTTGAGACGTATATAGATGTATATGGTATTGATAGAAGCTGCCCTCCGTGAGTCCAGCTATGTCTCCACCCGCCTCCTCTTGTCGGAGCCGCCGTGCCGATCCCGGTCACGATCTCTGTCCCGGTCTCGGCTGTCTCGCCGCTCTCGTGATGGTGGCGACCGCTTCCTCCGCTCGTCCCTGGAGTCGCTGTGGCGGTCTCGGTCACGTCGTGGTGATCTCGACCTTGACCGTGGCCTCCGGTGGTGTCTGTCGTCTGCATCCCGGTGGCTGCTGTCCCCATCGCGGTATCTGTCCCCGCCGCCGCTGCCACTCGTATGAGACTTGCGCTCACCCAGTGGAATGGCATTTGCACCCTTGATCTCGCCATCGTCGCGGTTGTGGTATCCTCCACCGCCGCCGCCGCTGCCGCCGCCGCCCTCCACGTACCCCGGCCGCTCGCGACCCCACGAGTCGTACCGGTTGTTCTGGTTGGACCGGACGTCGTCTAGCAGCCCGCTACCCCAGCGGCCCGTGTCCTCCGACTTGAGGTCGCGATACTTGGACGCGCCCTTCTTGCCCAGCTTCGTCACGTCGCGGATTTGCAGCGCCTTGGGCAGCAAATCGGGGTTGCGGATCGCGTCCTGGTACCGTGCACCCATGAGGTCACGCTTGTCCAGGCCCTCGGCGGCGCTGGCGTCCTGGTAAAAGGCGCCATGGTGGTAGTACTTTTGCATGTAGCCCATCTTGCCGCGGCCTTCCTTGTCCTCGCGCTGCTTCGCCAGCAGGCCCGCGTCCTCGGCGTTGCGCTCTTCCTCCGTGAGGTTGCGGCGGCGCTCGAGCTCGGCCAGCTCCTTCTCCTTCTCTTCGATGCGCTCACGCTGGCGCTTGATGCGCTTGAGCTCGCGCAGCTTCCAGGCGGCGTACTCGGCCTCCGGGTCGACGTCGTCGTCCGTGTCAACGTCGAGAAGCGCGGCGGCGGCCGCCGCCGCAGCAGCGGCCGCCGACGCAGCGGCCTCGTTGCCTTCACCGTCCGAGTCCGAGTCCGAGTCCGAGCCCGCATCCGCCTTGGCCGAAGCCGCCAGCGCCGCTGCTGCTGCGGCGGCAGCCTCGTTGGAGTCCTCCCACATCTTCCTGCTCTTGCTCGCCACGCGCGCCTCGGCCCGCTTGCGCATCTGCTCCTCGACAAGCGCGTCGGCCGCCGCCAGACGTTCCCGCTCGGCCTTTTCTTCGTCGTACTCTTCTTCGTCTTTGGTGCTTGTTTTTGTTGTCGAAGATACTGCGGCCTTTTCTCGTTGTGCTTTCGTCATGAACTTGGGCAGGACAAATTTGCGTGGCTGGAGGTCGTCTTCGGAGCTGCCGCTTTCGTCGTCGCTACCGCTCTCGTCTTCATCGTCATCGTCGCTGTCTTCTTCGCTTCCGCTGTCGTCCTCCTCCTTCCCCTTCTTGTCTTTGCTGTCCTCGTCGTCCTCCGATTCTGTGACAAAGCCCTCCTCGGCCGCTTTTCGTTCTAGTTCTGCGCGCAGCTTGCGTTGCTCGTCGTCTTGGTTGATCGCCTGCGCGAGCGTCGCGTGCGTCACGACGCGTCCGGGTCCTGTCCGTTTCGGCGCAGAGGCAGCGGTCGATGATGAAGATGCTGCTGGGTTTGGCCGCTTTGGTTTGGATGCCGTCGCGCTGGCCTGCTCGCCGCCACTGTCCTCTTCGGATGACGAGTCCGAGTCGACGCCCGTCGGTTTGCCTGCCCGGTGCCGCACCGGCCGCACCGGTTTAGCCATTGGTTTTGGTGGCATGTCGAAGGGTGTATGTGGGGAGCTCTCGATGTGTGGGGCTGTCTTGTCGAGAGGGTTGTCGTGGGCGTAGATGCGCCGATGCAAGAGTTCGCAAAATGCAGTGTTTCCGATGTCAAATTATTTTATTGGCAACGATAAGAATTGGAAGCTCCTTATCCCTTATCCCAGCCCCGGCGCTCAGGCCAGGCGTCGCCCGCTGATCCATGACGGTTTTAGCGCGCCGGCCAGCAAACCATCGCACCAATCTCACATGCAAATGCAGGGCAATATCTCGTGGCAGTTGTGTTCCAACACAACGGAAATTCGAGAAAAACAAATACGCTGTTCGATGTTATAACTGTGAATACACATGAACCTTCCAAGCCATTAATCCGGTAATACAAATCAATGATGTCCATACAGTCCTGCCTTTCCGGCGGCCAATGCGGCGGGCACCTGTCGTCCGAAGGAAGGATGAGCCATATATACTCATTAAGATATTACTGAAGGCTTTAAATGTTCCAAAGCAACATCTAGAGCAATCCGGATCAGTTGCAATATGTATTGCACACTCCGTAAGCTGAGGAATCAGTTCCGAAGTGTCTCGGTTTCAGAGAGGCGGGAACGCCAATGGTGCGTCTTGGCCAGGTCCGGCCGGCGATTGGATTTTTACCCCACCAAAAAAGTCGCCTGCAGATAATAGAGGCTTACCCGTATTGCCTGCAAAAGCCGTTCCTCCTCCGAGGACAGATAACATCCGATCTCTTGACGAGAAAAGCCCGGTGCTTAGCAACCCTCCCACTTGGTCGACCAACCTTCATACACACTCACACTCACACTCACACTTACACTCACACCACCTCCAACCTGTCTCTACACACACGTCCGCACAATGGCTTCCTCCACCCCGCTGACCGTCCACGTCGGAACTCGCAGTTCGAAGCTGGCCGTGCGCCAGGCCGAGACTGTTGTCGCCGCCCTCGAGGCCGCCAACCCGGGTGTCAATTTTGTGATTGACGCCCGCGAGACCGCCGGCGACCGCGACAAGGTCACCCCGCTGCCCAACCTCGGCAAGGGCCTGTGGACCTCCGAGTTCGAGGCCCGCCTCGTCGCCGGTGGCCTCGACCTCGTCGTCCACTGCGCCAAGGACATGCCCACGGCTCTGCCCGCCGGCTGTGTCCTTGGTGCCATCCTCGATCGCGAGGATCCCCGCGACGCCGTCATCTTCCCCCAGGGAAGCACGTACACCGAGATCGCCCAGCTGCCTGCCGGCAGTGTTGTGGGCACCAGCAGCGTGCGCCGGTCCGCCCAGCTCAAGCGGCGCTACCCCGGGCTCGCCTTCCTCGACCTGCGCGGCAACATTGACACGCGTCTGCGCAAGCTCGACGACTCCGTGGACCCGAACCGCGCCGCCGACGCGCCCCGCTACGACTGCATCATCCTGGCGGCCGCCGGCCTCAAGCGCATGCACTTGGACGGCCGCATCGCCCAGTACCTCGAGGACGCCACGTCCGGCACGCTCTACGCCGTCGGGCAGGGCGCGCTGGCCATTGAGATCCGCGAGGGCGACGCGCAGACGCAGGCGCTGCTGGAACCCATCCAGCACAAGCCGACGATGCTCGAGTGCCTGGCGGAGCGCGCCGTGATGCGCGAGCTGGAGGGCGGCTGCAGCGTGCCGATCGGCGTGGAGTGCAAGTGGGGCGGCGCGGACAACAGCGACCTGGAGCTCAAGGCGACGGTGGTCAGCCTGGACGGCCGGCAGGCGGTCGACTCAGCGTCGACGCAGCGCGTGACGACGATCGAGGAGGCCGACGCGCTGGGCCTGCACGTGGCGAATACCATGGTCAAGCTGGGTGCGCAGAGCATCCTGGACGAGATTAACAAGAACCGGGTGCCGCCCCCGGCGATTGTCCCGGCACCGAGCGCGTAAGGAAAGAGAGACCCTCAGCACATCGAGGCTTGATCCAGAGGAGGAACTTCTCATGTACGAAATACATAGCTCTTATGAGTCACGACGGACCATACTAAATGGAGTCTTAAATAGGTCACAAAAAGGTCACAAAAAGGTCACAAAAAGGTCACAAAAAGGTCACAAAAAGGTGCTTCGGGACATAAAAATAACAATGGAATTTGTACGTTTAATGCTTTGAAATGAAAACCACTGGTCATGGTTGAAGTGAGATTGCTCCGTGCTATCATTGTATCGTTTGTATATGTTTGTGTTTTTCCGGTTTGGTTTGCTGGGCCTTGCTTTGTCGTTGACTCATGTTTGGCTTTTCGTTTTTTTTTCTTCTGTCAGTCTATATACCCCTTCGGTCCCGTCCATGCTATCCAGCCTCACGATTGTTGAAATGGATCTCAGCTGTCCTCCCAACGTGGTGGCATCAACGCCGAAAACAACCAAGAAAGAGATGCAAAAATTATATCAGGTTAGGGTTCGCCGTCACCTTCGTTACTCAGTGGTCCTCCGAGGCGGTGAACTCCTTGTAGTCCTCGACGCTCATCAGCTCCTCAAACTCCTTGACGCCCTGCGCATCCACCTGCACCTTGGCGATCCAGCCGCCGCCCGCCGAGTCGTCCTCGGGCACCTGGTTGATCGTGCCGGGCTTCTCCTCCAGGTTGTTGTTGACGTGCGTCACCTTGCAGGCGATCGGCGCATTGATGTCGGCCGCCGACTTGACCGACTCGACGGCACCAATGGCGTCGCCTTGGCCGACCTCCTTGCCCTCGGCGGGCAGCTCAACGTAGACGACGTCGCCCAGCGCCTCAGCGGCGAACTCGGAGATGCCAATGACGCCCGACGTTTGGTCGGCGTTGAGGTCGATCCACTCGTGGTCCTTGGTGTATTTCCGCACGTTGACTGGTCGAGGCGGTCAGCAGATGTCCAGCGCACACAAGTCGGCGCATTCGCCCTCTCCAAACATTCAACCGCCCTCCGCAAAACTCACACTGGGCCGAAACAGAAAAGGCGCGCGCAGCAGGCACGGCCGGCCGGAACTGGACCGCTGGCCGGGCGACACCGCGGATCGACGTCCGGGCAGCCACCCTCCAGCAACGGGCAATTGAGGAAGCCATTGTGTGTACGCGTGTGTTGTCGGTAATCGGAAGCGAGGAAGAGAAACGTAGCGAAGGAAGGCGATTGTCGACGAGGTGGTTGTAGAAAAGGAACGGCCGTCGGAAGAGAGGTTGGAAGAAGGCCAAAAAGAGAGGGGCAGCAAATCGAACAGACGATGGAAGCCGCCGGCGTGGGTGAAAAAACGGTGTTACTGGGCGCTCTATCAGATACGGCGGAGCTACGTTGTGGCTTTTTTCCTATCTGAGCAGTCTTTCTTGACTGGGCTAGCTCCTTCCCTGTGAGCGCATGTCTCCAATTGCTCCCCTCTGACGAAAGCTCCGTTTCCATTGGCTGCGGCGCGGACGAAATCGGGCCAGCAGCAGCCCAAACGGCAGGAGACAGCGTTCCAGAAGTCAAAAAAAGCGACTAGCAGCGCGGTTTGCCGCGGCCTGACCTGCAAAATCGCAGACACCTTCCTGTTTTGCAGCAAACTGGCTTGCTTAGTCATTTTCTCCTCAGCCTCCTCCAAAGTTGGGTCTTCTGCTGTCAGCAGTCATTGTCAACAAAAGCCTGACGGCTGTCAACACGGCAATTACGGAGTATGTCGTACTCCGTAGGCTGGTAGGCATGTCGGCGGTCTGTCCAGATCTCACCATCCCAGAGATCATTAATTCAGACCGCTATGCGCTAAACTGCAAAAAGCATCAAGCACACCTGCCGTCCATCCACTTGGTGTGGCAAGCAAAAGAAAGTAAATACTGTCGTTGGGATGCATTAAAATTGGGACAATGCCGTCCGCCTGGCAAGCGGGGTATTGCTCCGTTGTAGTGAAGATGAGGGACAGGGAAAGAGGGACGGAAGAAGGGCAGGAGCGGCTCTCTTCGCCGTCCTTCCTCGACTGCCCATCGCCCTCCTTGTATGTCGTATGTATTTTGGACTCTTTTCTGTCACCTCTTCTTTCCGCGTCCGTACTTTGTTACTCTACTCTTTCCTCGTTCAGTCTTCCATTTTTATGTCTTTCCCCCTTCTTTTTTGGCTTTCTCTCCTTGTGCCCTCCAACACTCATTCCATGCATGGCGCGTCGCGTCGCGTGTGTCCCACACTTTCCAGAGTGCACTGCCATCCTCGCTCCCCATTCGTCTCTGTCCGCTCGCTTGGCCGCCTGCGTCGCGTGTTCCTGCAGGCTCTTTGGCAAAGGAAACGCTAACTCGCACCAAGCGGTCCTTGCGAAGCCTGTTTTGGGCCTGTTTTATTATGGGCTCCTGTTTTCTCAGCTGGAGTCGTGTAAAGTGCGAAGCAAACAGCTCGTATCCGACTCGGTGGGCAGGTACTTACTTGTGGCCACTTTACTCGCTCTTTCCTTCCTTACCCCGTTGAATCGCGGGGCTCGAGGAAGGAACAAACAACAGAAAACACGTCCGGACCGGTCCCCAACATTGTCCTGCCCTGGGCCAAGTAAACAAGGAACACAGGCCCTGATAACCGCCCTCCGTCCCCTATTGGGTGCGTGATCTGCCGTAAGCGCCACCGCGACCTGCCCACCGTGGGCCCACTGAAGCACAATTCCGACACGCATTGTCCAGGAGCACGGGATTTGTAAGTGCACGAACACGTCTGGAAGGAGCTGCAGTATTACGATGCTTGGATAGTGCATCGCGCCTTCCGGGGCTGCGCCAGCAGAACCACCCCCACCCCCTCTCGCTCTCACTGGCTTTTCTCTGGCTCTCCTTCGCCCCTTCCCTGGCTGGCCTGGCCTGGCCGGTCCTGCCTGGGCCCATGAAATAAACACAACCAACAAAGCGAGTCCCCTCACTCAAACCCCAAGTCCGGTCGTTCCTGACCAACCAGCTGTTGAGGATGGCCCGCGACGAGAAGGGAAGCACAACATCCTGCCTTGTATCCTATGGTACTCGTACTCCGTAGTCTTTGTATCACCACTACTAAACTTGCATTAGGGCCAGGCCCAGCCCATCCCATCCCATTTCCCCCTCCTTTCCCCTTGCTGTAGTTTCCCGCCTGCGTCTCGCCGTTCCTGTTTGGCGTTGTTTCTTTCAGCTCGCCTTCCAGAAGCAGGGGCATTTACGTGACCGCCGCACATCTTCGGTTGTTTATTTTACCCTTCAAACCCTCACGTCGTTCTTTCCAATTGTTGCGTTCCTTCCTTCCATTTCTCTTTCCCCTGTCTCCCCTCTTTCCCGTATTGGCAGTAGACGATGTGCTGAAAGCCTGCTCGGCCGCCTTATTTTTCCCCTTCCGCACCCCATCGTGCTCCACTCTTTTTCCCTCTCTTGCTTGCTGTCTCCTTCCCTTGCTTCCTTTGGACGCTCAGGCAAGCCTTGTCAAAGTTCTCCTACGCCGTTCTCTTTCCCGAATCTCGTGGTATATTCTCAAGCAGACCGATAAAGCCAGACTAAGACGACAATCCTCCACCGCTACAGGCCTCATCCCGACGCTCAACACACGACACTCGACACACGACACTCGACGCGACGAGCACACCGCATGCAAGCTATTTGACGCGGTGGACACGGTGCCTTACGACGTTTCTCGACACGCCCCTCGAACACGCTGCATTTGACGTCGTCCCCCACTCTTTTTTTCTTCGCACTGCAGACATCATTCTTTCTCGACGACACTCCCCTGGTTCCAGCATCTGCCATACCAGTCACGTCTAGGAAAAGCGTGGCATTCCCTATTTTGAAACTTCCGGGCATCCCTCGGTCCCCGTGACGGCAGCCAGCAGGGTTGAGACTAGGACTCCGCCAGTCTCCATTCGCTTGACGATAGCCTCGTGCTCCTCGGCCTCTACGTGCTTCCTTTTTCTCTACCTCGAATAGCCTTACCAGTCGATAGGCTTCACAGTTGGGCCTCGCGATTCCACCCCTCTTCCTACTACATCCCACCCCAGATTCTCGGCCCACAGGGCATCTCGCCAAACTGGATTCTTCGACGCTCTCAGTAGGGTCTCCGGCCCAGTTCCACGACGCCCGCGACACAATGGACGCTGAACCGCCGACCCCGACGTCTATGCAGGCTCCGTCATCGCTGCTGAGCCAGGACCACGACGACTCGACACTGGGCATTGAGGGAAGCCCGCACATTGGCGTTAGCAACGGCAGCAATGGCCGTACCCACCACATGCAGTCCCAGTCACTCGACCAGGGCCTCCCAAACTCGCCACGGCATAGCTACGGCGTCGCATCCGTTGGTGGTGCCGATGAGATGGATCGGTACGCCACGCCGCCATTGTCACAGCAGGCGCAGTACGCACAACACCCACAGCAGCAGCAGCAGCAGCAGTACCCATACCAGCAGCACCAACAGTCGCAGTCACAGTCACAGCAGCAGCAGCAGCAACAACACTACCACCACCAACAGCAGGCACAACAGCAGCCCATCTCCAGACCACCGTCTGGCCTGTCGGGCGGCGGCGGTGCGGCCGGCGGTTACCCCGACCACGCCTCCCGCAGCAGCGGCGGGCAGGCCGAGCCCAACAGCGGGCGGAACCACGTCGTGATCAAGGTCGGCATGGTGGGCGATGCGCAGATCGGCAAGACGTCGCTCATGGTCAAGTACGTCGAGGGCAGCTGGGACGAGGATTACATCCAGACGCTCGGCGTCAACTTCATGGAGAAGACGATCAGCATCCGCAATACGGAGATCACCTTCAGCATCTGGGATCTGGGTGGCCAGCGCGAGTTCGTCAACATGCTGCCGCTGGTCTGCAATGACGCCGTGGCGATCCTGTTCATGTTCGACCTGACGCGCAAGAGCACGCTCAACAGCATCAAGGAGTGGTACCGCCAGGGCCGCGGCTTCAACAAGACGGCGATCCCGATTCTGGTCGGCACCAAGTACGACCACTTTGTCAACTTCCCGCGCGAGGACCAAGAGGAGATTTCAAACCAGGTATGTTTGGTCGTCTTTATATTGACCGATCCGATTCGAGAGAAACGAAACATACTAACCACACCAGGCCCGCCGGTTTGCCAAGGCCATGCGTGCTGCGCTCATCTTTAGCAGCACGAGCCACAGCATCAACGTTCAAAAGGTCAGTCTGCCACCCCCTCTTGGTGCCCTGGTACGATACACAGTCCAGACGGCTAACCCACGCGCAGATCTTCAAGATCGTCCTGTCCAAGGCATTCGACCTGAAGTGCACAATACCCGAGATCGAAAACGTGGGAGAACCTATACTGTTATATCAGTCGTGTTAATATCGACTCTGGCTCCCATGCACAATACTACGAAATCCACCACAAGGTACACAACAACTTCATTTTACCTTTGTCACTACCTTTTTTTTGTCCGACACATACAGATGCACTTTCATCTTTTCTATCCTTTTTCTTTGTGTCCTCTAACCTGATATAATTGATGTTTTATGCCCCCGCCCCCATTTTATTATATGTTTATAACTTGTTTTTTATGTGAGAGGAGTCGTTTGAGCGGAGTACGAGATCAGCATATTGGGCTCAACAGGAGACGAGAGAGCCGGGGAGGAACAAAATGCTGCCAGTACCGTGTGGGAGGATAGGCCGGAGGATGGCTTGGAGCTGTGCTCCTGGGTGTGTTCCCGAAGGAGCTGGACTGAAGGCCGGGCGGATACTGGAAGTACCGAGACAATCGTGGGAAGAGAGAGAGAGAGAGAGAAAAGAGACAATGCATAAACGCATAGCAACAGACTGGATTTGTTTTCGATTCTTACCTTTACCTCGACTGTGTCACTGCTCGTCATTCTTCTATTACTCTCGCCATATATGTTGTCATTTGGTAGCATTTTTAATCATTTTTGTTCTTTCCAGCTCTGGGTTGTACGAGGGCTTGGGCGTATTGGCATTTATCACGGTGGAATTTAAAAAGAAAACCTTTTAATGTTCTCCTTCTCTTTTTTCCCGCCTTCGAAAATCTGGCTGTTTTATTATTATGCTTCATTGGTAGATTATGCTCTCCCTTTTCACTACGTCTTTCCAGAAACAGAAGCAGCGAGTCATGAAATACAAAGATAGACTGCATATTTTAGCAAGAGCGACCTGCAATTGCTTGCCATCGTGAATATTACCAGAAATGGAAAGAGTAAGAAGTAATCATGGGCGCACTTTCCATTCTGGGATACAAACCAGTCATGCTGCCTTGTGTGCCCTTTCCACCCCAACTGTTTCCCTCCGGGCTACACAATTCGCTTTCTCCCCTTCTTGTACCATCGACTCGTACATCATCCTTATATGTCATTGTGTACTCGACGCTTTCGTCGCCTCCTCGGTTGTGTCGACTCGGCATACGTCCAAATATACGTCCACGTCCGCGCCCAACGTCGAACGATCCTCCCACCTCATTTGCCGGAAGTAGGCACCACATCGTGTCTTCGAATGCGCCCTTTAGCAAGAAGCAGAAAGAAAGCTCATCAAGCTCGATACACTGCAGAGGTGCATCGAAGACAGCAAACCTCACCTACCTCGCCAGCTGGTCATGGGACAGAGTTGCGGCAAGCCTTACGGGGGCTCCCGATGCAGCCGCCTTTCCAAGGTCAAGGCCGAGGCCGCCGCTGCTGCTGAAGCAGCGAGAGACTCTGATCGCACGCAGGCCGACCCTTCGGTCGTCCAGCTACTCGCAAACAACAATGGCCGGTATACCGCGGCGCCCGGCTCGGAGCCGATGTCATCGCCTCTGTCAATACCACAGATTGACGCTGCCCGTGAGGTGAGGATCGCGATCCAGACCAACGATCCCCAGGACCCAACCCAGAAATCTCGGAAAACCCGCCGCAGGAATTCTCGAGAGTGGCTACAGCAGCAACGTAAACGGCTCACGAAGCCCTACTCGTCCGGCCGGCTCAAGAAGAACAAGGTGGCACTGGCCCATGACGAAGTGCTTGGATCGGGGACGCAGCCAATCATTATGGTTGAGGCGTCGACCATGTCCCGTGAAGCGAGCACCAGTTGTAACGACAGCAATGAACCACTGCTGGTGGGAGAAGAACGCATTGCCTTGTCACCAGACGGGCCGGGCACTCGCCAAGCTCGTTATCAACAAGGTCCGCCTTTGCTGTCACCCACGCCGTGCCGGCCCATGGCCACGCGCTTTCCGTTCCTGAACCCGGCCACGGTCAGTGTCACGACAACATGCAGCAGCAACAATGGCCAGGGGAACAAGGGACCTGAAAACGGCCAAGAAAGCGGCGCCCAAAACATTGAGGAAGATGGCGGGGACAGCGGAGAAGAGGTTGCCGGCAGCAAATCGGTGACACCATCGACGATCATCGCGGTGCGGCGTCCTGTGTTAGAGGATGGTGAGCGGCGTGCCAACTACGGGAGCCTTCACTCCAACTCACCCAGCATATACTACCTCGCCCCGAGCTCACCACAGATCCTGGCGGCCAAAGAAAGGCCCATTTCTTCCGTCCCCAGCGAGGCTCGCGTGCCCAGCCCAACTAGTTCGGTGCCGACCATCGAGGAGCAAGACAGCAAGGAGCAAAACAATGAGGCACAGGACAGTGAGGTGCAGGATAGTGCAGTGCAGGACAGTAATGCGCAAGACAGTCCCGTACGGGCGGACACCGACATCGATGGTAACTTTCTCAACGCAATCATGGCTTTTGTAGCCTCACAGGGGCAGCGCCCACAGTCGACATCACTAACTTGTGATGAGCTGCGGTCGGAGATTTTGGTGGAGGGCGGTGGCTCGGCTTGAGCGTTGAGTGTGATTTGAGCTTTGCTGTATGTTTTCAAAGTATGTTTTTGTCGGGTTGTTCTCGGTAGACTTAGAGCTTCTTGTTTGCGGTGGAATTTCGATCCCAGTTGTGTCCGTCTTGTTGTTTGGCATAGTGAAGTATGCAGAACCAACAACGACGAGATCTCCAGATCGAAGTGACATGATAATTGGTGTGTAATACTAGCGCTACGATGTACCCCTCCTCCTCACGATTCTGCTGTTGTTTCCTTCCCTGTAAATTGCCCCACAATTCAAAGAACGCCTGCCGCGAGAGCTAACCCCGCCAAACAACAGGGGACAACTGCAGGCAAACGACCCCGCCGGAGTTTCCAGAAGCTTAGGAGCCTTGTGCCAAAGGCAGGCAGACAGGCCATCTCATCACACATAAACCTGCTCCTTCTGTCTCCCGCCACACCGATCAGCAACTCTTCGTACCTGCCTTTTGGTTGGCGAATTTCCAATCCCGAGCAACGCCCTCTCTTCTTGCCTCATTTTTATTTGTCCTTTTCCTTGAAGCATCACTACACGACAGTTACCCTGCCTCAATCCATCCCGTCGAAGCTCTATAGATTCCGGCGAAGAGCCCCTTCAGCCTTCCCGCCTTCCCCGCGCCAAACGGCGGCACAGCTGGTGAGTTTGCCCTGGTACGGAGAGCACTTGACACCAGAACGAGAGACCTGACAAGAGGCGATACTATTTAACAGACGTTTTTTACGCCCCTCGACACATTGCCGCTGCCATACGATAGCGATTGTGTCCTTCCGTCGATCCCTCCCTTTTCTTTCCGTCCTCCCGTGCTGCCGCCCTCGACAGGCCCTCTTTCACCATGGCGACGATCAACCCGCACATCGCGACGGCCTCGACCATCAGCGGGCTGCTGCAGAAGCTGGGTGACTCGGATCCGGACTTCCGGTTCATGTCGCTCAACGACCTGCTGCTTGTCCTCGTCAACGGCCGGCCCGAGATCTTGCAGAACGACTATAACGTTGCGTCCAAGACCGTCGACCACCTCGTCCGGGCGCTGGACGACCAAAATGGCGAGGTGCAGAACCTGGCGATCAAATGGTGCGAACACGGTCCCGCCTCTACGTTCGCTCATCCCTTTGTCTCTGATCGTGCCTAACCCGTGTGCCATTCTTTAGTCTCGGACCCCTCGTACACCGGCTACCGCTGGCCATCGTCGCAACGCTTATGGAGAAGCTGACGGCCCTGCGACTTAAGAACTCGGTCGACCACACGGTGCCCGCCATGGCCCTCAAGGCCGTGGTGGTTTCTCTACCGGCCCCAGCACCCGGCGAGCACCCCACGAAAGATAACATCGACGCCTACTCGACCATCAACCGCGTGCTGATTCCTCGCTTCATTGGCCTGCCGACCTCCTCCAAGGTCACCACGGGCGGCCGCACCAATGCCCACCATCAACGCCAAGTTGCCGCCGCTCAGGCCTCTGGTGGTGCGCCGGAGAGCATCCTCGACATCAACGCCAACCCTACCGCCGAGTCGGTCGATGTCCTGATCGAGGTCGTCCGCTGCTTCGGTCCCATGCTGCAGGCTTTTGAGGTCGAGGCCCTCCAGGAGGCGGTCTTCTCCGTCCTGCACGGCGACCGCGGCAACTCGGCCGTCAAGAAGCGCGCCGTGGTTGCGGCGTCTATCCTCTCCGTGTACCTGTCGGAGGATGCGCTGACCAATTTCATTACCCTGACGGTGCAAGCGCTCGACAAGCCCAACTCTGCCACGCAGCGGCTCTACATTTCCATTCTAGGCTCCATGGCCCGCTCCATCCCTCTGCGCTTTGGTCGCCACATTGGCGATGTGATCCCATTCATTTTGCATGCCCTCAACGAGGAGGAGCTTGAGAAGCAGCTTGAGGCCATTTCCGACGGCAACGACCCAAGCGACTTCAACGACGTGCGCGAGGCCGCCCTTGTGGCCCTGGATGCCTTTTTGGCCTCGTGCCCGAACCAGATGCGGCCCTACACCGACGAGACCATCCAGGCATGCCTGCGGTACGTCAAGTACGACCCCAACTATGTTGGCGACGACGACGACATGGAGGACGCAGACGACGATGAGGACGACGACTTTGGCGGCGACGATGACGACGATTTTGACGCCGATGCCGGGTTTGACGACGACGACGACGCCAGCTGGAAGGTCCGCCGCTGCGCGGCCAAGGCGATCCACACCCTTATCTCGACGCGGAGCAGCGGCGACCTGCTAGACAACGGCGTGCTCTACCGCGAGGCGGCCCCGCTTCTGATCAAGCGCTTCGAGGAGCGTGAGGAGACGGTCCGCCTCGAGGTGATTTCGGCCGCGTCGCTGCTGGTGCGCAAAACCGGCGAGGGCGTCATCCCGGAGTTTTCGCTCGACAGCCTAGATTCACAGAACGAGTCTGGGGCCCAACTGCCGCTCAGCCGCAAGCGCCGGCGTCAGAGCAGCGTGACGGGCGTGAGTTCTCTTACCCTGCGCCAAAACTCCATCACCAGCCCCTCGTCACCGACACTCGAGCGCCGGCCATCCATCCCCACGACCGGCCCGCGGGCCGACCTCGCTGAGCAGACCCGGGCCATTGTCACTGCCTGCACCAAGATCCTCAAGGGAAAACAGGTGCCGACGAAGCAGGCGGCGGTCAACCTGCTGAATGACATTGTCGCTGTGCAGCGCGGTGGCCTGTCCGACTACTTTGAGCAGGTCCTGGACCTGGTGCTGGAGACGGTCAAGTCCCCTACAGCGTCGGCTGCCTCATCTTCGCTTTCACTGGGCGGCGGCAACGCGTCTGCCACGCCGACAACGCTCCGTATTGCCGCGCTCCGCCTCGTTGGTCACATTGCCAACACCCACAGCTCACAGGTCCTGCAGCCGTACCTGTCGCGCGTCGTGGACGCCGTACTCACGGTGGTGGCAGACCGCTTCTACAAGCTGTCGGCGGAGGCCGTCTCGGCCAGCGAGGAGGTGATTAAATCCATCACGCCCCCGCGGTCACGGTCCACGGCGGCGGCCAAGTTCAAGCCCGAGATCCAAAAGCTGTACGATGTGCTCATGAACCGGGCCACCGCGTCCAACGTCGACACAGAGGTGCGCACAAAGGCCATCCAGGCGCTGGGCACGCTGCTGTCACGCACCGGTGCCGATGGCGCATCTCTGCTGGGCCTGGACAAGCGCAGCATCGCGCTCGAGTCTCTGCTGGAGTTGCTCGGTAACGAGACGTCGCGTCTTGCCGCGGTGCGGGCCATTGACGTCATCGCCGCGTCGGCCACGACGGCCGTTCCCTTCGACGGGCGCTGGGCACGCAGGGTCACGATCCATCTGGCGTCGCAGCTGGGCAAAGCTAATCACTCGCTCCGCAGCTCGTGCATCCATGCCCTGCGCCACCTGGTGCAGAGCCCGGCCGCCCAGGGCGAGCTGGACGAGACCACCATCCCCATACTGGTCGCCGCGCTACACCCAGTCATCTCGCGCAACGACCAGCGCCTGTTGAGCCCAACGCTGCGCATTCTCAAGGTGCTCGTCGAGATCCAGCCGCAGCTCGTTGTGACGCCCGAGGTCATCGAGTCCATCTGCCACCTGCTGCAGTCGAGCGTGGCCGCGACGGTCTTGGACCCTCTGCTGCAGCTCGTGACGGTGATTGGCCGCAGCGGCCATGGCGGGCCCCTCATGAAGGGCCTCCTCCGGGACGTGGGCGTCGTCGGCGACCCGGCTATTGTGGGCAAGGTGGTTGGCAACCTGCTCGTGGCCAGCGGCAGCTCGGCCGGTGTGACCGTGGACAGCTTCATCAAGGAGACGCAGACCTTCAAGGCCGACCAGGTGCGGGCCAGCCTTGCGCTGTCAGTGCTCGGTGAGGCCGGCCTGCGGCTTGGCAAAGACTCGCCCATTCGGCCCGAACTGTTCCTTGAGCAATTTACTAGTGATTATGACAAGGTTTCCATATCGGCGGCTGTGGCGCTGGGTCGGGCGGGCGCGGGCAACGTGCCGCTGTACGTGCCGGTGATCCTGCAGGGTATGGAGTCGGGCAGCACGACGCAGTACTTACTGTTGCAGTCCATCAAGGAGGTGCTCCAGCAGGTCAACATTGACCACACGGACATCAGCGAGTACACGGCGGTCATATGGGACAAGCTGCTGCAGATGGCCGACGTGGAGAACAACAAGGCGGCGTGCGCCGAGTGCATCGGCCGCCTGGCCATCACGGCGCCCGAGACGTACATTCCGAAGCTGCACGGCCTGCTGGATGACCAGTCGACAGTCCTGCGGGGCATCTCGGTGCAGGCCATCCGGTATGCGCTGCCCGACACGGGCGAGGCGTTCGACTCCATCCTGCGTGAGCACCTGGTGGCGATGCTTAACAAGGCGCTGAGCGACAAGGACATGGAGATCCGGCGGCTGGCAATGACGGCGCTGAACTCGGCGGCCAACAACAAGCCGGAGCTGATCCTGGGCCACCTCAACGAGCTGCTGCCGTACATTATGGAGGAGTCCAAGCCGAAGCCCGAGCTCGTGCGCGAGGTCATGATGGGCCCCTTTAAGCACCTGGTGGACGACGGCCTCGAGGTGCGCAAGGGCGCGTACGAGACGCTGTACGCGCTCATGGAGACGGCCTTTTCGCGCATTAGCATCATCAGCCTGTTTGACCGCATCATCGACGGCCTCGGCGACGAGCACGACATCCGCGCCATGTGCACAATCATGGTCAGCCGGCTCGCGTACATTGCGCCCGAGGCGACGACGCGGCACCTCAACAGCATCGCCGACAAGTTCCGCGCGACGCTGTCCAACAAGCTCAAGGACAACGCCGTGAAACAGGAGCACGAGAAGCAGGAGGACGCCAACAAGAGCGTGCTGCGGGCGACGCTGCTGCTGGCGGACCGGCTCAAGGCGGCGCTCAACGACGACAGCACGACGGTCGACGTGGGCGCGCACCAGACTTGGACGCAGTACTGGGAGTGGGTCAACAGGGCTTTTGACGCGCAGCTTAGGGTGTTGCGCAGCGAGAGCCGCGACAAGGGCGCTGCCTACTAAGGCCCCCGGCGGCGGGCATGATTCAAAGGAAAGGAAAACGAGGCGGCAAGAAGGTGAACGGGTGGAAGACGCGGGTATGTTCTGGGTAGCTCGGATGACAGGGGTGATGTGTTCTCGTTTGCATACAGAGAGAAAAGAGAGGGGCATGAATATGGATTAAAAGAGCTGCGTGTAGTATCGACTAAAATGAGGCATAGGAATACAATTCAAGGTCATGGTTATTAAAGACTCCAGTCCAATCGTCTATATATGTAGTAGACGCACTCCTCCCCCCTCAACCCTCCCAGCCGTTGCGACACACAGCCCCTTCGCCGCGCCGAAAGGCAAGCGCCCGGTGCACGCCCACTATGTACGTCACCGCCGCCGCCAGCACGGCCACGTGCATCAGCTGGTGGCTCGCACCCACCAGGTCGAACCGCCGCGGCCACCGGCGCTCGGGGAACTTCGTCGTGTACGCCACAAAGCCGACCGCGTTGCACAGCAGCGTGCCCACCACGCCGGGCCACAAGTTGACCCGTGCGGCCCAGTCGAGCGAGTCCGCCTGTTGCATCCACACAATGGGCCCTGCGCACGACACGGCGGCAAATCCCAAGAAAAGGGCGGCGCGACGGTGGCCGTTGGCCGGGCCCTGGACAGAGGCCCAGTGCAAGATGTCGCGCCAAAACGGCAGAGGCAGAGAGGCTGCACCAGGGTGTGGTCCGTCATCCATGGGGGCGCCCTGCCAGGTGGTGGCGGCGGCGAGGGTGCCGAGGACGGCCGTGGCGGCGTAAAAGGCCTGGCGCACGTAGGCGGGCTCGCAGGCGAGGCCAAAATGGACGAGCGGGACGACGGCGCCGGCCATGAGGACGAGGACACCCGTAATATCCATGGCCATGCCGCGGGCCGCGCAGGCGGGGCTGTGGCACATGAGCGTGTGGAAGAGGGCAGACAGGCTGAAGCAGACAATGACGCCGATCATGTAGGCGGTGGCGGCAAACTTGTCGGCGGTTGAGTTGGGCACCATGTCTCGCTCATGAAGGGACGGCATCGCCCACGGCCATGCGTTGAGCCAAAAGGTAACCGCGAGGCCGACAAAGACAATGGCGCCGACGACATGGGAGAGAATATTGACTGGCGGTCAGTACCTTTTTCGCTCGTCCTGGTGCTTACACGGCAACTTGACAACTTACCAGACTCATTGTGCAGATAGGTCCAACTATGGAAGCACGTGAAGTAGGACGCAGAAGCTTCGCTTGGAGAGAGTCAATATGATTCCAGGTAGAGCCAAGATAAGTTTTCAATGGTTGTATACCTACCGGTAGCCTGTGAGGATACGCTCGCTGCCAGGTCTAAGTCAAGAGCTGTTAGGGAACCGATGAACACGACGCCAATAGATCGGAAAGAGCCCGGTGAATGTGTACACGTACTGCTGCCAGGGCGCTGAGATGAGAGGTTGTCAATATGATTGTATTTAAAAAGCAAGAGGCTGTCCGCAAAGCAGAACATACCTAGTTCGGCCCATGGCAAGAGGCGCCGTTGTATGCGTTGATTTGTCCGAACGGTTGTTGTCGGCCCCACGGCCTCCGGCTTTGTCGACGCCCAAATGGCCGCTTGCCAGCTCTCGCGTAGTAGTTGGCGGGCAACCCCGGCGTCATTGTCGTCGCTGGAGGTGCTGCTGCTCCGTAGCCGTCGACGTGCCGCTGCCTTGACCGTCGCTGAGGCAGCATTGAACTTGGACCACGCGCTGCCGCTTGCCGACGCGTGGCCGGACAGAGCAGCCATCGCGGGAGGTGATGGAAGAGGAGTTCGGGAAACGAGGAGGCTGGTTGTAGGGAGTAGGGTCGGTTTCTGGGAGGGCGAGCAATGTTGGCTCAGAGAAGGGTGGTGGAAGACGTTCGGAAACGTATCTTTGCCACTTTTGTTTATTTGGTGAGAACCCTTCAGTCTACAACGGTCGCTCTTTCCGTTTGTCGATGAGCTTGCAACATACGAACCTCCTTCCTTTTCAATTTTTTTTCTGCGAGCGGCATCTCGCCTGGGCGACACCGGAACGCATTGGATCCGCGGGGGGCAGGAGACGTGGGTTGGTGGCCGTGTCCCTGTCCGAGCGCAAAACAGCCGGGGGGGCAGAAACAAAGTGGCATCGAGAGTATGGAGTACGAGTCGCGCACCCTATCAACAGACATCGACAACACATGGCATCTCTTCAATGCACAAGATTTGGACGGAGTAGTTTTCTTTTGACTCTTTTGTATTTGTAAATAAGTAAAAAGAAAATCCAAGAGATAGGTAACAAGAACAATAAACAACGACAAAACTAACCAAAAACCAAACTCCTTCTCAAGACATTTCGCTCTGAGGTGCACAAAAAAAAAGGAAACAAAGACACAGGGCGGGAGGAAAGTAAACTCTCGGCCCATTGTTGCTTTTTCCCTGTAAAAAGCAAAAACCATCCAAGAACGAAAATAATTAATCAATGAAATACCACGACAATAAAAAAAACCCGAGCCGCCTGGGCCATTTTTTTCTCCTTCTTTCACAATAACCCCCATTTCCCCCTTGACACTCCCCCCCTTTTCCTTTGCTTTCGTCGGGACGAGAAGAAAAAGTAAAACGAGAGAAAAAAATGCTGTCCAATGGTGACGGTCCTTTCTTCAAGGCCATCCCACCGGGTATTAAATGGTGCGCCAAAACGAAAATTTCTGGCTTGGGACGTTCAAGGGACATTAGAGAACTCCAAAGCAAAATTTTCAGAAACAAAAGGCGCTATAGAGCAAGGGCGCCCATTAGATCAAAACAAGAAAGAAGCAAATGCAAAAACAGGCAAGATATGTGGGCAGAGCTGTCGAAAATAGAGAGAAACGGAGAAAGGACGGAAGAGCGAGGGGCGAGAAAACCAGACAAAAGACAAAAACAAAAACAGTTGTATATACGATCGCTGTGCCAGACATGCATGATCAAGATCCGAATGTAGGTTATCGTCATGCAGATTCGTGGCAGACAAAAGAAAATAAAAAGAATAGATAGGAAAAATAGGTTGGCCAAAAGGAATGACTGGTTTTGTCAACCGTCTGCCACAGAGCAGAGGAGGAAGACGAAACGTGATAGTAGGTAGAGTGGTGGGTGGGTAGAAGAGGAACAACAATAAAAACGCCTGTATCAACGAGGGAAGAAGAAGAAAAACGCAACCTGCGGGTATATGAACGTGAACCAAGCCGGAAAAAAACAAGCAGTCGAGATGCAAGAAGAAAACAGAGAACGCTGCCAAGTCTATTAAGTATTATGTCTCCCAAAGAAAAGAAAACGAAGCCGATGATTCAACTCCTTTGGAGCTGCATCACGTCGTTTATTTTCATGCTGCTGCCGAGTGGGGTGGCAGGCTCTCGGGAGACAGACTGGCGGCGTCGACTGCATCAAATTGCACAAGCTGGCTCATGTCCAGCTCGGCCTGGTTGTCGGTATACTGACCGGGCGAGTGGGGGTGCAGCGGCAGGTTGATAGAGTGCTTCGAATACATGTCGTTGAGGTTGCTACCGTCGTCCGAGATGGCGGACGAGTCGCCACCACCGTTGAGCGGGTGATAGATGTCGGCCGACGCGCTGCGGCCCATCATCGTCATAGGCGGCGACTGGTCGACAATGGCGGGATCCGAGCGGCCATTAAACGACAGTGGCGACACCGACGGCGGTGGAACCATGCTCTGGGCGCCCATCATGGGCGACAGAAACGTGGTGCTGTACGGCGTGTTGTAGCTCGAGGCCGGCATGCCCGTGTTGTCGCCGCCCGGTGCAGCGAAGAAGTTGGGGCTCGAGTAGTCCGACGGCGACGGCGCGGTCGTGGCCGACATGGGGTACTGCCGCATGTCGAGGCCAAAGCCGGCCTGCGTGTCAATCCGCAGGCTGTGGCCCGCAGGGCTGAGGCCGTTGGGGTTGTGCGGCACCGGTGCGTAAATGTTCGGGCTGTGCGGCTGCGGGTGCGTCTCGCCAGGGTGCTGGATGTAGAACGAGGGCATCGGGGTCTGCAGCATCGAGAAGTCAATGGCCATGGGCACCGACCGAGAGCGCTGCCGTTTGTGGCCAGGGCCCGAACGCATGCCCGAGTGCATGGCGTTGATCCCCCACTGCGACTCCTGGAACATGCCAACATGGGGCTGCAAGAAGTTGGGCTGCGAGGACGGGCGTCCTGTGGGCGAGACAGGCGCCGAGACGGACAGGTTGTGGGCGGCCGCATCCAGCGGCATGGGAGCGACAAGGGGAACAATGGGGCCACCGGTCGTGGTAGCAGCGGCAGACGCAGCGGCGGCGGCAGCAGCAGCAGCAATGTTGTGCGGGTTGTGGGGGCTGTGCCGGGTCATGAACGTCTCGAGCGAGATGAGCTTGGCCAATTGGCCACTCAAAACCTTGGGGTTGCCGCCGAGCTGGTGTACGAGGCACTGGGACGCCTGCTGGTTCTCGGTGAAGTCGCCGCAGACAGTGAAGCCGTTGGCGCTCGGGGTGCAGTCCATCATGAAGGTGGGCGGCTGGTTAAGCTCAATGACAATGCCGCCGGACTTGTTCGGATCCTCATCCTGGTCAAGGTAGATGTTCTTGATGTACGAGAACGGGTACTCGATCTTGTAGCCAGCATTTTCGTTGTTGATGTAGTAGGTCATGGTGCCGTTGTGGGGAGAGTAGAAGATGATGAGGTCCATGGTGTTCTGGCCAACGCGAACCCACTTGCCAATGCTCAGAGAGCGGCAGGTAAGATGGTGGATCACTAAAGCGAGACACAGAATGTTAGACAGCGTCGCGCGTTAAAAATAGGGGTAGCGTTAAAAAAAGTCAACATACAAACTTTGCCCTGGTTAGCGTGCTCGCCACCAAGAAGCATACCAGGACCGTAGCCCATGAGGCCGGTGCGGCCGTAGAAAGCACCACCGAGGCCTTTGCCGCTCTCAGCAGCCTGCATCGCGAGGTAGGCACGCATAGACTCCGGGATCAGGTCGATGTCCTCGCCGGTCTCGAGGCTCTTCTTCGCGAGCAACTTGATCTTGGCACGGCTGTATTGGTTGTTAGCAGGCTGTCGTTTTTGCCAGGTTGCGGACAAGACGCGAGGCTGTTGACCTACCGGTTCTGGAACCAGATCTGGACAGACCTTTCGGTCATGTTGATCTGATCCGCAATCATGATCCGCGTCTCCGCGTTGGGGGTGGGGTTCTTGTTGAACTCCTGCTCCAGCGTCGTCAGCTGGTCCTGTGTCGCCCGCTGCCGCTTCTGGTTCTTCTGCTGCTGCGTCAGTGTGCTCTTACGAGCGGGACGTTTTGATGCAGAGGCGCTTTGGCTGGTGGCGGATGCCGACGGCGAGGGGGTTTGTGAGCTCTTGGTCGTCATGGCGGACTTGGGGGTCGGCATGGGCGCAGCGCAGGAAGACTGGTTGGGCGTCGAGACGGAGAGGTTCATGTGCATAGGCTGCTGGTGCATCGGTGCGGAGTGGCCCATGTCGTGGCCCATGGACATGGGCATCATCATGCCGGGATGCACCGGCATCTCAACTTTGATATCAGTCGCCATTTCGGGGGACTGTCCGGTATCGAGACTGTGTCGGGGGGTGTTTCGTGGTCGAGAAGGTCGTCGAAGGCGTGTAAGCGTCGCTGAAAATCCGAGGAGTACTGAGAAGCTCCTTGAAAAGGCGGTGGATGTCGAGATGGAGTACGAGAACGAGGGACGTTTAGGTTTGTTGTGTATCTCTGCAGCGAAAAGTTGGATTTGCTTAGCAGAACACAGGGTTGGAGAGAGGCGCGTATGTTGGATTGGGGCAGGTTCGAAGTGTCTTTCGTGTGTGTAGGGTTTGGTCGATTGGATATCGGAATGTCGAATCGAGTTAAAGAGCGTCGAGAATGGTAAAATAAAAGGTTGCAAAAGAGCGTGGTCCTGATCCCTCCCGAGGCGGTGATGGAATCGGAAAACTGTTTGAGGACGATATGAAAATCTCCCGTGATAAGAATAGATCGATAGCAAGCAACTGCTAGAGTAATAGAATGGGCGTTCACCAAAAAAAGAGAGGTGGTGAACGAAATAAAGTTGAATGTCAAGCCGAAAGAATGTAGTGAACTAGATGCCGAAATGAGTGGACGGGGGGTCAAGCGAGAGTCCTGGGCTGTGGCTGAACGAAGGGTTTTACAGATAAGAGAATGACTGTGGTGAGAACAAATGAATGAGTGTAAAATGAGCGAAAGAAAAGAAAAGCAAGAAAAGAAAGACACAACAAAGAGAGCGAGGAAGATATGTCGACGAGAACGACCACGATGGATGAGGAAAGGAGAGGGGAAAAGAAAAGAAAGGGAAAAAAAGAAGGGAAAGAGAGGGAAAGGGAAGGGGGAGGAGAGGGAAAAAAGGGAAACGGGGTGGCACAGAGAGAAAAACCCAGGAGGGGGGCAGAAGGGGAGTGAGAGCGAGCAGCCAGCCAGCAGCAAGCCTGGAACAGCCAGTAGCCAGCCAGCCAGCCAGCAAGAGAGAGGGACCAGACTGGCAGACACCAGACGAAGAGAGGGATGGGATCTTGGGGGGTGGGGGCGTGTGGACTGGTCTTGGTCGAGGGGGTGTGGACAGGCAAAAGGAAAAAGGGGAAAAGGGAAAAGACGGAGAAAGTGGGTCGGTCGTTCGAAAGGGCGGCTCCCACTGGGTAGACAACTCCACTGGAGGTGTTGCATTGGCCACGAGTGCAGCGCGAAGGGCTCAGCGAGTATTCCACTGAATGCGGTGAAGGCAGAGGCAAGATGCGGGAATCCGGGCACATGCACAGCATTATTCCGGTACGCAGACAGCCGTGTCTATCAAGGCGGCGACCGAGGATGGAAACCAAACAGCCCACGAAACAGAGCCTTGCCTGTCTCTTGCTGCTTGCCCAGACTCCCCGGCCTCCCTGTTCTCCATCCCACAGAGAGGCAGGCATTCGCCAAGCAGCGGTAGTCGCAGATGGACCGAAACAGCAGGCCAGGCGTCTGCTGCCGTGTTCCTATTTCTGTCTCGCCATGCACTTCTCCCTCGTCCCGCCTCGTCGTTGTCGTTGTCATTGTCGATGCAGCTTTCTGCGGTTGCCCTTCCCACGCCCCCATGTCTGTTGGCTTTGGCTTGGCGGCAGTCTTTTCCCCTGGCAAGAGTGTGAGGTACTCGTGAGACGCAGACTCCTATCAGGTACATTAACGTGCAGAGCGCCGGCACCACCTTGAACTGGACACCGCTTGTGTTCCTGCGTCGTTCCTGCAGCAGGCAATTCCTGCTGCATGAGTGGGTGTGGATACGGAGCCGTACTCCGCACTCCGTACAGCGTTGCGTGTGTGTTTGTGTGCGCCTGTGGCTTGTGAGCCTGCCATAAAATAGCGGTGTTGAAGATTCAAAACGGGGTCTGACAGTACTGGCCAGCGTCAACGGCGGCAATAACTCGATCCTCGTGACACGCGCAAGGCGTCCCACACCGTCCTCGCAGCCGTTCTGTCGTCTACAGCTGCTCCATAGCGCTGCGGTTTCGTTCCTGTTCCTGGCTAACGACAGCGCCAGTGGCCAGCGTTCGGTCGGGCGCGTCGTTGGTGGGAAGCGAATGATGCTTAGACCTTCCCGCTAAGGAAACAGCTCCAAAGCGATGCTCCATACAAAGAGGATCGGCCTGACCAAAGGAACATACGGAGTAGTAGCAGCTTGCAGCAGACCGATAGCCGTGCTGCAAGAGCGACTTCAGCCCGTCAGAAGGGTTTGCCACCCAAAGCCCACCAGGCAGACAGGGGCGCGCTCTGGTTCGCTGTTTCGTTCTTTTGTCCCTGGCTCGTTCCTGGTTCGTTCGTGTCTCCGCCGTACGGTTTACCTGCGTCAGTCGTACCGAAAATCTGACCAACCAACTGCCGCCATCCCCGTCTACCTGCTGCGAAGGCTGCACCGTGAGCAAAATCCTGCCTTCCCCTCCTTGTCAGGCGTATGCCCTCCAGTAGTGAACTCGCAACTTGAATGGGCCGTCGGCTGGCTTTGTTTTGTGGTCTTTTTCTTGTGTTCCCTTCCCCCTCGTCCTGCTGCGCGTCGTATTGCTCGTGCCTGCATTGTGGCGCGTGCGCTGTGTTCTTTTTCTCTTCCTTCCCTCCTCATCTTTCGTCTGTTCAGCTTTTTTTTTTTTTTTAAATCCCGCTGGCTCGCCCTACCACACCATCTGGCTGCAACGTTGGGCCGTCCTTTCTGCCCTCTGGTTGGTGAAACGGGCAGACGTGGTGTGGTCAGCATATCATCCCTTCACACCCACTTCTGGCGAACGGGTTAGGGGGTGCAGGGCCGTGAAGAGCCACACGCGATGCACAGCGGCACTGAAGAAGAAAAAGGCGAATGAACAGGGAAACGACCAGACTGTGCTATTGTTAGCATATTGCTTTCTTTCGGAACGTTGGGCCTGGGCGTCGTCGGCGGTGAGCCTTTTTTTTGTCGTTTCGTCCCATTGTCCCTTTTTTGTTCTCGTGGCTTTTGCATAGCTGTGAGCGATCCAGTACCAATGAACGCACAACAGTCGGAGCAAAGCAAAAGGGGGCAGGACACCGGACGAAAAGGGGCAGCAAAAGGCTAAACAGGGATATGCCCACCAAAATTCCCATTGGTTCCAAAGGCACCACAAAGTATCCGACTCCGCAGCCAGCAATGCGGCGAGGCTCGTTTATTCCGAGAAGGGAAAAAGAAGAAAGAGGGACTCAGAAAGGGGCGGGAGCCAGAACGATGATGACGAACACCAAAAATGGACAATAAAAAAGAATCTGTGTCCGTTATGCGTGCATCATCCGGCCTGTCAAACAGCGGGCATACGACGTATGTTGTAACAGCGGGAAGCTTGCGACGAGCGAGGCGGTGTTGTACTCGTACTCCTCCGCACGAAACGGAGCACTTCTTGTCAGTACTTGTACAGTAGCTTACGACGTAGGCCGTAACTCCCGTATGCATTCGTCGTGTCAAGGTGCCAGGACGTTCGATTCCTTGTGGAGCGCCAGTGCCCAAAACCAAGCATGTAGGAGTACGCTTGTGCTGTGCCCGCCGATTTGCAAAACACGATGGTCATCAACCCTATCTTTTTTTCCCCTTCCTTGCCGACAAGACAAGGGGTGGGATGTGTGGGATCCTCCCTCCCCGTCTGAAAACACAGGGCGCACCTTTTTGTTGTTCCTGCTGGTTTCCTGCAAGGTACAGCCGGTTAAAGCAGGCCAGAGCAGCGCCACGCCCAGGTGCCCCTGGGACCCCTGGTAGCTCTAGTTCCTATTTGGGACTAGTTCAAAGCAAGCGGCCTGCAGTCCCCTGCACTAGGCTGTGTGAGAAACCATCGGACTCAGTCACGCAGTCACGTCAGGAACGGCTGTGCTCTGCGAAGAATAGCCGTCAGGGCGTGGCCGTGTTGGACGACCAGGCAGGTCGTCGTGCGTGAACGACCATATGAGTACTTGTACTTTTGCCCGCGCTCTCTGCCGTGCTTTTTTTTTTAGGGGGGGTTCATCTTGTGGTCCTTCGTCGTGCTGCTTCTGGTTCATCGCTCTGTTGTGGTTCTTGTGGCCTCGTCGATGCCCTTTTTCCCGTAGTGTGCTCCGCGAGATGCCGTGCACGAAGTCCATGCTCTGTCGTCTGCTCCACCCGATGGGCACACTCGGGCGAGACAAGGTTCCGGTTGGTGGACCGGTGTGGGCCGCCTGAACCTGCCAGGTGCAGCGCTATGGAGAGACACTGTCTGTAAATAAAAGAAAAAGAAGATGTCAGCGGCCAGTACTCCGTATGTCGTACAACAAGTACGGAGTAAATGGAGGAATGCTATGGAGCACTGGGCCTTTTCCTTGGGCCTCTCCTTCCTGTCCTTGTTTCTCGTGTGCGCAAGATGCCGAGCCTGGTCCAGTCGTGTCCATGACGCACGCGCCGAGACGACGGACTGAGATCGCCAATCCAAGGGAGAGGGACAGACAGACGTTGTGCAAAAGAGGGAAGAGCAAAAGGCGAAAAAGCGGACCAGGTATGCTTGTGCGGTGCGTCTCGTCTCGCTCGGCCGTTTTGTTTCATGCCCTTTGTGCTCGCAGTGGCTTCGTGGGCTTCTTTTGCTTTGTGCCTCTGTGCCTCTTGTTTCCGTGTTTCTCGTCTGGCCTTGTTGTGCGCCTCTGCTTTGGCTCTGGCTACCCTTTCCTAGCTGTGCCGGCAGGGTTGTCGTTCTGTTCTTTGTATCATGCTACGTGCGCGTCTGTCTCGTGTCGTCCTGTATCCCCAAAGCATGTTAGGACGACGTGGATTCCATTTTTTGGCTACTCCGTACGTCGTATACTTTGCGCTGTTCGTCCTGCATCGCTGGTTTCTTCCTATTCAATGCGTGGCGCCCTTGGCCAGCTGGCGAGGGTAGACCGCTCCGTTCCCCTGCCCTGTCCTGTCCTGGTCTGGCCTGGTCCGGTTGGCACCCCATGCCCTGTGCGAATCTGGCGGAGCACGGAGTGCCATCCTCCTTGTGCTGAAGATGGGGGCAAGGGGAAGGGGAAGGGACAAGGTGGGACTCACTCTTTTTTTGGCATCCACCATTCCTCTCCGCTGACTGGTTCTTTTTTCTCTTGTCCTCCTCGCTTTGTCGCGCTCCTCCTCCGCCCTGGCAGTAACAGAAACACCCCTTGTTCCCGCGATGCCGTTCAAAGGCTCCGGAAGGCGGAGGCAGGGCCTGGCCCAAAGGGAGGCGCGCGTCCAACGACTCCAACGCCATCGCCACCGGCCTGGTCACGAAAGACAAGAAAAAGGGGGGGGCAGCAAACAAGTACTTGTAGATAAGGGATGTTCAATAGGCTGGCAAAAGAGCTTGAGCCTCACCGCAAAGAGTTTCCTGTAGTATTTACGGAGGCAAGCGGCGAATGGAAGAGCCTAGATGCAGCACTTTGCTCGAAGGGTAAAAACAGGCAGGTGCGTCCAGAAGAACCAATCAGAAGAGCGTTTTAGACAAAACACAACACAGAGACGCAGAAAGCAGAAAGCAGAAAGAGCCGACGGGCGACCAGGCCGTTCCTTCCCCTTTCGGCGAAAAGCCTCTTGGTCCAGCCCAATGCGATCCAGGTCTTGGCTAGACGCAGACGCCGGCCAGACCAACGAAGGCCGAAGGGGTCGAGAGTGAGGGTCGCGAGAGTCGAAAAAGGGCGGAGTGAGTGGGACGAGGAAAAGGGGCAAAGAACGATGGACGCAGTAGCCACCGCGATAGTTGCAACCAGTTGCAATAGTTGCCCCCATCGCGAGCGAGTCGTGCCTGCTCAACGCCAGCGCGTCGGCGTACTAAGCAAGTATTTTTCTACGACGCAGACCGAAGGGAAGGTACATACGCGTTAAGTGTGCTTGTGTGAGGAAAAAGCAACGGGGCGACGCAAGGCAGGCGCAAGCGGGCAGAACAACAAAGGGAAGGAACGACCAGCCAGTCGGCGCTTCCCCCCTTTTCTGTTTTTGGCTTTTTCTTTTTTTCCGCAGGAGCTGGGTTACTGCTTAGAGTTTGGCTCTTTGACGATCGTCTTACGTTTGTCTCTGTTTTGACGTCCGTCGAGCCCCAGACGGCCCCCATTCAAAGCAAGACATGGAAATCTCAAGTGCATCAACCGGACTGCAAACGCAGAGCTGGGTGCGTGCCGACAAAAGAGAAAAAAGGATAAGTTCGGAACGAAGAAAAGCAGACCAGAGAGCAGAGCATGGCTGCAACCAACGCAGGACTGCATAATGCGCCGGCCAAATCCTGGCCTGGCCTTGCCCTGACTCCTCGTCTTTTTCGCCTCGCTGCCCGCTTGAACCCCTGCCTCGCCCACCACTGGAACCACGCTCTGATCGTTGTTTGTGGGTATCTGGCGGGCGATCCCCAAGCTTCAGAAATCGTTGCCCTCTACGGCATAGCGCTGTGGCCGTCGGAGTACGCAATAGTCAGGTGGCATCAGAGGTGATGGAAAGGGGGGAGGCCAGAGAAAAAGGAAGAAAGCTCGAAGGGAAAAGCAGGGCGAGAAGCGGCCAAGCCAAAGAAGACGGCAATGGCGAGAAAGAAGTCACAAAAAGCAGGCTTGCAACAGAGAACGCGCTATTGATTTGCTATGCGTCAGTCTTGGCATCCCACAGCTTTTGCTTTTCCCCTACCACTCGCCCGACAGACACAGCACTGACACAACGCACACACAGGCTCACCAGGCACGACAAAGTCAACAAGCGGCGATGTGGGTGCGCGCGACGCTGTGGATATTGACGTTCGACGCACGAGCCTTTGCTGGGCTGGCGTCTGGGAGCATCGAACAGGTTAAGCCCCGTTCGTCCTAGCCGGCCCTAAAAACCAACCTCACCCTCCCTTTGGAGCGTTGCTCTCCTTTTCGGCTTTGTCTGGTTGGCCAATGGCTACTACAAGTACACACAAACACGGGCGTTTCTCGAAGAACATATCGCCTTGGTTGTTGACGCGCATCATGACCGTCTGCGTGCTGCGTGGCTGTTGGCTGCTGGTTGTTGGATGTCTGCTTCCTCCATTGCTGGCTCTGACAGCACTGCCACCTCCCGAACCTTCATCGACGTGCCGGATCGAGAAAAAAGGGGGACGAAAAGGCCCAGAGGTACCTGAGCCGCCAGAGGGAAAAGGGAGCGCGAACACGAGACGGGACAAGACGCTTGTTGGTGGGTTCCTGCAGAAGCGCATTTTCCGGTTTTCTTCCAAGCGTTGGGATGGGGGCGCTAATCACCCACGACGTGCAAAGTTCCCTGGCGACTCTTTTGGTGTTTTTGATGGTCCATTTGGCTGTTGTGCATGAATTCCGCAGGCGTGCCGCCACACAAAGGGGAGGCATTCTGCGCAGGTCCTCCCTTTTTTGCAGCAGGGTTCTTCCTCGCTCCATCGCCGATGGGAGAAGGCGTTTCGAAGCGCCACGGTCTTGCACAACCCTGGTCTGGCCCTCCTGACCCTCTGACCACCATACGAAAGAGGATGAAGAAAACCGACGGCGAGGTAATTATTCCCGTAACCTGCCCGTCGGCCTTGACAGCCAACATTGGTCGTATTCACGTCCACATGCAACCGGCGACTTTGTAAGATACAAATGGTTTCCTATTCACGCCCTACGAATACGGAATATGGGCACGAACACAGTTGAGAGGCACCCTTGCAAGTCCCCGGGAAACCACTCCAGCGCCTTGCGCGGTACACGACATGGTGAGCTCAATGACGCCAGGTCTAACCGTTGTCGGACCCGTTTTCTTGTTCAGGCTCAGGCCGGCGGAAGCCACGCGGTGGCCCCATACTGTCAGGACACTGCGACCCTCGTCGCATCTCAGAGGATAGCTTTGCCCTTCACATTAGAAATATCAACGCTTGCAGACTCACAATTCATAGCATCAACGGCCAAAACTGGTCTCACACGACAACCCGCTGGGAGCACGCACCGAAATGTAAGTTACCGGCAAAGGTCTTGCCCTCCCTGGCTTCCAGGGAAACGAAATGAGGAACGGCCTTTTCAGCTCCGACCAGCGTGGATTTGTCCCTTGCCTCGCAGCGCCGTTGCAGTCCACCCACATACTAGAAGCACGTCAATGGAGCACGATTCACTTGTGTGTGTGCAGCTGCCAGCGTGGGACAAAAAAGTGCGGCATCTGTCATTAGACTGCCAAGTGCGACAACACCGGTCGTGATGCATGTCTGAATATAAACAAGCTACAAAATCGAGTACCTTGCTCCACAGAAGAAGAAAGATGCTTTTCGTATCAGCAGGATGCCCAAAACAGCCAAAGCGGTATTTTTAAGAGAGACATATCCCATCTCGCAAGCCCGACAACAGCCCAGCGGCGCCTCCAGGAAATACGGCTCTGCAAACTGTCATGCATTTCCACTTCTTTGCAGACAGCCGCGGCCGTCCTCTTAACCTAGCAGCTCTTGTCTGTCAAGCTTTGCTGTATTCGGCCCGTAGCAGGTAACGTCGATGTGTTGTTTTCCAACGCAGCTTCTATCACTGACTGCATGAAAGTGTCGACAAAACAAAGACAAACAGCGCATGTCAGTGCTTACCAGCCGCACATCTTGACCTTTCCTGTCCATGAAAGACTCAGATACAACGCAAAAGCTCACTCTTCGCTCTTCGCCTTTCGCCTTTCGCTTCTTGCACCAGCAGGACTACATCACCCCATAAGAAAAGCGGGCCGGCGTTCTCAGTGAGGGAGTGTTCCCCATTGTTCTGCCTATGATTTTGGTCACCGTCAATGTCTCCTGTGCAGGTGCAGATGTGGCATGTCCTCCCTGCGAAAGAAGTTAGTACCTTTTTCTCTCTGTATCTTTGTTTTCTGTCAGGACAGACAGCAGCAGGAAGGCGATCCGGACCAACTAAGCCGTGCGGATCGGATGCAGTGTGCTTCAGCGTGCAGCCCGTCTGCACCGCAACGTCCTCGCCCTCACTCTTCTGGCTCATCGAATTGCGTTGTATTGCGTTTGCCCGAACTTCTCTCAACGGGAGGGCTAAACGGGAAGGTCGACCGTGGGGTGGTCAAAGACTATCGCTCACGGAAGAGTACCCGATGAAAGAATATCTGGTCAACCATCATGAACACCGAAAGATATTCTACCTCCGAATTCCTTTGCATATGCAGCAGCGTCTCTTCTGCGCTTGTAGAGTCGTATATTCCATGCTTTTGCTGTTCGAAAACTGCCGTCACATTCTACACTGCGAGGTCGATGGGATGACGAGGCACGATGCTTGCCCTCTTTCAACAACGCAAAGCCAAGCTTTTGCCCCAAGGCGTTTCAACAAACACCCAACAGTCAACGGGCATGAGAACGAAGAATACGACGGCCCTTGAGCTGAATGTCGCATTGCACCCTACAGTTCCGGGATTTACTTGGACAATACATCGCTTGGCCACATCTCTTATGAACGGGCGATTTCCCGAAGCAGCACAGCATCTTCCATCCGCTCGATATATTCTGCCCTGCTCGTCCTCCATTTGTCCTCAAATCGGATTGCGTTCTGTCCCCGGTCTTGATTGATAAATCGTGCCCTTCCAACATCACAAAAGGGGTTCCTTGGAATTAAAAGGCTACAAAGTGCTAAGAACTGGGTGACACAACCCCCGATGCCGAGAACGCCAAGCCGGCCCTTGGCAACGGCGAAGGTGGTGCCACTACAACTCCCCCTCCGGTGACGACGGAGATACTACCACCAGAGCATCGGACTCGACTCGGACGGGTACGCATCGCCAAGCTCAATCCCGTTTTGCTTCACTCCGCCTAGAAGAATGCCGTCTAACATGTGATGAGGGTAGGCCGATGTCTACGATGACGACGACGCAGAGTCCGCTCGCACCGGGGACAATCTAAGCTCTACGGCATCTATCTCTTCGTCCATCCTCAAATACCGGACCATTCAAGGCCGGGCGTACCACAGCGAGGTCGGCAATGCCACATACTGGTAAGACGGACATCATTTTATATCGGTTTAGGTATTCGCTGGCATCATGTGCCGGTTGGCTTACAAGTGTTCCAGGGGCACAAACGATGCACGTCACAATAACTCTTTAGATATTCTGAATGTTTTAACCCCATTTCGTATATATTTCTCGTACTATCTTCTCTCTTGCTTCCTGCTGTGTTCTCCGTGTCTAACGCTGTGGCAGACACCATCTTTTCACGCTCGTCCTAGAGGGCAAGCTTTTCTTGGCCCCCATTGAGAATCCAAAGGTGCGTCGCCAATTCCGTTCCTTATATGTTGACTTACGGTAGCTCACTTGGGTCTTTTGTAGAGAGTTCTCGATGTCGGGACCGGAACAAGTGCGGCTCCTTGCGGTTTCTTGGATCTTCAACCAAACAAGCAACTAACCGCAGACCCGTAATCTCTTTTTAGGAGTCTGGGCCATGTAAGGAACAATTTAGTCCAAACAAAGGCCGCGATTGCCATAGAGGGCCATCAGTTCCAACAAAACTATCAGTGGCCTCGCGACTAGTTTCCGGACGCTTCTGTCATGGGAACAGGCATATCTCCCATCCAGCCCTCATGGGTACCTTCCAATGTCAGGTTGTAGGTGAAGCCACGTATCTCCTCTCAAAGACATCTATGTGTTTCGTTTTGACCTCCTCTCACAGCGATATGATGACTGCACCCGCGAGTGGTCGTTTCCCGACAACCACTATGACTATGTCCACATCCGCTACCTCAGCGGCTGCATCCCGGATGGTACGTGTTCTTCTGCTAGGCCTACTATGTCACCGCGCCCGGTTGCTACCTCGAGAGCTACGAGGGCTCCCGCAACGTCCGCTCCGACAACGACACCGCTATGGCTCCATGAGGCCCGCTCTTCATCAACTGCGGCAAGCTCGTCGGCCGCTCCTTTTCGGTCGTCGACGGCGGCGTGCAGAAAATGGCTATGGCCGCCGCCAGCTTCGTCGACATCCAGGACCGGCTGATCGAGGTGCCCAGCGGGCCCCGGCCGGCTTATCCGCGGCTCAAGGAGATTGGCGTGTTCTCGCAGCACGCCGTCGATTCAGACGTCGAGGGCTTTATTCTGTTCTTTACCAACGTGCAGCAATGGTCGCGCGAGCAGGTGCAGGTGTACATTACGTACCTACACCGGGAGCTGCGCTCGATGGAGCACCATGTCTACCACTACGAAAGCGTGGTCTGGAGCCACAAGCCGCGGGCGGACGAGCTGCTCGGCGGGGCCGCCGCGCTGGCTCTGGCGACGGTGGAGTGAGAGCGTTGGTGGCGCGAGCTGAAGTTGATTCTCAAAGATATACCTGCTCGAATGCACACATTTTTAAAGATTATGCATCTTTATCACAAGCTTGAGATAATCTATGGAAGCACTTTCTTTCGGATTTTTGTTTGTTTTACATTTACTTTTTATTTACTGCTTCATTGTCTTTCTTTCTATGATTTTTTTTCCCAAAAAAAAAGCCGAAATGTGTAAGTGGTTTTAAACATATATATATAAAAGAAATAATTCTTTCAATGCTCTTTTTACAAATGAAACAAAACAAGAGTGAAGGCAGTATACAAATAGTAGTAAAAAAAAAGCAATAAAAATAATAACGAAACCGTATGACAAGAGCTGCAGCAGCTGATGAGGATCACTATGATACCCGTCCTCGTGGTGTCAACATTGGTGTTTGACGACTTTCATAGCCAGCCGTTTACCTGGCATTTTCAAACCCACCTTGCATTTCTCGATCTTGAAAAGGGGCATCACTCGGCATAGATGGCGTCCCGGCCATCATAATTCTTGTGATAGACGCACACCATAGTAGCGGCCTCATTTGCTCTGCGAACCACGGCACAGACGAGGGTGGCATGGCTTCGTCTTCTCTTCCTACGTTTTTGCTAGACTCGGAGTCAATGGCAGAGAGTCTGCTCTACATTTACAGCCGCAATATCTGGCATGGCATATGACACGGACTCCCCGTGCTATTCGCAATATGATACACTCTATCTGGTAACATTTGACATAAGGACGGCCTAGAGAACAAAGAATAAAGGAAAACAATAGTGGCCGTTGGCCGTTTGTGGGGAAGCAATATTCTAGAAACAAAAGAACTGGAAAATGAAGGGACCTGGATAAAGTCTTTACACGACCCAGACGACTTCCACTTTACGCGTCTTTGACACGGTCAATTGATATGGGACTTTTGTGTACTCGAAGAGTATTCTCTATCCTCTAGGCCACATAACAATCCGTCTTTGATGCGTATTCACGCACGTCGTACGACACACCGCCTTGTAAGCATCTAGCTTCAACCAGAGTTCGTTGTTACAGATGCTGACCGTTCTTTTTGTGGTTGCCTGGCGTCCCCATTTTTTCTGGTCCCTTGCAGATCGACAGTAAAGATACTTGGTGTTTCTTGCTTCCTCTATGTCAGTTCGGTGTACGCGAGATGTATTTGTTCGCCTCCCACTTGTGCCATTGGACGCTGCACTATCGCGTGCAAGTGCAGAATATAGGGGGAAACAGCCCCTTTTTGCCCTCCCTTTTTGCCCTTTTTCTCTTGTTCGTTCTAACGGTTTCTATTTTTGTCACGCTCGACGCTCTTTCGTTGGACCACCCTTTTACTACTTTAGCTCTCGGCTTTGTTTTTGTGTCTCATGCTTTGTTCTGTGGCATTGTTTCGCCTCCTTCTAGAACCCTTCCACAGCTCTTTTGTTCTTTTGTTCGATTTAGTGGTTCAGCTTAGGCGGTTTTTTGTGTCGAAACGGTCTTTTGTATTCGTTTCTTTTGCCCGCACAGTGTAAACTCTGAACGTCTGTCTGTTCTGGCGAGCTTGGCTGGAACGGTTTGGCGGCTCTCAGCCACGATGCAAACGTGCATCCTGTTATTCTTTCATCGTAGCACATTACGGACGGTTTAGGGGTATGTACTTAAGGACGCCTCGTCCGAAACTCTCACAAGAAGCTTCGGGTGCATGGTCTAGGGGTATGATTTTCCCTTCGCATGGGAAAGGTCTCCGGTTCGAATCCGGATGTATCCATTCTTTTTTGCATTTTCTGAATGGAAAGGTCCTGGGTTCGATTCTCAGCCGGTCCACGTAGTTTTTTGCTTATCCCCTCTCAGGTACGGAGTAGAGTTTGTTACAACTACGGAGTACAAGTGATACATAATTTTTTCTCTCTTGGCATTAGAGATGCCTGGGTAAGTGGTGCACCGTCACCGTTTGAGTGCCGAAGCTTACCTTTGCCCCTGGCTCCACTGTCGCCACGTCCTGCATTCCAACCGCCGGTTGCTTTTGAATTGGGAGTGCAACGCTGATGACGTCTTTTGGTCGGTTTAGGAGTTTTTGTTTTTGCTTCCTGCCCCGACCCGCAATGCTTTGCGTTATCATCTTGCATGTAGGTTACTGATTTGCCCAGATCTTGATGTGCATTGCCGTTGCTGAGACACATCGCCAGGCAACGAGATTTCGGGCTGTATTTGTAGTTCTTTTGTCTGAAGCGAACCACGGCTGGCGCGTACCGAGCTGCAAAATCCCGTATTCTATTTTTGTATCTTACTTACAACCGCTCATACTCCGTACGAACTGCTCATTGACCATATGCACCGTGTCCGTACGGACAAGTGTACGGGCGCAGACCATGCAGCTTATTCTGTGCCCGTGCTGAACAATACGTCCGTAGGAGAACGGACAAGGAGAAATAGTGGCCTTGCAGCGGGGCATACCTGTAACGAATCCATCTAGAAGCTTTGGGAGGATCTGATCGTTGCTGCGCCGCTCCCTCCTTTTGCAGCCACTTTGCTTGCTGTGCTTGCTGTGCTGGCAGTTTCTGCTTTGCCGTATTGCACCACGAACATGATTTACAAGAACACACGCGAGACGGCGCATCAACCAACGAAAATGAGGCCGCCTAGATGTTGCATTGTGGGCAGGATGGGTGATCCACGCTGTATTCTCTGAGGCGCTGGCGATTGTCAGCAGCGATCAGAAGAAACCGGGGAAGTGCAAATGTGAACACAAGGCTGCGAAGTTTGATCGGATGAGACTTAAAATAGGGGCTGAAATTCATTGCTAAAAATAACAGGAAAATATCATGATAATCAGTAGATCAAATAGAAGTCAAAGAAAAAAGAGAACAACAGAAAGAGAACAAAAGGTTACATTGCTGCTGGCGTTGACTTACAAATCTCATGGTCTTACACGCGTTCTCTGCTTCTTTTGTCGCATCACCTCCGAGCAAAGCGCTGTAGCCTTAAAGGGGCCAAAATACCGAACCACACAGTCTTCTATGTTGATATCGGTTGTTTCTCTCGTCGGCCACGCGCGACGGATGTCTGCCCGGCACGTGGAACCTTAATTCAAAAGTCCGTCCGTGTCGGAAGTCGTTCCTTCCTGACATCTGTTATTTTAATGCCCCGCTTGCCGACGCGCTCCTGCCCTGCCCGTCAGCACTGTCTTTTCCGGGGTTGCGTGTTTCTGCGGTGATTTCGGAGATTTTGACTCCGAAATTCGCCTCCGGTGCGTCTTCAGGCAGCGAGATGGACCAAAAACGCAACACAAAACAAGTCGTGCATCGCGTCGTCTGGTCTATTTTCTTGGCGTAAGTCGTAAAAGAAGCAGGATGAGGGACAATTGCTGTGGTATCATGCCAAGGACGGCGAAGATGAACAGATGCGGGCATGGATTAGGAAACAGCGACAGAAAACGCCAGGAATAGCAAGAGCAATGGAGAGAATTTTGAAGATCGCGCCTACTCTTTTTGCGTTTAATTTATCGTTAATTCGTATGGGGAAGGAGTGAACGTCATTTGCATGGTTATGCGTTCCGAGCTGCTTCCCTTTTTAATATCTTAATATCTCGTGATGGCCCGTTCTCTTCAGCCTTTTTGTCCTCTCCTTTCTTTCGCATCTCCAATTCACATCCATCCGCACCGTTCTAGCCATCCCCCTACCCTCGAACCACACCACAAAATAATGGCCTCCGGCAACCGGCAGAACGTCGACGACGTGCAACCATCCTACGAGTCAGTCCCCCTCGAGTCCGTGAGCCGCAGTAGCAGAGGCGACAAGAGACAGCGCAGGCTGACTAGGGAGTCTAGAGAGCCGAGACAATCGAACCAGGCAACTTTCAAACCGATTGAGGCGACTTTTAGCACGGCCCCCAGCAAGCCACCTCCACGCTTGGCCTTTGTGATCATTTGCACGATCTCGTTGCTGGCCCTCTTCGCGCTCCTTGTCCGGTTGCTTCTCATCACGATTCCGGACCAATCCCCCGTTTCAGCTCCCGTCGCAGTTGCAGTCTAGGTGACCACGGCCGCTGCCACTTGTGACCGACTGAGCATTTTGCCTTTATTCGAATGTGCTACTCCCTTTTTCCTTTTTCTCATTGCCTCGTCAAGCCAATTGCGTGGTAGCCATTGAATCTGTTGTCGACGCATGGGTGCATCCGTTGTTGGTTCTGGACAGGCCGCAAGTAAGCCACAATCCGCAATTGGGGAACCAGCAAGACATAAAAGACGAAAAGCAACACGAGGTCTCGACGTCTGGACACTGTGCGAAACACGACAAGCCGCAGACAACCTGCCACTTCAAACCACTCAAGAACGGCGTTACTTTGCATCGCCCGCTGGCCCCGCTCTTCTGGACCCAACAAAAACGAACAAAACGAACACAAAGTCGAAAAAAGACACGACAGCCAACGCCCTAGCCCAATCAGCCCCAGTTGACGACCTCGTGTGGAATCCCGCCGAGAACCAGTCAAAGACAGTGCATGAACGCAGCGCTGCAAGGCCCGGCGGCGCAGTTGATCGTTTCTGCCTGCCAGGAACAGGATCCAGCATTCACACTCACTGTGCCTTTGGCCTGTGACGACTCGCATTGTCCCTCCCCTTCGGTTTCTTGCCTTTCCTGCCCCCTTGCCCCTTTCGACGGCCCGATACTACCCTGGGACCGACACCAAAAAATCAAGCCTGCACCACGCTCCCGTTCAGCACACCACCTGCACTTGCAGCTTGTTCTTGTCCCTTTTCTGCTACGCTTCGCTCGCTAGCCTCTTTTCGAAGTTGCTTTCTGGTGGCCAAGAAAGAAGGAAATAACGAAAGAACAAGAACTGAAAAAAACGAAGCACAGGCAAGACGAAGACGAAAGAGGAAAGTGCCGCTGTCGGGCGCTGCGTCTCCTCATTTTGTCATTTTGCCGTTTTGTCGTTTTGTCGTTTTGTCTCAGCGACTTTCGGCAGCGCCATTTCCACACTCGACGTTCTTCATTTCTCCATTCTTTGCACCATTGCGGGTGTTCTCTGCATTCTCTGCATCTCTGCATTCTTGCATTCTCCTTCATCACCGGGCATTCTTTCGCTCTCGTCCACAAAACACCCGCAACCCTCCATTTCTTTGTGTCTACATCCCCCCCCGTTATCATCTGCGGCGCCCACTTTCATTTCGCAGCCTTTGTCGCGTGCATCTTGTCTGTCTTTTATTCGGACGAAAGACTAGGCTTCTTCGACTCTTTTCGCTTTTACTACATCCGCGATACCACCACGTTGCGCGCACTGAACGACACCACGACATCAATCCAACCCGGCTACGACGACACCATAGCACGCCTCCGCTGGCACACAGCACCGCTGCGGCTGCTTTAAGCAACTAGACCAGCTATGGCGGGCCGCCGCAGCGCTGACGACGCGGCCGCCGCCGACGCCGCGGCCATCGAAGCCCGCATTCGCTTCTCCGAAGACATTCTCCGTGACACGACGCTGCGGGACCAGCCGAGCAGCGACGAGCGGCCACACTCCCAGCCGCAGTCTCAGTCACCAACACAATCCTCACAGCCATCACAACCTTCAGTGCCTTCATTATCCACACAGCCAAACCCACGACCATCATTGCGGCAAGCAGACCACCTTGCACCCCTCTCACCCTCTTCGGCCGCTACCCTTACATCTCGCTTCCCGCCCGCCACCGCCGCCGCCTCCTCCTCTTCCTCACAACAGAATCCCCCATCCTTACGACTGAACACGAATCTATACACCATCCAGTCCAATGTCGAGGGCCCTGCACCACGAGGCGACGGCGCGGGCGGGGCAGCTGCGAAGAGAGGAGCAGGCAAAGGCGGCGCGCTTGCAACCATCACCTCTCCCGTGCGGGATGACGGTTCCTCGGCGGCCACTCTGGTATCACCCCAGGCGCGGCGGCGACTTCCCGACAACGGCGACGGGCACCTCCAATCGCCTGCCGTCAACCTGTCACGACGGAGCGGCGTCAGCTTTGTTGAGCCACCGCGGCCTTCCGTCACACGCACGCGCCTGGGCCTCAACGACATCGAGAGCTTCGAAGGGCCCGTCAAGGCCGCGGCCATGTCGACCTCCACCAACACCCGCGTCACCGACGCGAGCGACACCCTGGCTCACTACCGGGACTGGCTGGACCGCCAGCGGGAGCGCCAGCGGCGGTGGACGACCGGCCCCTACCATCACTTCAAGAGCAGGACTGCCGGCATGTACCGCAAGTACATCGTCGAGGGCCTGCTCCGCCAGCGACCCCTACCGCCCAGCGTCGACGGCCGCCACATTCAGCTTGACCCAGGCCACGTCCGCACGACGCCCTTTACCGACGACCGCTCCGGCAAAGCGTTCATCTCCAACTTCATTCGCTCCAGCCGTTATACTGTGTGGAACTTTTTGCCCAAGCAGCTCGTCTTCCAGTTCATGAAGCTCGCGAATTTCTACTTCCTCATCATCTCCATCCTCCAGATGATCCCCGGCCTTAGTTCGACCGGCACTTACACCACCATCGCGCCCCTGCTGTTCTTCGTCGCCATCAGCATGTTCAAGGAGGGTTTCGACGACTACCGCCGCTACCGCCTCGACCGTGTCGAGAACCGCAGCACCGCCTATGTCCTGGACCCGGGCCACACCGTGCAGGCCGCTGCGAATGCGAAGAGCAGCAACGACAATGTATGGCACAAAATGCGGCAGCAGAAGCAGTTGAAGTGGTCGAAATCTGCCCGCGACAGTGTCACCGTTGCTGGCGCCAGCGATGCGGGTGAGGTTGGCGGGATTGGTGTGATTGGCGCTGCAGACGGAGGCAGCATCCCCCTCAGCACCGTGACTTCGGCCAACGGCGCCGGCCCCGCAGACCTTAAGAGCATTCGCTCGAACTCGGGTGAATGTGAGGGCAGAGACGAGGGCGCCACGGCCACCGGCCGCATGCCATGGTCCGCCGTGCAGTGGCAGGACCTACGTGTGGGCGACATTGTGCGCCTGCGCCGCGACGACCCCGTCCCGGCCGATTTGATTGTTCTGCACGCCTCCGGTCCCAACGGCGTTGCCTACATTGAGACCATGGCCCTCGACGGTGAGACGAACCTGAAGACAAAGCAAGCCTGCGCGCTGCTCTCCGAGCACTGTGAATCGCTTGCCGGTATGGCCGCCTGTGGCGCCGAGATCGTGTCCGAGGACCCCAACCTGGACCTCTACAACTACGAAGGCCGTGTCCTCGTCAACGGCGAGACCATGCCGCTGACCCTCAATCAGGTCGTGTTCCGCGGTTCTGTTGTGCGCAACACTGCCGACATGATCGGCCTTGTGGTCAACACCGGCGAGGAGTGCAAGATCCGCATGAACGCCCACCGGCACAAGCGCGCCAAGGCCCCCGCCATGCAGTCCGTTGTCAACCGCATCGTTGTTCTCCTCGTCATCTTTGTCGTCCTTCTGTCCGTCGGCTGCTCCGCCGGTAACGGCATCTGGGTCTCGCAATACGCCAACCACGCCTGGTACTTGGCCGGCGCCAACCTGCCGCTCAGCCAGATTCTGTTTGCCTTTATCATCATGTTCAACACGCTGATTCCGCTGTCGCTGTACGTCAGCCTGGAAATCATCAAGATCGGCCAGCTGTACCTGCTCGCCGACACGGAGATGTACGACCCGGACACGGACACGGCCTTTGTCGCCAACACAACGACCATCCTCGAGAACCTGGGCCAGGTAAGCTACATCTTCTCGGACAAGACCGGCACCCTGACCGAGAACAAGATGCGCTTCCGCAAGATGAGCGTGGCTGGCACCGCCTGGCTACACGACATGGATATTGCCCGTGACGAGGAAGAGAAGGAGCGCAAGAGGCGTCAACTACGGCACCGGGGCAAGAAGGGCAAGCGCGCTCGGTCCTCGAGCCGGCACCGGCCCAGCAAGGTGGACGGCAAGCAGCTGCAGCAGCCGTACCAACAGCCCATGTCACCCGGTCCGATGTCGTCGTCCCCGTCGCCTTCCAACGCGCACCTACCAATCTCGCTCACGCCACGGACGCCCTCCTTGATGAGCGAGGTGCCGACCAACCCCCGCAACTCGACTGCGATCGATTTTGAGGCGCCTCGTCGCTCCATGTCCTCCCACTGGCGGTCGACTGCCCGTCCGTCTCGGGCGCAACAGGAACTCAAGACCGAAGACCTCATCCAGTACATCCGCCACCGCCCCCACACCGCCTTTTCGCGCAAGGCGCGCCACTTCATCCTGTGCATCGCTCTTTGTCATACCTGCATTCCCGAGACTACAGCGAGTGGCGAGATCGACTTCCAGTCGGCGTCGCCGGACGAGCTGGCTCTCGTGCAGGCCGCGCGCGATCTCGGATATTTGCTCATCGACCGCCCCGGCCAGGCCATCAAGCTGCAGTTCCACCAACTCGACGGCTCGCCCGTCACCGAGACCTACCAGATTCTCGACGTCATCGAGTTCAGCAGCAAGCGCAAGCGCATGACTATTATCATTCGCATGCCTGATGGCCGCATCTGCATGTTCTGCAAGGGCGCCGACAGTGTTATTCTGCCGCGCCTCAAGCTCAACCAGATGGCCCTCGCCAAGGCGTCCGCCGTCGAGCGCCGCGCCAGCAAGCGTAAGAGTGTCGAGCAGGAGCGCGCCATGATGCGCAAGAGCACGACGGTCAGCATCAACGGCGCTGGCGGCAACGGTGGTGGCGGCGGCGGCATCGCCACACCCCGCTCCAGCATCAACCTCGTCCGCGCCGCCTCCATGCACCAGTTCCGCAACCTGCCGCGCATCAGCACCGGCAAGAAATCGGTCGACAATGCCGCCTATCGCCGTTCAGGTGTCTTTTCGGGCGACTTCGACGGCTGGCTGCGGCGCCGCGAGCGCGAGGATCTGGACATTGTTGATGATGTGCACGCTGGTGGTCCGTCCAATGGTGGCAACGGCAACAACGGCGAGGGCAGCCGGCGTCCTGGCGGCGGTCTGTCCCAGCAGCAGCGCCAGTGGTCGCACGACGGCAGTGTCGCCGCCGCTGCTGCAGCCGCCGAGAGCCTCTACGACGATCCCTACGGCGGCATGGTCGACGAAGCCATCGCCATCAACGAGGGCGCCGTCTTTGAGCGCTGCTTCCAGCACATTGACGACTTTGCCTCCGAGGGCCTGCGCACGCTGCTCTTCGCCTACAGCTATTTGGAGGATGACGACTACCGCAAGTGGCGGACGCTCTATCAGGACGCCACCACGTCGCTCGTCAACCGCCAGGAGCGCATCGAAGCCGCCGCCGACCTGATCGAGCAGGGTTTCGACCTGGCCGGTGCCACCGCCATTGAAGACAAGCTGCAGCAGGGTGTGCCCGAGACCGTTGACAAGATGCGCCGCGCCAACATCAAGATCTGGATGCTGACGGGCGACAAGCGTGAGACCGCCATCAACATTGCGCACGCCGCCCGCATCTGTAAGCCCTTTTCCGAGATTTATGTGCTCGACGCCCTGGTCGACCAGGACAACCTGCAGGAGCGCATTGCCTCCACACTCGTTGACGTCGGCCGTGGTATGATGCCACACTCGGTCGTCGTCATTGACGGGCATACGCTCAGCGTCGTCGAGGCCCAAGAGGAGATGCGCATCCTGTTCTTTGACCTCGTGGCCCGCGTCGATTCGGTCATCTGCTGTCGCGCGTCGCCCTCGCAAAAGGCTACACTGGTCAAGTGCATCCGCCAGCGCGTGCCCTCGTCCATGACGCTGGCCATTGGCGACGGTGCCAACGACATTGCCATGATTCAGGCCTCGCACGTGGGCATTGGTATTTCGGGTCGCGAGGGTCTGCAGGCCGCACGTATCTCGGACTACTCGATTGCCCAGTTCCGCTTCCTGCAGCGCCTCCTGCTTGTGCACGGCCGCTGGAACTACTCGCGCACGGGCAAGTACATTCTCGGCACCTTTTGGAAGGAGATGGTCTTCTACCTCGTCCAGGCCCTGTACCAGCGCTACAACGGCTACACAGGCACTTCGTTGTACGAGTCCACCAGCTTGACCGTCTTCAACACGCTCTTTACGTCGCTGCCTGTCATTTTGTTCGGAATCTTTGAGAAGGACTTGCGCGCCGACACGTTGCTCGCGGTGCCCGAGCTGTACACGTACGGGCAGCGCAACCTGGGCTTCTGCTTCCGCAAGTACATTGGGTGGACAGTCACGGCCGTGTTCGAGGCTCTGCTCATCTTCTACATCCTGTATGCCGTCTACACCGCCGCGCTCTTTACGAGTGACACAACGCTCTACGCCATGGGCAGCCTGGCCTTTTCCGTGTGCATCATCCTGATCAACATCAAGATGCTCGTCCTCGAGCTGCACAACCAGACGATTATTTCGGCTATTGGCCTGCTTGTGTCCGTCACGGGCTGGTTCTTGTGGAGCATTTTGTTGTCGGCCGTCTATGGTGTCAAGTCGGGCCCCTACCTCGTGCACGGCTCCTTCCTTCACAACTTTGGCCGCACCGCCACCTGGTGGGTCACGCTCATCATCGCTCTGGCGGCAGTCATCATATTTGAGCTTGTCATCAACGGCGTGCGCCGCGCCGTCGCGCCCACCGATCTCGACCTCATGCAGCAGATTGAGCACGACCGCGACGTGCGCGCCGTCATGCGCGAGCACGCGGCCGAGAACGGTGAGGCAGGCCTGGGTGGTCTGGGCGATCACGAGGCTGTGCCCGCCGGCATGGCGATGGAGATGGACGGGCGACCGTCGGCTGTAGACGGTGCGCGCAAGAGCAGTGTCGGCGACGACTACTACAACTACCGCACCTCCAACACGTACAGCGTCCACGGCAACGGCAGCATCAACTACATGACGGGCGCTAACACCAACATCGGCAACGCCAGCCTTGCACCGCCCTCCCCTGCGGTGCAGCGCAGCAGCTTTGGTAGTGGTAGCCGCCATCTGGCTGACTACGTCCCGCCACCCTTCTCCCCGCCGCCGACGGAGCGCGAGAATCCCATGCTATCGGCCGTGACGGTGTCGTCGCCCACACAGATGGTGGCGAGCCCGACCATCTCAGTGTCGTCGCCTGCTGCCACAGCAGCAGCGGCCGCATCCATTTCCGTCAAGGACAAAGGCGCCGTATCCGTGACGACATCGCCGGTTACCGCGCGCCGCCCGCAGATCCCCGCCTTGGACACAGCGTCGCGCAAGTACATTGGCCACGACCTCGTCAGTCCTACCAGCCCGTCCATTGCGGCCTCGCTGACGGCGAGCCCCGTCGAGGTGCGCCTGCCGCAGGTGCCGGAGGCTAAAGAGAAGAAGGCCTAGGAGTAGAAGTGCCTTCCACTGATATATTACACGCTATCTTTAAACCACACTTTTTGTATTTAGACGCGGCCATAGACGGCTCGCAATTTTGGCATTGCATTTGCATTATGATTTTTGGATCTCAGTTTATAGCTTTTTACGATACCCTTACATGGCAGACAAATGAAAGTCAGGTATATTTGGACTGTTTTAGATTTGATTGTTTTGATTTTTGTAAAATGTTATTTTTCCTTGCAGATGTAGCTAGCCATTCGTTTTAGTTTTCCCTCTCACCACGTATCCTCGTACATTGTATTCTTCCTCCAACCTACGTCGACTTGCCACTCGGAATCAGGAACATGACAATCCGCGGGCCCTTGTCGCCCGCCTCGCCCTCGGCCCAGTCGCCCAGGCCCTTGTCTACCCGGTAGAAGCCCCGGCGCTCCAGCTGGATAATGTCGTCCTTCTTGAGGTCCTTCATGTTGGCGCCGCCCAGCACGTCCTCCTCCGTCGCTGTCACGGGGTTCAGGCAGTCCTCGAGCACGTCGTCCTCCGTCAGCGTGTTCTTGGTTAGCAGGTAGTCAAAGTCCCAGGCCTCGCCATTGACCAGCGTCTGGCCCGCCGTCGACAGCCACGTGATCTTCTTCTCCGTCTTCTTGACGTCGCCGGCCAGGTGCAGCTCGACGGTGGCGGCGGTCACGACGCCGTCGGCGCCCGTCTGGATGTCCTTGACAATGGCGTTGCCCCAGGACATGAGCGTGATCTCCTCGCCGACCCTCATGAGCTTGAGGTCGGCCTGGTCGAGCAGGATCTCGGACGAAAAAACAACCTGCTTGGTGCCAACCTCCTTGTTCTTGGGGTGCAGGGGCTTCTCGACCGAGTGGGGTGCGGCGGGTGCGTCGGCGCCCGTGACCGACACCTTGACGGCGTCCTTGGCAGAGATGACGGTGTGGCGGGGCGCGACGGGGTCGATCTCCTTCTTGTTGGCGGCCCAGAAGACGCCCCACTCCATGGTGGTGACGGAACGGCTGGGGCCCTCTGTGGTGTGTTAGTGGTCTGACGGGACGAGACGTCACATCACTGTCAAGACTGGGGTGGAGGAGAACGTACGCTTCAAGATAAAGTCACGGAGAGCAGGGATGGTCATGCCGCGGCGACGGACACCACGGATCGTGGGCATGCGCGGGTCGTCCCAGCCCCAGACGCGGCCGGCGTCGACGAGCTTGGCCAGCTTGCGCTTGGACAGGAACGTGCGGATAAAGTTCATGCGGGCAAAGTCAAACATGTGCACCTGGCGCAGCTTGAGCGTGGTCAGGAACCACTGGTACTGGGCGTTGCGGTCGGTGTACTCGGTGGAGCGCATGGCGTGCGTGATGCCCTCGTGGCTGTCGATGACGGGGCAGGCAAAGTCGTACGTCGGGTACATCTTCCAGGCGGTGCCGGTGCGGTGGTGGGCCGTCTCGACGTTGACGCGGTAGATGACGGGGTCGCGCAGCGTCTTGTTGTTGTGGTCCACGGAGATCTTGGCGCGGATGCAGTGCTTGGCGCCCGAGGGCGTGGCGTTCTTCATCTCCTCGGTGAAGATCTGCAGCGTCTCCTCGATGGAGCGGTCGCGGTGCTTGGAGGCGACGCCGTTCATGCGCTGGTCGCGCATGGTCTCCTGGTCGGTGTCGTCGGCGTAGGCGTGGCCCTCCTTGATCAGGCGCAGCGCCATGTCGTACAGGTAGTCAAAGTAGTCGGACGTGTAGGACAGCGTGTCGGGCTTGATGCCCATGAGGCGCAGGTCCTCGATGATGGAGTCCTGGAACTCCTCCTTCTCCTTGGAGGGGTTCGTGTCGTCGAGGCGCAGCTTGAGCGTGCCGTTGTACTGGCGCGCAAAGTAGTCGCTGAGCAGCGCGGCCTTGGCGTGGCCAATGTGCAGGTAGCCACTCGGCTCCGGCAGGAACCGCGTCACCACACCCTTGTCGGCATCCTTGAGCGACATGTTGTAGCTGCCGCCGGCACGACTGGCCGCCGCCACCTTGGCCTGGCGGGCGGCGCTCGCGGCCTTGACGCTGTCCTGGATCTCCGGGTGGCGGTCCTCGACAAAGAGGAACCAGCGCTTGAGGTTGACGAGCGTGCCGCGGCGCACAAACGACACGGCGGCGCGGTTCTCGGCCAGCGCCACCCAGACCTTGCTGTCGACGTCGCTCAGTGTGTAGCCGTCGAGGTAGGAGCGCAAGGTCAGGTGCTTGTCGAGGGCGGCCAGGGACGGCTCAATGGACCGGAAGTCGCCCGCGAGCTTGGCCGGCAGGGCCTTGAGATCGTCGGTCTTCATGATGGAGGTGTTGTGTTTGCGAAAAACCAAAAAAAGTGGCTGCAGTGCCCGGGAATGGTCGCGTGTTTGCTTGGTGAGTGAAGCTCCAAAAGCTTTTTCAAAAGTCTCCTGTCGTTAAGTATCGCGGGGTTACTGGCCTAAAATGTGCCCTGGCGGTTGGCAGGCGTGTTAGTGGGGTGCTTGGGGGGCGTTTGGGCTCTGACTCCTTGTCCGAAGCTTATCTTATCGGGACTGGAAAAAAATTGGCTGCCAACCAAGTGATGCCGCCTGAAAACCGAGGCACCAACAAAATGCTTGCTTGGGTAAATTTTGAAGCTCCAATTGCACGACCAGCAAAAAGAACGATCGCGCGACCTTTTTGGGGAGACGACACGACAACGTCCCAACATACACGCCCACACGCCCACACACCCACACGATGGCCTCACAACGCCAATGCTTCGTCGCCATGGCGAGCGCAGCCCTGCAGGCAACGACACGGCCACGGCCGCAGGTGGCCGCGATCCCCCGGTTCCTCCTCCCGGCCATCGCCGTCGGCCAGCACCAGCAAACACGGCAGGCCACGATGGTCAAGAAGCGGGAGAAGAAGACCAAGCACAAGGCCTTCCGGGTCCACGACAAGACCAAGCTCGAGCAGTACTCGCTCTGCGACGCCATGCGCTACCTGCGCGCCGTCGAGGTCGGCCGCCCGCCCCTGAGCATCTGTTATGATCTGGCCGTCAAGCTGCAGACCAACAAGGACGGCGCCGTGCTGCGCGACCGCATCCGCCTGCCGTTCCCGACCAGTTCTGATTTCCGCATCGCCGTCGTGTGCAAGGAGGGCAGCAAGATTGCCACGGACGCGCGCATGGACGGCGCCGTGGCCGCGGGCGAGGAGTCGCTGTTTGCGGCCATCAAGGCCGGCGAGATCAATTTCAACCGGCTGCTGTGCCACGTCGACTCGGTGCCCGAGCTGATGAAGGCCGGGCTGGGCCCCATCCTGGGCCCGCGCGGGCTGATGCCGAGCACCAAGACCAAGACGGTGACCAACGACGTGCGCACGCAGATGCGCGACATGGCGGGCACGGCCAACTACCGCGAGCGGTCGGGCGTCGTGCGCATGGCCATTGGCCAGCTCAATTTCTCGCCGCAAATGGTCGGCGATAACATCAAGGCATTGATGACGCAGCTGCGGTCGGACATGCGCACGGTGGAGCGCAACACGGTCAAGGTGGTGGACGAGGTGGTGCTGAGCACGACCAACGGCCCCGGTTTCAGCCTCAGCGGCTCTTTTAACCCGACCGACGACAAGGTGACGCCGGCGATGCTGGCGACGGTGATGTGAGGTGGAGGACGAGAATGATGAAAGTTAAAATAAAAGACACAAACGAGGACGACTTGGCCACGGGCCATTGTATGATATCCAATTTGGGGCAATGGGCATGTTTGGATTTACCTGTATATCACCGCCATAGCATGCTTTGGACAAGCACAAAAAGAAAGCGCACACACATATGACAACATAAAGAGAGCGTTTCATTATTATTCTATATTACATTATTCGGCTCTTGGGATGTCGTAACGTGGTCCAACGGCGAGTGCCCTATTTCTCCTTCAGAACACGCACAATCTCGTCTTCCCGGTCGAGAACGCGGTAGACAGCCAGCAGCTTGAGCAACCGGGCTTGGGCGGCCTTGTTTTTGCTCCGAGAGATCGACCGCGCCTCCTTGACTGCCGCGTTGAGGTCCAGCAGCAGCGTGCTCTCGCACGTGGCCAACCGTTCGTCGGCCTTTTTCACAAACGGCAGCTGGTGCCCAAGACTATCGGCGAGCCGTGTTGCCAACAGCAAGTCGCGTGCCAGCGCGGCCAGCTTCCTTGGGCCGCTGGCCACAAATCCAGGGGTTGCCTCGTCGTTCTCGTTCTCATTGTCGTCCTCATCTTCCTCGTCCTCGTCGTCTTCCTCGTCGAGGTCGGCAAAGTCCAGCCCCTCGTCGTTTTGTGTCGTCGTTGTCTTTTGTGCCCCGCTCTCCCCAATCGACAGCCGGTCCTCCAGCTGCGCCGCCCGCTCGTCCAGCTCGAGCAGCCGCCGCCCCGTGTCGATCGACGACCGCACGGCCCCCAGCTCCTGGCATGCGTCTCCGACGGCGACCCGCCGCTCCCGCACCCGCGCCTGCACGTCCTCGACCGACCGCCGGAACCCAAACAGCGCCACCCGCACGTCCTCCACCTTGTCGTCGCCCCCCTTGAGCTCGTCGCCCAGCCCCAGGAAGCTCGTGTAGTTGGCGTTGACCAGCTCCAGCAGCTCCGCACTAATAGCGCTGCTGCGCTCGCGCAGCTCCGCGCGCAGGTCCTCGAGCGTCTGGTGGCGCTGGGCCGAGGTGCTGTCGTCGCCCGAGGGAAAGAGGGACGAGAGGTAGGCGGTGGCGTCAAAGGCGGGGGTCAGAAAGTCTTTGCGCGACAGCGCGGTGGGGAAGGGCAGGTCAAGGTCGTCGTCGTCGCCAAAATCGTCGTCATCGCCATCATCGCCGAAGCCGACGCCGAAGCCGTTGCGGTGCCCGCCGCCGCCGCCGGTGCCGCTGTCCGACGAAGATGAGGAGGGGAGTTGGAAGCCGCCGTAGGTGCTGTACGGTGAGGGTGGTGGCCGGCCGCGGGCCGAGCTGAGTTGTGATGATTCCATGTCGGCGTGTGAGGAGTGTGGATGGAGTGGACGGAGAAGAAGGCCCTGGGGTCTGGGCAGGCCGAGATGTGTGTGGCGGGACGAGTTGAAGGTACTGTCGCAAACCTGTGTGGTCGTGTCAATGAAGCTCGATGCCCGGTGTGGGCGGCTAGCTGTCCAGTGCCAATAATCACTGCTGATGTAATATCACGTGCGCCCTGTAATCAACGCGGGGACGCTCTACAGTGGCTGGCTACAGTGTACACTACAATAGCGCACAGTCAACGGTGCAACAGCCAGTTACTCAGTCTGATCCGATCTGATAACTCTGTGTGATTTCGTTGCTTCAAACTCTTTTATTATTTCCGTCTAGTATTTTAGATCGTCCATCCGATCGGCGAATATGTCAAAACGATTCCAGAAGAGGCAATTGCTTCCTCGATCCAGCGGACGCTCTTCACCGTGTCGAATGGCAAGTCGTCGGCCAGCTGTCTAGAATGCCTTCATTGCGTGCTTTTAAGTCGAGTTCCTTGACCCGGGTTTGCCAATGTGTGCACCACGCGGCATTTGTGGTTTTCTTTCTGCGTCCTGTGCTGTTTCTTTTCAAATTGTCATTGCCCATTCGCCATAGATCGTCCAGTGATAACGAGCCGTCCCAGGGCGGGGGTGCTCTGAGACAGGACACACAGGGCGCTCAGGGCACCACGCTTAGCATTTTGGCGCCATCTACTGGCTGGACATTCGCTGGACGCTTTGCAGCGAGCACCGGAACGGACAGGCGAGGGGGACTTCGTCACAGAGTGCGGGCATTTCTCGGCTCTTTTGCATTTCTCCTGTCCTGTTTTTCGTTTGATTCGTTATTTTCGCACCCTCTCTTTGTTCTCCTCTTTTTCCATTTCCCATTTCTGGCGGCCACCGCCCACAAACGGCCCTCCTATTTCTCCTCCGAGGAGATTGATAATCTTGCATGGCCTGTGTTTTGATCTGATAAAAATTCGACATCCCTCGTGCACCAGTGCACCAACTCCTCGTTCTTGGCTGCCCACCCCCGATGGATCTGGCATGTGGTCCATGCAGCCTGTTTTTATTTGACCTTGTATTTTATGTCTCTCACTCCTGTGTCCTTTGCCCCTTCATGAGCACATAATATTCAAAGGCAGATGCTGTCTAATATCTATATCAATTTTGAAAAGCATTTTCTTCAACATGTCGCAGAACCAGCATGAATTGCCCCTGTGTCTTTCCCATCTCTGTGTCCTTCTCAATGGGTTTTGCAGCTCCCACGCAAACCGAGCATCCGACGGAGTCCGAAGCTGGGGTCGTATTTCCTGGCGCTGCATTTGTTGGGACGGGGCACTTTGCTCCTTTCTTACGGTGGAACAATCCCCCCACATGCCTACTCACCTCTAACAGCACACAATCCCACTTTCACGTTCTCCCAACGGCCTTCCACTCGGCAGACAGGTTGATCCAGCAGGCAATACGGTTAAACGTGCGCTCCAGAGACGTACCACTCCATGCCAGACCGATGCTTCCGAAGTCGCTGCTCGTCGATCGCACGAGGATCTGTCAAGGTTCAATGAGTCGCCGCAAATATTGCTACAGTGTGTTCAATATTCAGTAGTGTGTCGTCAAAGAACAGCTTTTGGAAGGATCAAGAGATCAAAAGACAAAAGGCACCATTGATCAAGACATCTGTTCTTGTCTTCGACGCCGATACCGGCTAGCCAGCCGTCCCGTGCCCATCGAACCCCCCCGCTCAACAAGGCGACGTGTGCAGACACACATGGTAAATTAGGACGGTGTTTGGCGCACAGGCTGACCTTGGCCTTTTCGTCTCTCTTACGCAAGGGTTTGAAAACTCTGCAGCGCTACGGCAGGACGTCTTGTTGATCGTACAAGTACAGCTTCGCACAGCCAATTCGGCTGACGCTGCGTTGGGTCAGACGAAATCCAGATTGCCCCGTGTGGCCTCCACCGGGCCCAATCACGACGCAGATGCATGGGTGGCTGGAATACTCCGTAGGGAAAGCCCCTTTCCGAGAAGCGCAAATGGCGCGATTTCGCAGGGTGTCGATGGTAGAGGGTGTGAGTGACGGAGAGAGAAGGAGCGACGGGCCAAGACCCTAGGAAAAATTATCTTATCAATCGCATCAGTGGGCCCACTTTCTTGTGATTTTTTCGTCTCTCTTTTTCCTCGCTTCTTCATCGTCGCCTTCAGCCGAGCCAGCAAATCAGCGTGCTGGCACGGCCCAGCAGAGCCCCCACTCACCGGCGTGCCCCATACAATACAACGGGGACAGCACGCAAACCCGCCCAGGGGAAAACACGGACAGAAGAAGGAAAGAGCGTTCGTTCGGCCCCAAACCAGAGGGGGGGAGGGGCTCTCTCAAGACTTGTGAAAGGGAAGGAACGAGGGACGGAGAAAGAAAGACACAGATAGGGTCCAAACTGGCGTTGGATCAGCGCGTGATTTTTGGCGGCTTTTTGCTTGCTTTTTTTCTGGATCCCTTCATGCCCTTCATGTTTGTCCCTTCTTTGCCTGCCCAGAACACAAAACTGTTTCCCCCAACTCTACCCCAGCGCACCCCTCAGGTGTATGACTCGTAAGGCAATCGACGTAGAATCGCATGCTTGGATCAAGTCTTTTACTGCTTTCCCGTTGACAACTCCCAAACAGGAAAGAACGGTCTGCAGACCCGGTGTGGTGGGGTCGCTCGTACTTGCTGAGTCCGCCACCGCAAATTTGCTTTTCCTTCTGTCCAGCGGCTCCTTCCTGCGCAAACGCAAGCTGTTTTTTTGGCGCCTTCCCTCGACCTCGACCTCTTCCACTTCCTTCATTCTTTCCTTCGTTCCTTCCCCTTTCGTACTCACGTCCTCCTTCTCTTTTCAACCCTTCTCCTCGCTTCACTGCATCGCATCTCAACCTTCCACTTCTCTCTTCTTTGCAAACTCACACAACGCACTTCCAACAGTTGCCACAGCTCAAGCTCCCCAACCCACGAGGGGCAACAACAGCAATTGCGCACGCTACCCGGAGATTGAAACGCGCAGCTCCAGAAGTCCACTACTCGACCTTGGCGGGGCTAACAAGGCAGAGCGCACCAGCTACCGATCTTTTTTCTGGCACCCGCCAAAATAAACGCACCAATTCGGCAACTCTGCGCCCTAACAGCCAAGGGCGATTCCGGCCATCCAGCCGGCTTAAGAGAGAGGGATAAAAAAAATACTTAATAATAACACCCTTCCGGCCATCGCCGCCCAGAAATCGGTTTCTTTCGTATTATCGTGCCTCACGCATCGGATGACCGCAACTCGCTTCAAAACGTTCAAACGCACTTATCGACTCTTCACAACAGCTACAAACCACCACCGTTTTTCACAATCCATAGAATCACGCATATTGTGACTCCGCATCGCCACCGGACACACCACCCAACGGGACCCCGAGATCCCGTCAATTCTTTGATCCGCTGATCCGCCCTCACACCGTCCGCCTTGTGCATGACCGCTACGCCGCAGCGCTTCTCGGTTTGAGATGTTCGCTGTCATGGCGCCGTCACCAAACCCGTCCCTCGCAATGAAATCGCCATTGTCGGCCGCCTTCTCACCGGCACCGCTCGCCTCCGCCTACAGTAGCCAGAGCAGCACGCCGATGTCGCCCGCCTCGCCCATGTCGTCGCTGGACTCACCCAAACCCAGCACAGCAACCTCCACCTCGTCCACATCCAGTACCTCCGGCGCCACCAAGCCACAGCTGGCCATCAAGCCCGTGGCCCCGTCACCTGCCGCCGGTCGGCCACTACAGATGCAGATTGCCGCCAACGGCACACCCGGCGGCAACGTCATGTCCATGACCTCGGTCGTATCACCGATGCCTCAGTCGCCTGCCGCAGCACAGAGTCCGGTGTCGATCGGCGGCAAGCCGCCCATGTCCATCACGAGCAAGGAGTGGGTGATCCCGCCGCGCCCCAAGCCTGGCCGCAAGCCTGCCACAGACACCCCGCCCACGAAGCGCAAGGCTCAGAACCGCGCCGCACAGCGTGCCTTCCGTGAACGTAGGGCAGCCCGCGTCGGTGAGCTCGAGGACCTCCTGGACGATCAGAAGAATGAACATGACCGCGCCGACCAGGAAGCCCAGGACAAGATCCGGACACTCGAGACCGAGGTCCAGGTCCTCCGCAGCCGGTGCCAGATGCTCGAGAATCTGCTCGAGAAGGAAAAGGCAGCAAACCAGGCGTGGGCCACCAAGGAGCGCCAGGCATCACAGTCGTCAGTGCGGAGCGGTAGCCTGCACCGCAATTCCATCCAGCCACAGCAGACACAACACCAACCACACCAGCAGCAGCAGCAGCAGCAACACCAACACCAACACCAGCAATCCCTCGGCCACATCCACTCACCCGCACCCCACAAACTCCTCCACCACGACCAGCAGCGGGGGAGCACATCCAGCTCGATCTCGTCCGCCTCCGGCCGACGCGTATCCGCCCAACCCTTCTCCATCTCCCAAATCATCTCACCACCCGACGACGAGGAACTGACTTGCGGCAACTGCAACGTGAACGGCACGTGCGCCTGTGCTGATGAGGTCATGGCCGCCACTGTCTCCATGGACTGTGGCAAGTGCACGCTAGGAACCAAGTGTGCCTGCCTCGAGGCTAGTATCAACGCTCTGACGGGTGGTGGCTTTAGCAACGCCTCCTCGGAGCTCAAGCGGTCACACTCGACCTCCTCGCCGACGCCGCTCGCACCTGATGAGAAGAGAGCGCGCCACTTTAGCGATGTCGACACCAGCACCGAGATCGATTTCACCCACATGTTCTCCCGCCCCAAGCCCACGGCCAGCCGCACACCCCTCCCCTCCATGCAGCCCCGCCACCAGCCGCAACAACAGCAGGCAATCCAGCAAGCCGCACCGCGTTTTGAGATTCCCCTGAAGGAGCGCTGCGGATTCTGCTCGGATGGTACGTACTGTGTCTGTGCCGACAGCATGCCGGGCGTCACGATGACGGGCAGCCTCGCCATCTCGGCCGGCACCGTCGTAGCCCAGCAAAAGACCCCGCCGCCCTCGGAGAACGACCTCGCCCCCATGCCGCTCGAGGTGACGGCCACAGGTGCCATCAAGCTGTCGAGCATGGCTGCCCTGAGACGGCAGCAGCAACAACAAAAGCAAGAGACCAAGCTCGCTGTACCCACGTCGGCAGCCTCTTCGTCCGACGCACCACGCTCCAAGTGCGGACCTGGCGGCCCCGGCACATGTGCCCAGTGTTTGTCCGACCCGGTCTCGGGCCTGTTCTGTCGATCGCTGGCCGCCAATTTTGAGCGCCAGGGCGCCGGTGGTGGTGGATGTTGTGGTGGCGGTGGCGCCGGCGGCGGCTGCTGCAAGGACAAGAAGACCACACCAGCTCCTCCCGTCTCTTCTTCCTCGTCCACATTCTTAGGACCCAACGGCAGCGCACTGACCGCCGACGCCGCCAAGAAGAGCATCAGTCTGTCGTGTGCCGACGCCTACAAGACCCTGTCCAGCCACCGGCACTTTGAGGAGGCCACCGATGAGATCAGCACGTGGCTGCCCAAGCTGCGCGCCGCGCCCCGGCACGACCCCAACGCGCCCGCCGCGCGGCACCCCATGGAGGTCGAGGCGGCCAGCATCATGAGCGTGCTCAAGGGATTCGATGTGCGGTTTGGCAAAGAGCCTTGAGCGTTGCCATCTTTCTCTTTCTTCTAACGACTTTTGTTTCTTGTTTCAAAATTATGATGATTTGGAAGGAACCAAGCCCGTCTAATGGTGTTTTGTACGATACGGTTGATGAGTGGACAAAAAAAAGGACGACGAGCTCCAAGAAAAAAAAACATCTCCATAGATGTAAAATCCGGTGGGATGGTGGGTGGGTTTTTTGGTCGGCACTTTGATTTTCGCGCTGTACATTTTGCTCCTGTTTCCTTGTTTCGGCCTCCATTTTTATGTACATAATTTCTTTGAGGCATGTTTTCTATGGGAAGGTTTGCATCGGGACTGTTTTTGTTACGCTTTCTGATATCATGGCGTTTATTTTAAAAACATGGGCAAACTGAAAAGCATGTTTTTATTCATATTATGTCCAATATTTAACGAGGATATCTTTTGTCAATAAAAGTAAAACAATGTGCTACTTCACATACCTTGACGGATACTATTGTGCGATCATATTTTTGTTGAACATCGACATGATACTAACACGTAGTGAGTTCTAATTTGAATGATACAGGTACATATATATATATATATATTTGTTTCTGTATCATACTTTCGTTATTTTATTTATTACAATTTAATAACATTATTTTGATCTAGATTATGTCTTGGATAGTAGTCTTATAATATTTCATTTCATGACTTTAAAACACAACTACTGAACTTACATCTGCTGCAAGTGAAGCACTATTTCGCATCGTACGATTTGCAGTCTCTTTTACTCAGCAGCTGCTTCATGTAGGGAAGGCCGTCAAAAGCCCTTTCTCCAGCTGGACTTCCTTTCTTTGAATACGAAGGAAGTCTAGGTTGAAGACCTTCCAAGCCTGCCTATTGGTGTAGGAGACAGCATGCAAACGGGCGAATGAGACACGTTCATGACAGTGCAGCTGACGCCAGGAGGAAGGAGCTGACATATTCGGCTCGTGAGTGCGTGTGGGTATGGGTTGTCACACACATGCATATTCCTTTTTTCATTTGCCACTGACCGGGCGTGTATGCTTTTACACACGCGAGGGCCCTCTTCACGCTCTTCAACTGGCTACAATAGACTGACGTAGCCGTTCTGACATGTAGCGTAGGCAATTTTGCGAGGCCAGGAGCAAATGACAGTTATACAGCTGTAAATATAAATGTCCGGATGGAGACAGTTGATATTTCTTTGGCTGGTTATGTGGTACCGCAACAAGTGCTGAGGCTTCTTACTTTTATCTACTCGCCAAGTGGAGAGGCAAAGCTTCAAAAAGAAAAGGGGGCCGTTCAAGGGGTCCTCCCGTGGCCTTGCAGCGGTGACAGGGAATTCCCATATCGTGATTCGTGACACACGTCGAGTCCCAGAGCCAATGGACCATGAGCTGCGTGTCATTTCTTGCCCCCCATGCCGCTTCCTGCTCCTACGAGAGGCCTGCTCTTGATCCTTGCCGCCCGTCCACCCAAGTGCGGCCAGAGCCGGTCGATGAGATGCAAAACACGGCAGCGGCTTGCGACATCGCGTCCAGCAGAGGCCTTTTGCTGGACGTGGTTGGATGGCGAAAGGAGGGGGGGCCTTAATGTGCCGATGTTGAGAGAACAAATAGAACAACGACAAAAGTGACAGAAAAAAATACATGTGCAAAGGATGCAAAGGTTGCCACATTTGGTCGCAGAAAAATGGACAGACCACATGCATACACGAAGGACCACAAGACCATGTGGCAGGCCCGCCCACGCACGCGCAAGCCGGCGGAGCAAAAATAGGATTTCAACTCCGAAAGGATGAAGAAAGTCAAAAGTCAAAAAGGGCGGTCAGCTAGTTTAGTTGGCTGGATGTCCGGCACAAATCCCTCGACATCCACTCACCGTCCACTTTCATTCCTGTCCTCCACATACCCTCTCGAATCCTTCGCTCCATTGTCCTTTTCTTCTGGGATTCGGTCCGCAGGAGTACGCCGTATGCTTGTCGATTTTGGGAGCATAGAAGATGCTTGGCCGGCGGCCTGGAACGGCCGTGGGGCCAGGCCCAGCAGAAAAAACAGCATGGGGCCTGGCCTTTGTCCCTTGTCAAGGCTATGTGTTGGCAGATAATTAAGACACGCAAAAAAACCGGTAGATGCAGACTGGGAGTGGCGTGGAGCTCTGGGATTGGCTGACTGCAGCTGAGAAAGGCACTGGGGGGCGGGGCGAGATGGGGGCCGAGATGAAAGAAAGAGGGGCGTAGTTTGCTGGGACCGGATGGTTGAGAAAGCAAGATAATGATGGTGTTCGCAGGAAGAACAGGACAAGTTTTTGTGCTTTGCTGAGAGTTAAAGAGAAAGCTGGAAATAGGGTTCAATAAGGGGGAAAGGGGGTCATGAGGAAGGGGAAAAGAGCGAAGCCAAACGACTAAGAGTGAAAGACGCCTCATGTGGCTTCCGAAAGGAAGGTACACGTCAGGACAGGGTGCAAAGCGCAAAATCCACGCTCATGAGACAGGAATATTTCTGCGCCTCTCTTAAGCAGCACGGTCTTTCCTCTTTGAGAGTTTATTGCTGATATTTTGCAAACGCTCCTGCCTCTGTGCGGATGCCATCGGAAGACGACGACGTAAGAAGAGTGGAAGGTGCGATGCGCTGGTTGGACAAAATAGACCCCTTCAGCCTCTTTGAGAAAGAGCGAGCGACAGAAGAGGCAAGAAACACCGAGACACAGGACAACACGCAAACGACACACGACACACCAAAGGCACAAAAGGATACAGAGCACGAAAATAACCGTGGCAACGGATGTCGGTGACCAGCACAGCGGTTTTCTTTTTGTGACTTGGCGGGCAAGCTGATCTGTCCCACGTTGCACACAACAGCAGACCCTCGCCTTGTGCCCTGATTATTGCCGCATCGTCATGTTCGTCTTATTGGGGAAGGAGCAGCTGTAGGCTAGCATCCTGCTTCTTTCTACATTTGATCGCTGGTTGCTAGCAAACGAGGCTTGTGGGCTGGCCCGCTCACCAGCTCACAAAGCGCCAGACCGTTCCTCAACGGTGCCGTTCGCCCTGAAGCCGCGCACTCTGCACTCTGCACTCAGCACTCTGGCACTGTGTAGCGCGGGTATGTCGTAGTGCTGTTGGCTCGCCGTGTTGGCGGCGCCATCCTGATCCGTGGGGTAAAGCGGTTGGCGGGAGGTCCCCAGCTTGTTGGGGCTAGGCCGGGCTGGGATAGGTCGCCAGCACGCAGCCTGCCAGCCTGCCCGCCAGGCCAGGCCCTTGGTCGCTCCTTCTGCATGGATGAGCGGCTGGATAGGCGGACTGCACGCACGCACTCATGCAACTGCATGCACAGCACAGCACCACTGGCAGGGAAGGTACAACGCATCACTCACACACCCTGCAGCCGCCGTTCCCCTCCTGCCCTTGCCCGGGGCAGCAAAGAAGCGCCGTTCGCTGCTTCCCTCGTCGGCCATTTGGATCTCTGGACCTGTCACCGTCTTTCGCGTCACTTGCTCTCTCTTCTTCTTTATCTTTTCTGCTTGCTTTCTCCAGACCACCTTCTCGCCATTGTTGTCGCTCTCGTCGCCAGCGGCGTCCCGACGTTTCCTCGCATAGCGGTCGCGTTTCCCCTCCCGACATTTCTCCGCGCCCGCCCTCCTCCTCTAGTGGACCACTCTCGATTGTGGCGCCACGACATCCGACCTGCGACCTGCGACCTGCGACCCAAACAACACACGAATACAGACAGACACTCTGTACGGAATACAGCATACATATACACGTCTTCCAGGACACCCCTCGCGTCGGCGTTCTGTCCATCGTCGCACCCGCCTCGCTGGTTCCTGCGACCCTGCTTACTGCCGCCGCTTGCCGCTCGCCTCGGCATAGGGGCAGGGCAACGCCGAGAGACGAGCTTCGAAGGAACTTGCGGTTTCTACTAATACGCCCGCCTTCTTCGTGTTGACTCTGTACGCGCTCCCTCCTTGCCTCGCCCATACCGTTATGGTCCCTCTGCAACGGTCTCTATCGTCGCCCGTGAACAAAGAATTACCTCGTATGTCTCTTTGTCCCATCTGTTGCTGCTGCGACTCTTACGCCTCCACATGGCTACATGGCCGTCGCGGACTGGACAACACTTATATGACGCTAACAACCACGTGCTTAGCCACCCCGCCGACCTCCGCGCCGCATGGCTTGTCGCGATCTCCGACACCGCCGCTCCTTGAACGCCCAGAGAAGTATGTCGATCTGCCGCGCCTCCCACCGCCCGCACCCGCTTCCCGGAGTCTTACCCGCCTTGCCGAAGGCAACATGTCGTACCCAAATCGCCGTAGCGACGGCACCTCTCGAAGGACATCGGCCGGTCCGCTGACCGTGCCACCGACATTGACGAACCTGATGGTGTCTAGCAAGACAACTGCCGCCGCAGCCACGACAGCCACCGTCACAGCGACCGCCACGACAGCCTCCATGATCTCTGGCATGTCCTCTATATCCTCTACCGCACCTACACCATTGCCTGCCATGGGCACTCCCCTCGTGGCAAACCCCGACACCGGAGCCGTGCTTGGGTACACTTCCTCCGTTTCACACAAACCTGCTGTCATGCAGAGCCACCCGCCAATATCACCGTCCATACATGCGCTGCCGACGTCCTCGAGCGACATAATACCTGAACAGAAAGACATGTCGTACTCGACCTCAGAAGCGAGTCCTCCGACTAGCCCTGCCGATATACCTGGAATACAGTACCATTTCTCAGCCAAGCCACTCCTGCAGGACACATCTCTTTACTCTAATGGGCGCGTTTCAGCAGAGTCGGAAGGCACCTCCCTCAACGAGTTGGCTCACTTGGTGAGGCTTTCTAAATACCAAGAGCGAAAGCGGACGCAGACACGGACCCGACTGCAGCTGAGCCTCATTTCTACTGCCCTGACCGCCCGCTTGGTGCGTTGCGGCGACATGGCCCATCGCAATCTGACGGAATGCTTTCGCAGCGATGATCGGACGGGCTTTGCGAACCTCTATAGCGCTGTTCACAACGTACGAAAAAGCTGCGATGAGCTTCGAAAATACGCCCTTTTCGAACCAGAACTGGATGCCCTGCGGTCGCCGGCCTCGACCGAGAGCTTGGATACGACGGTTGATGCTAGCTCACTCAACGGAGCTACACCCTCCCCTGGCACCATATCAGCCGCACCTTTCCTGAACGACGTATCGGCTGAAGCTCGGGATATTTTTATATCGTTTTTGACGAACATCAGGAACAACCCAGATTACCTGGCTACCCGGCTGTGTTCCTTGAGCACTGCTGCACTGAGTGCGCTGACCTCGTTTAACCAGGGTATGGAACCCATCGACTCGGTTCTCCCATTCCACACCCGCCAGCCATCGACCCGAAGCGGAACCACGTCTGGGCGGACGCCTTCAATTAATACTTCAGTTGGAGGCCCTGGAAAGGACGCCAACCCAGTACAGAAGCTTTTGTCCTTTCAACGACACGACCCGCTATCTGCCCTGATCCACACTTGTTTCGCAAACTCGGCTGGCCCCGACAGCGCAGAAGACAGGCGCAGAACCGACATCTGGGCTACCACCTGTGCACGCCTCATTTCAGAAAAGGGGGCTGCCGGTGAGCCTGTCTTGGTGGCTGTACTCAATGCCTGGAGTTCCATGCGTGATTGGTCGGGTCGATCCAACATGGAGTGGTTTCTCATGAAAATTCTCGAGGACGGCGCTTTCCTCCTAGACCGCGCTGAGGATCAAAACGGGACTCGATTTAACCTTAACGAGTGGACTACCAAGGATCAGATTGCAGCCGAAGAGTTTTATGACCGCGCCATCAATGACCTTTTTGATGTCATTGACGATGAGGACACGACCGGAATCCCGGAAGGCCTACTTGAACTCGGCAACCAAATTTTGAAAAAGCTGGACGCAAAATTCGTCGACAACACACGAAGCTGGTTTGTCTACAAGTGGCTATTTGGCGCCTGGCTTTTGAGTGTTGTTATTCACCCGGAAACGCACGGCCTGATGGCCGAATACCACATTACCGAGTACGGCCGGCAGAAGATCCTCAAGGAAGTCGCATTGCGTGCTCAGAGGCTTGTTGTCGAGAAGACCATGTCTCTCAGCCACGCGAAGAATATCAAGCCGGTCTCGACGCCGCCGTCTGTCAAGGTGCACATTGAAAACATTATGAACAGGTTCCGCGACTCAAAAGCCCATCGTCCGGCGGCTCGGCTTCTCCCTGCTCGTTCCATTACATCCTTACGAGAAACTGTCGAGGTGCATCCGTATCTCGTTGTGAGTCCAGCTGACTTGGTGACCATGGTCAATGCTCTTTTTCCGGACAGCCGGCCTCGATCAGCCCAATCAGGAAGTTTTCGTTCTGGACCCGGCTCTATTTCCAACTTCTCCGTCATCTCGCAGCCTGTCCCCGTGAGTGCGCAACGAAGCAACACCGACGCATATTCAGTTTTGAGCACGAGCGTATCTTCGGCAAATAGTGATGCGACAACCTCCGTGGAACCTCTCCTTGAGAGCCAGCAGACCGGCACATCTTCCTACCGATCGTCCCCCCCACCTTCATCACTTTCAGGAGCCGACCAAAGACGGCTCAACAACTACGAAGACGATGGCTACAGGTTACGGCTGGCTATCCAGGATATGGCCCATTTCCTAGGCCGAGACTGCGTGCTTGGGTCTTGCCACCCTTGTGCTGAGCGCTGGGCGGTCTTGTTTATTTCTCCAGACGGCAATACCCTGTCGACTCAAATGACATACGACCCCGACGAAGACGACGAGATTGAAGAAGACACCACCACGTCCTCCGACGAGACAGACGATCCGTCTGAAGACGAACAGTCCGGACCCGACAAGACGGAGCTAGACACCGACTACCACCACCTGCGAAACTCAATCTTGAAGCTGGTTGAAGACTATGAAATTCCACAAGGGCCCGATGTCGGACATGGTGTGACGCACACGTTCAGCAATCGTGCGAACCGCCTGAAAAAGTACCGCTTGAAGAACAATAGGGTGGTTACGACAGAGACAACCAGGTCGTCAAAAGCATCCTCTCCACTGCAGAGCCGCAACCCGTACCTGCGTCGCATGGAACCGAACGGGGACGATGCAACAAAATCTCCTTCCCACCGGGTCAGCGAATCTCAGGACTCACAGGAGTCGCACGACTCGCACCCAGGAGATTCTGGGAAGAGCCCCATTAATGCCGAGTCTGACGACGAGCCTGAAGCCAGCGAATCAGTGCTAATCTCTATGCTCTCGGCCGCGTCGTCCCAGTCACGTTCCCAGTCCGATTTTCTTGCAGCTCACCAGTACTGGAAGACAATACAGCAGCTCAATGCGCTCAACTCGGAATCCTTGCGACACAATGGGTTTGCTGCACTGCTGAATATTTTCTCGCGGGGGCCACGGGATTCCATCCGGCGCTCAGCCGCTGCTGTTGAAGAGTACGAGGCTTGGCTCATTTGGCTCAAGCAGTCCCAAGAACGTGCCGAAGGGGCCATCGATACTATGATGAAGCGACTCAAAGCGCTCCGCGACAAGATGTGGTATGTGACCGATGTGCGCAACTCGGCCCCGTACGAATTTACGCGCAACATTGCTGTTGCCTTGAAGACGATGGGAACGAGCCGCAAGTGGGATGCCTACCAGCGCTCTCGACAAGGCAAACAGCGAGGACCTGCTGCATCGTACCTTTATCGGACAGAGAGCGAGATCGTCGAGCTCCTGGCTGCCACGGAAAGCCAAGGTGGGCCCAACAAGCTTTCCGACGACCAGGCGGAGAAGACGCTTCGATGGTTGCAGCATTGCGGCATTGCCAATTTTTGCCAGGGCGAAGAGCGCATCCATCGCTTCTCCTGCGAGATTGCCAGCTGCACCGAAAAGCTGATTGGCGACAGCATTGTCGACGCGCCTGTGCTGTGGTCCAGTGACTTGTTCATGCGCGACCGCCAGCACCTCGAGTCAAGCAGCCGCTCTGGGGGACGGGACCAAGACGGCGCAGGTACGCCCTGGGACGACGCATCTAGTATCAGGAGCTTCGATTCCGACAACCGGCGGTTCAGTGCGAACAGGCGCCCTAGTTCATCATTGCGTGGTGATCTCCGGGCCACTCTCGGCCAAAACAACCCGAGCGTACAGTCCTTCGACTCCGGCCGCTACAGCTTTTCGCGCGCTAGCACGTCGTTTTCCGAAGTCCTGGGTGGCCAAGATTACTTCTCAGGCGGATTGCACTCGCCAGTTCCGGCCATTGATACATCGACAACGTTTTGGTCACCGTTTCAAGCGTCCATTTCACCCAGCACGGCGACATCCCGGGCGCAGTCGCCGACGGCGAGCTCCACCAACCTCTCCAGTCCCTTTTCATCCATGAACCAAAATTCTCGCCGCCCTCTATTTTCCCGCCATGGCGGTATGGACGGGATGCAGACACCGTCACACGTGTCCAGCGGTCGACCTGGGACATCTGCGTCGTCCGTTGACACCGTTTTCCAGCAGCGGATGTCAGAAGAGAAGGATCGTTTCTTGAACGACCTTCGGCAGACTCTGACAAGCTTGCTCCTGTCGGACCTGGGCAATCTTGTGTTTGCTCGCGGCTCGGAGACCGACCACTGGTTTGGTAGCCTGGGACAAGAGTGCATCGAGCGTCGTGAGGCCCTTGAGAAACGACACCGGCAAGAGGCCGCGGTGGAGAAGAAGAGAAGAAACAACCGCAACTCGCTCAAGCAAATTGTCGTGGACAACAGCGAGAGGAAGAACGAGTTGAGCGATACGCGAACGGCTACGGCTGGAAGCAGCGGCGGCTCGGCAGGTGATCTGTCCCCATCCACACTGAGCCGTCGTAGTCACACGCCGGATGCTGCTGCAGGTGGGAGCTATGGCAATGACAGCTCCGCTACAGCCAGCGACCATACGGCGACGGCTGCACGACACGAACGATCCCCTCTCCATACGAGCTCGAAGCCAGCCAAGGCACCGGCGGCCAAAAAGACAACGACGTCCGACTTCCCATTCACAAAGGCGTACCAGCGCCTCTTGCGGATGTTTTGCGTTCATCCAAGTCCACACGCAAAGTTGGCAGCCCTATTTGAGCTCGAGAATCTGATCACGGCCTCGCTCTCATCGCGCAGCACGCGCAGACGGCTAGCCCTGTTCACAAAGTCCGGAACGAGCCCCGTCGTCAGTCATGCTACGGCTCTTGGTGGCCAGTCCTCAGCAGAGACGACCATTCTTGGCCCATCGACCAACCGGTCGAAGCCGCTCGAGGAGGCCATTGACAATGTGAAAGGACGACGGTCAAGCACGCTGGGCACTATGCAGCAACCACCAATGTCCCGCCGTGGCAGCATTGGTGGCATGGGCCACGGGGCCAGCCACAGCAGCACCTCACAGACCAAGGATGCCGTCGCGTGTATCCTGCAGTCACTGTTCTGCGACCCGACGATCCGGCCCAAGACGTTGTTCCGCGATCTGCAGTTTATCGCAGCTTTTGTGCCGACCGGGGTCCTGGACCAGTCGGAGCGTGGCAAATCGTTCTGGGCGGCCGGGCTGGCTGCGTTGTTGCTTAAGAGCGAGGTCTGCACCACAATGATCGAGGTGGCCGACGAGATTGTGGGCGTGTACACCAAGACGCGGAAAGCCCCGACGGCGCCACCGCCACCACCCCCGCCGTCTGCCTCATCGGCCGGTGATGGATCCAACGGCTCCCCTACTTCCTCGCCGTTTGCCGCGCCACTACCCTTGTCCAGTGCCTACTCGCTGGCCGACGCGGCGCGCATGCTGACGATCACGGCCAAAGAGGGCGACCCGACGTCGCAGCGCGAGCTCGCCATTTTCTACCTGTCGAACCCGGAGCTTGTCGAGCGCACGACGCTGCCCCTGTCCAAGCCGCGCGAGGTGTTCAAGAAGGCGGTGATGGACAAGTACGGCGGTAGCGGGAGTAGCAGCGGTGGTGGCGGCGGTTCGTCCGGCATGCTGTCTGGTGGCCACGGTGGAACGGGTGGCGGCGGCCCGGGCGGCCATGGGCATGGCCACCATGGAGGTAGCGGTCACGGCGGCAGCGGGGTGTACGACGTACGCAACGACCCGGCGCTCATGTGTGTGGCGATCCACTGGATGGAAGCGGCCGAGCAGGGCGGCGACGAGCTGGCGCGAACGTTCCTGGGTCAGAACGAGATGATGAAGTGATGAGTATTGTTTGTGCGTTTTTTTTGGTTGGGCATTTTGGATTTTCTCTTTTTGAATTTTACTCCGAGGCAGCTGGTCTCACATAATTTTGGCGGTAGGATCTGGTGTCATGATGATCCGTTTACGGTTCTTTTTGGTTTTGGTTGATTTCTTTCATGCTGGCTTTTTTTGAGGCACTCTTTTCCCCTGATGTCATCCATGCTGCCTTGATTTCATTCTTGCTTGCACTTTGTTCTGCAACGTTTTTATTTATATACCCGCATGTCCCGGCAAAGACTGGGAGATGGCTATATAGAAACTGATTCCTGATATGTCCTCGTCCGTTTAAAATGAGTTCAATGTGCTTTGTATGTACTTAAATGCCCTAGTACTTCATCATGATCCATATATCCCCTTCATTATGTGCGCTCCATAGACCCCGTGTACCCATATGTATTAAAATATATCCAATGATTTACCCCCTTTCACCATGATTTTTTTTCCTTCTGATACCTGTCCCTTAAATACGGAAAATGTCAATGTTGCTCACGAGGTACTCGTAGCTATCTTGGCGGAAGGTGTCCGGCAGCAGCGACGCGCTGTTGGCGAAAAAGTTCATGAGGTTCTTGCTCTCGCTCCACTGCGGCCACTGCATTTTTACAGAGGCGCCGGTGTTGGGGTTGCCTGTGGTGACAAAGTTGATGTAGTACGTCTGGATGGCGGCGCTGGCGTAGTTGGGCAGGATGCCGTAGAACGTCTGCAGAATGTCGGTAGCGTGGAAGGTGCCCAAAAAGGGCACGCCGTAGTCGTACGAGGCCAGGTACGACCACGAGGGTATGTCGGGCTTGGTAGTGCTGCTGATCTGCAAAAAGGCGCGGCGAGCGAGGGTAAAGGTCATGTCGCCCAGGATGGCGGCGAGGCGCTTGAAGCCGGGGTACAGCTCGTTGAAGATGCTGGTGCGGAAGGGCGAGCCGGCGGTCAGGTCCGTGGGGTAGGTGTTGACCAAGCCCTCGAGCTGCGCGTCGGTGGCATTGAAGAAGTAGTACTCGCTGAGGTACTGGACGATGCGGTCGGTGCTGGTGACGTTGCTGGTCAAGATGGCAAAGAGCGTGCCCTCGTCCTCCTGGTCGCCGATGATCATGGGCACGGCCGTGTACTGGCCGTTGAGTGCGAGGACGTGCGGGCTGTCGGTCAGGACCGTGCCGTCGGGCCGCGGCAGGTACGACAGCGCCAGCGAGTTGTACGAGAAGATGCCGGGCGGCGAGTTGGCCGCGTTCAAGAACGTCTCGTAGTCCAAGCCGCGCAGGCAGGCCAGCGTATCCGACGAGCCGCTGCAGCCGGCGACGGACACGACCTGGTCGTAGACGGCCTGGGCCTTGACGCCGTCCACGGGCTCGGCAGGCACGACGCTGCCGCTGTCCATGATGGCGCCGTGGAAGAGCGGGCTGCCCTTGTAGGTGATGTCGCCGCCGTACAGGGCCATCTGGTCAAAGACCGAGATGGAGCCGGCGGACTCGCCCCAGATGGTGACGCGCGACGGGTCGCCGCCAAACGCCGCAATGTTGTCGGCCACCCACTCGAGACCGGCGCGCTGGTCCAGCAGGCCCAGGTTGGACGCGCCGTCGGCCTTGATCTCCTTGCCGCCCAGGAACCCGAAGCCGCCCGTGCGGTAGTTGACGGCCACAAAGATAAAGGGCTCGTTGATCTTGGCCGCCTCCGTCAAGAGGCTCACACCGTCGTACATGGCGTTGGTACCAAACTGGAAGCCGCCGCCAAAGATCCAGTAGAGCACCGGCAGCTTGGACGTGGCGTTGGTCCCCGCAGGGCGCTGCACGTTGAGCGTCAGGCAGTCCTCTTGGGCTCCTGTGACGGTCTGGAACAGCGGAATGTTCAAAAAGTCGCCGAGCAGCTGGAAGATCTCGTTGCCGCTACCGGACGACAGGTACATTTGCGGGCAGCTGGGGCCGATGCCGGCGCCGTCGACGGTACCAACATTAGATGTGCGCTGGGGCGGCTTGAGGCGCAGGTTGCCGACGGGCGGCTCCGCAAAGGGGATGCCGCGGAAGGAGTCGATGTTGAGGAGGGAAACGCCATTCACTGTGCCCTCGGGGTAGGTGACACTGACGCTGACACCGCGGTCTTCAAGAGGCGCGGCCTTGTTGGCGGCGGCAGGGAGAGCGGCGGCATAGCCAGCGAGGCTGGCCAGCACGGCTGTGACAGAAGAAGTCTTCATGGTCAGGCGACGCGCCTTGTTTTGTGTCCCGTGTGTGGAGGTCGTAAGCGTGCACAAGATGACGTGCAGGAACGTGCTCCGTAGATTAGAATATATTAAAGATTATATGGCAGGGGAGACCACTGGAAGACTCTCAAAGGAGTAAAAAAGGGGGTAGAGGGGAGCTGGGCCAGACAACAAGGAGATAGGAGGCTGGTGGACAGCAACGACGATCGCGAGGAAAGGGGCGGATCTGAGACCATCTTTATAGTCCAATTTGTGTTTATGGATTACATGTCTACGGAGTATGGGCCCAAGATGATGCTGCTAGTCTCGTGTGGAGGATATGGAGATATGGGGCCATTGAAAAAGAACAAGCGGAGAGCGGCAGTGAAGAAAAATGAAAAGAGAGAAAGAAAAATAAAGAATGTGTAAAAAGAACGTGGATCACAGACAAAGACTAAAGACTGCTCCGTAAAGACTGCGGGGAATAAAACAGGGCGTCGGGCGACAACACAAGTCCGTCCACTGCAACAGTGGGCGGACCAACAATGTGAGAAGCACATGGAGAGAGTTGACGATGTTGTGAAAGGAACAAAAGTCAAAAAATCTGGTCGAGCCGAGCTTCAACGGGGCGGCGGGCGCGGAGAACGCGGAGACAGTGGGTGATCATTGCCCTTTTTGCCTCCCCCCATACCTTGCGAGCGCCCCCCCTTCCTCGCTTTTTGGTCCCTCGTAAGGCTATGATGGCAATGGAACAATGGGGAGCAAGTGAGTGAGGGGAAATCAGAAGGAAAAGAACAATGAGAAAAAATGGAAAGCGAGAGCGAGCAGATAGAAAAAGGAAGGAGGCTGAAGAACACGGGGGCCAAGAGGAAAAGCGACAGGGAACCGGGTAAGAGTGAGAAGAAAGACAGTGGAAAAATAATGCAAGGGACGGAGAGACTCTGCCCAGACGTTAAACCCGGATGTATCGAATGCACGAAAAGATGCAAGTGAAGGTGCCGATTAAGGTGCCGATTAAGGTGCGGATGGAGGTGCGGATGAAGGTACAGGAGACAAGAACAAATTTAAAGAGGAAAGAGAAGCGAGGACAGAGAGACCAAAAAAAGGAAGCAAAAATGGTGTGGTGGAGGTGGAGTCGAAGCCAACAAGGGGATGATCGTCACCGCTAAGTGTTGAAGCGGTCGCTGGTGGTCGCTGGCGGTCGACTTTTGGTGTGGTCTTGGATGGTCTGGTGCGCAAGTGCGACTTTGGAGAGGGTCCTCTTTTGGCGCTTCGGGTCCAGCTGGCCCAAGGGTCTGGGAAGTCTAAGAAGAGATGGTGATCGGCTACGAAAGGACGCGGCCGCAAAAAGGGAAAAAAGAGAGAAGAGGAGACAGCGATAAATACGATTACGACTGTTATGCATCGACACGTGCAAGTGGTTTCCCACATACAGGGCAGTTTTGGTCACCATTTACGAGGTCCGCGATCTTGTTCTGTCACCCGCAACGACGCACACCGTGTTAAGCTTAGTTTATTTGCTTCTTATTTTTGGTTGTCATCTAGTACAACGCTCGACGCATACAAGGCGGGATATACCCCCACACTCGTATGGGTGTCCCGAGCCCGGACATCTGCCGTGTGTGGAGCGTCGTAGAGCGTCAAATGCTACCAGATAGGGGCCACTCGAAGGGGCACGATAGTGGGACATCGGTAGATGAACCGGAAAGGACCAGCAAACAAAGAAGGCGGGGGGTGTCAAAAAGCCCCATGGGGCATGTATCGTAGCACGGGGCACGGGGCACCTGAAGGAACCCTGACGGCATCGTCGGCAGTGCGGGCCCGCGATGGGAAAATAAATACGGGGAAGAAGTGGTAGGAATGTGGGGGGGGAGACATAGGACAGAAGTGGGAGCACATGTCGAGGTTGGAACCGTGTGCGTACTTCCACTCGTCTCTCTTTGTCCTTACGATGGATCGTGCTGTTTCTCTTTCCCGGGTTCGTTTGGTTTCGTCTTTTTTGTGTATCTAGTTTTATTTTTTATTTTTAATTTTTTTTTTAAGAAGAAAAACAAACTTTACGACATGGAATATAAATTTGCGTTGGCAACAAACACGTGCGATATGTCCGGAAGAAAGAATACAGGTGCACTTCTTCAATAATCTCATGTGCCTGGCGCCTTCCCAATCGTAGAGCCTCGGCATCTATGGTTTGCATCTCTGGTCGAAACTTGTTTTTATGGTTCGGCAGCTTGTAGGGCCCGCTTGGCGTTGAGCCGGACTGGGCGCAAAAGGAAAAAAGGGAGGGAAACCGCGGAGAAAAAGAAGAACGAGAGTATCGCGTCGCAGCGGACGATGACTAGCGGGGATAGAAAAAGTTGGGGTAACGAGGGCGGGGACTGACGGGTCGGGGGAAGACGAGGGAATGAAAAAGAAGTAAAAAAGAGGAAGTCCTCCGTACAGTGAACGAAAGAGGAAAACGGGCAAATAAACGACGTGCTAAACGACAGTTGAAAACTTGTCAAGAGAGTTGAAACCAAAGGCGCTTTTGTCGGTGCTATTTTTCAATCAGGCAAACGACGTCAACAGACAGGAGGACATTTGTTTGACGGCTGTCAACTTTCGAGTACAGGGCCTTCCACTTATATAAAAGTCCCAACAGCCAATGGCCGGTTCGTTAATCCCAACAGCTTTCCCCAGATGCCCCAGCTCCGCCAGGGACGGAACGAGCGGCTGTGCGACCAACAGACAGGCTGTAAATGTGACAGATTGCGGGGTGGGACAAGCAGGGCTGGTGGTGTACGGAGTAGCTGGTGAAACAACCAACAGTACACCAAATCTGGGGTCTGGGGAAATACTAGCAATTCAGCAGGCAACGCAAAAGTACCATTCGACGTACATTGTATTGTCAGGTGCTTTTCTCCGTGGAGCGTCAGCGTCGTCGTGACGGAGAAACAGATGTCAAATCAAGTCAGCAAGCATAATAACAGAAGCAATTGCAAATAAACAAGTAAAAATAGCGTGCAGCTGATGTTTGTGCCTAGGGACGATATATGAAGTTTGATTTGCTTGTGATATACGGTGTTTTGCCCATTTGGTGTAAACACCCTGTCGGTCCCTTCCAAAGCAAAAACAAAAGACTACATTTATGTCCATTTTCATTTATTATAACTATCATACATCTTTCGGAATTAAACAGTCAACACACAAGTAAATAACACATCATTAGAATATAGTCAAAAGTTCTTCCTCTCCTCCTTCTGTCTCTCGTCACCCCGGATTGATCATACGTCCCAACATCTCCAGGCTGTAGCGGTCGACGTCCCACGAGCCGGTCGCGTTGAAGTCGAGGGTCGGCCAGGAGGGTGGGAGACCCAAGTGCGTTGAGTGGTCAGGTTGCTTGGCAGCTTCTGGAGTGGCCACCATGGTCGACGCCGCCGGCGATGTGCACGTCTCAGGCTCCTGCTGGGCGGCCAGGTTGAGCAAGCTCTGGACGGCGACAAAGTCGAGCTGCGAGAAGTGGGGGCGGGTCGACTCCGCGGGCACCGCCGGCGTGGCTTGTCGCGCCGTGGCTTGGTTGTCGGAAGACACGTTCCCTCCCCCAGACAATCGGTCGGCTGCGCCTCCCTCTTGTCTCCCCATCCGTGCATCCATGATTCGCCCGATAATGTCCTCGAGAATGTCGCGGTGCTTGCGCAGGCGGTGGTACCGCTCTGCGATGATAAACATGGTGGACGAGCAGGCGCGCAGGTGGTGGGCAACGCGGTGGTCGAGCAGCCGACCGAGCTGGCCCACCGACGACGCCCGGAACAAGCAGTAGCACATGGTGACGCCGGTGATAAACGTCAGGTGGGCCGACACAAAGGAGTGGCCGTAGGCGTCGCGCATGTGCATCTCCCGAAACAGGGCACAGACGTGGCCGGCGGCCTGCAGGCAGCGGGCCAACAACGGATCGTCGGCGGGCATGGACGAGAGGAAGGGCCGCAGCAGCTGGGCGACGGCGGCGTTCCACTGGAGGCGGAGGTAGACCCTTTCGGACGGCGTGAGGTTCGTGGACGTTTCCACCGACTGGCCCCAACCATTGACCGCATTGAGGAGCGGCCCGATCTTGGCGCGGCGGAGGGCGTGCGGTTCCCCCAGGCCGTAGACGTCGGTCTGGATGCGCGACTCGAGGCGCTTGATCTGGATGAAGCGGTGCCACATTGGGCCGACGCCGTCACCACCGTCGTCGGTCGTATCGTCCGGAATCCTTGTCTCAATGTCGTTTTCGGCAATGCTAAAGGGCCGCTTAAAGGACAGCGCAATGAACCGATCAAGAACGTAGGCGCTCCAAAATACGCGGCGCATCGTCTGGGTCTGTGCCGGGGACAGCGCCGTGTCGTGATACGCTGCCTCCAAATGCAGCCGCAGGTCGATGCACGTCTGCATGGCCAGGTTGGTCAGGTACCAGATGCCTGTGTTGGTAGGCGCCCTTAAGTTGTAGAGAACGAGCAGGACCAGGCCTTCAATTGTGAGGAGCGTTGACAGAGACTGGGCATCCTGGACGACGGCGACGTCCCGCAGGGCCACGCCCAAGTACGTTTCGGCCTGCGCTTCGCACAGCGGGTCAGTGATTTTGAGGAGTGTGCCCCCGATGGCGTAGACCATGTGAAGGCGGAAGACGTCGAAGCGGTGGGCAAGACTTGTCGGAGGGGGAGAGCTGTCGTGGTGTTGAGCTCGTTCATGCAAGCTAAACAAGTGGTTGCGGTCGAGGAACGGATACCGCGGGTGGATCTTGGTAAAGTAAGCGTCAATCATTTGGCGGCCCATGGCGTCGGACGGTTGAGGAGGAGGTGAGGGTGGTGGTAGAGGTGGTAATGATTGTGGTGGCGGCTGTGGTGCCTGTTGTGCTGCCTGCTGTGGATGGAGAGACGGCACCGAAAATGACAACGGCGGCATCGGCGGCATTGGCGACATGGGCGACAGTGGTGACACAGGCGGCAGTGGCTGCAGGCCGTCGCCGACCGAAAACAGGCCCTTGGACCACACCGTCGCCTGCACCATCTGCTCGACCGTGGGTTGAATGCCGCCCGTGTTGTGTCCCGTGTGGCTTCCTCCGTGGCCGCCGATCAGCGTGCTCGTGTCGTCGGCATCGCCAAACAACAGTGGCATGTCGCGGTTGAGCAGGAAGGGACTCGGGCCGGCGTATTGGGGTGCCTGTTGTGGCTGTGGTTGTGGTTGTGGTGTTTGCTCTCGTCGTTGTTGATTTTGCTGCTGCTGCCGCACAACGGCCAGTTCGGCCAGCGCCCCGGCCAGTTGTGTCTCCAGGGCCTGGATTCGTTGGAAGGCCGCGCTGCCTCCGCAACTACCACTGGCGGTACTGCCCTCTCCATACAACTGCATCGCATACGCCGACGGCTCGCACGGCAGCCGGGCCTCCTCGCAGGCGCGGCATACCGGGAAGCCGTGGCATCGCTGCTTGCGCCGCGTGCACCGCTTGCAGGCCTTGCTGTGCCGCTGTTTGGCGACCTTGCCGGCTGGGGGTGTCGTCGGAGGCATGTCGAGACGGAGACGTGATGGGGTTGACATATGTCATTGGTGATGATACGGTATCGCAGATGCTGTCCATGCGTATGGCTCTCGATGCCGCCGTTCACATTGAGGTGACTGCCGACAGTCCACTTCCATGAGAACCGAAGAGGAGTGAGAGGAAACGACGATCGTCACTCTTGACATTGCTACAGGATTTCGGAAACCCGATGAGAAAGCGGGGGAAAGACGAGCTAGCGGGTGTTAGTGGTGTTTCCGTCGGTCGGAAAGCCGATTTAGCGGCGACTGCTCAGGAGCCGCGTTGGCGAACTCTGGGGAAGTCGAGTCAGACGAGAAGATAAGCATCAAACAACCAATCAGATGACCATGCACATGGCCAGCAAGGATATTCGGGTGGTAATGGTTCTTATTCTTTTGCAACTTCGGCAGGTTTTTCGTGTGAATACTTCCGTGGAAATTGACGTGCCGTCGATGACCATACGCTGCCGGGTTACTCACACCACTTACACGGCCACTTACACGGCCACTTACACGGAGACTGTGGACATACCGGATATAGGCAGTGATATGTTTGTTGTACATAGCAATATATTCAAACAGGTCTATCTTCGTCACGCTAAATCCCCTGGGTGTACGACCGCCCGCCCACCTGGCGGTCAAACTCAACACGCTCGTCCATGCCCATGGCCTGGAACAGCAGCTTGGGCCCCTGGTGCTTGCGTGACTCGGGGATCCTCTGCAGGCCTGTTTCCTTCAAGTGCTTGAGCTGCGCCTGCGCTGCCTCCATGACCACGCTGAGGACCGCCGACGGGAAGATGATGATGCGGAACCCCAGCGCGCTCGCCTCGGCCACGCTAACCTCGGGCGTGACACCGCCTGAGACCATGTTGAGCAGCACCGGCATGCCCGTGTCCTTGAGGTCGCGGCAGACGTTTTCTAACTGCTCCTTGGTGACGATGCCCTCCAAAAAGGCCACCTCAGCACCCGCCTCGCCCGCCCGTCGCAGCCGGTCCACCGCCGCCTCGTAGCCGAGCGCCTGCAAGCTGTCCGTGCGCGCAATGATGATAATGTCCTGGCCTGTTTGGGCGCGCAGCGCGTCGCGTGTCGCCGCGGCCGCCCGCAGTCGCCGGAAGTAGACGTCCTCGGCGACCAGCTCCTTGCTGCTCAGGTGGCCGCAGCGCTTGTTCAGCGGCTGATCCTCCAAGTGCATAGCCGCCACGCCCGCCGACATGTACGCGCGCACCGTGCGCGACACCGCCAGCGACTCGCCAAAGCCCGTGTCGGCGTCGGCAATCAACGGGACTGTAGGATCCAGTCCTGCGATCATACCGGCGTTGGTGGCCATGTCCGTCATGTTGGTGATGCCGAGGTCGGGCATGCCGAGCACCGATGCGGCCGTGCCGGCGCCCGTCATGTACAGGCACTTGAAACCTTCGTTGAGAGCCAGACGCGCCGAGATGCCGTCGTAGACACCGACGGCCGTGACGATGTGGTCAGGCTGTGCGAGCATCTGGCGGAGGCGGGCGCAAGCCGACATGGCCCCCGAAGAGGCATTGGCACCGTTGGAGCCCATATTTTGTGGTGGGTGGTGGATGATAGGTAGGAAGGTGTAAGACTGAGGAGAGCCGAGAAAGGAATGGTAAGAGTCTAGTCGTTAGAGTGGAAGCTGTTGTAGCTGTAGATGGAAAAGCAAGGGATGATGTAGTGGAATAATCAGACAACGCCACGACACAGACACAAAGAAGCCAAGAACTTCGCGTCGCGTTATATACAGAGTAAAGTCGGTCTTGATAAATGTGTGCCCTCTCAATTTCATCCGCTCTCGGAGCCATGACTTTGATTTCCATGACACGGCCCCGAGTCGGCGTCTCGAACCCATCTTGGCCTCTCGTCTTACTTCCATCGGCTTTCCGACGGTTTCCCGACAACTTGGTCCTACCCCAGGCTGTCGTCTCCGCCTTCTCCTCATTTCCCTACCTCGCGCCCGCCGAGAGCCGACGCTAGCGGCCTTTTGTCACGCCTGTTTTGCTCTCACAAATCCGGGGAAACTGACTTTACGGAAGCGTGACTCCGGGGAACATCACCTTTGGCTGTCTTTCTTCATCTCTTTCCCCCTTCCCGATGCCTAGACGGCCATCGGCGACGATGCAGGGATTGCGCGTGCGTGTCTGACTCGGGTTTCCCCTTTCTCCTTTCTCCTTTCCCCATTTCCCAATTCCCATCTCCCATCACCTGTACACTGCATAACCCCATGGACCCCATATCCAGTGTCTCTGCTTCTTGCGTCCAACTGCATCGCTATAAGTAGGCGGCAGCCCTCACAAGGAGATCGTCGCTTCGTCCCAGCTTCTTTTACTCTTTGCCCCCATTGTCTCCACTGTCTTCATTCTCCTCACCCCTCACAATGAAGTACCTTATCAATCCGTTTGCCGTACCGGAGAGTAGCGGTCTCCCCAAGGAGGTCTTTGGCTGGCGGCCCTATGTCCTGACCTTTTCGGCGTCGTGGGTGAGAAAACCTTCCCCTGTATGATGTTGTCTCTCCCCGCAACAATATTTATTGACACACCTTTCCCTAGGCCGCCGCCTGCTATGGCTACGACGGAGGCTTCATCGGCGGCACCCTCGCCCTGCCGTCCTTCCAGCACGCCTTTGGCCTCGACACCGCCGCGTCGGCCAAGGCCCTCGCCGGACTCAAGTCCAACATTGTCACCACATTCCAGGCCGGCGCCTTTTTTGGCGCGATTATTGGCTACTTTGCCGGCGCGTTTCTGGGCATCGGCCGTCGCCCCGCGCTCATGGCCGCCATGACGACCATGGTCGTCGGCAGCATTTTGGAACTGTTCCCCCACGTCGCCATGCTGTACACCGGTCGTGCCCTGACCGGACTGGCCGTCGGCAGCGCCATGCTCGTTCTGCCCATCTACATTGCCGAGTTTGCCCCCAACGCCATCCGCGGCCGACTTGTCGCCATCTTTGAGATCATGGTCCAGGTCTTTTTGGTCATCGGCTTCTGGGTCAACTACGGCGTCGTGCGCAACCTGCCCGGCAAAAACAGCAGCGCGCAGTGGCGCATCCCCTTTGCGCTGCAGTTCATTCCGTCCGTGCTGTGCATCATCAGCATCCCGTTCATGATCGAGTCGCCGCGCTGGCTTTTGACAAAGGGCCGCGTCGACGATGCACGCAAGGCACTCGCCTGGGTGCGGCACCTGCCGCAGGACCACCCATTGGTGCAGGCGGAGTTAGCAGAGGCGCAGGCCAGTCTCTCAATTGAGCAGGAGCTCGACGGCGGGTATGCGGGTCGGCACACGGGTCGGCCCGTAGGGGTCCTCCGCGAACATCGACGACTTTGGCGTGAACTGCGCGCCCCTGGCGTTCGCAACCGCGTTTTATTGTCGATTGCGCTCATGATGCTACAACAGCTGTCAGGAATCAACGCAATCAACTATTTCAGCCCCATTATCTTCGAGGAGCTCGGGTACTCGACGACGGAAGTGGCGCTCCTCGCTACGGGCGTCTATGGCATCGTGAAGATGGTCAGCAGCATTCTCTTCTCGTTTTTCATTGTCGACCGATTCGGAAGGCGCCCGCCCATGCTGATCGGGGCCGCCGTCATGGCTGTCTGCATGTTTTACGTGGGCGCCTTTGCCAAAATCGTCGGCAACGACCCGGTCACGGCCCAGGTCGGCGGCGGCAGCCCCGGCGGCCAGGCCGCGCTCGCCATGATTTATATTTATATCATCGCCAACAGCGCCAGCTGGACGTCCATCCCCTGGATTTTTGCCGCCGAGGTGTTCCCCACGCGCGTTCGCAGCTTTGCCATGATGTTCCCGACTTGCACGCAGTACCTGGGGCAGTTTGTCGTAGTGTACAGTCTGCCGTACATGGTCAACAGCATTCAGTATGGCACGTACCTGTTCTATGCCGCCTGGATGGTTGTCGGCTTTGTTTTTACCTACTTTTTGGTGCCCGAGACCAAGGGTGTCACCCTCGAAGATATGGACCTGTTGTTTGACGCGCGGGCGCCGGTGTGGGCGCGGGCGGCGCGGCAGAGGTACGAGACAGCGCACGCGGCGGGCGTGACGGCCGTCGCGGTGCACGCCTTGGAGACGGACGGGAAGGAGGTGCAGGTCGAGCGTGTCGAGCAGGTCGAGGAGGTGTAGTCGAGTGTTGCCCGGGCGCGTCAGATCAGGCCTCTTCTGTGTAATCACATCATATCAGATCAGATTAGATTAGCAAGAACGGGGTAGACTGGCGGAAGAATACATGTCCATATTCCACAATAAACCTCGTTGCCAAACATTTTCCACGTGAGAAACACGCGGACAGGTTCATCTCCCTTGCCTGTCATCCTTAGACCCTCCGATGCGGAAGGAGCAAAGAAACGCAAAGATAATCTTGCTCGTCGCCCCTAGCCCGCCCGATGCGACGGAGTTGGTGTTGTGGGACGGTTGCATTTACTGTGGGTTTGTCGTGTGGGGGGTTTTGTCTTTTCTTTTGCCTAGCGAGGTTATTTCCCATGGTCTTACCACCAGCATTGTATTTGATTTGGATTTACTTTTAGGTTTGTTTTCTCCTTTTTTCCCCGTCGCACTGTGATATTTCGTAGCATTGTGCGACTCCTTCCAAATGGCATCTTGGATAAAGGACACGGACAAAACACACGGCCGTTGTTACGCCGGCCGTATTTTCAACAGTTTCTCCGAATCAACGGAGCACCTACAGCGTCCCCCTTCAGTCTAAAACATGTCGCCGTCGTTCGACGGGTGTGCGTTGCGTGTTCTAGACAACAGACATTCTCATCGCAATCTCACTTTTTTACAGTGGCGTGGACAAGTATTTTGCATCGTAGTTCGTACTCCGTACGGAGTACTTGGTTGGATGATAGAAAGAGGAAAAGCCTGCCCAAAAGTGCCCACACCCACAAACGCCGCACACACGCCCACTTGCGGCTCTTTGGAATCAAACTCCAAAATCGCGCCCTGCACCCCTTCCCGCATTGCCACAGTGCACCTGGTCGATGAGGAGAATTGCGCGTTTATCTGTGAAGAAATGGAACAAAATCCGCAAAAAGAAAACATATCACATACTCCCTTGGGCACATCCGCCCAGGCCCTTTACTCCGTAGCATTCAATGGGCATAATAACTCAGTCGTGGGAGCAATAAGTGCAAGTGTAAGTGCGAAAGAAAAGAGTGCAACGGAGGAGTACTCGTAGTAGGCGAAGGCAGATGAAGGAAGAAGGAGGGAAAAGGTTGTCGGACCATCTCTCGTCAACATCCTGGACATCCACATCCATGTCCACCCTCCACCAAACCCCGTCCGCAAGCGCACACACTAGGGCCTGCTTGGCGCTGCAACCTTGTTAGCCGGCACCGGAGGCTCAGTGAACGGGCGGCTTTCTTTTGAGTTTTCTTCTTTTCCTTCCTTCTGGATCTGCCGCAGACCCGTGCCTTACAGATCATGGAGCCGGGCAAGGAGGAGCAATGGGGAACAGGAGGGCGTTTGCAGGAGGGCGTCTGCAATCCGCCTATTTCCCTTTTCTTCCGGGGCAGGATCTTGATCTTGACCGAAAAAGGACACCGTGAGCCAGGATAAGATTGATAACGGTAGAGAGCAAAGTAGCGCAGCATGACTGAATACGGGAAAGGGCAGTCCACATCCACGGCAATTGATTCCCACAAGTCAGTCTGCCAGTCTGCCGGTCTGCGAGCCTGGCCCCCGAACCGAAAATAAAGATGTACCATTTACCGAAAAGCGGACTTGGCGTCTTTGTCTAGAAGAAAAAGATCAAACAAGCATGACAAAAAGAAAAATGAAGGGCAGGAACAAAATTGAAAACAGTCGAAACCCGTAAAAAAAAACTGGGCATGATTTTTTTTTTTTTATCAGATGGAGTAAAGTTATCAGATTCTCCACTTTGGCTGAGAGCAAGAAGACAAAATTCCACAGCACAACCAGCGCAGCAACGAGCCAGAACAGGGGACAAAATGAAAAAAAAAGACCAACAAAAATGGGTCGGATCGGCAGCGCTTGGGTAGTATTTGGCGCCAAGACTGCAACCACTTGCGTCCACATCCCACGCCAGAGGTGGCACGCCATCTCCGGTTATTGCGGCCAGACACGAAAAAGAGGAAAAAGAGCATGGGGAGTCGGTTTTGGTGAAGAAGTGAGAGGAAAACGAGAAGAAAAAGAGAGGGAAACGAGAGGGAAAATGGGAAAAAGGTAAAAAGAGCAGAAAAACACCACAAGCTATCTGTATCCTATCTCCATGTGACTGCACCAGAACCCGCCAAGATGGAGAACAGGAGAGAAAACGACGTCAAAACATCGGAAAACAACGTGAAAATTTGCAGGAAAAACGTGACCCCATCAAAATAGATAAAATTGACGCAGAAACAGCGCGGACACTCAAATGCACGTCCTAATTCCTCCGACGTCGTCTTTTGTTTTTCTTGCCCTCCGTTGTCTTCTCGTCCTTCACCTTTCCTTTCCTACCCACGTTGCTGGCCCTGTCCCCAGCTGGAGCTATGCCCCCATTCGGCGCGTGGTCCGCTGCTTGGCCGACTCTGGCCGTGTGCAAAGTGTCGATCCAAGTCTGTAGAGTCCGTCCCCATGCTCATCCCACGCTCGCCACGCTTGTCCACCACCACGCAAGGTACGTCTGTCGCGCTGGTTTTCTTTCGACTTGTTGATTTCTTTGACAAACGTCGAGACAGTTCGACGACCGACCGAACATGACAGGGGCTTACCTGTAAAAGAGGACCAGTACCGCTCTTCCACCTCTGCAGTCGTGGACCCTGTGGGTCTCGACAATACCCGTACCTGTGCAACTGCAGGCAATCTCATGGTTCATAATTGCAACAGTACTTTTTTTCTGTCGGGAGAGACGTCTCTAGTCGAACAGTCTCTGTTGTTCCTTGTCGCCTTGGCAGGGTACACCCGGACTTGTATATAATGTCACCTGCGTTGCCGATCTTGACGGAAAAAAAAAGTAAACGAGAAAACGCAAGCGAAGCTCTGTCTTCATTCTTGGAGTCTTCTGATTTCGTCTTCCTCCTTTCTTTTTCTTCTCTTTTTCTCTCTCTTTGTTTATACTGTCCCTACCAATACTATTGCGATAACCGGCGACATGACCTCCCTCGACATCAACCAGAACCCCGTCGTGGGCACATCCGACGTGGAAAAGTCGATTGCCCAGGTCGACGCCGAAGCGGTCCGCAACGACAATGGCTTCGACGAGAAGCCGACGCACGAGAACGACACGGCGTTCAAGCAGGAGGGTGTGCAGCAGGTCGAGGCTATTACGCAGGTCTGGTCCAAGCGCACGGTGATTGTCATGTTTATCTTGTGAGTGCCCGTGCAAAGCAGAAGCGAAGCATCACAGCGTACTTTATTCGGCAAAACATCGCTAACGTGACTCTAGGATCTACCTCATGAACTTTATCCTTGCCATGCAGTCCAGCATCCAGGGCAACCTGTCGGCCTACGTTACCTCCGAGTTCGACTCCCACGGCCTGCTCGCCACCATCGGCATCGTGTCCACGATCATCGGCGGCGTCTCTTCGCTCACCATTGCCAAGATCATCGACGTCTGGGGCCGTGTCGAGGGCTTCTGTGTCATGCTGCTGCTCCTGACCGTCGGCCAGATCATGAAGGCCGCCTGCAAGAACGTCGAGACCTACGCCGCCGCCCAGACGCTCTACTGGGTCGGCTACCTGGGCCTGCTGTACATTCTCAACGTCGTCATAGCCGACATGACAACCCTCAAGAACCGTCTGCTCATCTTCGGTCTGAACCAGACGCCCACCATCGCCACCGTCTTCGCGGGTTCCAACATCTCGCAGCTGTACTACGACCACCTCAACTTCCGCTGGGCCTTTGGCTCGTGGGCCATTATCCTGGTGGGCTTCAGCGTGCCGATGCTCATTGTCTTCATCCTACAGGCGCAAAAGGCCAAGCGCTTCGGCCTGTACCCGGTCAAGCCGACAAACCGCACCTTCTGGGAGTCGACCAAGCACTACGTTGTGCAGTTTGATGTGGTCGGTCTTCTCCTGTCGTCCGCGGGTTTCTCCCTCCTGCTGCTTCCCTTCTCACTCGCTACGTCGGCCCCCAACGGATGGAAGACGGGCTACATTATCGCCATGTTCATCGTGGGCGGCATCTGCCTCGGCCTTTTCGCCCTCTGGGAGAAGCAGTTCGCCCCCGTGCAGTACCTGCCCTGGGCCCAGCTGACCGACCGCACCATCCTGGGCGGCTCGCTCGTCTACGGCTTCATGTTCACCTCCATCTTCTGCTGGGACACCTACTACGGCTCCTACCTGCAGGTCGTCAACAACCAGTCCATTACGACGTCAGGCTACATTCTCAACGCCTTCTCGCTCGGTGCCGCTTTTTTGTCGCCGTTTATTGGTTTGCTCACCCGCTACACCGGCAACTTCAAGTACGTCGGCGCGGCCGGTCTGCCGTTGATGCTGATCGGTACGGGCCTGCTCATCAAGTTCCGTACGCCAAGCACCAGCACGGGTCTCCTTGTGCTCGGCCAGCTGCTCAACGGTTTCGGCAGCGGCTTCCTGTCGCTGACCTCGCAGATGGCTGTGATGGCGCCCGTGACCCATCAGGAGATTGCCGTCGTCCTGGCCATTTACGGTCTGTTCGGCTCCATCGGCGCCTCCATTGGCGAGACCATTGCCGGCGCCCTCTGGACCAACGAGCTGCCCAAGGCCATGTACAACGCGCTGCCCGTCGACTCCAAGAACTTGACGGAGACCATCTACGACTCGCTCGTCGTGCAGCTCAGCTACCCCATCGGCAGCCCCATCCGCGACGCCATCATCGAAGCGTACGCCAGCGTCATGCACAAGATGGTGATTGCGGGCGCCGTATTCATGGTGCCGACCGTGTTCAGCGTGCTGCTGTGGCGCAACATCAACCTCAAGACGATTGAGGAGGAGAAGGGCACACAGGCCAAGGGCAACATTTTCTAAGCGATGTGTTGTGTCACAGCAATTTTAAAAAGTAAAGGAGCGCATTGAGAAGTCTTTTCTGTCAACTGTAGATATACAAGACGATGGATATAATAATGAAAACAGGAAAGAAGAAAAGCAAAAATAGCCCGAAATTAATACAGAGAGAAAGAGTTCTATGAAGGCCCTTCTATGAAACAAAACGAAACAAACAATAATTGATAAGCAATGGCATCAACAATGATCCGATAAAAGGAGGATACAATGAACCATATTAACCGAGGCTGTATGCCTTTCTAGAATAAATGGAGAACGTGAGATATAGGAAAGGATGGGAGACAGCTATGCCGTACACAACGATGGCCATGTCTTTGCCATGACAGACACTGACTATGACTCCGGTCATGGTAGATACAGTTCCGGGATTCGTCATGACAGAATGCTTGGGGTGACTTCGTTTAAGCCGCACCGCCCACAGCGTCCGGGTTGTGGCCGATGCGCTTCCAGTTCGCAGCCAGGCCAATCAGCGTCGCCGTGCCCGCGCCCACAATCGACAGACTGAAGGCAAGCTGGATGCCGCCCATGTACGCCTCCAGCACGCCGTTGAGGTTGGCGCCCGCAAAGACAGTGCGCAGCTGCGTGTTGCCCGTGTTGATGACCACCATGGGATCCAGCGTGGGCACCAGCGTCGCCAGCTTGCGGACGATGGTGTTGACAAACGCCGACTGCGCAGCCGAGTCGTAAAAGGCGCCGCCGACAGTCTGGAAACACAGCACAATGGCCGTGGTGGCGGCCATGTCCTCGGCGTTAGTCTTGCTCTGCGCGTATATGATGGGCAGCTGGAAGGAGAAGCCGTAACCAAGACCGGCCAGGACCTGGAAGCCGATCCAGTGGCCCGAGTTGCTGCCGACATTGAGGGTGTACAGCAGGCCCGAGGCGATGGTAGCCATCACGCCGCCGATGGTCATCATGGCAGCGACGCGACCGGTCTTGGCCATCAGAATACCCGACGAGATGGTGGAAATGGTGACGGCAATGATGATGGGCAGGTTGCGCACGCCTGAGCCGATGGGGCTGACGCCATCGATGCTCTGGAAGTAGACGGGCAGGAAATAAACAATCAAGAAGTAACCACCGGCAAAGTTGAACGAGAACAGCGCCGACACCCACACGGAGCGCTGGCGCAGCAACCGCGGGGTCATCATAGCGCGTTCGCCCTGGAACACCTGCCAGCCGGCAAATATGATGAGGATGACGCCAAAAGCCACGAGCACGCCGATGACGCTGCCGCTGCTCCACGCCTTGGTCTGGCCGCCCCACTGAAGGCCCAGGATGAAACAGATGATGGCGCCCATGAGCAGCGCAGCACCGAGCGGGTCCGTGTGCCAAACCTTTTCGGAGAGCGTGGCAGCCCTGGGGCGCGAGGCGGTTGGCGTCTGGAAGAAGATCAAAAAGAGGACGCCGGACACGGCGCCGATCGGCAGGTTGATGTAAAACGCCCAGCGCCAGGTGACGTTGTCGGCAAACGCGCCGCCAATGAGCGGGGCAATCACGGAGGCAATACCGTACGCCGCACCCGTGATGCTCGTAAGGAGGGGACGGGTCGACGGCGGCGCCGAGAAGCCGATGATGATGTACGCACCAGACACCAGACCTGATGCGCTCAAACCGGCAATGGCGCGGCCGACAATAAGGGCGGTCGCGTTGGGTGACGCGCCGCAGAGCGCGCTGCCGGCCTCGAACAGGACAAGAGCCACGAGGTAGGTCGTCTTGAGCGGAAAGTATTTGAACATCTTGCCCCACGTCGACTGCGAGCCGCCGACGCACATGAAGTAGGCGGCACCGTACCACGAGACCTTGTCGAGGCCGTGGAACTCGTCGGTGATCTTGGGGATCTCGGTGGCCACAATGGTCATGTCCATGGCGATCAGCAGGGTGGTGAGCACGAGGGCCACCACGATAAAGAGGAGCTTGGTGCCCGTCGGGTAGGCATCGCCGTTTTCGTCGACGGCCACACCCGCGGCGGCAGCTGGGGCAGCGGCCTCGGTCTTCTCGAGGTCAATGCTCGTCGCATCGCCGGCCGCCTCCTTTTTCTCGTCATAGTCGGTCGTCTCTCCACCAACCTGCTCCTCCTTGTTGATGTTGAGGTGGTTGTTGTTGGTGGCGTTGTTGGTCTCCTGGTCCGTGACCGTGCCGGCCGGCGTCGGCACCCGGGTGCTGTCGCCACTCATGATGTTGATTAGTGGTTGTTGTTGGTCTGGGCTGAATATGGTCGGTGGTAGCTCGTGTTGACAAACAAATGTCAAAGAGTAGATGGTCAAGCAGAACGGCCAGCAGACTACCTGATCTGTCGGGATGGTGAAAGAACGGAATGAAGAGACAAGAAGGAAAGAAGGAAAGAAGGAAAGAAGGAAAGAAGGAAAGAAGATAAGTGTGAATGGCTTGGATATTGTTGTTATATACCCTGGGGTCCTACACGATACTGCGAAGAAATCGAACCTCACTGTGGATCTCGCCTAACCAGTACTATTATTTTTTCCCGTTCTTCTTTCTACTTTCTTTTTTCTTGCGGTATGCTACGCCTGGTTATTATCGTCTACCGTTTCCCCCGTGAAAGGTGAAATAAAGGGATCGACCGTTCACGCTACGGAGCACGCTTTGGGCAGTCGTCCGATCTTGGTATGTTCCGGGCCCCGATCGGACTGAGCACCAGGTACTACGACGTACCAATAGTGGAAATAAGCATTGGGACGGGCCATGGTCAGCCAACGCGTCCTGAAACTGTGCACGGCGTCGGCGTCGAGAAACAAGCAAAATTGAACAAAAAAGACTGACTGTCAAAAACGTAACGGAAAACCATACAAGCGCCCTGTCAACATGCAGAGCTTTGTGGATCAATGATGACTGGCGTGTCGTGGCGTTAATTGTTGGCGGGTCCATTGGCCATTTGCTCCAGTTCCCAGCTGTTAGGTCTTACCTCCGCCGTCAGCGCGGGCAGGCCACAGGGCCTCGTAGGGCAGACCAAGAGTGGTGAGATGGTGACAGGCGGGGGCAACGGGGAAGAAACAAGAAAAGGGGGGATATTGGACCGTGTATGACTGGAAAGGCCTGATATTTGGCGGAGCCGGGTGGGGACATTTGTCAGAAACAGGAGAGAGGCAGGACAGTGGAGGAAAAAGGAGCAAAATAGAATCAAGAAACCACGTTCAAACAGAGCCAGCAAATAACCGGCACACGATTTAGGGTCGAGGCTAATAAAAACGAGATGGGATCAAGCTTTGGCGGCACAGGATATGAAAAGAGCAAAGATGGTGGGGTGGACTTAAGGTCCTGGAGTTTGGTCAGATACTGGAGATTGGAGATTGCAAAACCCACGCAAGGCGCGTTACGTCCGTCGCGCGGCTGAAGGCAAGGATCAAAGACAAAAACGTGCTGAAAACCAGGCGTGGCACAGGCACTAACGCCGTTCCGCCGAGAGCGCGGCGGAGGCCCAACGTCATTCTGCTGCGAAAAACCCGCGTATCAGACGATGGACAGCGTGGTCGATAAGAAGAGAGGAAGAGAAAAGGGAAGAAGAAAAGAGAAAACGGCATAGAAAGGCACGAAAAGCACAAAAACGGAGCACGGTTGCATGCCAGGAGCCGATGTCGTCGCATCCGACTCCGTCAGGATGGGACACGGGAGAAAGAGGAGGGAAAGGAGAGATGAGAGAAGGTAAAAGGGTAAAAGAAAAACGAAACCGAGTGCGAGGAAAGGCGGTAGGCACAGGACGAGAAAGGACGAAATTTTTGCAATGCTGCGCAAAAGACAATGGAAAAACAGAACCGGACCGCTGTTATTGGCCTACATTCCACAGCCATTGAGCCAACGACACCGCGACACAATGATTCAATCTGACGCGCATATCAGCTTACGTGTTGCTGTTTTTTTTCAACCGAATCACAACCCTGGTCCAATTGCTGACTCCCCTGCGTATTGAAATTTCTGGGAGTTGCATCTCTCATATTGTAGTTCTTACCCCGATCTTGGCATAGCCTCCGAGCATGTTTCGAGGACACTTGCTTTGCCCTGGCCTGACTTATCCTGCTGAGTACGGAGTCGTCCGAGTATGCTTGGGAATTTTTAGTCAACTCAAAAAAACGAAGATATAAGGTGAATGAATAGGTAGGAACTTCCGAATTTGGCATGAGAACACAGTTTAAGGAGCTTGATCAATACCCACGATAGCAAATACATCGTCGCGGTAAAGTAAATTCACTATAAAAAGAGATTGCACTTCGTTTGTTCACCAATATTGTGCACCTATTCAAATGCATACAAACCTTCTATTGTGCTTGCACAGGCTCAAGCCGAACTCGAACTACAGTTTCGCCCAGGCAAAGCGTCTTGTGTCTTGCCATATGGAAATTACTAGCAGCAACTGTATCTGGTCGGCCAAAATGGCCGGCTGTCAAGCACATGTCAAAAGACGAAAGCTCCGGTCGTTGATGTTGTATCACCACAGAACACGCCATTGTCCCCCATGCCGTGGCTAGATGGATACGGTACGAGGTACAGTTCATCACAAGAAAGCGTGGAATAGATTGGTGCCAATTCTTTGCAGCATAGTCGTGTTTCCTGACGCCCTTAGCAATCGGCACCGTTTGGCTGCCGTCGTTTGCTGATGTCCTTCAATTTACATCTTTGTGGAGGGATCCTATCGCCTGGATACACGCTCTCCTTCTGGCTATCTTCGCATGTTGTCCATCTTTGGTTCAAGTTCAATCACAACCTCTCCTATCCCATGCATCATGATGTGTATCACAACAGAGCCCGAAGGGACGGGATGTGTATCTCCCGATCCCGGCCTTTGCATTGTTTCGTCGGCAACAGGCGTCGTCTAATGAATCACCGTTTTTGACAACCATTATGCTCTTGAGAACACTAGGCGCCGTATCCTCCACGATACGTCCTCCTTGTGATTTCTGATGACACAACATTGACCCGACTTCACGTCAGCAAGGCTCGAGGCTCGAAACGCGGCACTTGCTCGGCCTCGTCCTCTGTCCGGTGACCGGGCCGCGCTCCAAAATACCTCCAAAGGTACGACCACACGTGCGATTTTACGTTTATGTAACTTTGTACTTCGTGGGCCACCCGACCGCCGTGGTCCACGGACGTATGTTCTAGACCACGAAGTGTGCAGACGCGTCCACGTGACTTCGCGTTTTCTCCTCGTCGCGAACCACGGTTGAGAAGAGTTCCGGCGCCGACACCAACGCCAAGAAACATAACGCATTCCCATAACACGGACCTCTTTCCGTTTCGGAGTTTTTTTATCATCTTTTCTTTTTAACACTGGTGTGGCACACTGATGAGCAAGTTTTCGGGCAGGGGCCCATCGATATGTGAGGCGGTCGACCCGGCTGACGGGCGCCATCGTGTGGTTCTGGCCAGGACATCCACTGTGAACAGACAGCTTGTGGGCAAAGACTGTGAGTCCCCAGCGCTTCAGGTCGACAAGCCCGTAAGGCAGCCGCATTTCCGAAGCAGGATCGGTAAATGACTGTTTCGGACGACGTGTGAAAAATGTGAACGGAGCGTGCATGGCGTCGTGGCTCAGGCCACCAGGCAATTCACACTGTTGCATCTCGCCAATAGCCAAAAGGGGTTTTGCAAGATAAGATCCTTTCACCGTTTTCAAGACGCTGGACGACGACACTCGACATTTTGAAGTTGGTGTGGGCGGGATGGCACGCTACTCCGTATTTGGTGGGCATTTGGGGCTATTTGGGGCTGCCCCCATTGGTCACGCACTATCCCAGATGACAAAGATTCGGGCGGATGACTGTCCGTTTCCCCATATTTACACGTTTGTTCCGCCGCGCTCGGCGGAAGAAGCGTAACATCGAACCCCCAACACCACACCACTGCACTGGCTCGTGCCGTCTGCGGGCGTGTAAGTGTGGTGTCGCTATTCTAAGCCCTACAGAGGGTTCCTTCGGGGCTCTTTTCGCTCTTCTTTGCTATCTTTGCTCTCTTTTTACGATGCCGTAGTCCAGTTCCAATCCATCCCCAGTTTCGCAACTGCTTTTTTCTTTTTCTCTCTTTTTCTCCCTTATTCTCACGTTGTTTCTCTTCCATCGTCGTTCCGCCGAGACAAGGCATGGCAGAACGCAATCCATGAACCCTCGTTCTCATCTCCGGAGGAACACTCAATTGCACGGGGCAACCATACGGAGCAGCACGCCTGCCCTCTGTATTCCACACTAGCCACACATCCACCAGCCTCATCCCCTTGTCAACGTCCATCGTACCTTCCTCATAATCTCTCTACTCACCATGCCCCCGCGGCGCGCGCTTTCCTCTGACCACAGCCCGGTCACAGCAGACCGCGGAGGCAAGAGCAACCCCGCATCCGCGTCCGCGTCCGCGTCTGTGTCGGCCGCCGGGTCTCCCCGTCCCACTACCACTGGTTCACCACCGCCCACTCATGCGACCAAACGCCGCAAGATCCGCAAGGGCACCCACAGCTGCTGGGCCTGCAAGCGCAAGAAGATCCGCTGCACCTTCTCAGCACCCGATGGCACGCCCCTCGACCCGGACGAGGTCGGCGATGCCGACCTCTTTGCCGGCCTCGTGTGCGACGGCTGCCGGCGTCGGGGCACGCCTTGTGTGAGCCAGGACCTGCCCGAGACAACGGCGCTGTCGGCCGCGGCCAACCAGAGCCGACATGTCGACGACCGACTGGGGCGCATGGAGGCGCTGGTGGAGATGCTCGTCAAGAACCAGCAGCAACAGCAGCGAGATGACCGGCAAAGGCAATACCAAACTATCAAAAACAGCACAGGCCGTGGCCCCAACCACCGGTCACCGTCCACAACGTCGACCATGACGACGGCAACATCACCAGCTTCCGAACGTCCACGCGCCACATCATCAAGGCAACACCGCCGGCACATGGATGCTGCCGAGGACATCTCCGATGGCGAGGAGGAGGGCGGCCCGGACACCATTGGCCCCCAACGGCATGAACCGCCGGCCGCACAAAGCCACAACCTCGACACGCATCCGCCGGTCCTTGTCCCTGAGACCATGGCCAGCCTACGTGAGGGCTACATCGCCGTCAACCGCACAGGCATTGCCACACCGACGGAGACAGAAGAGCAACGGACACGCCCGACAACCTACACGACATGGTTTGGCCACGAGCGGGGCACGGTCATGGGCGAAGAGGAGCAACCTGGCACAATGCCGCCAATAGTGGTCGGCCCAGCCACGCCGGCATCGACCGCAAGCACTGTGGCGACGGTTATTGGCAGCGGCAGCCAAGCCTGCGCTGCAAGTTCAGACGCAGGCACTACAGAGGGTGGAGATGCCGTTTCACAGAGCAACGCTGCAAAGGCCGGAAACCGGACCGGCCCAACAGCGGAGCCGGCCACCGGCGCACCAAACCGTAACACCCTTAACTCGGATACCCCCTCCGCCACGACGCGAGCCATCCAGACGTCGAACCACATGCATGACGAGTACGTACGCCGCTACAACACCCTCGCCGCCGCTTGGCCGTCGCCCGAGGACCTCAGTGTTATCTTGGATGCCCTGGCCACGCCCGTGCGGGCCGGTCTACACAAGGTCCTCGTGTACACACCCTTCTCGGCGGTGCTCGCTGCCCAGACGCCGCCCGTCAGCCGCGGCGCGGCCAGCAACGTCCTCATCCTGCCGCCTATTGGCTCGCACCTTGTCCTCGTCGCCCAGAAGCTGCTCATGCTCGCCTCGTTCCTGCAGCACCTGCATCCGCAGTTCGACCCGGCCCTGCGCAAGCTGCGCGTGCCGCACCGCGAGCTCATGCAGCGCGCCGTCTGCGCCACCAACACCGTTGTAACTGGCAACGACAGCCTGATCGGCTCGCTCGAAGGCGTGCAGTGTCTCGTGATGCAGGGCGTCATCCAGTCCAACCAGGGCAATTTGAGACGCGCCTGGCTGGCTTTTCGCCGCGCCATGACCATGGGCCAGCTGATGGGCCTGCAGCGCGGGTTTCCCGTGGCGACCATCAAGTCCATCGACCCGGGCACGCAGCTGCCCATTGTGCCGCAGTGCCTATGGTTCCGCATTGTCTATGCCGACCGCTACCTGTCGCTCATGCTGGGCCTGCCCCAAGGTGCGCCCGGCGACCCGGCCGTGCTGCACCCGGCCTACGGTAATGGCGCCCTCAAGGCCCTGTCCTCCAATGGACCTCAAAAGCAAATCGACATCCCGCTACCACCCATACCGGCCAACCTAGAGGGCGACGAAGCCGGCACGACCGCTTTTATGTCTCTGTACAAGGATCTGCGGCGCATCGAGGAGGCCCACGCCGTCATTGTCGGCCGCATCATTGAGCGCAACGAGGCCTGGCGCGGCGAGGACGACGAGGAAAAGGGCTGCGGCGGCTTGAACGCCGACGACGACGGCTACAGCGACGTCACCAACGTTCTGTCCACGCAGGCCATTGACCTGGCCCTGCAGCGCGCCTCCCGCAACATGCCCGCGCAGTGGTGGCTGACACCCCAAATCAACGAGTGGGACGGCGACGGCACGGCCGTCTTCATGCAAACCCAGCGCTTGGTGGACCAGCTGTTCCATTACCACCTGCTGACCCAGCTGCACCTGCCGTACATGCTGCGTCGGGGCACCGGCACCACTGCCAGGTCGGCGGCCGCGTCCATGGCAGAAGAAACCGCCGCCGTTGCCGCCGAGGCCGCCAGCTCGTCATCGTCGGGTGCGGTGCCCGAAGAGGCAATGGTGTCGACCACCATCGACCGACCGACTGTGCACCTTATGCGCGGCCACAACGGCGAAATGCCCACCACCGTGCCTACAGGCGTCTCGCTCCCGAACGGCAGCCCGGCCGCCGCGGTCGCCGTCGATAACTCGGCCGCCTGTGGCATCGGCGGCAGCGCGGGCAGCGTCGACAAGTACGCGTACAGCAAGATCACTTGCGTCAGCGCCAGCCGCGAGGTCCTGACCCGCTTCCTATCCCTGCGCAGCTACAAGCAGGTGACGTTCTTCTGTCGATGCATCGACTTCTTTGCGCTGCTGGCCAGCATGACCTTGTGTCTGGCGCACCTCGACAGCCACCGCAACGAGCAGCAGCAAAACCAGATGGTTGCCAACGACTTTCTAGCCCACCAGCGCCTCAGCGACCGTGGTATGATGGAGCGCGTGCTCGAGAGCATGGACGAGATGGCCCGCCTCAACGAGGACGATGCGCTGTCGGCCAAGAGTGCCGCGTTTTTGCGGCGCATGTTGGACGTCGAGCTAGACGCCTCGCTGGCCGTGGCGGCGTCGCTGGGCTGCCAAGATGCGCAGGCCACGCTGCGTGCGCGGGCCAACGAGGCGCCCGACGACCTGCGCGTGTGGGTGCCGTTCCTGGGCACGATCCGAATCAACAAGGAAGGCATATTGCGGGTGAATGGCAACGACTGCTCCTTGGTGCTACCGTCGGAAGCCAAGAACAATAACAACAACACGGGTGGCCGCGCCAACGGCACAACAAACCCGGACAATGGCATCGACTGTGTGATTGGCGGGCCCAACACGGAGAACCAGGCCAAGCAGCGGCAACAGATGCAGCAACAGCAGCAACTCCAACAAGAGATGCAACAACAACAACATCAGCAACAACAACAAGAGCAGCAGCGGCAGCAAGAACAGGAACGCCAACAGCAAGAGCGGCAGCAGCAGCAACAACGGCAGTTCCAACAGCAGTTCCAGATGCAGCAACATCAGCAGCAGCAGCAGCAACAACAATCACCCTACCTCCAGAACGGCCCCTCGCTCAACTCGTTGGAGTCCCTGCTGCCCGCCGTCGCCGCCAACCAGGCCTTTAATGGCGACCTCATCGCCACCTATCCCAACTTTGCCGCCGGTGAGACCCCCGTCGTCAACCCGCTGACGGGACTGGCCATGGTGCCCAGCTGGTCGAGCGTCGGGCCCGTGGGAGCCACTGCGCAGGAGCCCCTGCTGTTCCTGCCCAACGGCGACCCACAGGCCAGCAACTACATGTTTTACACCAACAATAATGTCGCGGACAACAACAACAACACCCCCGCCATTGCATCGACGACCCCCGGCGGCAACTTTATGCCGTCCAGCGTCGCGACGGACGGTAGCAACACGGGCTTGGGCGGGTCGGCAGACGACTGGACGCTGCAGGGTGTGGACTTTGCCTTTTTCGAGAACCTGTTGATGCACGGCGGGCTGGGTGATCTCACCTCGGGGCAGACAACGGCTTCCAACAACGGGAACAACAACAACGCAGGCGGTAATAGCAACAGCAGCGGCGCGAGTGCCAGTCGGACAAACAGCAACAGAACAAATAACCCGTCGACTGACAAGGACACGCCAATGACGGACGTCGGCATGACGACGGCAAGTCGTTCTCCGACCAAAGCGTCCAAGACGGCAGGAAATAAAGCCCTCTCTGCAGCGTCTGCAGAAGGTCAAAACAACACCGAGAACAACAACGCCACCGGCAACGCCGAAGACGACGGCGACAACATTCCCATCTCGACTGAGCGGCGAGCAGGCCGGCTGGGCGACCACTGGATCTGGCCATAAACAAGGCTCGGACAACGAATCTTTGGATTGTGTTTTGTATCGACAGCAAATGTGTATAAAGACTAGTAATGACAATCTCCTGTGATATCCAGTTTTCCGAGAAAGCAACGAGTAAAAATGAAGACTCAAGTCTAGACCCGCGGTGACAACGTGATTCATTGGATTTAAATCCAGAGCGGCGTTACTACACTGCCATAGTCCGTTTGTGCGGGGAGTTTATTTTCCTGGCAAGTCTGCATGCAAAGTCCGCGACCATGAGCTAACAAAAAGTCTATAGAGGAAGCAAAATAAAAAAACGGAAATAGGATCTAAAGAACAGTCTAATAAACACATATTAAGTTACCACGGGAGCGAGTAGATAACATAAACGGTCGTAAAAATCCTTGATTTGCCAATGGCTGAGCTGGTACAACGCATTAAGCGGTTTCTCCATGGCCACGAAACCAAACCGCATAAGCTCGGCCGTCGTGCCGTTCTTCCATGACTCGTTGGTCACCAATCGCACACGCTGCAGCGTTGCCACCCTCAGTTCGGCCCCGTCGCGGAACGGGCCGCCAGTAATGGGCCGCCAGTCCGCGACCTCGGACAGGATCATCAGCAAGTCCCATGCCTGGTTGAACCAGGGCGACTGCTCGGCCGGACGCTCGCGTGCTAGAACCGCACGGTATGTGGGGTGCTGGAATATACCGTCAACCGTGAGCGGTAGAGCGGACTGCGAGGACGGTAGAGCCGATGAAGTCTCGGATGAAGCTTAGGGCAGGAGGAAGGTGGTCGCCGCACCTCACCCGTAGGGCCGTAGTCCGTACTTACTTCATTGTTAATTTTACCCCTTTTTTCCGTGTCCTGGATGTTGCCGGTCGGGCCTTCCCGGTTTGTTCAGATTTCTCCATTAGCCCACCGCACCCATCGCGCCTTCCGCCTCGTCAGCAGTGACGCGTTAAGGCCATTTTGCTTCATGTTTGTCATCGTCCACATTTTCCTCCTGTGCTGCAGCTTTTGAGCGCATTCGAGAAACCCGGCGGTCCTCCTTGTGTTTGCGCTTCCCTCCTTGTTCCGACCCACCCGCACGTTTCGTGTACGCCGCGGTCTTTCGTGACAGCCTCGGGCTTTTGACCGTCCTCTGTGGCTTCGTCTCTCCACGGTGTACGCTTGTGTACGCATGCTTTTGCGCCTGTGCCAGACTGTGTAGTGCCGGTGCTTGGCTTCAAAAGACGGGCCGCGATTTGCAGGGACGTCAATGAGGCTTTTCGGCGGGTATCAATCTGATATCTATGTGGTTGTGGGTCCGACGGTTGATCTATTACAGAATTCCGTACAAATCACAGGACATTATTGACCGAGGTCGACTGGCCATGTCCACCGCCGTATCTTCACGTCATACTTGGCAAGACAGGTGACGGGATCCTGCCTCCCCCTGCGTCCCCGGATGTGCACCGTATCCACCGGTTCGCCGGCCAGGACGAGCGAGACACCCCAGATGCGCGGCGACGCTCGACCTGCCTCTTCCTCCATCGCGACGATTTGTTTGGCGACCGTAGCCATGATTTGCGAGTCCCAGACGCCTTCTCGGTGCGTGGTCAACGCCAGCAGCTCCACGGCCCGATGGCGGATGGCGTGCACGCGGCATTTGGTGGCGACGTAAAAGAGCGGGCAGATCCAACCCAGATCCACAATCGACCGGGACATGCTGGACACGCTAGAAACGCTCGAAACGCTCAAAACGCCCGAAACGCCCGAAACGCTAGAGAGGCTAGAGTCGGCTTGAGGAGGGATGGCCCTTGGCCCAGGCGAGCTCCACAGCAACTCGAGCTCGCCGAGCAGACGTGCAAAGGCAGCAGTCTCATCGTCAAAAGAATCTTCATTGATGCCGTCCCCATTGCAGCCGCCGTGCTCACTGTCACGCTCGTTGGGGCTATCGCAGGGGGTATCGCCCTCACATCCTGTTATCGGCTGGCATACCTGTGTCATGATGGTAGCCACAATACCGTAGACACGCAGCAGCCGGGCAGCTTTGTCGTCCTCGGGAGTGCCATGGCCCCGGAGCTCTTCCGTAGATGCGGCATAGGCCGCCCACCAAGCCGTGAGCCGTGCCTTGACACGCTGCTTCGCTGCGTCGAATGCAGAATTGCCGTTTTTCGCGACGTTGCGGCGTGCACGCTGCTGTAGCTGGAAAATGGCCAGAAAGACCCGGTCCAGGGCAGTCCAGGCCTCTTTGCGCATCGTCCACGGCGGCGGCGACGACGACGACGACGACGACGCAGTGGGCCGGAGATCTAGACAGGCGATGAGGAAGCGCAGGCGCGCCGCTGTCGACGGGTCTGTCTGTGGCTGTAAAAAGAGCCCCATCTGCACCTGCAGCCGCGCAAACACCTCGACAATATGCACGTCGTCGGGCGTCACCACGGCCTCGGCCGGTGTCAGGGTGTTGAGGATTCGCAACCCGCCGGCGAGGTGCACCTGGGCGGAGAGCACGTGGCCGTGCAGCAGATTGAGTGCAACAAAGACGGCACAGACCACCAGCGTCACCCGCCGCGAGGCCCGGTCCTGTGCCGTAAAGTGGGGCTGCAGTGCCCGGATGGCCTTTCCGTAGTGCTGCAGAGAAAAGACGTTGTCGCTGCTGGAGCGGTGCACGGCGCCCACGGCCACCACCGCGTGGAAGGCGGCCGGCTCGCCGAGGCCGGCCCGCAACAGCAGCGTCGTCCAGAAGCCGCTGGTAAAGGCGCCCTGCAGCTTGGCTGCCGAGTGCTGGGCAAACGAGGCAAAGCATGCCCACTCGTCTCGGCCCGCGTCGGCGATCCACGGCACAGCGAGACCGGTTGGTATTGTCCGATCCGCCAACACCGGTAAATCCGTCGAACCTGTCGAACCTGTCGAACCTGTCGAGGCTGTCGAACTTGTCGAACCTGACGTCGCCATCGGAGATTTATGCCTCGTCGGCCTCGACGGCACTTTCCGAGCAGCAATCTGGGTTACTGTTACCGGACGCCCAGCGTAGCATCCACCACCGCCACCCCCCCGGACAACGCCATAGCCATCACACACGCGTCCTGTTGTCCGACAACGGTCGCACACAGGGTACTCCTCGTCGCATTTGACGCGCCGGATCCTGCCTTGTCGTCAGTCTTCGTTATTGTCACGCCGGAGAGGAGACAAGAGAGAAGGAAAAGTTGGCAGTTACTTGCAGGTGAGGCACCCGTTCCGCGACCTCAGTTTATGTGACTTGTTTTGCTGTTGCGACATTGAATTGCTCATTGGATTACTTCTTGGTTATTTTCCTTGCCAGCGTTGGAAAGGGGAAGAAAATGACAAAACAGGCAAAAGAAGCGGGCTCCAGCTGTCCCAGTCCCGCGCTTTGATTGGTCCACTCGGGTATTCTTTTCTCTGATTGGCTCCCTGGCATGGTCCAACGTCAAACGCTTCGATGCATCGCACGACCTCATACACCCGGTACGTCCGACAGATCCAGCAACGGCTCTGATTTGGTGGCTCGGGTGGTCTTATCTAGGATTGGTGCTCGATGCAAACACGCGCGGTGCTCGGACAAGAGAGTCAAACGGAGTCCGTAATCCCCGACCGCCACCCCGGCCACGGCATCTTGAACGCGGCCGGCACCAATCTATATAAGCAGCAAGATCACTCTGCGTTCTTTTTGGAGCACTCGTCTTTTTAAAACAACACCGCATTCACAATCCATCCCAAGCGCATTTCTGGCTTCTTGTTTCCTCTCTGCCCTCACCATGGCTTCTTTCATCCAGAACATACCTGTTCGTCGACTGGGCACTGGTGGCCCGCTTGTGCCCGCCCTGGGCTTTGGTCTGATGGGCATGTCGCACGCCTACGAGACCAAGAACAAGCCCAACTCGGAGCGCTTCACGGTTCTCGACCACGCCATTGAGATTGGGAACACCTTTTGGGACACTTCCGAGTATGTTGTCTTATTCTTCTATTTTTGCGTTGTTGTATGTCTATTCTCTTTAACTTGCACTGACATTGTATAGTCTCTATGGAAACGGCGAAAACGAAGAGATGTTGGGCGCCTACTTCAAGCAGGGCGGTAAGCGCGACAAGATCTTCCTGGCCACCAAGTTTGGCTACACCATCACCGACGGCAAGCTGGGCGTCAACAGCACAGCTGCCTACGCCAGGCAAGCGTGCGACGCTAGCATGAAGCGCATGGGTATCGATTGTATTGATCTTTGTAAGTGTCCCGATTCTCCATTCTTTGCTATTACGTCACTAACAGCTGGACCGCACAGTCTACCTCCACCAGGCCAACCCCGAGACGCCCATTGAGGAGACGATGAGGGGTTTGGCTGAGCTGAAAGCGTGCGTACAAAGATGCAAAGAACAAAGACGAAAATACACTCACCCTAAAAGAAAAAAAAACACTAACCATACGTACCGTTTAGCGAAGGCAAGATCAAGCACATTGGCCTGTCGGCCATTTCCTCGACGACCCTGCGCCGGGCCGTCAAGATTGCACCCGTCGCTGCCATCCAGACCGAGTACTCCGTCTTTACGCGCGACATTGAGGTATCCGATGGTACGGACCTCCTGGCCACGGCCCGTGAGCTCGGTGTGGCCGTCGTCGTCGCCATGCCTCTGGGCCGCGGTATCCTGACCTCCCGCTTCACCCAGAACGACATGCCCAACGACTCGCGCCCGGCAACGATGCCCCGCTTCCAAGAGGCCAACCGCGACGCCAACGTCGAGATTGTGCGCAAGTTCAAAGCCATTGCCGATGACAAGAAGATCACCATGCCCCAGCTAGCGCTTGCCTGGCTGCTGAAGCAGGGCGACGACATCATCCCCATCCCGGGCACCACCACCATCAAGCATCTCGAGGAGAACTGGGCTACTCTCAGTGTCGAGCTGTCTGATGAGGAGAACAAAGCCATCTGCACCCTGTCGGACCAGACGCCGCTGCTCGGCACCAGCCAGCCGCCTGAGTTCAAGGCTTACCTCTTCCGTGACACCAAGGAGGAGGAGAAGTAGAGGAGCAAAACCTCACGAATGATCTTCATCGTGCAGCAAGCATTGGATATTTTTGCTTCTAGTGGTTCTAAATTTTACGGTATCACGTTCCAACTTACAGTAAAGAAACGTGCGTATAAGACCCTCTTTTACAGGTACCACCAATGTGGCCTAAGTCACTTTTGGACGTGGCTGGGAGAACCATAGAAAAGAATCGCGTTTTCAATGTCAACCACAAAGATATCTGGGACAATGCGGCCCTGCACATGGCGGTCGAACTCGATTAAGAGGAACAGGTACTATTGCTGGCCAAATACCGGGCACATGTTGATGTATGGAGAGTCGTTCAGGAGATATACATGGAAACTGTACTAGAAACCATAATGCGAAGAAGAAAAGCAGAACTCGACCGTACTTCAAACTACTGCCTTGGCCTTCAACCCGAGCAAAGCATACAATGCTGTTGCGTCCATGGGCCTGCCGCCCAGAAACTCCTTCACCATACGACGCTCATCGCGGCTGCCACCAGGCTCCAGGATACCCTCGCGAAACGTCTGCCAGGCCGTGCGTGAGAGCGGGTCGGCAGCAAACGTAGTCTTAAAAAAGTCCACAGCCAAGACTTGGGCGCTGTAGATTGTCAACTCAGTACGTCAGGCGACCAACCAATCTCTGGGAATGCTACCTACCATGTGTATGCATAGAATCCAGCATCGTAGCCGGCAAACAGAGTATTCAGTGTGGTTTGCGGCCACACATTGTCGGACAGACCTCGTGACTTGAGCCTTAGCGAGCAAGCGTTGAAAGCGGCCGCATCGTCGAGCTGCTCAAGGGCTTCACGACTGGGTGGGCTGTGCACCGTCAAGTCAAATAGGGCAATCACTCTGAATGGGTCAGTGGTATTTTTGAGAAGAAGAAAAAGAAGACGAGAAAAAACAAGAAAATGGCCACTCACAAGAGGCCGAGGGTGTTGGTTCGAATGTTGCCGGGTCTTCGTGCGATGCGCTGTGCTACAAGGGTCGCTGGGATGCGTTCGGGCGGCAGCTCTTCGCCAGGGTGCTCCTTGTGCCAAACTTCTCGGAAGGCCGGATCAACACGCGCGTAGTGCCGGCTCAGCCGTCGGAGCACATCCGGCAACCAGCACCACTGCTCCAGCATCATCCCGATGCCCTCGCCCAGCTCGAGGGGGACATTGTATCCGTGAAAGCGGGCGTAGCGCGTGCGGGATACGAGATCATGCATGCTATGCCCTAGTTCTACGTTCTGTCTGTCAGAGGCAGATACGCTGGCGCAAGGATCCTCACCTGCACGGCGTTAGGAGCGTCTTACCGTGGAACATGGTGATGACGTTCATGTGGCTCAATGGGTAGCCCTTGGTCGGCGAGAGATGAAAATTGCACATAAGCGTGTTCGCCGGATACACGCGGGTGCCATCGGATCGAAGATAGCCCTGTACAGCATCAGCATCTGCTGCATCTGTTATCCGTTGGATAAGTTCCTCCTCTCAGTCTGAACGTACCGGTTGAAGGTTGACGCTCTGGTTCCCTTTGTATTTGTGGGGACGTTCCAGCAGGTCGGCAAAAAGGTAGCCAATGAACTCGCCTTCATGCTCCCGCCGTTCGTCCCAGACGGTCCAGCCCTCAACGTCTGGATGCCACACAGCGGCCGCCAGTTCCTCGGGGGGGAGTGCGTCAAAGCGCAATTGCAGACAGTCGGCAAAGAGCGCAAGCATGGCGCGGAACGTGTGGCGGAGCGGAAAGTACTCGGCGATGGCAGCGTGGTCGATGGGAAGAACCTTGTCGTCGCGCTTCGTGCTGTAGTAGAGGTAGTCCCAGGGCGGCATGGTATTGTCCTCCTCCGGGATGTCCTCGCTCGTCTCCTCTTTCAAGCTGCGTCGCCGCTCCGCCGCCACCTTGTTGTGCTCGGCACGCGCGGCGGGGATCAACGTCTCGGCGACGTCGTTGAGAAAATAGTCCAGCCACTCCAGCGACTCGGCCAGCCGGTACGGCAGCCTGGTGGCGGCGTGGTGGGCGGCGCCCAGCTGGCGCGCGTTGTCGTCGCGCAGCAGCACAACTTCGCGGAAGATGGCCACGTTCTCGGCACAAACGCGGCCTGCCCCCTCGGACATGCGGCGGCGCGTCTCGGGATTGCGGGCGCGGCTCATCACCGCGAACTGTTTGTTTGCGTAGCTGTAAAAGGCTTTGCCATCGTCGCGCTGAACCGGCTCCCGGTCGCGCTCTGGTAGACCGTCGACGTCCTGCGCCGTAAACCACTCGCCGCCCCTCTCGTCCCGCATGTTGCGGCAATAGGCAGTGCATAGGGTCTCGATACGGTTGCTTCGCTCCTGGCGGTGCCGAATTTCTGCGTCATCGAGCCTGTCGAAACCATTCTCGGTATACTCCCGAAGTTTGTGGTCCAGCAGCTTCTGCGACTCTGGGTCAAGGCGCTCTTCCCGGTCGTGGACAGCCTGCAACAGAACATACATGTCCCGCCGCATTGCCGACGCGTAGTAGGCTCGAGCAACCTGCTGGGCGGCTTCAACCGCCTTTTGGCAGTCAAGACTGGCCGCGCAGTATTTGAGGGCGTCAATGACCGCCTTTTCACCGCTCTGGGCATTTTCGAGGACCTCCAGTGGGAGGACGACGCTTTCAAAGGTAGCTGTCGATGGCGCGACAGAGATGATGATCTTTTCTACGAGACTGCGATGCTCAGCAATATGACGCTCGCACGTGGGCATCACCTCGTCCGTTTGGAGGATGATGGGGGGCGGCTGCGGGGCTTTGGGTGCCATGGTTGCATCGATCGTCTGGAGGATACGAGGGAGTGGACGAATCGAAGGAAGGGTGGTTTGCACAAACTGGTCGACACGGAAAGACTGAGAGCGAAAGAGAAGAAGTAAAGGGGGGAGATCGTATACGAATGACGAATGACGAGGGGAAACATTATTATATAACGTTGTTCTCTGCACGTCGCATCTATTTGCACGATAAGGGACACGTGAGGCCACATGCATAGTAAAGACCCCGTGTATTATCCGTAAATTGAACATATCAGCATATATTGGTATATTGATATAAATGTCTACTTCTTCGTCATATTCATACTGCATTATGTGAGGCACACCGAGATCACATAATTGTGTCAATCCTACTAGAACGGTATCTCTCGTAATGCCAGGTGAAAAAAGAATCACAAAAGGACCGTCCCCGTCGGCATTAATATCACCGAAGTCAATCAACGAACACCCACACCAACTCGGAACAGACTGCACAGACACAAACAATCCCTGATCATCAATCTCACGCACGAACTTCCAAAGACCAACAATGCACTTCAGATTTTTGGCCTTCTCAGCCTTCTGGTTGGCATCGGCTACGCCGCTGTTGCCCCTGAAATCGTGAAGTTGGAGGATCGCGAGCCTGATGCCAACTCCAACGGGCGTATGTATTCTCTTCATTCGATGACTGGCACCTTGAATATGCAATGAATAGAGCTGACCCAGATAAAGCCCCCAACTCTCCCAAAAACAGCCCAGCATACTACGAATGATTTGGATATCGGTGACGTTATCTCTAGCTCGGTCGTGGATGGAGCCTTCTCGGGTAGTTAATGGCAACGAAGGGAGCTGGATACGGAGCAGAAGTAGAGGAACAAAACCCCACAATGATCTTCATCGTGCAGTAAGCATTGGAGATTTTTGCTTCTAATGGTTCTAAATCTTACAATATAACATTCCAAATTACGATATGCAAAACTCAGTCTGAATCTCTACTTTCGTCAGTCTATCGGAATATCCTCTCTGCGAAAGTGGGTATATAAGCTACACTAGCAGCAAGTTCCTCCACGTACGGCCATAGATACAGGAGAACACGGGATCCCGTCCGCTCTCCCCTAGTTAAACCTGTAATCGGCGGATTAGTAGTTGGGTCGGTGACGACCAGCGAATACCCGCTGCTGTACGTTTTTTTTTATTTTTTGTCGTTTTCGACTGGATGGCTTTTTCTAACACCTTGGTTTTTTTCTGGCCATCTCTTCTTTTCTTTTGTGATTTTTCGCTTTACATCAGTATGATAAATATACATTACGACACCGAGATACTGGCAGCTTTGTACATGGTAAGTGTTGCCCGTTTTCATACAGCCCGCGGGGTGTGGCTGGTCTTTGACAGTAATTTGGCGTCGATATAACCAACAAACAGACCACGTCGCGTGATCTGTGGTTAATTGCCCGGCGCTGCAGTCGTCGGGACACAGTCATGTTCCCTCTCGCGTCCGACCCGGGCGCGCTGACCGTCGACAAGCAGGTGTTCTTGCTGCTCGAGGACGTCGGCGACGCGTTCGGGCTCGGCCCCATTGACGGCCTCATCGGCCTGCCGCCTTCAGCCGCGATCTTGGACTCGGGCACGGCGTTTATCCAGGCGTCTGACAATAACACGGCGATGGCCATCTATCATACGATCTCGTCATTTATTGTGCCCATCGACTCCGTCTGCTCGTGGGGTGCCAAGTGCAGCGTGATGGAGGCGCTGGCGTCGAGCGGGGACGACTTGTACATCACGTAAAATTTCGGTGCCGTCAACGCCACTCTGCCCGCGGCGGCAATCAAGCAGGGCCTTTACCCGGGGCTGGACGACATCTGCCAGGCGGCAATCCTCAGTCCTGCGTCGCATTTTAACTTTGGCCAGCTATTTGGCAGCCCGCTGCTGAAGCAGTATGTGATGGTGTGGGGCGTCGGATTCGGGCCGTTTGCGTCGACGTCGACCGGTGGCGGAAGCGGTAGCAGTGGCAATGGTAGTGGAGGCGGCGGCGGAAGTGGTAACAGCGGTGGCTCCGCAATTACCTTCTCGTCCACAACTTCATTCACCTACAAGTCGGTGGCTGGCATTTCCCACGCGCTATCACTTGGCACCGTCATTGCTCTCTTAGCGGCATCGCTGTTCTTAATTATGTTGCCATATGTGCATATCAGAATTGTTGACTACCCCTTACGGCGACCCCAGAAAAGAAAAGAAACCGAAAAAGTAGAGCCTTTTTTACTATGCGGACGAAGAAGATGCAAACTATTGGCGGCAACCGTTGTGAGTCAAAATCAAAAAGCTAAAGAGTCCATTAAAGCAAGCAAACAAATCAAAATGAGCCCCGACCGAAAACACCTCCCTCTCCCATTCCTTCTTTCTATCTATCCCCTCGCCTCCTCTTCCCTTTATCTCTCATTTCCCCTTTCCTCCTTTCTTCTACATCTTCATGTCCACCCATCATTCTCCCGATATGGGCGCACAGTGCCCTCCACCCCGAAGCCCGCACGCGGCGCGCCGCCCAGGCCGTCTGCGCCGTCCGCACCGTCCGCACCGTCAATGTACCCGAAGCGCAGCCGCAGTTTGCCTACAGAGCTGTCGACAGGCTGCGCGCCGACGGAGCGCCTGTACGCCGTCTGGGCGTCCGCGTCGTCCTGGAAGAGGATGGCCTCCAGCTGCGGGTTGCGCGTCGTCAGCAGCGTCGACGAGAAGGCCGTGCTGCTGACGACTCCGTTGTGCCACAGCGCCCGCACACCCACAACCAGCATGACCAGCAGCGTCGCGCCCAGCGCTGCCGCATACGCCTCCCACAGCGTGCTGCGGGCGTACACAAAGAACAGGCGGTTCTCGGAGTGCGTGACGTTCGCCTGCGCGGCAGTCGAGTAGTTGGCCCAGCCGTCAAAGGCCAGCAGACTGTAGGTAAAGTTGTGGGACAGGTCCTCGATGGCGGCCGCCAGCGTGCCGTTGCGGCAGCGGCCCGGCTGAAAGTCATAGCCGGGGCCGGTCAGCTGCTCGATGAAATTGGTGCTGTTGTACACATCGGGGCAGTGCAGGAGAGCGGATTGCATCAGAGGCAGTGTGGCCTGGCCACCGGCGGCGCCCTGAAAACTGATGTCGTCCACGCCAAGGGTTATCTTCCCCGAGAGCAGGGACGAGAAGAGCAGGTGCGTGACGTAGTAGGTACCGTTGGGTTGGCTGCAGTTGCCGAAGGCCGTCGCCTCGCTCCCGTTCACACCATTGATATAACACGGGTTCACGTCGGCCTCCACGCCGATAATGCTGCTGTAGTTCTGTGGCTCGAGCAGCTGCACGTCCCGCGGCACGACCGTCTGCACGCCGTTTTCAAAGACAAGCGTCACGTCGAACGACGTGTTGTACAGCTGGCAGACAATGTTACTTCCGGTGCTGTCGCCGGTGCCGGTAAGGGTGCCGTTGCCAGTGCTGTTAGCGCTGGTGGTGACGGTGCCGTTAGCACCCCCGGTGCTGTTGCCATGACCGGCGAAGCCGTTGCCAATGCCACGGTCCCATAGAGGGTTGTCCCCGATCGTCGAGATCAAAATCATGTTGAACATGTAATCCGGCGCAGCCGCGCTGTACCCAAGGGTCGGAATGACGAACTCTGGGTACGCAAGCGGGATACCCAGCTCGCTGTAAAATGCCTCTTCAAACGTTGTGAATGTCGAGTTGCCATAATCAACGGGGTTGTGAATGGTCCACGTCGCGGGGATACCAACGGCCAGGGCGTCGGCCAGACTAGTGCACTTATACGAGGGCCCGTAGAGCGTGCGATCGTACGAGGCGTTGAGGAATGGCGCCGGCGAGATCGGTACCACGCCGCCGCCGCCGCCCGACGACACCGATGACGTATAGACGCTGCTAAAGAATGCATTAATGTCAAAATGAATGCCGATAATGCGACCGACGCCGGCACTAAGAATCGCCCATGAACTGTCGTCGGAGAAGTTTAGCGCCGGCACGCCCATCTGCACGGTGGACGCGAGCGGGCGCGTCGTCACCGAGAGCGTGGCCGGTGTGACGACCGAGGCCAGGGGTAGGCACCACGAGACCACTGAGACTATCAGTAGCACCTTGGCGTGCAGTAGCAGGTCCCAGTGCAGCAGCGCCAGCGGGTTCGCCAGCACTTCAAACATGCTGTCGATTCCGTCCACAGTCATGGCCGACCGACGCAGCGTGAACCACACCTGCTGCGCGGCGACGAGTGCGACGATGGCGCCCAGCGCCGTCTTGTTGAGGAACGCCAGTCCCGTGCCGATGCGTATCGCCCATGTCTGCTGCCCGTTGGTGCTGCTGTCACTGACAAAGGCATCGATTTCCGAGATCACGCCGCCAGCGTCGTCCGTGTCCGCCAGGCTCCCGTCGAGGTGCGCGTAGTACAGGTCGTGGCCCACGGCAAACATCACGCTAGCCACGAACAGTAACACAGCCAACGCCGGGTACCGCCAGTGGATACGGGGCCGGCCGCCACCAGGAACACGAAGACTGCCAATGCCTTGGAGATGCTCTGCTGCAGGATCTCCTGTCTTGTTGTTGTTGCTGTTGTTGTTGTTGCTGTCGTTACTGTCGTCGTTGCCGCCACTGCCGGTGCTCACCACCTGGTAGCTGACGCTGCCGTGGCTGTCGTTAGAGATGCCATTGTTTTTAGCCATTTCGTTTTTTTTTCTTTTTCGCCGTAGAGAGAGTGTGAGGTATTATGCCTTATTGACACCCCAGAATCATAAAGGAAATCAAACAAGGTGCTTGTGCAAAAAAGGAAAAGATATGTACGGAGCGGTGCCGACAGAGGCTTGGACCGACATGATATACTGCCAAGCTTTACTAGGTCCAATCCTCCTACCGTTGTGTTGGGTAAGAATACCACGAGCATAAGGCGAAGCGCATGGGGGCGGGCCGTTTCGTAGTGGGCCCCCTTTAAATTTTTGACCCTACTCCGTACAAGCACATTGGAATACGAGGCATCATTGCGGAGAAACTCTGCAGGGCAGAAGCACAGCTACCAAGAAAAGAAACAAGTCCATGGTGTGGCCCGGGCCAAGTTGAGTCGTTGAGTCCGACTGCTCGCACTCTTTCGTCCAGCCTTTCCCCTCTTTCGTTGTCGCGGCTACATCGTAGGGTCACCATAGTGGGGGCTTGGCCGGGCCTTGCCTGGCTAAGCCCCATTCTACCCCTGTCGTCGTGTTGTCGTTCACTCGTCACATCCCCCCTGTTACCGCTGCCCGGTGTCCTGTCTACTGCACGGCTCCTGGTACATCCAGTCAAACGTTTGGCCGCGCCCAATTCACAACGCTAAGCCAAAAACAGGCAAGGCGAATGTTGCCCACCTGTGGCTAGATAGGTCCTGTCATTGCGCCCGTTGGCAACGAGGGGCAGCCTCGAAATCACATTGGCTACGCCATGTGCTCGATTAAGGTCACCTACAATTTTGTGCACATACGGGAGGCCTATAGACCTGCTGCATAGATGTGTGCATAACCGTCTGAATACTGACGAAAAGCTTCGGCCGTGAGAGAGGAGGGTGTGGCGGCGTCGTCCCCCGAGGAAGACGGAGCGGGTGCGACGTTGCTTGTTGGCGGTGCTGCTACTCCTGTGTAGCCTACTGGCGGTGATGTTGCTGCTGTAATATAGCTGCTACTACTGCTTTTGCTGCTGGCTGCTGGGCCTGCTGCCGCTTTAGCAAATGCAACGAGAGTGTTCAGTTTGGGCGTGGATGTACCGGGAGCCCTACTGCAGCTGCCGACAAAGTGCAATACAGCCACAACCAATCGCGATCAAACAGCTGTGTGTGCAGGGAGGACAGACGTTTGTCCCCTCGTAAAGGATCTTATGCATTATTGTGCCAGGAAAGATAAAGAAAAAGAGGGCCGCCTCTTGCGGTTCTCCCTTTCCACTCAGCCAATAGAAGACAGCGTGATTGCCCTTTAGAGTTTAGAGTACTTCGTGTTGGATTTTCCAAATCCACGGTTAAACCCAAGGGGACCCAACCCACACCGTCTTTACAAGTACTGTTCAGGTTGCAACCCGAGGCATAACAGGAGAGACCCAAAACAAACAGAGATCGACGGAGTTCGGGATATTCCGTAGGGAACGGAAATCCGCTCAGAACACGAGAAAAGGAAGAAGATCCCGGCTGGGATGTGCGTTGTCCGTACGGACGTACGAGTACTCTGTATGGTCACAAGCCCCCACGAGGAACAGATCAAAACCGTCACCCCTTGGATAATGCTTAAGCGCCGCCTTGTCCCAAGCCAGCGTTGCGGTGATGCTACGCTGCAGAGGGGTTTTCGCTGTTGAAGAAGTGGACGGGAGACGCTTGGGGGCGGCCAGTTGTCTGGGCCTACCAAGGAGGGAGGATTTGGGGACCAGGCCAGCCACCCCCTCGGAGAGAAAAAGGACAGACTGTCGGCACTATTTGAACCAGGGGGTTAAGAAAGAAAAAAGGTTTGATGAGGGGCAATATGAAAACAATTATACGAAATGAGGAGACGTTTTGCACGCAACTGTAGAAGCTTGCAACGTACACGACAATTCGGCAAAAAGTTACTCCTTGTCAAAAAAAAAAAGGTACGTCCTCAAGAATTTCGGGAGGCGATGCTCTTTAACCTTCAGTCAGTTTATCGTAGCCTCGTAGTAGCGTAGTGTCACAGAGGGTTTCACGGTTTACAAGCGGAGAGTCGCGTAGGCAAGGACGAGCATAGTAGGTTGAAAAATACTAACTGTCTCATATGGAGGTGCAGGTAGGGATTGGGCTGAAGACGGGGACGTCGTTGGAGCTGCACTTTGAGGTGCAGGCGGGGGTCAGAAAACCCGAGTCCAAGGACCAGGCGGTTTGTAGAGGTAGAATGCTTGCTAGGCGATGGCCGCGGGAAAATGCCGTCCCAATTTAGACCCGTTTCACGGCAAGACCACATTGGTGGACAAGCTAGACCAGGAGATGATGATCAAGCTGCAGGAAAGTGTACGTCGGTTCTAGAGTACCTTTGCTCTTCTTTGATCTTGTTCACTCTGGCATTTGTGCGTTATGATAGCCCGACGTATCGCTCGCTTACTACCCAACAATATATAATAAGATAGCCGGCGACAGGTTCAATAAAGGTAGATCCGGTTTTAGAACATGAGACGGTACACACCTACGAAGCGGAGGGAAGAGAGAGAGTATACGGAAGAGTCCTCTGGAAGCTCGGCACGCGTCGAGGGGTCGGCCGACCTCGTGGTGAATTAAAATCATCGATGCACACCTTGTGCACGCCTGTGCAGACATGCTTAGCGCCTGTGCCAGAATGTGCAGCGCCTGTACTTGGCCCCCAAAAAGCACTCGTGATTTGCAGGGGAGCCGATGAACAGATTCGGGGCGCATGACACCAAGCGGAAGAACGCGAAAATCATGGTCAGCAACTGCGAATAGAATAAGATTCTATAAGCAGGGCGAGTCACTCGATTTCATTATAAATGTACTACGGGCTTGTCCTATGAACCCCAACGTGCAATTACCGCTGCGTCCCATACTAGGCACACGGGGCCCATGTTGTTCTCATTACCAAAGCCGTCTCGGAAGGCAACGAGCCTGCCCAGCTTGCCCGTCGCGTTGTCGCGCTCGTAAATGGACAGCCAGCCGTCTGTCTGCGAGACGACACCGATCATATCGCCGGCCGGGCTCAGTGCGAACTGGCGCGGACACAGGCCGCCGCTGGGAGCGCGGTCGGCCAACGTCAGGGCGCCAGTCGCCTGGTCGATCTGAAACGACACGATGCTGTCGGACGATATCTCCACGCCCGCCTCGACGGGGGACGAGATCGTGAAGCTGGCATCGCCGCGCATGGAAGCAAGTAGAAATCTGTTGTCCGGCTGGCAAGGGTCAGATAGAGAACAGACCGAGAGTAGACATGTAACGGCCAGCTTGTATTGGGATTGGGGGGTTAGCCTACCGAGATGGCCAGGTGCGACGCCTTGAGGTGCTTTGCACCGCTGTGGTGCACCAGGCGCCCCAAGCGGTCGGTCGTCAAAGGCACGTCGGCGTCCTTGGCGAACACGAAGCCACGCCCACTGCCTGCCGCGTACGCGGCCGTATACACAAGCACCGCATTGAGGTTCTGCAGCAGCACGTACAGCTTGAGCAGGCCGGCGTGCGGCAACGGCACGAACGCGCACTGCCGCGGGAACGATCCCTTGGGCAGTAGCAGGCTGTCGAGCTCGGCGACGCGGTGTCCGGTCGGATGGATGTGATACACGCGCACGCGGTCGTCGCCGAGGTCGACGGACAGCATGTAGTGGCCGGTCGGGTCAAACGTGATATGGTGCGGGCGGGGCATGTCCTGCTCCTTGCCGGGGCCGGGCACGTCAAAGTCGAGATCGAGCTGCTGCAGCGGCCGGAGGTGGCTCGGGTCCGACACGTCGTATATGCCGACGACACCGGCGTAGCTAGACCTGCGTTAGTCGGGTTTGCTGTCGGTCTGTTATCAGCCGGGAGAACAACAACAACCCACTAGAACGCCGTGCCTAGCGCTTGGCCCCCGTTGTACAGGGCGTGATGTGCCGCGCCCTGCGGCACCGGCACACTGCTTGTCTCGGTGAGCGCGCCGTTGGCGGCGATAGCAAAGGCCTTGAGCGCGCCCGGGCCGGCGGCGCCGCCCTCGGTACAGTACAGCACGCGACGGTCGGCGTCGAGTGTGAGCCACGAGGGGTTGGGCGCACACGCGCGCGACTGCGCCGTTATCTGCAGCGCCTGCTTGGGGTCGGCGCCGTGCGTCAGCGCCAGGGACGAGATGGTCCCCGCGTACGAGATAAGGAAGAGCTGCGTCATGGTGAAAGTGGCTACATCGGATGAGATTCGTGACCAGCATACATGCCGCTTTGCAAAAGGGCGGTGCCGCGTCATATACCCGCGTCATATACGAACGAGCATCACCACATTCAGGCAGTAATATGCTACACAGGCTCCCGTCGACCCCGTTCCCCTGACTTCTTGGCTTACAGCTTGCCTGCTTGCTGCAGTAGCGCAGCGTGGAGTCAACCGGGTTTGTGGGACCATTCGATGCCGCTTTCGCAATCAGACAAGCACGACTAAACCAACTTGGGCTCTAGTCCTGCACCCACTCCATACTTTAGAAAATTGCCGAACAAATACGGAGTAATACGACAAACAATTTATTGACTGGACTATGTCGATCTCAGGCACTGACGACGGCCAGCGGGCGCACCGGCGAGGCCGTCGCGCCGAGCCACTTGAGCGGCGACAGGATGAACAGAAACTCCTTGATCTTGGCGGCTGCCAGGGCCTCCAGGTCCATGACCTCGATGATGTGGATACCGTTCTGCAGCAGCAGAATGCCGTGGCAGGGCCGCTTGCGGAAGTTGGGCCCCAGCTCAACCTGTTCGAACTGAATGGAGTCAGCGCCGGCGGCACGGATGCCATGGTCCGCCAGCCAGCGGCCAGCGCTGGCGTCGCAGCCGGGCACGCCGGTGGCATCGCCGAGGTAGGCGACCGGGTCGTCAAAGTGCTGCATCCAGCCACTGCGGACGAGCACGACGTCGCCACGGTTGAGGGGCGTGTCGCCGAGCGCAGCCTGCAGGTCGTCGGCGGTGATGCCATAGCCGGGCTCTAGCCGCGGGACGCCCTTCAGCGATGCAATGTCCAGCAGCACGCCGCGGCACACCATGGGCTCGATGGTCTCGACGTCCAGCACGCGAAAGTGGCCGCCCTTGCTGGCGTCCATAGCGATGACGCCGCCGCACATGCGGCCGACGAAGCTGACGTGGCAGAGCGCGTCGATGTGCGTGCCGACGTGGTCGCCTGTGATGACCACCGAGTTCGCCGAGTCGCCGCCGCCGGACTTGCTGTCGCGATCGCCGTGCCGCCACATCAGCGCCATGGAGAACGGCACGCTGCTGGCTGACGCGGGAATGCCGGTGCGCCAGGTGACGGCGAGGTCGAATATGCGGGTGCCCTTCTTGATGCTCTCGAGGATGTCCATGTCCGGGAGGTCTGGGAGGACGTAGTAGGATTGGTGTGTCAACTGCTGTCCGTCGTTGCTCTCCAACATATTTTCCAACATATGTTGATATACGATCGCTGCTGCACGGGTCAGCGGCGCACATTGCGCGCCGACTACGGAGTAGCTAGCTCCCAAGATGCTCCATTCCGAGACTCGCTATCGGCGTCGGAATGCATAGCGACCCCAGATCATGGCCCCATGTGTCGTTCTAGAATCCTACCCCGCAATTTGAAATCAACGGCGATCCTGTCTGTGGTGGTTCATCAGGTGCCGAGGTCTGACCCCGGTGGCCGGACGCAGCCTTGCTCCGCCGATGCCGTAGATGAAGGCCATCTCCAGAAAGTAGCAGGGTACGGTGTTGTCCGTCCTTCACTCCACAACTCGATTTCCTTTTGCCACTACCTCTGCCTCCGCAAATGTCTCCGTCTGCAGTTGAGACCGCCTCTGCCGGCGCCCCCGCGGCGCCATCTATCGGAGGACTACTACCGGACCAAGCGAACGGTTGTGATGCCCATGGGTTCCCAGGTGGCCTGCCCCCATTTAGCGGCGCGTACGAGGTCCAGGCGTACTGGAAGAACCGCCTGGTGCTGGCGTTCCGCATCTTTGCCAAGTTGGGCTTGGAGAACGGCGTGGCTGGACACATCACGCTGCGGGTGAGCGTTTGACTTTCTGCGTGGCGCACTCGCACTCGATCTACAGCAAGGCGTTCAGCACGCTGGGCCGCAACCTTGACATCATCACGCAGGACTCGTGCGCCTTCTACGACGACATAGCGCTCTACGCCAGCAAGGGCATCGTGCTCAACAACACCGAGTGTGCTGCTATTGCCGCCGCCCTTGGCCTGCGCAAGGCGGCCATCTTGCAGAACCACGGCCTGCTCACCACGCCAAGCCGCTGTTCGAGACGACAGAGGAAGACGCATCGAAAGATTGAAGTTTGCATAGGAGCAGACAAGAGAGAAAGTACGAATACTGTAAAAGTAACATATCACGAGACATCAAAGCCACTGCGTTTTGTCCCAGTATTTTGCCATGTATTTTCTGTGACATTTTGTTTTGGGATTTACGGACTTGTCGGCGGTGTTTTGTCTCTGCTGACTAGACTTGCAAAAAGAAAAGCAGAATACGCAGGTGTACGAGCAGAACGAGACGATTCAGACACGAAGTTTACAGCACCCCAAACAGGGTGATTGATGCCACACTGGTCGAGAGCGTGCAGCGTTTCAACCGGACTCGACTGGCACTGGCTGTTCTGGTTCCTGCTCATCTTCGGCTGCTGCCATGCGGCCCCGATCATCCTGCTGTTCCGGTTCGGGTACATGGCCACGGCCCTGCGGCGCGCCAAAGCGGAGCGGCTTGCGAAAAGACCGTTGGTCAAGGAGCCAGCATAATATACCTCCACAAACGTTTTCGTAGAATGGTGAGATTTACGAAAATTAAAATCAGTGAAAGTTGGACAGTAAATCATGGAACAGAATTGAAAACAAATTGAAAAGAATTAGAAAAAAAGACGAAACAGAAAGAAGAAAGACCATATCTTTAAAAATTAAAAAATTTACACATACCATTTGCCACGTCGAAAACAAGTCTCTTGGGAAAAAAGTGAGTCTTGTTCTCACAAGCATACTTGGCATACGAAACGCCCGATTCTCGGAGCCCCGCCTCCTGGAGTAGTGCGTTGTACTCCAATATTCCAGGTATTAATAGTCCATCAGCTACCCCAGCAGGGTGCCTCGGCAGGCGTATATGGACTGTAGGTAATTTAGCAGTATAAGTACTCACACAAACCCTCTCTTTCCCTTGCATACGAACAATTCTCAGACCAACCTAGCCCCATTGCAACATGTCCGCTCCGCTCAAGATTGCCGTCATCGCCGGTGACGGCATCGGCCCCGAAGTCATGCCGTACGGCATCCGCTGTCTCGAAGTCGCCGCCAAAGCCCACGGCATTGCGCTCGAGTTCGAGTCGTTTGACTTTGCCAGCTGTGCCTACTACGCGGCACATGGCACGATGATGCCGGCCGACTGGAAGACGCTGTTGCTGCCCTTTGACGCCATCTACTTTGGCGCTGTCGGCATGCCGGACCAGGTGCCCGACAACGTGTCGCTCTGGGGCAGCCTGCTGCAGTTCCGCCGCGAGTTCGACCAGTACGTCAACCTGCGGCCCTGCCGCCTGCTGGCGGGTGTGCCGTCGCCGCTGCGCGACCGGAAGCCGGGCGACATCGACTTTTGGATTGTGCGCGAGAACACCGAGGGCGAGTACAGCCAGGTGGGCGGCATGCTCTTCAGCGGCACGGAGCGCGAGATGGCCGTGCAGGAGACCATCATGACGCGGACGGGCATCGACCGCGTGCTGCGCTACGCCTTCCGACTCGCGCAGAGCCGCCCCCAGAAGCACCTGACCAGCGCCACCAAGAGCAACGGCATCAGCGTGACCATGCCGTACTGGGACACGCGCGTGCGCGCCATCGCCGCCGAGTTCCCCGACGTGCGCGTCGACCAGTACCACATCGACATCCTCACGGCGCACTTTGTGCAGCACCCGGACCGCTTCGACGTCGTGGTCGGCAGCAACCTCTTTGGCGACATCTTGTCCGATCTGGGCCCCGCCTGCACCGGCACCATCGGCATCGCGCCCTCGGCCAACCTCAACCCGACCGGCGGCATGCCGTGCTTGTTCGAACCTGTCCACGGCAGCGCGCCCGACATCGCCGGCCAGGGCATTGCCAACCCGGTCGGCATGATCTGGGCGGGTCAGATGTTGTTGCAGCACTTTGGGCACCAGACCGCGGCCGACGTGCTGCTGCGCGCCATGGAGAACGTGCTGGCACGGTCAGAGGCCGGCGTGCTCACCCCGGACATGGGCGGCCGCGGGACGACGGCGACGCTGGGCGAGGCGGTGGAGGCTGAAGTACGCGCCCTGAGCGCGGCCTAAGAGACAAATTGTTCCTGCCATAAATACAAATCAATTGAATGCAATACTTTGAGTCTATCTATATAAGCAGATGAATAGTTCTAGTCTATCTATATAAGCAGGTGTGGCGAGTTCCGTACTATCAAGGCCGCGTAGGTCCCCCCCTACCAAAGGCTGCCCTGCGTCTGCATCTGCGTCTCCGGCACCTCCGTCAGCAACGCTTCCCCCAGCACGCCCCTGCGCGCGTTCTCCATGGCCAACGCCTCCATCGCCTCGAGAGTTTCGGCGGTGTGCGTGCCCAGGTGGGGAACCAGCAGCGCCCGCTCGTTGCGCAGCAGCTGCGCATGCACGGCAGGCTCGTGCTCGTACACATCGAGGCCGACGGCAGCCACGTGCCCGCTGTCGAGCGCCGCCGCCAGAGCCGCCTCGTCGATCACGGCGCCGCGGGACGTGTTGATTATGACGATGCCGGGCTTGGTGCGCGCTAGCTCGGCTGCGCCCAGGAGGTGGTGCGTCGCGGCGGTGAGCGGCACGTGAACCGACAGCACGTCGCTCTCGGCTAGCAGCTGGTTTAGCGAGACGTATGGCACGCCGCCGGCCTCGCCGTCGGGCAGCGGCGTGCGGCTGTGGTAGATGGCGCGCATGCCGAGGGGCTGCGTCCGTCGCACGACCGCACGGCCGATGCGACCGAGGCCCAGGATGCCCAACGTCTTGCCGCGCGGGTCGTGGCCGACGGCGACACCCTCTTTAAACGTGCCGCGGTGCAGGCTGGCCATGCCAGGGCGCAGCTGGCGTAGGGCGCCGAGGAGCAGGAAGAGAGCCAGATCCGCCGTGGCGTCCGTAACGGCGTTGGGCGCGTACGTGACGCGGATGCCGCGCGCGCGGCAGGCGGCAACGTCGATCTGGTCATAGCCGACACCCGTGTGGCAGATGAACTGGAGCGACGCGGGCAGGCGGCTGATCAACTCGGCGTCAAAGGCGCCGGCCACGGCGCCGCTGGCGGACGTGCGGAATATGGCCCGGACGTCGTGGTACTTGTGCTCCAGGTCGTCGAAGAACTCGGCGCGGGATGTGCTGGTGACCAGTTCCGTGCGGGCCACCGTGCCGAGCGCCTCGTACTGGGCCAGGGCGTGCCGTACGGCGTTAAAGAAAAGGATCCGCGGCTTGGTCATGGTTGTCGACATAGTATGGTAGTGAGGGATGGTACGCAGAGTCGTGCTTCTGCGGTACGAATGATGACAGGAAGCGAAGCAATGGCAACGGCCGGACTCTGCGGCAGCGGCGACGGCAAGACGGGGGACGGCGGACGGATCTTTTCAAACTCCTTTCAGCGTCATATGACCCATCATCTCTCCATATCAAACGGCAGCGGTTTTTTTGTTCAAACTCCGCATGTCCTACGTGCCAACCAGAGTTTGTGATGCGTGTTGTCCACCCGATGTAAATAGTATCCGCTCGCAGCCTCGGTCGGGGCTTCCTCCTAGCTCCCCGCTGTTTGCTAGCGCATGCCGAGTCGGCAATGCACATGGCGCTACCCGCTAGCATGCCGGATCTCGCAATGCACTCCCCACAAACGCTGTGATGGAGCTTCCGACATCAAGAACTCGTTCCTGCATTGCCTCGGATTCTGCTTTGGGATGGGCTCGGGGAAATCGTACCCTGGCGCCGAAAGCCCGACGGCCCCGTCTATCGTGAAGACCGTCGGCCGAAAATCGGCACAATCCGTTATAAATATACGTCCGGAGGATCCAGCCGCTGTTTGAACTGCGCCAAGTAAAGGAGACTCTCTGTTTCATTCTCAGAAAAACGCAAGAACAACACACTCCAAGACAAGACGAACCAAAGACGACCCCAAGACGACCCCAAGACGCACCATGTCCACCGAGGAGATCAAGATTTTCACGCCCATCGGCCAGCTGGGCCAGGGTTTCAGCGAGGAGATCTACTGGAAGACGCTCGACGGCGGCATCGACGCGATCATTCTCGACGGCGGCTCGACGGACAGCGGGCCCGGCCGGCTGGCGCAAGGCTCGCCGAACGTGCCGTGGAGCCGGCTGACGCGCGACTTGGAGTTGTTTGCCAAGGCGGCGCACCTCTACGGCGTGCCGACGCTCATTGGGTCCATGGGCGGCGACGGCGAGAACGCGCACGTGGACAAGGCGGCGGAGATCATCGCGGAAGCGGTGGCGCGCAACGGCTACCGGCCGCTCAAGGTCCTGAAAATCTACTCGGAGATTCCCAAGGACGTTGTGCGCGAGAACTTTGCGGCCGGGCGTATCAGCCCTTGCGGCTCAGCCGTGCCGGCGCTGACGGACGCGGACATCGACGGGAGCACGCGTATCGTGGCGCAGATGGGCTACGAGCCGTACCTCAAGGCCATGCAGGAGCATCCAGACTTTGACATTGTTGTGGGCGGGCGCGCGTACGACCCGGCGCCGTACGCCGCGTTCTGCCTGTTCAAGGGCCTCAAGAACCTCGGTGGGTTTTCTTCTTTTCTTCCTCACCTACACGCATCCTACACGCATCGCATGCTCGCTTCATAGTTTTTCATCGTCCGCTGACAATGACAACACAGGCACTGCCTACGCGATGGGCAAGATCATGGAGTGTGGCGCGCAGTGCTCGAAGCCCAAGTCGCGCGAGGCGCTGGCGATTGTGCGCGAGGACAGCTTCGACGTGATCCCGCTAGACCCGCGGTCGGTGTGCACGACGGTGTCGGTGGCATCGCACTTTCTGTACGAGAAGACGCGCCCGGACATTCTCGCCGGCCCCGGCGGCTCGCTGCACCTGGACAAGACGACGTACGAGCAGCTGGACGAGCGCTCGGTGCGCGTCCGCAACGCTGTGTTCGTGCCCGAGGCCGAGGGCCAGTACACGGTCAAGCTCGAGGGCGCGCGCGTCAGCGGCTATCAGACGATCTTCCTGGGCGCACTTCGCGACCCGATCTGCATCGCGCAACTGGACGACTGGATTGTCTTCATCCAGGGCCTGGTCGACGAGCGCAACGCGGGGGACTTTGGCTACGAGTACGACATCAAGATCCACCGTTACGGCATCGACGGCGTGATGGGCTCGCTGGAGCCCGACGCGACCTTGCCCAAGGAGGTCTTCATCGCCGGCCAGGTGCGCGCCGCCACTCAGGACATCGCCACCCAGGTCGCCGGCATGTTCAAGTTCGGCTTCACGCACGCGTCGTACCCGGGCCAGCTGGCCACCGCCGGCAACTTTGCCTGGCCCTTCACGCCGTGTGAGATCCCCATGGGCAGCCTGTCCGAGTTCTGCGTCTACCACATCATGCACAACGTGGACCCAGTCGCTCTATTCGGCTACAAGGTGCTGGAGGCGCCCGGCAGCAACACCTATGTGAAGGAGAATGGTAACCCTCGCCCCTTCCCTCTGAGAATTCTACAACGGGCTCATGCAACGTAGCTAATCATCGCATCCCCAGCCACTGCTTCGGCCTCGGAAAAGGTCAAAGAGAACGGAAAAGTCAACGGAAAGGCCAACGGAAAGGCCGGTGGCAAGCCCGGGAAGATGACGTCGGGCAGGAAATACTGGCTCACGCCCGAGCCCGAGGCCGGCACGTGCTACCTGGCCGATGTGGCGTCGGTGCTGCGCAGCAAGAACTCGGGGCCGTACGAGCTGACGTTTGATGTCATGTTCCCGACGCGGGAAGTCTACGACAAGGTCAAGAACACGGGCCTGCTGACCTCGGAGACCGTCCGCAAGCTGTACTCGGTGGAGGAGAAGGACGTGGTGGCGTCGCTGTACTTTGACCAGGCCCTGGCGTACAAGGCCACAATTGCCCGGCCGGCCGTGTCCGGTGGTTTTGCGGAGACGGATACGCACGGGTCGCAGCAGCACGTGCCCCTGATGTATCTGAAGCTGCCCTTTGCACGCGAGTAGCCAGTCATGCTATGAAATCGACACGCGACGATCCATCTTTGTCACCCTTCTCTCGGCAGCCGGTAGCAAAGATGCGCATGCCAGGCTGTTGAGGCACGGCCTGAACAAGTTCGAGAAGAGAGAGATCATTCCTTTCCCCTTTCCCCTTCGTCCCTTCTTCGCTTCTTCCCTTCTTCCCTTTTTGTATTGTCTTAAAATAAAAACCAAAAAAACTACCGTATTTATTTCCATATCATCAGAGATTGAATCGATAGCCATAAAGGCCCATGGGAGTCCCGTTTCATGAAAATAAGAATATAACTGAGGGTCTTTGATGCTCGCCATCCTGCAAATCGTACAAGTTCAAGTACCAGTTACTATAAATGTCAAATATTTTGCATAGGAGACTTGTGCCAAACATAATCACTCCACGATCTCTGTATAGGACTAAATGCCAGCGCATCCAGAAAACAAGGGGTGTACAGAGGGGAGCTCAAGGCCAAGGCATGCATGAGGTTAAGCAGCTCGTCGATATTTTCGAATATTTTGTTTATTATTTCCAGTAAATATAGCATGGAGTCACTGCTACAAACTGTAGTGCTGCCGGTACGAGACTTCCGACCGAGGCATGCGAACACGATAGTAACAGGACCCGTAATGTGGCCCTCCGGGGCCTCAGCATCCCTGGCGACAAGAGGTTGACTTGTGGAAGAACGTCCCATTTCTGCGTTGTTCGGAATACGTCGTAGTCCTGCTCGCCACCCGGACACTGCAGACCAATGAAAGAGACTGCGGGAGTGTAGTGCTCTCTTTGCGGGGAGATTCCGGGGTAGCGCCATCATTCCGGGGTAGCGCCCATCCCCGCGAAATGTGGGCTTATCTGTTGCCAGGCGGCGGGTCCATTGTTGGAGTGTGCATCGCGACGTCGCAATCCTCCAGCTCCAGCGGCCACGCCGCCAGAACTCCACGAAATGGTGGAGGCATAAGTAGCGACCCGCAGCCTTCTCTGGCGTTGGGTCAGAAGCAGTAGCCCAGCAGCCCAGCAGCCCAACCGGTTTACACTTACATCTCCTCCACCGCTATCAAAAGGACGACGACGACAATCCAGAAGAGACGAGACATCAACACTGTAAAACACACTGCCATGGAGACCCCCAACAAGGAAACCGTCGTGGCCGAGAACGACATCGCGCACGTCGAGGACGGCATGGACGGCATCCAGCAGATCGACACGAAGGACCTCGCCGCGGTCAGCACAACCTACCAGCTGCAGGGGCCGCTGCGTCGTGTGCGCAAGACGGGCATCGAGCGCCGGCTGGTCCTCAAGCAGGACGTGCTGCTTGTGCCGCTGTTGGCGCTCATCTACTTTGTGACCTTCCTGGTGGGTTGGCTTCTTTATTTTCTCTTGTTGTATTGTTGCATCGTGCCATTATCTGCCATCGTCTGACATCCGCAGGACCGCAACAGCTTCGGCAACGCCAAGGTCCTGGGCATGACTGCCGAGCTGCACATGTCCGCCGACCAATACAGTAACGCGGCCCAGTTGTTCTGTGAGTTGTGGCCGTCTCCTCCCCCCCCAACCCCCCGGTGGATTTTGCTGGGTCTCTGCTAATTCGACACAGTCGTCGGTTATACAGTCTTCATGCTGCCCGGCAACATCTTCCTCCGCAGCATGGCGCCAAACTACCTCATCGGCGTGTCCATCATCGTATTCGGCACCATCGTATGCAGCATGTCCGCTGTCCACTCCTACGGCGCGATCCTGGCCACGCGTATTCTGGTCGGCTTGGCCCAGGCCATGGTCCAGGGCACCGGCGTGTATGCGAGCCTGTGGTACAAGCGCAACGAGATGGCCACCCGCGGCGGTACGTAACTGAGGATGTGCGGTGTGCAGCCATTGTAGCGTTTCTGTTCGTCTGCTGCTTCTCTGTCCCCTGCTAACAAACACCCGCAGCCCTCTGGTTCTCCACCGCCTCGCTCTCCGGCGCCTTCAGCGGCCTCATCGCGTACGCCATCGGCCTCCACTTGACCGAGGCCAAGACCGGCCGCGAGCCCTGGCGCTGGCTGTTGATCATCGAGGGCGTCATTGGCATCTTCATCGGGTTCATCATCGTCATTCTGCTGCCGAACTTTCCCGACCGCATGAAGAAGGGCTACAGCTGGCTCTTCACCAAGGAGGAGGTCGACCTGGCCATCCAGCGGTCGACTAGCTACAACACGCCCGACGCCAAGTTCGCCTGGCGGCAGGTGCTGGTCGCGCTGCGGGACCCCAAGTCCTGGATGTTCTCCTTCATCAACGCCGGCTTCGGCAATTGCAACTCGACCATCGGCATCTTCCTGCCCACCTTCATCGCCGGCTTCGGCTTCAGCGATCTCGACGCTCAGCTGTTCTCGGCCATTCCCTATTCGGTCGCCTTCGTGGCCATGCCCACGCTCGCCTTCATCAGTGACCGCCTCAACCGCAAGGGGCCCGTGGTCGCCTTCTGCACATCGCTGGCCGCCATCGGCTACATCCTGCTGCTGACGGTGTCGACCAAGGCGCCCAAGATGGTCGCCGTCGTCTTCCTCGTTGTCGGCGGCTACTCGGCCGTCATCCTCTCGACAGCCTGGCTCGGTGTCAACAGTGGCGGATTCACCAAGCGTGCCACCACCTGGGCCATGGCCGAGATGATGTCCAATATCTTCGTCATCGTCGGCACGAACGTCTATAAGCCGGTCAACGGCAGTTACGCCCGCGGCAACTGGGTCAGCCTCGCGCTCATGCTCTTCAGCCTGGCCAACACGCTCACACTCATCGGCTACTACACCTATGCGAATCGCAAGCGCGACCGCATTCTGGCCGAGTACGAAGCCCGCGGCGAGGTGCACCCGCACGCCAACCTGTCGCTCGAGGAGGTCTACGACAACCACATCAACTTCCGCTACGTCATCTAGGCAAGGTCACCAGTCTCGTGAGCTGCTGTGGTCGTGGATAGCGTATACAGGGACTTTATTCATGTATAGCTGTACTGTACGACGTAGTACTGTAGTTTCCATAGCACGAGAATACAGGCGATTGGCGAATCGGCATCCACAGACAAATAAAAGTCGTTACCGGCTGTACGTGTTCATATCGAGCGTCTTGACTCAAACTGCGCACGTTTCTTCTTCCTGTCCGATCCGCAGGGTAGCAGTCATGCGTACGGAGTGTTTGAATGAAATGTCTGTGTATGTGATTGTGCGTGTATGCGAGCCCCCTGCTGCCATGCTTATTAGGTAGAAGAGAGAGAGAGAGCTTATGGCTACAGGTGGGTGGGAGAGACTGCTGTTATATATGTATAATAATAGGCTCGATGATTGATCCACTCTGGTACGGAGGACGTAGCGTCCCGTTCTTGATTGAGCTGCCATTTGTCCGACAGAGCTATGTACATGTGTCAGCCCGTCTCCACGCTCCCCTCCCCCTCGTCTCCCCCATCCCCTTAGGATCTTGCCTGCGTGACCTCGACCCCCTTGGACCACACGCGCTGCACCGCTGTCACGTTGCCGATGTCCGCGACCGGGTCCGCCGACAGCAGCACTAGGTCGGCGCGCTTGCCCGGCGCAATGACCCCGCGGTCGTCGAGGCCAAAGTACACCGCTGCCTCAGACGTTGCCGCCTGCAGCGCCTGGACTGGCGACAGGCCCGCGTCCACCAGCAGCGCCAGCTCGCGCCACAGGCTGGCGCCGTACGGCACAGAGACGCTCGACGCGTGCTTGTTGGCGTCCGTGCCGGCGAAAATCGCCACGCCCGCGGCATGCAGCTTTGTGACTGAGCCCTTGAGCTGCGCGTAGTCGGCCGTCCCCGGCACCTGCTCAGTCGTCAGCAGCGTCTTGACCAGCGTCGGCACGGTGACCGACGACCGGGCCTGCATCTGCACCACCGTCGCGTCGCTGAGTATCTCGTCCTCTGGAATGTGCGTGACCACGTCGACGCCGGCCGCCACCGCCTTGGCCACCGTCGCGCCGGACCGCGTGTGTGCAATGCTGGTGCGCCCACGCGCCCGCGCCGCCGCCGCCAACGCCTGCACAATGGCCGCCTCCGGCCCCTCGGGCTCAACCATAATCTTGATGTAGGCGGCGCCGTCCGTCAGGCGGTCGTCCACGAAGGCGGCCGCCTCGTCCGCGCTCGTGACCAACAGCCGGCGCGGAAAGCCCGGCTGCCTGGCGTGGCGGCCGCCGGCCGGCATCGCGGGAATGCCGCTGCTGCGGATGTCGCAGGTGCCGACGCCTCCGCCCAGCGCGAGCAGCCCGGCCAGGTCCTTGGTGCCCATGTCCAGGCAGGTGGTGACGCCGTGACGCGCGAGCACGGCCAGGTCGTCGGCGTCATGCACGTGCACGTGGCAGTCGATGAGCCCCGGAAGCAGGTAGTGGCCCTGTCCGTCGACGACTGTCTGGGCACCCGCTACGTCCGCCACAATCACGCCGTCCACAAACGCCACCGTCTGGCCGTGCCGTAGCTGGTGGCCGTCGAAGACAGCGACATTCTCAATGGCAATTTTGTTGGTAGTCATGGTGTGGCGCGTTCGAGGATCGAAACTGTGTCAAGGGAAAAGTATCGGTCTTGGGTTTTGGGTTTTGGGTTTTGGGTTTTGGGTTTGGTCGATCGTATGTAGCTAACGACCAAAACAACTATGACGTGAACATGGTGTGCATGCTTTATTGACACACGGTCGACACAATATACAAGCATCGATGTTCCCGCCGGTCGGTGAAGAACGCCGGTCGCGAGGTGGACACTCCGTAAAGTCCGTGCCAGGCTGTGAGCACTGCAACTGGTTGCCAAAGCCTCGAAACCATCACCACGCGGACTTTTGCGGAGAGTAGAGCTCTCCGCCGCCACCAGACAAAACCGTGGACTGCATTGGGATGGCCACCAGAACAGGGATCTCTTGATCGAAAAGGGGGGTCGGGGCTCGGATTGCGGTCTCGCAATGACCCCGACATCTCGAGTTGCGCTAGAGTACAGAGTTCGACATAGCTCTCCAATTGCACTTCCCCCGTTTCTGGGGTAAATTCTCCATACCTGGGGGTCACAGGTGCCCGCCACCTCGCGTTGACCAGTTGGAGTCAAGGATATTTGGAGCGAGTCTCGGCCCACGGTCGCGCCATGCCTCTTTGGTGGAAGCGGCTTTCGTGTTACCTCGGGCGGCTCCATCGTTGTGGATGCTTCCTCTTCCTGGGGAACCCCGCTTGGATCTCGGATGCCGGATGCGGGGACAGGCTGCGCCGACATCGTGCTGTGCTTCCCTTGCACGCTATCAAGAAGGACGGAATCCCGACAAAACGCATCGCAATATCGCCTGGAGTCTGGCCACGCCGTCCATCCTCTCACAGCACGGACCGGAACTCAGATCAACAAGGCGATGAAGGCCAAGGCGTGCATCAAGTGCCGCCAGTGGAAGGCGCGCTGCGACTTGCCCGACAGCGGGTCCGGCCCTTGCTCGCGGTGCCGCTCGCACAACCTGACCTGCGTCTTCGACGCCTCCTACAAACGCCTATCGAAAGACAAGCGCATGCAGCAGATGGTGTCCGAGCTCCGCCAGCTGCGCGCGTCGCTGCGCGAGCCGGCGGCGGCGGCCTGCGGCGACGATAATGCCTCCAGTGCCGCAAGCCCCGGCTGGAGCGCTGCCGCAGAGCCCATTTCCGTGCTTCCGCTGTCGCTGCCGCCGCCGCCGCCCGCCGGGCAGATCGTCGCTGCGACGTCCGACGCCGACACCACGCCGATGCACAGCGTGCCCGGAAGCAACAGCACCATATCCGCGGCTTCGACGCGCATCCTGTCGTCGGTGTCGGTGGCCAACTCGCTGCAGACGTCGGCATCCATCCCTACCACAGCCCCGCCTGTTCCGCCGTCGGCGGCGGTGGCGGCGTATCGGTCGCTCGGCGACATCCACTTCACGCGCAGCCAGATCGAGCGCTACTTTCGCGTGTACTTTGGCCACTACCATCCGCACCTCCCCTTCAAAATGACGACAGAGTCGCCCGACGAAACGCACGCGCGCAGCCCGCTGCTGTTCTGGATCATCTGCGCCGTCACGTCGAACTGGAAGCAGCAGTCCGTCATGGCGCCGCTGGTCAAGACCATCATCAGCGACGCCATGCACGACAGGCCCTACACGGTCGAGACCGTCCAGGCGCTGCTCATCATGTGCCTGTGGCCCTTCCGCACGGTGCACATAAGCGACGACCCATCGCAATTCTACAGCAGCATCGCCGCGCGCATGGCGCTGCAGCTCAACCTGCACCGCCCGGACCAGCCCTACTGGCCGCTGCGCCACGGCTCCTTCCACGGACCGCACATGGCCTCGTCCGACCACGACGTGCGCCGCACCACCTGGCTGGCCTGCTACGTCGTCGACCAGATCCAGGCGGCCCAGATGGGCTTGCCGCCCGCCATCCGCGCCGACGCGAACCTGCTCGCCGCCGTCGAGCACCCGGCCGTCCCGGCCGTCCTCGCCCAGCTGTGCCGCCTCTACCACCTGCAGGCCGAGATCGCCTGGACCATCGGTACCAACGCACCCACGCCGACGGGGCTGGTACCGCCCGCAGAGCGCCCTACCCTAATCCGCCAGTACCTGGAGAAGCTGGCGCGGCTGCAGGCGGTGGCCCGCCAGCAACAGCAGCAGAACGCCGCGTCGGGCGGCGGCAGCGGCGGAGGCCACGAAGGCGTTCGTCTCTCCGCCTTGTACGCGCGCTCGCAACTCGGCTCGTATGCGCTGCTGGCCGACATGCCCTATTCGGATGGGCTGCGCGATCTGGTGGCCGACGCAGAGGCGGCGGCCTGCGAGCTGATCGACGTCGCGCATGGCATCAACATGATCACGGCGCCCGTGTACTTCCATTGGGCCATGATCCACGCCGGCTTCGTGCTGGTCCGCCTTCTGCAGATGCCATACGACACGCAGAGTGAGGTGCTTTATGACAGCATCGAGCGCGTCTGCCAGTCGCTGCGCACCATTGTCACCTCATCTGACGACCTATCCGCCAAGGCCTGGCCCCTGCTACAGGGCTTGCAGTACCTGCAGGACAAGCAGAAGACGCCGGCACTGCTCTCCCGCATGGGCGTCTCGCTCTTCTACGACCTTTTGCGCGTCAGCTGGGAACAGAACCTCGAAGAAGTGATCGACGACAGCTTCGACATGGCGCAGTTCGACTGGAACACGCTGGGAATGTGAAGCATAGAGCGGTGCCGCCGCCGCCGCCGCCGCCCCCGCCGCCGCCCCCGCCCATCATCGTCGAATATCTGCTGGATCACACCATGTTCTAATCTTTAGACCGCGCCGCGGTGAGACAGTGGTTTGGGTGGTCCAACTCCTCCATGCTGATGCCAAACGTGTACGTGTAGCGCGCGTGGACGGCGATGTTCGCGGCATCGTCCACGTCGATCATGCCCAAGACGCTGGCAATACGCCTCGACGGGCTGCACGACGGAAACTCGTTTAAGCTCCTTGGCGATTTGACAAGGAAATGGAGCATGTCTTTTTGCTACGATGGGCGATAGCAAGAAGCGGAATCACCAACGAAAGAAGCTATGGATATTTCCAAGACAAAGCTCCAGGGCCGCTGGGAGAGACGCTGTTTATGCAGGTGATGGAGACGAGCATGACAAAGCCCGGTGCTGACCATCCCGACTCGCTGACCAGTGTGGCCAACCTGGCTCTTACGCGGAAAGGTCAAGGTAAACATGTTGAAGCTTTATCACTGATGGAAAGTTGTGTTCAACTCGTCAAGAAGCTCCTACTTTAACGCATCTTCATACACTCTCTTCTCTCCAAAGATTGAAGACATGGAAAAGTTGAATCTGTGTGTTAAGGGCCTGGAGAGAGGTTTGGTTATAACCGAAACTCTACACTTGTGGTTCAAGTTTTATGAAGACGCGAGTCTCGTAGGATGAAATTAGTTACCCCTTGGCTAGTTAGTGAAAGTAAAAAGAAAAGAAAAAACAAGGAAAAAAAGTCCGGCACTTAAAGGACTTTTTCCAAGTGCTTCGGGGTTTGCCGCCGGATACGGACGAAAGATACGGACAGAAAGAATAAAGAACACATATTGTCCCTACATAAAGTCGTCGGAGCTGTGACGGGAGCAGTCATGGCTCTGTCCAGCCTCAGCACGAGTGGCCCACAGAGCAAGGCCATAGGCCAGGGGCTAGTTTAGGGGAAATTCCCATGATCCTCCTTTTCTACGTTTCTTTCTCCTTTTTCTCCTTATCTTATGTTTCGTTGGAATTGAGCACCTTGCTTAGAGATCCCGTAAGCTGTTGCTACGTGAAGGTGGTCCGATCATCATATCCAACTGTTGTGTACAGACGTACGTTGGTGGTTGGCGTAGGGCGCTGTCGACGGGCTGTCGGCGGTTGTGGCGTTTCGCAGGCGTTTCCACCGGCATCTCAGGGGTACATTATTTGTGCACTTCCAGGGGGGCCTCAATTGGAAATGATGTAAACTTGTTTATCTTCTTCGTAACCGGCTCTGTATCGTACACATCACCCCAGCAGCTTCACGACACGTCCCGGGTCCTGGCTAAAGTCCTGGTAGTCTTTCAAGATCGCCTCATTCCCCGCAGCCTTCAAGTGCTCCTGCACCGGATCGGACGCCACCAGGCCCACGTCCACCAGGGCTGTGTGGCTGCCGTTCCAGCTCATGCGCCGGCCGGCAACGCCAAACGGCTCCCAGACGGCGGAGCCCTGTCCGTTCATAAGGCCAATGTGAGCCGCCGTGATCTTGTCCGTGGTGGCGCCCAGCTCGGCGTCCCGCTGGCAGGCGGGCTGGTAGAAGACAAGGGCGTTGCCGAATGAGTGCCAGGCGAAGCCTGAGAGGGGCCCGGCCACGTCGCTCTTTGTCAGGGTGGTGCCGTCGTTGGCGGTCCCCGGGAACGGGTCGACAATGTCTATCGAGTACAGATACACACGGTGGTCGGGGCACTGACGATGGACGGCGGCAGCAAAAGCGTGGGACGGGCCCTGGATGAAGAGATGCGTGCCAAAGGCGACGATGCGACCAAAGGGCGTGGCTGCGGCCTGTAGGGAGGGGCTGTTCCAGATGGCGTCGACGAGCAGATGGTTGGGCTGTGTCGGATCTTTGGAGACGACGGAGCGGAGCATGTTCTGTGCATCCTCCGTGCTCCAAGCGACCGTCTCGGGCCGTCCCAAAAACAGCGCCAGCTCGTCCTTGGTGGCGCCGACAACGACTTCGGGGCACCAGGCCGGCAGACGCGACCAGTAGTCGGGTGGGGGGAGCATCCCATCCTCGGGTGAGAGTGGCCCTTTCTCGCCGTCGTCATCAAACCACACGGGGTCGACAAACGGCGTCGGCAATTCGTTGGCCATTTCGGGCGGAAGGAGCGAGATGAGCTGGTCGGCGCTGTAGCTGCGCAGGGCGGCCAGCTTGACCTGGTACGGTGCCCTGTCGGAAATGCCCGCGGCCGCCACGAGCGCGTCAAAGTGTGCTTGGCCGCTGCTGACGGGACGCAGCGACACCGCCACGGCGGGCGCCGAGCAGATGAGCGCGCGCGCAAAGAGGGGCGTGGCGGTGCGGCAGTGCAGGAGGTAGTGCACGGACATGGCGCCGGCCGACTCACCGCCGACGGTCACCCGCGTCGGGTCGCCGCCAAACAGACCGATGTGTGTCTGAATCCACTGCAGCGCCAGCTTCTGGTCGTTTGTGCCCTGGCTGCGGACGGGGGCGGTCTCCCCGGCCGCCCGTGCCTCGGCCTCGATCTCGCGCGACGTCGTGAACCCAAAGAGGCCGAGGCGGTAGTTGATGGTGACGACGACAATGGGCTGCCCGAGGCGGACGGAGCGGGCCACCAGGTGGTTGCCGTCAAACTCGGTCGTGTTGTCGCCCGCGCGGAAGGCGCCGCCATGGATCCACGCAAACACCGGCAGCTGTGACCCTTCCGGGATGCTCGCGGGGGCATAGATGTTGACGTCCAGACAGGAAAACTCCTCTGTGTACTGCGTCATGGGCAGCTGCTCAAACATGTGGGACATCAGAATGTGGATGTCGTCGGCCGGCTGCGGACAGCGTGGGCCGTACTTTGTGGCGTCGAGCTCGGTGTCGGCCGGCAAGTCCGTCAAGTCAAGACGCTGTGCTGTGCGGAAGCGCGCCGGGATGTGCGCATAGGGAATGTTGAGGTAGTTGGCCACACCGTGCGTCGACACGAAGCCGCGGATGGTCGGGCCATTGGGCACCTGCAGCACACTGGGTGCCGCGAAGTTGTCCAACGACAGGACCTTGCCGTTTCGTGAGGCCATATTGTGATGGGATGTGATGGGATGGGATGGAATGTGGATGTCGTGGGTGAGGAGGTGTGAGGGAGAAGGAGGATACGAGAAGATAAAGAGACGAGGAGATGAGGAGATGAGGGGATGAGGAGATGCAGCAGGGTTGTGATCCTGTCCTCGTCGTACGGGTTCTATGTTGCCGACACACTATAAAGGCAACATCTGACGACAGCTGCCCAGCCAAAACGAAAAAAATAAAGACTCGAGATGTTGTAAGACGGACCACGGCGAACGAGCTCTCCGACGGATGCAAGTATCTCCGCTCGGACAACTTTTTCTCTTATTTCAGTTACTTTTTTGGAGTATTTTTCTCCATTTCCGCCATTTCCTCCCATCTTTATTTACTCCGCAGGTGCTACTCCGCATGGGTCCGCAAGGCCTGTCCTGTGATGCATCCTTTGCGCGTGCCACTGCCGACAAGCGACTTTGTGTGTTGCCGTGTTCTCCGGCGGCTGCACGCCGATGTACCGCGGGACTCCGCTAACGCTACAGTTGGGGTTAGCGGCGTTGGTGGAGGCGACGACAGCGGCTGGCCGGCGGCGAGCCGACGCGGACCCAGCAGCGACCCGACAACCGCAGTGGCCAGTTGGCCAGAACCTTTGGCCAGAACCTCTGGGCTTGGGCCAATGCTGGCCAGACCCCCGCCCACAACCCCTTTTCGTATCCAATAATACCAAAAGAAACTGCCGGGAGATTACCTTCGTAGTGCTTGCGGACACGTTCTCCAGCGCCCCTGTTCCCCGTTCGTTTGGCTCCTTCGCTCGCTTCCCACGCGTTCGTTCCCGCCTGTCACGCACACCTGTCAGCACCCGCTCCTGCCGTTCCTGCCGGCTCCTACCCAGCATCAGCATCTTACTTTTCTCGCCAAGTTTTGCTTTTTTTTGCACACGTTTTTTCTCCACTGCCACGCGCGATCGTTCTCCACTCCCAACCCAATCCTTATTCCTTCGTCATCGACGACGTACAGCCACGGTTTGTCGATCGTTGGTACCGTTATCGATTTGTTCATTTTATTTATTTGTTTCTTTGTCCTTTGTTCTTTGTTCCTCCCTCTCGCCCCGGACATGGTCGTCTCGTTCCCCCTTCGCCGTGTCCTTGTCCTCTTGGCGGCCGTTGCGACGCTCCTCGTGCTGGCGCGCTCGCTGTCTGCATGGCCGCAGCCGGACGTCATGGCATCGTGGAACGAGAAGAGCGGTGAGACGTCGGTTGGCTACAAGTATACGGTCGTCAAGGGCGTCTTCCTCCAGAGCGAGTCCAGCACGCGCGCCGACGGCTTCGACTACGCGACCTCCAACTTTGGCCTCATCGACCGGGCGTATCCCACGGACGGCGGGGTGGAGGGCGAGACACACTGGCAGCGGTTCGCGAGATACGTCGACGACCTGAACGCGGCCGCCCTCGAAACTGGCTCCGGCGCCCACTACAAAGTGCTGTTCATGGGCCGCCACGGCGAGGGCGACCACAACGTCGCCGAGGCCTACTATGGCACGCCCGCCTGGAACTGCTACTGGGCCCAGCAGGACGGCAACACCAACGACACGGCCGCCACCACGCCCATTGTCTGGAACGACGCGCACCTGACGCCCGTCGGCGCCGGCCAGGCCACGCGCGCCCACGACGCCTGGGCCGCCCAGCTCGCGACGCAGAAACAGCCGGCCCCCCAGCGCTACTACGTGAGCCCGCTGACGCGCTGCCTGCAGACGGCCAAGCTGACGTTCGGGGGGCTGTCCCTGCCGGCGGAGGCGCCGTTTCGGCCCACCGTCAAGGAGCGCCTGCGGGAGGACGTCAGCACGCACACGTGTGATCGGCGGTCCACCAAGTCGGCCCTCCGCATCGCGTTCCCCGCGGTCGTCTTCGAAGACGGCTTCGTCGAGCACGATCCCATGTGGACGGGCACCACCGACGAGCCGCCGGCGGCCCACGACGTGCGCAGCCAAGCCTTGCTGGACGACGTCTTTGGGAGCGACGACAGCACCTGGATCAGCTTCACCAGCCACAGCGGCGCCATCACCAGCCTGCTGCGCGTTCTCGGCCACCGGCCCTTTAGTCTCTCGACCGGCCAGGTCATCTCGGTCTTGGTGCGTGCAGAGCCTAGCAGCACAGGGGGTGGCAAAGCAGGAGGAGGCAAAAAGGGTCCGAGCGCAGACGCGCCCTGGACGACGGCCGACACGTGCGCCGCCCCGCCCGTCACCAGCATCCAGGGCCAGGGCTGTGTGTGCGCGCCGACGACCGCGCCGGGCTCAGCAGGCGCGCCGAGCTTCTGAAGGGAGTCTGAAGGGAGGAGAGCTGACGGTTAATTTTTCTTTCTTTTCTTCTTCTTTTTCCTTTTTCCTTTTTACCTCGTCGAACGGCATTGTATATCGTGGCGTGGTTTTTGCGTTTTGTCATTTCGCATTTTCAAAGCTCGAATAATCGGAAACGGGATGGATTGCATACTAATAGGTACATACACGAACACACGGCCGCACTAATAGATTGAAACTACTGCACATTATTACTTTATTTACGTCGTCCATGTCTCCATCTTTCCCATCGTCGCTGCCTTTCCGCGCCCCATTACCACCGTCCTGTCGACTGCCCATACGAACCTCGTTTGGCCAGTCCACGTCGATTGACTGGCGTGTACGCCGTAGTCCGCTGTAGGCTAGCGTTGTTAGTGGGCATGTCGGCAGTCTCTCATTGTCTGGCGAAATTGGCGGCTCATCGGCGACCAGCCGACAGTCCATGGTTTTTTTATTCTTCTTCCTCTCGCTATGGAAGTCGCCTTCCCCAGATTCTCCACACCCAAAAGGTCTGGCCACGCAGAGAAGGACGAAAAAACAATGGTAAACACACCAAAACGCACCAAATCACACACAAATCCTTATGGCGGCTGGCCGGCGGTGACCCGACCGTGACTACCAACCCGCGTTTTGGGGTCTCCACACTTTGCATCTTGTGATGGGAGGAGAACAAGGGGAAGGTTCCTTTTTTTCGTTTTCTTTCACGTTCATTGTCCTATTTTTTTCCCTATCTCCCCTACGAGTTCTCCTCATTCCCCAGATCCCCACAGTTGTCCCATGTTTCCTGGATGCACGAGCGCACATGGACAGCCGCAGGGACTCGACATATATATAGGTCGAGGTCCAAGGGATCATACATCAGCATCAGCATCAACATTGGATGAAAGGTCAGCAACATCGACTCCTCAGCCACATTCCTTCTCTTCGACATTCCTCCCCAACCTTCCTTTCTCCACGATGACTTCCCCCGAAAAATACACCGGCAGCCGGGTCCGCCCTGTGCTCGTCGGCCTCTTTGTCATGTCCGGCGCCCTGCTCTTTGGCATCGACAGCGGCGAGCTCGGCGGCTTCATGGCCATGACGCCCTTCCTCGAGGACTACGGCACCTTTGACGCGGCCACGGGCACCTACGGCATTGCCGCCCACACCCAGACCGCGCTCGGTGGCTTGGTCATTGTCGGTTGTATCTTGGCCAGTTTCGCCTCGGGCTACATTGGCAGCCGCTTCGGCCGCCGCATCGGTCTCTTCTGTGCTGGCTTGGTGGCGATTGTCGGTGTCATCCTGCAGGTCACCTCGACCAAGCTGGGCGCACTGTATGTCGGCCGCATCCTGGCCGGCGCCGGCATCGGCTTCGCGTCCAACTTTGTGCCCGTCTACAACGGCGAGGTGGCGCCGGCGCACCTGCGCGGTGCCCTCATCGGCCTCTACCAGACGGGCATCAACATTGGCCAGGTGCTGGGCGTGTGCATCAACCAGGGCACGCACGCCATGACCACCCGCTGGGCGTACCGCATCCCGCTCATGACCCAGCTTATTTTCCCCGTCGTCATTTGCATCTTTGTCTGGTTCCTGCCCGAGAGCCCCCGCTGGCTCATGACCCAGGACCACTCCGAAAAGGCCGTCCAGTCCGTCCGCCGCCTGCGCGGCAAGCAGTACGGCGACGCCAACATTGCCGACGAGATCCAGGACATTGCCGCGCACATCCAGGCGGAGCGCGAGGCCGCCACCGTCTCCCCCTCGGCCTGGGCCAGCGTCACCGCCATCTTCCGCGGCACCGACGCCCGCCGCACCCACATCGCCTGCGGCTGTGTCACCTGGCAGGTCCTGTCGGGCATTTCGTTTATCAATGTGTACGGCACCTACTTCTTTTCGGTGTCGGGCGTCAGCAACGCCTTTCTCGTCAGCATCATCCTCCAGCTCTGTCAGCTCGCCGGCATTATTGCCATGTTCCCCTCCGTGCGCTACATGGGCCGCCGCACCATTTTGCTGTGGGGCGGCGCCCTGCAGGCCGTGTGCATGTTGATCTTTGCCATCGTCGGCACCGCCGCGCCGGGCAGCACCGCCGCCGCCCAGTGCCTGGTGGCCTTTACCTGCTTGTTCGGTTTTGTCTTCACCTGGTCCTGGGGCCCCGTCGCCTGGATCGTCACGTCCGAGGTGGCGTCCAACACGCTGCGGTCTCGCACCCAGGGCATGGCCACGGCCTGCACCTGGGCCGGCACGCTCGTCATTCAGATCGTCTTGCCGTACCTGATCAACACGGACTCCGCCAACCTGGGCGCCAAGGTCGGCTTCATCTTCGGCCCGCTCTCCCTGCTGGGCTTTGTGTGGGCGTACATTTACCTGCCCGAGACTAAGGGCCGCAGCCTTGAGGAGCTGGACGAGATGTTTGCGAATGTAAGTGAAGGTTCCCCCCGAACCATAAAACAAGAATAAGGAGTACCCGCTAACAGATTAGAACGTCTCCGTCAAAGACTTTACCACGTACAAGTGCACCGGTGTTGTGCTGCACGACGAGAAGGCCCAGGTTACGGTCTCGCACATCGAGGTGGATGCGTAGGTGGACGGTGGACGGTGTACGGTGGAAACGCTTACAATTGTGGCGGTAATTAGCTTGTAGTATTACGCACTGCAGTATGTACAAACATGGTATACAATCTACATGTTGTTGTCCTCAAACACATAGTCGGCGTACATGTCGCCGTCGTTGTTGTCCCCTGCAAAGCCAGGCCCGGCCAACCATCCGTATTCCTGCACGTAGTTGAAGAAGAAGTCGTCCCAATTGGTCGACGGGAACACGTTACCATTGTTGCCCATATTCGCCATCGTGTTGTCGACAACGGGTAGCGTTGCCGGATCCATTATTGGCATGCTGGCGTAGATGATGCCCGCGCTGCCCGTCTGACCCATGGGGAAGACATAGCCGGTGGGGACGGGCGGTGGGGGGTCGACGATCGCATAGGCCATAGGCTTGTCCCCGACAGCTGCCTGCGGTAATAACTGCCCGCCACTGCCACCATCGTCCTGCTCCAGCCGTGCAAGGATCGCCTGGATTGTGTGCCCTTGCGTCCAAAAGGCACTCCAGCTGCCGCTCCGCAGTAGAAACTCCATCAGTGAGGCAGCATGCACCGTGCATGCTTCGAGGCGAGCAACCTGTTCGGCAGGAAATGCCGTCGTATCCCGCCTTGCGCCCCGCAACGCATCCACCACGACCATGAGCGCCCGCGATGTCGCGTACAGCACGATCATCATCTGCCCCATGGTTGCCCGCAACACCGCGGGTGTTGTCCACTCGACGATCTGGCAGGCGTCGTCGACGAGCGACGACGTGCTGGACAGGACAAGAGGGTCGTCTCCGGGCAGGACCGAACGTAGCCCGACAGAGTAGAGGACGCGGTTGTTGGCCGCGAGGAGCGGGAAGAGTTGTCTCGCCTCCGCATTGTAGGCGTCTGGATGGGCGTGCATCAGGTCTTCAGAACGCGCATGGAGATCTGATACTGTATGCAGCGTTGCCGTTGCCTGGTCGCGTAGAGAGGTTGTCCGCGTCGGGTTCACACCGAAGAAGCACCGCAGGATCTGACGCAGACCGCACAGCAGTCCGACAAGATGTAGGAACCGCGCCCGGGACATCATGTCTTGCCGTTCGACGCCTTCTTGGGTGGCGTCCGCCGTTTCTAGCAAGGTTGTCGCCCGCCGATACAGATTCTCCGCCAGACCTTGCGTGATCGACGCCGCAATGTGCGCCGTCTGTCCAAAGGCTGCCGAGTGCACCGTGTCCACATACACGCACATCGCCCAGATGTTTTGGGAGAGGTCGTTGTCGACACTCTGGCGGTGGGTGTCATCGTCAAACGACCAATGGAACCCCAGGTCCTGCGCCATCCGGCACGCCAGCGCCACCCGCAGCGAGATGCTCGGCAGGTCGTCGTGCGTGCGGGTGCACAGTTCAAGTTGGAGAAGTAGTATCAGCAAAGCCTGCACCGTCTGTGTCTGCGGCGCGTACCGCCGTCGAAAGTTGCACAGCGTCTCCTTGAGCTCGTCCAGGATCACGTCGCGGATGTGCAAAAAGTCGCGCGTCGACGAGATCGACAGGTGGTGCCGTGCTGCCAGGCCCAGAATGGCGGCGTCCAGCAGGGTCGGTACGGTGCCGCCTTCGGCCAAACTCTGCCGCGTCACCACCGGCACTACCGGCTGGATGTGCGCAAAGAACACGTCGTACAGGTGCGCCCGCATGTTGGAGTTGATCAGCAGGCGGCTTCGCCCTGCCACGCCCGTCGCAGGACGGCTCACGGAAGTCCGCGGGCCTGGACCTGGGCCTGGGCCCGGACTCAGTGGCCTGGCAAACCCGGCCTGTTGGGTGTGCGGCTGCGGTGGTGGCGGCGGCGCCTCTCTGTGCAGGTCCAATGGATGTCCGCCGGCGTTGGACGCAGCGCCCCAGAACAGCCGCCGCGACGGCGCGCCTGGAAAGGACGCGACGACCTCCTTGACTGCGGCGGCCGTCCACGCGGAACCGCCAAACACGCACGGCAGCCCATACGTCTGGCAGCGCGCGCACGCCGGCTGGAACGACGGCGAGCGGTCCCATGCGCACTTGAGTTTGAGTCTGGGTGGTCAGTGACCCAACGGACGTGAAATAAATGAGGGGAGTTGAGAGGGACTGACTTTTTACACGAGTCGCATGTCACCACGGGGTTCTTCATTTCTGGAATATTGTATGTTGAATAGAAGGGCACAGCGAATTAATTTACAGCGAAATGAATGAACAAGAAAGAAAATGAACAAACGAGAAGAGAGGAGAATGGTTAAAAAAATTTAGCGCTACGGTTCACTAAATGTCGCAAATACCGCCTATCTTCGCTGGCATTCAGGTCGGGGACCACCCATTAGCGGCCTCGGCAGACAGATCTACTGTCATATTTTCGATATTTTTAGGGATGGGACCGTCCACCTTCTTTGAGGGAATAGAATGTACGAAGTAGTTTGATCATACTATACACTGTTAGTATATGACGGAAGACGTATTCATAAAGTAAAGAGTAAATTCGATGGACATACAGCAGCCCATTGAAGATATTTCATTTGACCGTTATTTTTGAGAAGTGGAAAAGCTCGATGATTGAGTTGGTTTGGTTTTCATAGCACGCAGTGTGAATTTCCGCCTCGGTCTCATCCAACGTAGAGGTAACAGTGCTTTATTTTGAATTTTATAGGCTTATATATCTCCGTACTTGAGAAACCGTTATACCAAAATGAAATAAAAAGTAGCGATAGAGTCTTTCCTACCATTCGTATTTGTCAGGCTACCCTATACCTGTCATTCAGAGCGCCAAAGGAGGTGACGAGAACCGTGACGAAGATAGAAACAACGGCTCCGTGCCACTCGGAGAGATGGCCATCGTACCTGTTGTCGGAGATCTTAGAAGAAAAGGGAACAAACAAAGAAAGGAACGACGATGACGGGCACACAATAACATTCAGGGTTTAAAACTTACAAGGGGCAGTGCTGAAATTTCGGCTGCAAGTGGTAGGAGCCTGTAAGCGCGCGCGCACCACAAGAATCCAAGATCAATGAATTGGGGTGTTCTTTTTTGTTCGAGTCGAGCAGCCTCACGTTGGCACCATGGATACGAAGAGCCGCATTCTGTCAGCATTATATTTCACACGGGCCTTCAGCACCTGCCTTATCGTTTTCCAGCTTCGTACCAGCATCGCCGAACGCCCGCAGCTGTATCACAACCTGTGGTCATGTTTGCAACATCAACAACAACGACAAAAACGACTCATCTCGACTGCACGGCATGTCTGCTCCGCAGAGTATCGTCTGCGAGGCAGTATTGCGCAATGATGAAGGAACAGTCTCCCGTACTCTCGCAAAGGCCCTCCCAATAACGGCGGCCGCACTCGTGGACGATCCCTTCCCTGGCACCAACACGCATTCCAGTTCTCCACAAACCTGCATCACCACAAAAAGACAAAAAAAAGACAAAAAAAAAGACACAAAAAAGACAGAAAAAAAAAGAACAACGTACAGCAGCGGGTATTCGCTGGTCGTCACCGACCCAACTACTAATCCGCCGATTACTGGTTTAACTAGGGGAGAGCGGACGGGATCCCGTGTTCTCCAGTATCTATGGCCGTACGTGGAAGAGCGACTCTTACCGGTCCTGATATCGCGTTGTCCGGACCGACCCCACCGACACACCGACGCCATGGGCAAGAGACAAGCTCCGAACGAGGAGGAAGACTACTAGTACGGATATCTACGGCAGGTTCGGGTTCGTTTATGCCCGTTCGTTTGCTCTCGTACTGCTCTCGCAAAGAAGCAATCTATCATGGGCGAGGGGGACTGTCCCGTCACCCAACTCTCTAGGTATGATTTATGGAATAGGCCAAATTCAATCTAGTTTCAAGAGATACCCTTGAATGTAGAATATACGGCGTTAAACATAAAATATACACCACGATGTTACTGGCAGGCGACACAAGGACGACAAAATCAAAATGCTAACCCATTCGCCAGGTGTAGACCGTCTTTGGCAATTTTGTGCCTCGAGCTTGTATGCAATAAGAATGTTGGAAGATCTGTTCTGATCACTGCAGCGTTTCTTCATACATTTTCACAAACATATTTTCTTCCATGCCTCCTCTTTTAGAGACTTGACGTGGTGATTATGTAGAGTGAAATAGCGCCGTGTATTTTACTGTGACCGGTTGCCCTAGAGGCCTAACCTATAGCGGGTTTTTTTTCGCGGTGGGGCTTCCGAGGCGAAGTCGGGCGCGTCCGCCTCCTTGTATCTTACTAAACTACCAGCGTTCAAATTCAAAACTACACACCACGACACTTTCTAATGTCCAACGTCTTTCCCTCACGAGCCACAGCGCATCCTCTTCCACTGTTCCACACCATGCCCCTCGATGCTCCCAGTCCGAAGCGACTCCGCGCGTCGGTGGCATGCGATCAGTGCAAGGCATCCAAGAAGCGGTAAGCTGTGTCCTTTCCACGAAAAACAATGTCCCTTTGTCGTTACCTCTTTCTCATCACCAACGCTGTAGGTGTTTACAAGGGATTCCATGTGCCAACTGCACTCGAAGGAGAATTGAATGCACATTCACTAGCAGCACCGCAGACAGTGCTGTTGATGGCCAGGCTGTACCCCAGCGAAAGCAGGCCCCGGATCAGGCAACGCTTGCCAGCGTCTCCTTGTCCGCCGACGCCGGCTCTACCACCAGCTACAGCCTTGATTTGCCCCAACCACTGCAAGCGCCGTTAATACCGTTACTCGATTGGTAGGTCATCTCCATTCCTCAATTGATGGTTCTCTTGCCTAACTCACCACGCCAGGTATTTTGATACCATCGCGCCATGCTGGCCGGTCGTCGAGCGTGCCGACCTTGTCGGTCGTACGCCTTTTGCCGCGCCCCTGCTGACACGTGCCGTCTGTCTTCTGGCGGCGTTGACTTGCCCGGACGTGAATTCCGCTGATCTCCTCCCCGGCATTGTCGAGTCTGTCCGCCAGTGCTTTGATGCTCACGATCTATGCGCCCGGCCGTCCATGTCCACCCTCCAAGCCCTGCTACTCCTTCTCTGCTGCCCGGAGCTGGCCGACCTGCAGGCGCCCATCATGGTCACGGCGGCGTGCACAATGGCCATCTCGATGGGCTTGCACCGGCCACAGGCTCCGCGGCCGGTACTGTACTGGTCGTGCATAGTGTGGGCGCGGTGGGAGGCAGTGCGAACAGCACTGTCTGAGGGACGAGAATCACCGCCCTGTTTCGACCTGGAGAGTGCTTTGCCGGTGACACGGCCAGACCCAGCGACGTGCTTCGGTGCCATATATGGATTGCTAGAGGAGGCTGAACAGGATATGCAGGCACATAGGCGGCCAGATCAAGAGAGACAACGAATGGCGGACAGTGCTGTCCTCGCATCGAGTGAACACTCAGAACATCCCATGACACGCGTTTTGATACGACTCACTCAACTCTACCTGTCTGATCCGAGGATGAGACATCACCGAACGAACATAAGGCTTCTGTTGGAATCGGAATATCCAGGTCATCTCGACGACAAGGCGATCGGGACGGTGCTTTCCATATATCCGTTCTCGGCCATGCTACAAAACATATAGTTCACGATGGCTACTTCATGTCAAGATATGAAAAACAGACCAAGTCGGGAGATGCATGGAGCACTTTGGTCTGTCACGTGGTATGCCACTACTCGTGCGAAAACCACGGCGTGCATATCGTTTTTTTCTTTTTTCACCCCCGCACACAACTGCTCGTCAGCTCCAACATGACCAATACGAATCCCTGCTCAGCGACTATGGCCTATACGAGCATGGTGACGACCACGGACCGCACCTCAGGCATTGTTCATTGGCTACCATGTGACATACGTCTTGAGAAATCGACCATATCATGGCGGGGGGGACATTGACCTGCAGTGCCCGGCACCTCCGCAACGAGGTCTTTCTTTACAAGCTTCTAACCGCAAGATAACCAGCGGCAAGCCCGTATTTACGAGTTGTCGGATGACGGTGCAGAGAACGTGTCCCTGACACTGGAGTACTTACCACACCGCACGCTGCATGAATACTTGCGCGGCTGCAACCCTTGAGGAATCCCGGGAGGTGGCGCACAAGGACCACGCCCGTGGGGACACCCAGACCGAATTTGAGCACCGCCTTCGCTGCCGTCACGACTCGCTTCCGCTGCGCAAGCGCGCCTGCTGGGCCCTCGAGGCTGCTGATAGTGTCGCCCTCCCTGCTGCACGCGCACAGCGTGATCCATGCCGACCTCAAGCCCGACAACATGGGCGTCGACCCGCAGCTCGGCGTGCGCCTGCTGGCTGGGCACATTCACCACGGCTGTCGACGTGCGGCAGGCGTTGGCGGCCGAGGTGGTGCGGACCTTTTGACGCAGAGGACCTGGTCTTTATTGAGACGACCAGCAGCGTTGCGCCTACGCGAGACGGCAGGTGGCACCACCGGCAAGTAGGAGCGGCACAGTAACGTTCCTTTTGTTGTTTGGTTTTCTTTTTTTTATTCTTTATTCCCCGGCAATGTATGAACAATATAACATGACAAGCTTTTTGCCGTACGGTCAAAAGGGCAGAAATATCCCGGTTGGCTTCCTTTCCTCGTCTATCTTAATTACTGTGCCGCCATGTGTCTTGTCCATGGCCCAAATTTGAACAACCGGGTGAAGACCACGGATCCAGGCAGCGTCGGCAAGCACGGCAAACAGAATCCAGTACCTCGTTAGAAGGACACATACAATAAGAGTGCGCATACACCTTCGGCTACGATTGCGCACTGCACGGCATCACACCGAGAGCCATGCGTTTTTTCGTACTCTAGTCAGCACGCACAAAACGATGTCTCGACCACGGCAAACACACTGGGGGCGCGTCTTCGCGCAGACACTACTTCTCGTGACCGCGTTCGCGGACGCTATCCAAGTCAGTCCTGATGGTACCTGCGGCGGCACCACCGGTCTCACTTGTGCCGGGTCCACCTGGGGCGCCTGCTGCTCTGCGCACGGCTACTGCGGCAGCGGCGACACCTACTGCGGCAAGGGTTGTGACCTGTCGGCGGGGACGTGCAATCCGGGGCAAGGGACGCCCGGTGGCGCTGTTGCAACCAAGCCGACAGGCGAGGAGGGTGGCGGCACGACGTGCCCAGTGTGCCCCGTGTGCACCATCTGCATGTCGCCGTCACCAACACCCGTTCCATCGACGTGCCGGATAATTTTGACCGCGACGCGGTGGGAGACGGCGACAACAACAAGGACGGTGGGGGTTGCCAATGGAACGACGGTCGATGCAACGACACATACTGTGACGGCGACTGTGACGAAGCCGCCGGCGGTCACGACGAGGACAGCCACAGTGACGCAGACACTTGTCCGCACGCAGACACAGACACTCGTCCGAACCGATACGGTGACCGTCGTCGGGACCGTGGCAGCAGACGCCGTCTCACCATCGCCTGCGACGGCAGCGATACCCGCCGCGGCCGCCATCCTCGAGTCCACCGCCACGCCGTCTCCGATCCTGCCGGGCATCGTTGTCGGCTGCCACCGCTGGTACAAGACGCCGCCGGACACACCGGACACGGACGGCAATGGAGGCTCCACCTGCCGCACAGTGGCCGAGGCCGCCGGCATCACCAAGGACGACCTGCGGCTGTGGAACACGCGCATCGGCAATACGAGCGACGACACGGCCGTGTGCGAGGGGCCGGCACAGCTGGCACTGCTGGCGAGCAACCTGTGCCGGGTGCGGTGCGGCGAGTTGTGGGGCGGGTATTATATGTGTGTGGGCGCGGGGTGAGGCTTCCGTCTAGGGTGGTTCTAGGGGGAGTCCTGGGTTCGCGGGGAAACAGAGTGTACTTGTGTGGGACGACCCGTGCAGTGGACGTTGTGCCCGTGTGTCCGTGTGTCCGTTGGTTTCCCCCAGATCTGCACAAGAGCGGGCGACCCACAGGCCAACGCAGACTAGGCCACGGGCCGCAGTGCGACGACGGAGAATTCCCACAACGGTCTGTGGTGTCAGTGGCAGAGTGACATTGAGGGGGGGTGGTTTTCGCCAGCAACATCGACTGTGGACGCAACAAAGAGTGTGCAGAGCAGTCGAGTACAGATAAGGGATGGAGAGCGTGGAGTGTTTGAAGAGTCTGGGCCTGGACGCGGAGATGCTGTGTGAAGTGAGACTGAGGTGGCAGCGGACAACAGCGGAGGCGGTGGTGCGTTGTGGTCTGAGGGCAGCTGCCTATAAATACGAACCATGTCCACTGGTTTTTTGTGTATGGAAGAAGGTTGCGGCACTCGCATTGTTTTCTGGCATCTCTGTCATGTTCTGTTAGCTTTTTATCACGAATCTTCACCTCTTATTGCAATACAAGACGTCGCCTCGCCACAACACCGAAACCTCCTCCCACCATGTCGTCTCTCCCTTCTCGTCCTGCTGGCTCAGCGCCGCTGGCCCTGCCACCCGGCATCGACGTTGAGGCGTTCAACAAGTTCATCAAGGACGTTACGGACGTCGTCGGCGCCGAGAACGTCGAGGTCATCGTGTCGATGGACCAGATCGACGACCGCTCGTACGAAGACCCCACGCACACGCACGACCCGCACCACATTGTCAGCCAGGACTACTTCATGGCGTCGGCCGTCGTGGCGCCGCGCAACGTGGCGGATGTGCAGGCCATTGTCGGGCTGGCCAACCCGCTGTCGATGCCGCTGTGGCCCATCTCGATTGGCCGGAACTCTGGGTACGGCGGCGCGGGCCCCCGCGTGCGCGGCAGCCTCGTGCTCAACATGGGCAAGAACATGAACAAGATCTTGGAGGTCAACGTCGACGGCGCGTACTGCCTGGTCGAGCCGGGCGTCACCTTCCAGGACATGCACAACTATCTTGTGGAAAACAACCTGCGCGACAAGCTGTGGATCGACGTGCCCGACCTGGGCGGCGGCTCGATCCTGGGCAATACGCTCGAGCGCGGTGTCGGCTACACGCCCTACGGCGACCACTTTATGATGCACAGCGGCATGGAGGTGGTCCTGCCGTCAGGCGAGCTAATGCGCACGGGAATGGGCGCGCTCCCGGACCCGCGGCGGCCGGCGACCACGGGCCTGCGGCCTGAGGACCAGCCGTGGAACACGTCGGCGCAGCTGTTCCCCTACGGCTTTGGTCCGTACGTCGACGGCCTGTTCACGCAGTCCAACCTGGGCATCGTGACCAAGATGGGCATGTGGCTGTTCCCGAACCCGGGCGGCTACCAGTCGTACCTGATCACACTGCCGCGCGACGAGGACTTGAAGCAGGCCGTCGACATCATCCGCCCGCTGCGTCTGGCCATGGTGCTGCAAAACGTGCCGACGATCCGCCACATCCTGCTGGACGCGGCCGTCATGGGCACCAAGGCGGACTACACGGACTCCAAGGGCGTGCTGGGCGACGAGGAGCTGGACGCCATTGCCAAGAAACTGAACCTAGGCCGCTGGAACTTTTATGGCGCGCTGTACGGGCCCGAGCCGGTGCGCAACGCGCTGTGGGCGGCCATCAAGGGCTCCTTCTCGGCCATCCCGGGCGCCAAGTTCTACTTCAAGGACGACGTGCCCGAGGACTCGGTGCTGCGCATCCGCGACCTCACTATGCAGGGCATCCCCACGTTCGAAGAGCTGCGCTGGGTGTCGTGGCTCCCCAACGGCGCCCACCTCTTCTTCTCGCCCATTGCGCCCGTCCAGGGCGCGGACGCGGTTGCGCAGTACGAGGTGACGCGGCGCCGCTGCGAGGAAGCCGGGCTGGATTTCATCGGCACGTTCACGATTGGCATGCGCGAGATGCACCACATTGTCTGCATCGTCTTCAACAAGCGCGACGAGGAGCAGAAGCGGCGCGCGCACTGGCTGATCCGCACGCTGATCGACGACTGCGCGGCGCGCGGCTGGGGCGAGTACCGCACGCACCTGGCGGTCATGGACCAGATCATGGGCACGTACAACTGGAACAACGGCAGCTTCCTGCGCTTCAACGAGCTGATCAAGAACGCCGTCGACCCGAACGGCATCATGGCGCCAGGCAAGTCGGGCGTGTGGCCCAAGAACTACAAGAAGGAGGAGTGGACGCTGTAAGCTGGGAGCGTAGTAGGGAGACCATACATCGCAAGCAATCAATCAGTACAGTTCGTCAATCTGAGATCTGAGCATGTCAATTGCGGTGATGATGCCCTACAAAAACGCGATGTCAACAACCAGCAGCACCGTCCACGGGGCAGAGGACGAGTGCGAATGTGGGAATACCCCGCTCGCCCACATCCAGTCAGACCCAGCCAAGTGGTTCAGCATCCAGGATTGGCCAGTCGAGGCTGCATACAACGTAACCAGGTTTCTTGAGCGTGGAGGGCGTGTGTTCGGGTTTCCTGTGCGAGCATGTACAAGTACGTCGTATTTCTTTGTGCAGGACCAACGAGAAAAGGGGCGTTTTGGAGGCGTTTTTGGGGCATGTTGGGTGGCAGTGCGGGACTTATCGGCGCGATACCACTTTCGCACCTGCCAATCAACGCTCACGCTTTTTTGCTTTTTTTTGCTGTATTTCGCGCTCCTTCCTCGCCTGCCTCGCCTTCGACTGCATCCCCCATCGCGCTTTCCGAGCTGAGCTCCTCCCTGCTCCCTGAGCTCCCCTTCCCACTTTTTACACTTTTCCGCTACGCCTAGTGGGAGGCGAAGGCTGCACTGGTTTTCGAGTGGCCAGTCAACCTCCCCGCATTTCTCTCCTTTTCCTTCGCCTTTTTCGCCTTTTTCGCCTGTCGCTAGTTCCCCGGATTTCACCGAGCGAGTTGCGAGATGAGACTTGTCTCCCTTGTCTGTGTCTAATTGTGTCTCGCTCACGCCCCTGGCGCCTGTCTGCGGCTGAAGCCCGAAATTAAACTGGATTCCTTTCACCTGTCTCTCTTTGGAATGCCACTTGTCGTATTCCCGGGCCACCAAAGCGAACCGACGACACTCGGCGACGACATCATCGATCTAAACGATCTCAACGATCGCAACGATCGCAACGCTCTCAGCAACCCCCGAGGACGACCGACCGACCAGCAACTGACGATTAACGACGACGCGTGATGGCCGACGACGACCGACCGGCAGCCATGGAGACGCCCGACGCAACAGCTCCGTTGGAGGCAACGGCCACGATGGATCCATCCATGGATGCGTCAGCATCGACATCGACATCGGCATCGGCATTGGCATCGGCATCAGCATCGACATCTATCGACGCAAAGACGCGCAAGACCAAGGACGCCAAGCACAAAGGCTTCGCCTGCCTCTTCTGCGGCCGCCTCTTCAACCGCAGCGACTCGCTCAAGCGCCACTGGACGACCTGCGCCGTGCGCCGCCGCCAGGCCTTAGAGACGCCCCAGGTCGTGCCCAAGACCCGCGGCCGCAAGCCGCAGGCCTGCGACCGGTGCTGCCGCCTCAAGCGCGCCTGCACCTTTACGGATCCGTGTGAGACGTGCGTCCGGAGCAAGCGGACGTGTACCTACACGCGGGCGGCGCCGGCGACGACAACAGCACCGAACGCCGTGGACACCATCGTCAGCGCCCCCGACGGCGTCGACACCATTGTGGACGCCATGGACACCAACTCACCAGCATCATCGTCCGAGTCGACAAGCACAGGGACAGCAAGCATTGCTAGCGCTGCCCAGACGAACAGCTCGGCGAGTACGACCACCGTTGTCGACGATGCGGACAATACCGAAGACATCGACCCGTCGCTGCAGCTTTTCACATCCAACGAGATCGACTGGATCCTGGGTAGTGTGGACATGAATGCCGCCGGCATGGGCGGCGTTAACGTCGACAACCTGGATCTCGACATGGGCCTGGGGCTAGGCGGTGCTGATAGCAACTTGATGGACGTCCTGGGCGGCGACATGGTCGACATGAATCCGGACGCGGCAGCCTCCGCATCCGCGGCCATGATGCCTTTGACGGCGGCCGCAACATCGATGCCGGCCGCCATGACCACCGCCATGCCGGCGAACATGCCGACCACAGCGGCATCCATGATGCCGCCACAGCCAGACTACCTGCAGTATACTTACTTGCAACCAACTAGCATGTATCACCACATGCAACAGCAACAGCAGGAGCAGCAGCAGCAGCAGCAGCAACAGCAACAGCAACAGCAACAGCTACAGTCCTTCCAGCAGCCCTCCTCCCTCATGCTGCGCCTCATCCGCCGTCCTACCGAGATCGACCTGTCCACGCTGTGCGAGTTCTCTTTCCTCGAGAGCATCACCCGCACCAGGGGGCTCGTCGACTCCTTCCGCTGCGGCAGCCAAGAGCAGCGCCGCACCATTGCCCAGGTTGGCCAGGAGAAGCTGCTACTCGGCATGGGCAGAGTGCGTGCGAGTGGTCTGGGCGGCCGGTCCGCCGCCAACCTGGCGTGGTCCGGCTGGTCGCCTCTCGCTCTGGGTACCGCGGCTGCCGACGACGACGACGACAACACGCGCCTGCTGGCCAAGACGCACGACATTGTCTCGCGGATCCGCGCGGTGACGTTGGCCCGGCAGGCAAGGATGGGCAATCAAGCGACAAAGGGAACCGCAGGCAAAAAGGCCACAGGAGCCAAAGGAGCCAAAGGCACGAAAGGAACGGCCGCCGACGAAGGCTGGTCCCCCGCGCTGGAGGCGCTCTGCTACGACTTTTTCCGGCCAGCCAACATCCACAAGTGCCTCGCCCTCTACTGGTCGTTCTGGTACCCCAACTGCCCGAACATCCACGGCCCGTCGTTTGTGCCCGCCACGGCACCGACCGTGCTGCTGGTGTCAATGGTTCTTGTGGGTGCGTGCCTGGCGCCCGATGACACCCCCTACAACAGCAACCACAGCCACCTCGGCCATCTGCAAGGCGAACGCGACTGGCGGGGGCCGATGTCTGTCCCCGGCCTGTGGTTCGACGCCGTTGAGGAGATGGTTTTCCAGGAAGACCACGATGACATTGTATTTGACGGCCGCAACGACGACAGGAACCAAACGGGCTCCGGCGAAGGCGGCGCCGACAACAACGGCCACGGCTGCGACGACGAGGACTGCGACCACGAAGACTGCGGCGACCCGGCCGCCAACATGATCCTCGCCTGGCAGAACTCGACGCACACCGCACAGCGCAACGCCCAGCTTGCCCGCCTGCAGGCTGCCTTTATGGTCTGCCTCTACCAGACCTGGGAGGGTCCTCCCCGCGCCCAGCGCCGCGCCCGCAAGCACCGCTACACGGCCGTTGTCAGCCTCGCCCGCGACATCGGTTGCGCCTCGGCGACCCTGCAGTCCGTCCGCACTGACTCGAGAGAAGCCTTCGACTGGCCCGAGTTCATCCTGCGCGAGTCACTCGTCCGCACGGTGTCGTACATCTTCGCGCTCGACTCGGCCTACGCCCTGTTTTTCCGCCATCCGCCGCGCATGGTCTTACCCGAGCTGCAGACCGACTTGGCCACGCCCGAATCGTGCTTCCGCGCCGAGACCGACGACGCCTGCTTTGCCGAACTGTCCGCCTGGCGCGCCGCCAACTCCGCCATTACCGGCAACGGCGCGCCCAACAAGAATGGATCGTCGCCCGTCTCCATCGCCGCGGCCGTCCAAACGCTCTGCCACGGTACCATGTCGCGCGAGGTCGAGCAGGCCTTTGCGCAGCTGAGCGTCCTGAACATGTTTACCATTGTCTCGGCGCTGTATGCCATGACGTTTAGGGTCGAAACGTCGCTGCTCTACACGTCCGGCCCCGGTGGCGAAGCCGCTCTGATTCAGACAGGGCTGCGCCACTGGATTCGCCTGTGGCCCTCGGCCTACCGCGACCAAGAGCTCTTCGAGATGCACGCCACGACGGCAACGACTGCCGCGACGTCCATGGGCGGTGCGGATGGCAGTGGTGGTGGCGGCAACTGGCCGCGCGCCGTCGGCTTCATACGGAACGCGCCCGAGTACTGTCTGGTGGCGTTCCTTATTCTGGCCCGCATTCGTAGTGGGGCCAACGACGATGGTCTGCCGCCGGCAGAGACCGGCGGAACTACCAATGCGCTCCCCCCCGCCAACCCCGTCAACCCCATCAGCAACACGGTCAGCATCGCCGTGCGCAGCAGCGGGGTCAAGAACGTCAGCTCCTCTGCGTCGGACATGGCGCTACTCAACGCGCTGGTGACCGAGTTCCGCTGCCGGAAAGCCAGCTCGTACTGCTCGCGCATGCTGCGCCAGTTCTGTCCGCCCGACATGGGCCCGGAGCGGAACGGGATCCCCATATAGGGAACGATGCCGAAGGATGTCCGATGTCCGAAAGCCGACATGACAAAGCGATGAGAAAGCAGAAGAATGAAAAGGGATGGGTCACATCGACACGGTGATCAGGGTTATGGTTTTTTTTTTAGGTTTGGGGCTCAAACTGCTTATGGGTTAGTTATGGATTGGTTATGGATTGGTTATGGATTGGTTATGGATTGGTTATGGACTGGTTATGGACTGTTATGGACTGGTTATGGACTGGTTATGGACTGTTATGGACTGTTATGGACTGTTGACTGTTTTTGGATCGGAGTTCTGTTTTTGGGTGTGGACAAAGACCGCCTTTATGGGAAATCAAAAATGTACGACCGTGATGCAAAATATAATTTGTTTAGTTTACTATCAACTTTGGGGAAGAGGAGAGGGACTCGTCCACACTTTGAACTGCCGATGCTCTCCACGATCGTCTTCCCCTCTCGACATCGTGGTTGATGTGCGCGTGTGTATATCCGTATAGTCGAGCGGGAAATGCACACTCATGTAGCTTGCTCGAACGGGTTCATGATACGGAGGCCACTAGCTGATCAATGCTTGCCGCCAACCAAGAAGAGACAAGGCCCAACAGTCCCCAACAGGCCCAACTGCCCGGCCTAACTCGACGAGAGGAGAGGGGGTGTTTTGGGGCCACTCTGGTTGTCTTGGGGCCGTTATGGTGCAATAGTTTCGCGCCAAAAATCCGGGGTAATCTGGGGTAGACTTGCCTCAGCCTTGGATGGTCTTGGTGCCGTTTTGTAGGAGTACGACCAGAAAGAGTGTACCGAAACACAGTCTATCGGCTGCACTATAGCAGCCAGAACGCCATGTCTCGCCCACACCAGAGAGAAACGAGAGAAAATGAATGCCAACATGGTGCCGGGACGATGGGGGAGTTGCAAAAGTACTGGAGATGAGGGGTTGAAAATAATAGAATTGCCGTATATATGATTTGTCCCATCTCCTTCCTATCGTATCATCCATTTATATACTGTCTCTGTATTGTAGTTTGGTTGTCTTCGTATCGGTTTCTAGCCACTTCTCTCCTTGCTCTATCTCATATTTAATTTTATTCCTTCTTACTGCTTATTTTCGTCTCCTTATTCCTTTCCTCGCCATGCTAGACTCGTCGCTCCTACACATCCCACGGCCGTCCGTGGCCGGGGCGGTTGGCTGTGCAGCGTCCCTGTTGGTTGTCTACTGGGCCGCCTGGATCGTGTATGCACGGTTTTTCCACCCATTGGCACGGTATCCGGGCCCGTTCTGGGCGTCGGTGTCGCGGTTCTGGATGGTCGGACAGATCCGTAAGGCGGCGTCGGAAAAGACACAGCGAGAACTGCACGACCGGCTCGGAAAGTTTGTGCGGATTGCGCCCAACGAGGTGGCCATTTCCGACCCGGAGGCCATCAAGACGATTTACGGGATCAACTCTGGGTTTACCAAGGTACGCGACATACGATACCAACGATACCATACCTATTTCATATGTACTGACGTGACCTAGACCGACTTCTACACAACGTGGCGACCAGCATGGTGTAAGTCGATGCAACCCCCATCTCCATTCCCACTTTTCATGTATATTGAACCCACGCCTTCTAGGCAGATACCCCGACGCCTTCTCCAATCTGGACGAGAAGCAGCACGCCAGCCGGCGCAGGATCACCAACAACCTGTACTCGATGTCGAGCATTGCGCGGTCCGAGGACAGCATCGACGTGTGCACGGCGGTGCTGATGGACAAGATGGCGGCGTTTGCGCAGACGGGCGAGACGCTGGACTTGGCGGCATGGTCGCAAATGTATGCCTTTGACGTGGTCGGCCAGCTGTTTTTCAGTCGCATGTTTGGCTTTTTGGAGGCGGGGCACGACCACCGGGGGTACATCAAGGCGCTGGATCTACTGTTGCCGATCCTTTGCGCGGCCAGCGTCATGCCGACGTACCTGCGCACGCCGTTTTTGATGGGCGGCGCGCTGGTGCAGCCGCGGGTGCGCAAGGCGCTGACGTCGCTGACGGACATTGACAATGCGGCGGCGGCGTGCATCGCAGAGCGGGAGGCGCTGCTGGAGGCAAACGACCGCCGTGCGGGAGGAGAAAAAGAACAACCCAGCGACATTCTGGCCAGCCTGTTTGCGACGATGCGCGACAAGGGCGACAAGGTGGATTTCGGGCGGACAGAAGTCAAGGTCGAGGTGTACTCGGCGCTGTTTGCCGGGTCGGACACGACGGCCGCCGCCGTGTCATCGATCCTGTATCACCTGATGAAGAACCGCGCGGCGTACGACCGCCTGACGCGCGACATTGACGAGGCCACGGCGGCTGGTGCGCTGAGCACGCCGTTCATCCGCTACAAGGAGGCGTCCAGTCTAGCATACCTGGACGCCTGCATCAAGGAGGGCATGCGGCTGCACCCGAGCGTGGGGTTGACGCTGCCGCGGCACGTGCCGGCGGGCGGCTGCCAGATTTCTGGGGCGTGGTTCCCGGCGGGCGTGCGCGTGGGCGTCAACGCGGCGGTGGTGCACCGCGACGCGACCATCTTTGGGGCGGACGCGGACGCGTTTGTACCGGAGCGGTGGTTCCGGGCGGATGCGGCCAACATGGAGCGGTACATGTTCCAATTTGGCAGCGGCGCGCGGACGTGCATTGGCAAGAACATTTCGCTGTGTGAAATGTACAAGATGATCCCGCAGCTGCTGCGGGCGTACCACCTGGAGCTGGTGCAACCGGCGCGGTCGTGGACGACGCACAACTACTGGTTCAACAAACCGAGCGAGGTCTACACGCGGGTGACGGCAAGGAATGCCGGGAGAGCGTAGGGTAGTGATGGAGATTGCAGTATGGGGTATCAATTCGTTCTATATACAGTTCTATTCAATTTGTGTTTTGGTTTTGTACAGGCTTCGCTCGCACTCTGTGCTCAGTCGGCACTCTGTGCTTGTTCGCAATCTCGTGCTCGCTCGCTCGCTCGCTAGTCAAAGACGGACGCTTTCGACCACTTGGACCGTGCCCGAATGCGCTTGCCGTAGACGTAAAAGACAAACGGCACGGGGATCAGCAGGGCGGCAAAGCCGCCCGTGATGCTGGAGCCGGGCCCGACGCCGAGGTTGTGGAATAGCGGCGAGACGACGAGCGGGAAGGCGGCGGCAAAGCAGGAGCGCAAAAAGGTGTTGGCGGCAATGGCGGAGGCGGCATAGGCCTGGAAGGTGTCGACCAGATAGTTGAGGGCGGCCTGGAAAATGGTAAAAAAGCCGGTGCCCATCATGACCAAGCCAATGCACGGCACGATCCAGTGGATGTCGGTGCGGGCGCCGGTCCAGCCGGTGAGGAACTGGCCGCCGCTGAACAGGACGGAGCCGACCATCATGGGCGGCAGGCGTTTCTCGGGCACGGCGCGGTTGCCGGCGGCGTGGTAAGCCTTGTTGTAGATGGTCTGGTTGTAGACGTTGGCGGCGGCGCCGAGGATGGCGCCCAGCAAGATGCTGAGAAAGGGCAGGACGGCGACCAGCTGGCCCCAGCCGCGGATCTCGCCAAAGATGATGGGGATGGCGCCGAGCTGCATGTAGAGGATGCCGTAGCAGAAGCTGGCGTAGAGGGCGACCAAGAAACAAATGGGCGTCAGGATCAGCTGGATGGGCCGGACCAAGAACTTGCTGGCGAGCTCGCCGATGCTGACGTCCCACTCCTCGAAGCGCGCGTGCAGGGCCCAGTTGCCCGTCTCGTGGCGCAGGCGGCGGGCCTTGTAGACGAGCAGCACGGGGCCGTAGGACTCGTCGATGAGGACAGTGGCAATGAGCAGGACAACGGCCTGCAGGATGCCGGTCAGGTACTCGGTCCAGCGCCAGCCCAGCGACGGCTGGATGACGACGGCGGCGGACACAATGGGGCCCAGCACGGGACCACCCACGACGGCCATGGCATAGCCGGCCATGGCGATGCCGCGCCAGGCGGGTGAGTACAGATCGCCGAGGACGCCGCCCGTGTTGGTGACGGGCGCCGAGGCAAAGAAGGCACCGAAAAACCGCGTCAGCATCAACGTCTGAAAGTCCTTGGCGGTGGCGCTGCCAAAGGAAAAGCAGACGGCGACGAACATGGGCGTCAGCACGGCAATGCGGCGGCCGTACACCTCGCTGAGCGGCGCCCACAGCAGCGGGCCGATGCCGAAGCCGACCAGGAACAGCGCGGTGCCCAGCGTGGCCACTTCTTCGCTGACGTGGAACTGCGCGGCCACTTCGGCGGTGCCCGCCGAGTACGCCGACGACGCCCAGGTGGCGGTCATGGTGACAAAGCCGTAGACCATGGTGGTCACAATCTTCTTCTTGGTGGGCCAGTTGATGGGCCGGTACGGGTCGTCGGGCCCGTCAAAGTCGACGAGCACGTCCTTGGTGGTTTGCACGCGGCCGAGCGGGTGGACAAAGCCGTTGGCGGCGGCGCCGGGCAGAGTAGGACGCGACCGGATGCGCGACAGCACCGTCTGCACGCGCGACACGCCGGCGTTGCTGACGGCGCTCGGACGGCGGCGGCTGCCACCAGGACCAACGCCGTTTGTGTTGGCGCCCGTTGCCTCCGCGGTGGTCCGCCGCGACAGGCTGGTGCGTGATGTGCGCGACGTGCGCGTCCGGAAGAGTACCGGGCGGTGTCCATCGTAGCCTTCGTCTGGTGGTGTCGGAGTGCTGGCCTCGCCGTCGTCTTCTTCCTCCTCGAGCTCGTCGGGGCTCAGTGCGCCGGCGTCTTCGAGGCGCTCGTACTCGTCGGCGTCATCGTCGGGCGAGGGCGCCGGCTTGGCCGCGTCTTTCAATTCGGCCATGGGAGGTGGGTGTGGTTGTGGCGTGGTGTGTATATGTGTAAGTGTAAGTGTAGGTGCAGGTGTAAATGGTCGTTATTACTTGTCGTGTAAGAGGGAGGAAAGGTCGTGTCTCGGATTGGTTCAATACAGAGTCAATGTGTCGTCAATTGAAGTACTCCCAAAAAGAGCGTCCATGACGGCCTTCTTGAACTGTTTTTATCAGGAAAGCTCGCAGTCGGGAACTGGTGACAACGGGACGACGCGTTTGCCACTGGGGCTCCACATTCTCTGCATTGTCAACCGGCAAACAAAAAGGAAGGAAAAACTCCGTTGCGACGACGAATTTGCCCTCCAAAATTATCGTCTAAGAATCTAAGAAAACTTGGCATTGCCGGTCGCCGGTCGCCCGTTGTCGGCAGCAGACAGCCGCAGGGATGTGCCAGTGACTCCCAGTGACAGAAACCAACAGTGGACAGCAGACATTAGACAGGCCAGTCGACAGGCGTCACCGAAGAAACAGTTTTCAGCGCTAGTCGGGGCGTTTTTCTTTTTTTTTTTTCCTTCAGTTTCTTCTTCCTTTTCTTCACGGCGATTACGGGCTCGGTGCCGAGCTCGGGCGCTCTTAGTGTAGTTTTCCAGGGAACTACAGGGGGAAAGGGGGAACGAGAAAAAAAAGGAAAAAAACACGACTCGTGTCGAGCAGACGACAATAACACGGAGCTACGGTTATGTGCGAGGGACCACGGACCACGGACCACGGAGCTCAGCAAGCGGACTTTTGCTTTCGACAAGGCGTTAGAAAGAGAGGTCAAAGAGCAGCAGCAAAGAGGAAAGAGCAGCGCATCACAGCTCGCGCTTTCGGTCTTGGCGTCGGCGTCGGAAGGAGCCGAGCGGGCGAGCTTTTTGTGGATTGCAGCGGGTGTCTGGCTCATTGCGGCAGGGCCGCCCTGTGATGTCATCGTTGAAGCTGTGCCCACTGTGGAGGTGGAGCTGGAGAGCTGTGCGGTGTCGCAGTGCCACAGTCGACGATTTCTTCCAATTGCCTCGCTCTGGTTTGGCATTCTTTTCTATTTTTACTTTGACGAGTCGGCTTCTTTTTCTCTAGTCAAAATAGACGTCGATCGATTCATGCACTGTATTTCACTTTTGTCGTGTATCGGTACTTTATTGAATTGCATTTTTTCTGTATTTTCGAGTGAAAATCAAATAAAAATATTTTCACATTTATTCAAATTCGCTACAAAGTACACCGAGTACAACGCACTTGTCCAAATCGCACGTCAACTTTCTTTGACATCCGATGTTCGTTGTCAACTACATTTTCCTACAGTTGCTCCACGAGAGACTTTTGCTTCCACCTTCCTCTTTCAACATCTTCAAAATTCACAATCGTGTTCCTCCCCTTGAGCTTACACAAACAATCGTATTTACGAGCTGCTGACGTCCATCCACAGAACTGTCGATCCACCATCACCGTGACAGCTCCATATCGTCGGACACTTTTCGCAGCTCGGTCCGGACGGAGATATAAACGGAGATCCAGACATGTCCAGTCATGTTTGGAAATTCCTTCTCCTTCCCCCCCGGTCTCGACAGATTCTGAACGTATTTTGATTCACTTGCGTTGCTTTGATTACATTACTCCACACGTCGTACAGAATACGCTACTCGTCCCGCCCTGTCAAGGGTTCCGTCGACAGGGGAATCAGCCGCGCCGACAGGTCCGGCGATGTGCTGAACTCCCCGTCAAAGGGAAACATGGGCCGGCGGATGCGCGTGTGGCCCAGCCGGCGCAGGTCCTGGTCCACGCCGCCGGGTGTCAGCGCCAGCATCCAGTCGGCCGCCATGGCGTACAGCTGCGGCTCGAGGTAGCCAATCTTGACGAGGACGACGTCGGCTTCGCGCGGTGCGAGGCCCAGGTCGGTAAAGTCGCGCTCGTAGTGGTACGGCTTGCGCAGTTCCGTGACGATGACGTAGAGGGACGTCCCTGTCGGGCGCAAGACGACCTCGGTGCGCGCATGTTTGTCGCCGTGCTTGATGGCGACGACCTCACCCGTGAGCGTAATGGGCCCCGCGTGCAGATTGTCGACGGCGGCGCCGGCCGTCACCGTCACAATACGGCCGACGCCGGCGGCCACAGCGGCCCGGACTGCCTCGGGGCCGGGGATGCTGGCGTAGATGACCGTCGGCTGGGCCGCCTTGCGTGTCAACTCGCTCCTCTTCAGCAGCTGCGTGAGACCCCACGTCACATCGCCCGAGCCGCCGGCCGTTGGGTTGTCCCCCGAGTCCGAGACAAAGAACGGCCGTGAGGCGGGCGGCGCCTCGAAAGCCGTGTCCAAGCATGCGTCCAGCGTCCCCGTCGGCGCCACGAAGTGGAACTCGCCGCGCGCCTTCCAGAACAGCCGCGCCAGCCGCTCCGCGCCCGCGGCCACGGCCTCCGTGTGCCACCCCGTCACCACCACGGCGGCGCGGTTGCGCGACTCGTCGGCCCATGCATAGCCCACCCAGATGGCCGCGTCCAGCACGCCCGCGAGGGCCTCGACCGTCGGCACGGCCGCGTAGATGTGCTTGGCGGGCTCGTCGCGCGTCGACGTCTGCTCGCCGGGCAGCAGGATGGGCACGGGGACCCAGGCTTTGATGGGGCGCTCCCCAGGTTTCTCCGTCAAGCAGGTGACCAGGTTCCGGCACGCCCTCTCCTTGGTGTCGAGCTCGTCCTCATGGGGCGCCATGCGGTAGCACGTAATGAGGTCCAGCATGTGCACGAGCTCGCGCGACACGTTGCCGTGCAGGTCCATCGAGGCCGACACGACGACACGGGGGCCGATGACGGCGCGCACGCGCCGCAGCAAGTCTGCCTCGGAATCGTCCAGGTCCTCGACCACCATGGCGCCGTGGATGTCGAACCATAACCCGTCCACCTTGGTGCCGTCGGCGACGATCGACTGCAGCCGCTCCACAATCTCGTCGGCCAACGCTTCGTACGCCGCCCGCGTGATCATGCCGCCCGGCAGCGCCCGCCCAATGAGGGCGCCACGCCAGTCGGCGGCGGCGGCGAGCGGCGTGCCGGCATCCAAAAAACGATAGATGCCGACCGCGTCGGGACCGCGCTGTGGGTGGAAGGCGGGCGCGTCGGTGCGCGACGGCGTAAACGTGGAGGTCTCGCAGGCGAGGCCGGCAATGGCGATGACGGGGCGGGGCATGGTGAGGTGTGGTGATGGTGGTTGTGGTGGTGGTGGTGGGAAGTGCAGAATGTGAACAAAGACAACGTCGACCTGTTGGGACGTCGTCCTTCTTATCGTTGGCGGATGGAGGACGTTCAGGGGGTGAGGTGAGGTGAGGAGTTGGACGTCTGGAAAAGGAAGGAGGGGTCTGGTGTAATCCGATCGGCAGTTGCGATGCAGATGCGCTGAACGCTGATGATATTACTGTAGTCCGAATACGAGGGGCAGAAGACCGCCAAACAACCCCGAAACGACCTACGACCCAGCTGACGGCGGCTCCGGCACGCGGCTCACGGCACACGGCACTGAGCAGACCGGCATTTCAAAGATCTTCCTCTTTGGGCCGGGTTACGGCGCACAGCATCTCCGTTTACGGCGCGGAGCGGAGAGTGCGACAAGAGGTGTGAAGTACTTGTAGGGACCTGGTGCCTTTAGTGGAGTGCACTGTAATTTAGCGGGCTGGAGCAGCGTAAATTGATTGGAGCGCTATCGTGAGCTTCGTGAGAAAAAGCACCGAGAAGGATAAGGCTGATATGAGGAGAACAATATCAAAAGAAGAACAAAATAAGAGAAGAACAAAATAAAAGAAGAGGAACCCAAAACAATTGTGCTTGGAAACGGCATAAACAAATCGCTGGTCATAGACACACAAGAGTGTGCACATATTAAAAAAGAATCACAACACGTCTCGAGAAGAGAGGACAATTGTTCGAAAAAAGAGAAAGCAAAACCGAGAGACCTCATGCAAAAGAAAACATCGCGATGGGGTATCGCGTAGCTGCTCAGTCTGCCGGCCCTGTCGCTTTCAACCCCGTACTCTCCGATTCCTATCTTGCTGCTACGCATCCTCCCCTCCTACTCCTTCACCGCCTCCGTCCGCCGCGTGATGCGCACGTTCATGTCGCTCTGGATGAAAAAGGCCGCATTGAACGACTTCCAGGGGTGCGCTGGGTCGACGAGCACAATGTCGAAGCGCCGCAGCAGCTCGACGTACACCTTGTTGAGCTCGATCATGGCAATGTTTTTGCCCAAGCACTCGTAGCGGCTGCCGCCCCCAAAATCGAGCATCACCGTCTGGTCCATGGCGCGGTAGTGGTCCGCCGAGATGCCCATCCAGCGCTCCGGGCGGAAGAGCTCGCAGTCGTCTCCGAAGACGGCCTTGTTGCGCATCACCGTCCAGGGCGCCCAGGCCACGGAGGTGCCGGCGGGGACGCGGTAGCCGCAGATGACGTCGTCGGTTTTGGAGACCTTGGGAAGCAAACCCGTGGCCGGGGGCCACATGCGCAGGCCCTCGCGGATGACGGCCTGCAGATACGGAAAGTTGCGGGCCTCCGTGTCACCAATCGGGCTGCTGATGCGTCCGGCGCGCACGCCCTCGTCGATCTCGCGCTGCAGGCGCGTGTAGACGTGCGGGTTGGTGATAATGTACAAAAGAGTCGACCGGATGGCGGTGGCGGACGTGTCGGAGCCGGCAATGATCTGCACAACGGCCTCGCCCTCGGCGTCGTCGCGACCGAGCCCGTGCGCCACAAACGAGCCGAGAATGTCGCGCTTGACGATGGCGTGGTCGCCGTAGCGGGCATCCACGGCCTCGCGCGCCAGCGTCATCACGGTGCCGATGCCGACCATGCCGCGGACGTTGGGCAAAAAGGGCCGCAGGTACGGCGACTGCAGCGTGTCGACAATCCAGGGCAGAATGGCCGTGGACATGAGGATGGGCACCGTGCTCTCGGTGGTGCGGATGTAGCCAAACTTGTCAAAGTCGGCGTCGAGGTACCCAAAGGCTTTGCCAAAGGCCAGCGCCGAGATGACGTCGAGCGTAAAGAACTGCACCTTGCGCGCTAGGTCAACCGTGCAGTACACCCCCTTCTCGCCCTTGTTTTTGTCGTTCTCGCCCGCGCCCTCCACCGCCAGATACTTGTCCTCCAGCAGCTTGACGAACCCGGCCACCTGCGCGTCGATGATCTCGTGCAGATTGTCCACGTCTTTGCCACCGTACCCGGGCAGCAGCTTCGCCCGCAGCTCGTCGTGCACCGTGTCGTCGAGCGTCGAAAACGTGCTGTCGCGGTATGGGTCGACGCGCAGCCCCCGGTACCAGTACGCCCGCTTGTAGTTGGACCGCACGCCCCAGATGCGCCGCAGCTCGTCCGGGTCGCCGCACACCACCCAGTTGGTGCCGATGCGCGCCAGGTTGCCATACTGGCCGTTGACCGCCTGCAGCGTAAAGTTGAGCTGCCCGCTCAACTGGCCGCGCACGAGCCACAGGTCCGTCCAGGCGGCCCACCGGGGCCCCGGGATGTGGCCGAGGCGGCGGTAGCTGCGGATGCTGGCTGTGACGTAGTAGACGAGGGCGACGAGGGCGGCGACCCCCGCGCCGGCCAACAGCCAGGCCATGAGGGGCAGGAGGTGGGGTGTGAATAAAGAAAAAAAAAGAAAAGAAAAAAAGAAAAGTGATAGTGGGGGATGTGATGAGATGCAGGGAGGGATCCCCGAGATGGTAGGCTAGTGTCGTATGATGATTATTGCAATTCGAGCTCTGAGGGAAGCAGACAACACAAGAGCGGAATAAAATAAAGACTAGAAATATTGAAAAAGGAAACGGCCGCCAGTCTGCGAGTCTCCTCTTTCAGTTGCCAGAAAATATGACAAAACTGGCAAAACTGATACCCGGCAGGGGAACCGTCAGTAAGCACCCGGCTGCCTGTGTCAAAAGGTTGAAGCAGCGGACAGAACTGTTCTGTTTTCCTGGTACGGGGAAAGAGGGAGAGCACGGTGTAGGTTGTGCTTCGTTTGACGAGTCAGTTTTTTGGGACTGGATAGTGACAGAAAACGAGAAAAAGAAAAGAAAAAAAGAAAAAAAAGCAATATGGGCGCATGGGGGGAGGGGTGTGAACTGGATACACTGATGCACGAGAAAGAAACAACAAAGTAGACAAGCTGGGGGCGAATAAGAAGGAACACACCTATGTAAGAGAGCCCGGGGAAAAGAGACAGTCTGTGGCCCGCTGCGACGGGAAAGGCGTGCGTTTGGGAAGGAGAGAGGGACGAGGGACGAAAGAGCCACGAAGGTGACACTTCGACCGCTGTGTGACGGAGTCGTGTTTGGTTCTTGGTGTTTGGTGTTTGGTACTTGGGTGTTGACTTTTGTGTCTAGGTACGGAGTTGAGTTCTTTATGTGTTCTGTGTCCTTTCTGTGTTTTCCTGGATTGTTTGCACTCTTCTGTTTGTCTGCTGTGTTGCTGTACTCTGCAGTCTGAGTCTGTCTCTCCTGTCTGTTTTCTTGTGTTTGTCTTGTCTCTCGGTTTGTCGGGAAGGAATGGGCTGGCTTTTGCTGTGCACAGAGACAAAACCAGGTTGACAAAATATTACATGTCGTTTTTGTCTTTTTTTTGTGAGAGGGAATTTGGAGGCGAAAAAATGTTGGTGAGAGGAGGAGATGTGAGGAGAAACGGAAAACAAAATTATGAAGTGGAGAGGAGAGAGGAAGAAAAGGGAAAAGGAGGGGGCGGGCGATTAAGAGGAGAGGGGGGGGGGAGAAATATGACCAGCGAGAGATGACAAAATGAAAAAGGCGACAAGAAGGAAACAAGAAGCAGGGAGGCGGACAGGACGACAAGATCACGGTCTGGGAAAACGAAAATATGACAGCTGGCGGAGACACGAAAGAAGGAAGGAATAGCAAAGCAGAGAAAAGCAGAACAACGTCAGAAGAAAAAGAAAAGACTAAGGGAGGGAAATGGAAGGAAGTTAGTCCGTGGGGGGTCAGAAGCAGAAGAACAGGGAAGGAAGAAAGCAGAGGGAAAGCGAGGGGCAGGCAAAAGGAGGTAATGGTTGGCACCAGTGCAATGGAGACGCAGGTCATACAGAATCCTACTGTACTTGGAACTTGGGCCCGGCTCTCCCCTCTTCTAGACCACCCACGGAGCCGAATGGGAAAAAGAAAGAAAAGAAGAGCGGCGGAGAATGTACGATACCGGACGGCGGAGAGGACAGAAGGGCAGGGAAAAGGAAGGGAGTTCCTGCACGCAAAAGTGGAAACAAGCACGAAATGGGACAGCAAGTGCGTGCTTTTTTCGCAGGGGGGAGAGAAGTCTGGGAAGTGGAAATGTGGAAGTGGAGGAGTCAAAATAGTTTGAGGTACTCTTGATAAAGAGCAATAGGAGACGCAATAAGAGAGAGGGGTTCCAGTCGTCTGGGTAGAATTGTTGCACGGAGAGTCGTTCTGGGAAATAACAGAGACGACTGCAGATGGCTGTCTTTATGAACTCATAAACGATGGGCGAACAACAAAAGACAACCGGAGACACACAATATAGACAGGACAGCCCCAGCCGAGCGTTTGTCTGTTTTATTTCTGTTCATCTTCTCTCCTCTTTCTGCTCAACGTAGCAAAAACCTGGCAGGCGGCGCCAAAAAAAAAAAAAAAAAAAAAAAAAAAAAAGAGGCATTCAAGCCACTCAAACCGCTCTCTAGGGCGTACGAAATATGTTGTTGCCCATTGTTTGGGATATGGTAGCACGAACGAGGCCCAAGCCAGGCAGAGATCCGTCGGGTCACTCTAAGTGATGAGATAAAAGGGCAAATGTGCCCCAACCCCAACGTGACCCGACAGAAGAAACGAAACACGGGAAGAAAACCAGGTCGAAGCGTGGCATCACAGATGGCGACAACCCAAGATACAAGTACTATTTCTGTGAGCACGGCTACGACGAGTACATCCACAGCGGACAAGCCCACACCCTTAAGCGAAAGTGAAAGGTTTGTCTAAAGGGGGGCATGAACATGAAAGAACTGTGGTAGGAAGAGGAAGGGCGGGAGGATCCAAAAAAAAAAAATGGAGATGGTGCTGCGGATACGGTAGGGCAGCGGCCCGAGAGAGGTCGCGGGAAGAGAACAGCGGATGAGGGAGGCAGGGACGCTTGCATGGATTAGGGGAGAACGAAAAGAAGAAATAGGAAAGAATAGAAAATTATGAGAGAGTGAGAGAGAAACGGCTATGAAAGATAGCCGTACAGACGAGGAAGATGGACGAAGAGGACAAATCATGACGAGTTGAAAGGGAGAAAATGCAGGGAGCGTCCAAGACGGCAAAGACATGTCAGATGTTGCATTGCTCTTAACTAAAAGAAGCAAAGATGGTGCATCGACTGCCTGGGATGGACTTTGACAAAACGGGACTCAACGGGGCACTGGTTACTGATGCACGGGGGACAATTGACAAATGCGCAGCATTGCATGGGTCGAAGGGGAGTCGCATGGAGTCGAACAGGGTCGTAATATGGAGACACAGGACGACGTGCGTGAACAAATATGCTGTGCGGAGACTGACTGGAGGGGAGATGCGCCAAAGTGGCCCATCATTATGCTACCAAGGCCCCCACCTGTCGCCAAAAGTAGAATAAGTCGTGGATGATAAAGAGGATGTGGAGAGGAAGGAAGGCTGGTGAATCTTTGGACTGGACAGGCGGGGAAGATAGAGAGAGAAGGAAGGTAGAGGAGAAGCGCAAGGCAAAAAACATGGAAAATAAGGAATATAGAGAAACAGGGGAGAGGGGAAGAGGGGACAAGAGAGTGAACAGGTTGAAAATGCCCCTATCCGCTGCAGTATCCGAAGTTGGTGATGGGTGAGAGAAAAATATATAAATTAGGAAGGTCGTGACAATCCGTTTAACAAGACATAGTTGGTTGTTGACTAAAGCATGTGTAAAGGACGACGTTGGGGGTTGGACGTTGGGTGCCTGGGTGCCTGAGTGCCTGTTGGGCGTTGGCAGAAACGTCTTTCTTCGGTGGAGCACTCACATATTCGGGGCAAAGCAAAACGCGATAGCCGCAAAAGAAGAAAACAACGTGCCAAAACGTGCAAAACACACGTAACAGGCAGTTGTAAGAGACATACGTTCGTACTCCGTACAGACAGTCCGTCAGAAAAAAAGAAAGCACACCGCGCTCCGGGCGAGACATGATCCGACGGTGGCTTGTTTTTGAGGCCGCGACCCTGTCAGACGCGAGTTGCCAGCCAGGAGGAGAGTTTGAGGAACATCTCAAAGTCAAGAACAGCGGAACGACTGCTGGAGAAATACTGGACACCACGGATGGAGACCGCTGGAGACGCTGGAGATATGTGATTGACAGTGCATGGAGACCTGGACACCGCTCTTGGAGGGTCGCCATTGGCTCGGAAGAGAGCCTGCACGGTGCCTGTAGAAAGAGACAATACGGTAAGCACGAATGACAGAAGGGAACGGGCCTTAACAGTGGAGGCATTGACTGGAAAGGGTGGTGACGATGTGGTGGAAGGTGGTCTAAAGTGTGGTAAGAGGGAGTGGAAGAAGGTCAAAAAGAATGGTAGAAAACGCACTAGAGCGCCTCGAGGCCAGCGAGAAAAGTGACCGTTTGCGCAGTTGACAAAGCAAAAAGAGACAAAAGAAACAAAAAGGTGACGAGACGAGGTGATGACTTTTGGAGGGGACAGCTGGATGTCTCAGGAGACGGTTTGCAAAACAAATGAGATTATGTACGAGTAAAAAATTGTCGTATGCAGGTGACGAAGCGGGCGAATGAGACTAGGGCTGAAGCCGAGGAGGGAGAAGACGAGCAGAGGGCGGACGAAAGGGGAAAGAGAGGCAAGAAGAGGCAGTGAGGAGGCAGGAAAAAGAAACGAAAAGGGGCGCATGACTTTTCCGTTTGCTCTTTTTCAGCTCGGCCAACGGAGAGGAAAAAAGGGTGCCACGGGTGCCTTTCATTGTGAAGCTGAACGATTATCCCCGCAGAGAGGGTGCAGCGTTTCGTGGAAAAGGACATGAGTATCAAAGAAAGGAAAGCAGCGGCGGTCAATGAACACATCCGGCCCCGACCCTTATCCTGACACTGCTTATAACTGACACACGTCCGAGTCCGCTTCCATCGCTTGACAAGAGCCCGTCGTCCCGTCTGCCGGAAAGCTCCGCGATGGCCAGGCCAGCAAAAAGACAACAGTCCTCTTTTTGATGTGCGGCTAATGCTGGCAGGCTAGGTCTAATGCTGTCTTGACGCTGTCCTGTCCCTTTTGTTGTTCCCCGCCGGCATTTGTTTCCTTTTTGACCCTGCTTTTTTTTTGTCTTCCTGGTTTCTTTTTTTGTCTTCTTCCATTTTTACTTTTGATCCTCTCCATCTTCCATCTTTTCCATCTCGCCTATCTTGAGTCTCCCTTGCCTACCGTTGCCGACAACTCCACCCTTCTCCTCCCTGCTCTAATAGTTCAGCTCGCCGCCCCTGCCAACTGGTGCGACCCCGGACGACGACTGACTGCAAAATGGCGAGAATGTGATGTGTCACAAGAAAACGAAGAGAAAAATGGACAAACTCAGAACACGACCAACCTGAGGACGTCGGCCTCCCGCGCTCCCACGCTCTTACGCTCCCGAACCTCGTAGTCCGTACGCGTACGAAGTAAAGTGAAGAGAAAGAGCGCCCACTCTCCAACACTCGTCCCTGCCCTGCCACGTTCTTCATATTCGTTTGGACCGACTTTCTCCTCTTCTTATTTTGGTCTCCCTCCCCGTCTCGCCATTTCCTCACACTACGTCCAACCCACTTTTATCGACCGCGTATCTCTTTCCGAGCTCCGCGTTGCGACGTGCATCCACCATCTGCTCTTTCGACCAGGTTTTCGCTCTATCGTTGCCCCATCTCGTCCATCTCGTCCATCTCGTGTCGTCTTCTCTGTCCCATTCTTTCTTTCTCTCTTGCATTTGCGTTTGCATCTGCATCTACATCATCCTGATCGCATCCCCCAGTCTTCCAATCCTCGCCCGCGCCCACTTTGTCATCGTCGTACACACTCTATTTCTCCGAGTCCCTGGGTCGTTCTTGTCCTACGTTTCCTCTCTCCTCTCCTCTTTCTTGCCTTCTTGCCTCGTCTCTCTTGTCCCATTCCCCTCGCTCTCCATCTACCCGTTTCCCGATCTCTTTTCATCCTTTCCTCGCTTTTCATCTCTTCTCGTCCTGGATCCTCTTATTATCTTCCCCTCCGCCCACTCCTTTCCCTTCTTCTTCGAACTTTTCCCCTTTTTCTTTTCTTTTTTTACACGACGTAATACCCACCCGTACACCTTTCACCTATTTTCGGCCGCCATCCTACATCTCGCTTAAGCACCTCTCCCTCCCTCTCTTCCCCCTTTCGTGCTCCCGTCGTTTCAGTATTGGGGTGTTTTTCTGTTTTTTTTTCCCCCGCCGGACAAATAAAGGAAAGGAAAAGAAAAGAAACAGGAAAACAACAGGGGCGTACACCGTCTACACCGTTTGTTTTCTTGATCGCTGGATGATCACCCGTCTCGCATCTCGCTTCGCTTCTTCCACCCAGCTTCGCAACACCACTCGCTCTCTCCTACCCCATGGCCTCTTCTCCGCCGGCCGGCGCCGCGGCGCCCGTCGTCGACGACGGCACTGTCGCCGCCAATATCCACCCGGACGACCACGACGATCCAATTGTGAGTTGAGCCAAAGCGCGCACTTTACACGAAGTTAGGCGATAGGACGAAAGAACGAAAGGCTGGTCGTGCAAGAACACTCGAAGGATCCGCCTCGTCTGGCGCACTGCCGCTCGCTTACCGGCACTCTTTTCGCTTTCTGCATTTCACTTTCGCTTTCGCTCTCCTTGGCCCTCGCCGTTCTTTCCTCGCTCGGATGTTGTTGAACGTCCGCGAAACTAACCATTCGCTCCCCTCTGCAGGTAGCAGACGACATTGACGAGGACGGCGACTCTGCAATTGACGTGGTATGTTTTTGTTCTCTTTTTGTGTTCCGATCGTCTTGTCCACCACTTTCGCCTAGTGTTAGCGTGGAGGGGCCGGTCCGTGGAGGCCAAATTAGCGCCCTCCCGCTGTCAGTGTTCAGTGTCCACTACCCACTCGAGCCACTTATCCCGGCAAACCGCCCACTAACATGATCGACAACAGCCGTTCCGCGAATCACTCACATCGCTACGGTCCAGCATCCTGGCTTACCAGCACGAGAATGGCCGCACCTACCACGCCATGAGCGCAGGAAGTAGGTTGAGCCTCTCGTCGAAGTGCCGTCCATCTCATAGTGTATCCTTACTAACTGCTTCGTAGAATACTTTCTTCCCAACGACGAGGTATGTTTTTTTTTGTTCCTTCTGTCTTCTTGTTTCGTTTTCAAAACAGTCTCCGAGACACGCCTTATGTGAATCGTGTCGTCGGCACTGTAGACACCGGGAACCAGTGACCCGTCACCCGTCACAGACACAGACACAGACACAGACACAGACACAGACACAGACAGACATCAGACGAGACAACTGCTAATACCCACTCGCCCTGTTCCAGGCAGAAATTGAACGGCTAGGTAAGACGGCTCTGTCGCTACTCGGCCATTTGTTATGTCCTTTACTTGTTCGTCCCTAACGCCAACAGATCTTCAGCACCATGTGGTCACGCTCACAATCCAGGGCAACCACTGCCTGTGTCCCAAGAACGAAGGCGCCCGGCGTGTCCTGGACCTGGGCACCGGAACCGGCATCTGGTCCATGGAATATGGTATGCCATCCTGCCCACGTAGCTTAGAAACCAGTCTCTTGTGGCCTTGTGGCCCGGCTAACCCGTCCAGCCGACGCCCATCCCGAGGCCGAAGTCATTGGCGTCGACCTGAGTCCAGTGCAGCCGGAGTTGTAGGTCACCCCCCATTCCCCTCGCACCTCGACTTGCGACCGCCTCAAATATGTCTAACTGCCCGCCCCTCGCGTCTAGCGTCCCCCCCAACTGCTACTTTGAAATCGACGACCTCGAAAAGGAGTGGACCTGGGACCGCCCCTTTGACTTCATCTTCGCCCGCATGATGGCCGGCTCCTTCACGGACAACGGCGCCATCGTGCAAAAGGCCTACGAGCACCTGGAGCCGGGCGGCTACTACGAGGCGCAGGACATGGCGTTGCCCTTGGGCTGCGACGACGGCACGCTCAAAAAGGACTCGGACCTCTGGATCTGGATGGGGCTCGTGATGGAATCCATGGAGAAGCTCGGCCGCCCCGTCGTGTCGGCCCAGCAATGGAAGCCGCTCATGGAGCAGTGCGGCTTCGAGGACGTCAGCCAGACCATCTACAAGTGGCCCATCAACCGCTGGCCGCGCGACAAGAAATACAAGGATCTCGGCATGTGGAGCCTGGCCAACATGGACTCGGCGCTCGAGCCCAGCTCCCTGGCGCCGCTGACCCGCGCCCTCGGCTGGTCCCGTGAAGAGGTCCTCGTCCTCGTCAGCAAGGCCCGCAAAGTCCTCCGCGATACCAGCGTCCACGCCTACTGGCCAATGTACGTTCTTTTGTTTCCTCGCTGCGCTCGCCTTCTGTTCTTTCCTCGCTCTTTTCTCGCTCGTCTGCTAACTTTGCCAGCTACGTCGTGCATGGCCGCAAACCCTTGAACGCCGCCGCCGCCCAGCCCACCACCGCTACTGGACCCCTCCCCGACGCCGGCTCGCCTGCCCCTGCCGCCGAAGCCCTGCCCAAAAAAATCTCCCCCGAGCACTCGCCCACCACCGGTCCCTCCACCCAGGCCCAGCGCCGCTCGCCGACGCCACAGTCGCCACTGGCCCAGGCGGCAGCCTCACCACCGGCGGAGGCAGCACCGGCAGCAAAAGCAGCAGCCGAGCCAGCAGCAGCCGAGCCAGCAGCAGCCGAGCCAGCAGCAGCCGAAGCAACCCCTACTGCAGCCCCGGCAAAAGAGGCAGAAGCAGAAGCAACGCCCGCACCGCACGCAGCGTCATAGTCCAACAGGCGGAGACTGTCACGCCAGGCAGTTAAAGGAGACAGAATTGGGAAGTCTGGTCCATTAGTCCCTTTCAATGTTTCTTACATTGGATGATTGTAAGACGTGTGGGATGAGACGGGATACAGCGAAATAACGATAGCACGCAGTCAAAGAACCAACTATGGAAGGAAGGTTCTCAAGCATCTCTTTCTTTACTTTGATTTCGGCATCTCTTCTACATCATGACCATAAAACCCGGGTAAGATAAGATATTGAACGGTGTCTGTTTGTAGCACTCCTCACCCGCCCGTTCATACACAAAAGGCACAGTAAATGCACAAGAATCCACAGTAATGCAAGCACTCTAAAGACGGCCAGTCGCTGCCGAGACGGCAATGGCGCGCGCGCCCTCCCCCTCTTTCACTCGTTCGTCTGTCCTCGTCCGTGCCGAGTGACGCAAGATGCTGCCGCCGTCACGAATCTTGGCAGCTTACACCTTCCTGTGTTGGCAGCGCGCAGTGGACAGAGTGGGCCCTGTCCGACCAGCCCCCTCCAGCGATAACAGCGTGTCTTAGCTATCGGCCGGGGGAGCTTCCCCAGCGCAGGCGGCCCCTGGCGGCTTAGGCGGCTTCGGCGGCGTTAGCGCTGTTTTCCCCTCGCACACCCTCTCACACGACCTGGCTGCGGCACGCAATCGCCCCCAATCCGAGCGTTGCCCCTGGAGCCGTGCCTGGCATATGCAACCTGGCTAAAGCGAAGACGGGGCAGCTGCACTGCCGCCGATAAGCTCCTTCCGTCTTTGTCTTCGTCCTTGTGTTGCCGTTCCCCGTTCCTGCCTTCTTTCCTTCTGCCTCTTTCCATCTCCACCTCCGCTTTCGCTTCCTTTTCTCGCATTCTCGTATTCTCGCATTCTCGCATTCTCGCATTCTCTCTTCTCTTCTACACAAACAACCTCTCCATCCGCAATCCACCGACACTCTCCAAAGCCTCTCTGACCCTCCTCAACACACCCGCCTCCACCCCACGATGGCCCGCCGCGACACACCGACCGAGATGCCGCTGCGCTACAACACGCTGCGCCCGGCGACGTCGTACCGCGAGCAGCTCAACCAGCGCTTCGCCTCGGGCTCGTACGCTTCCTCGCCCATTGCGCTTTCGTCCCCGTCTGTCGCCTCGGTCTCGCCTGCGTCCGTCGCTTCGTCGTCGGCCTTTTCGACACCCTCATCCTCCCCTCCCCTGGCCGCGGCCACGCCCGCCTTCCGCTCCCGCAAGTCGCAGTGCTACCACCAGACCGGCATGGCCGACCGCTCGCACGCCGACAACGTCGTCTGCTTTGCCTGCGCCGACAAGATGTACGACATTGACCTCCGCACGTGCCGTCTGGTGCCACCCACGGGCAGCACCTGCGTCGTGTGCGCGTGGAAGCGCGGCGACGCCGCTTCTTTCACCAAGCCGTTCCTGCACTTTATCACGGAAAACCCCACCGTCTTCCACGCCGTCGACTACTTTGAGGCCCAGCTCGCCGACGCCGGCTTTGCCAAGCTGGGCGCCCGCGACGACTGGTCCTCGAAAATCCAGCCCGGCGGTAAGTACTATGTGACGCGCAACGGCAGCTCCCTGATCGCGTTCACGGTGGGCGGCGCCTACGTGCCGGGCAACGGCGTGGCCATTGTGGCCGGCCACATTGACGCGCTGACGGCCAAGCTCAAGCCGGTGAGCAGCAAGCCGACCAAGGTCGGCTACCAGCAGCTGGGCGTGGCGCCGTACGCGGGCGCGCTCAACGAGACGTGGTGGGACCGCGACCTGGCCATTGGCGGGCGCGTGGTGGTGCAGGACCCGGCGACCAAAAAGACCAAAACGCGGCTGGTCAAGCTCGGCTGGCCCATTGCCAAAGTGGCGACGCTGGCGCCGCACTTTGGCGTGTCCATGACGGGCAGCGGCAACAAGGAGACGCAGATGGTGCCGATTATTGGGCTGGAGGGCCCCGGCGAGACGATTGAAGGGGCCAACGCGTTTGTGGCCGCCCAGCCCCCCAAGCTGGTGAAGCTGATTGCCGGCGAGCTGGGCATCGACGACTACAGCTCGATCCTGCACTGGGAGCTCGAGCTGTACGACCACCAGCCCGCGACTGTGCTGGGCGTCGACCGCGACCTGATCTCGGCGGGCCGCATCGACGACAAGATCTGCTCGTGGGCGGCGCTGACGGCGCTGCTGCGCGCCGAGGACAATGACGCGTCGGGCGTCATCCGGCTGGCCGCGTTGTTTGACGACGAGGAGATTGGCAGCCTGCTGCGCCAGGGCGCCAAGGGCAACTTTTTGCCCATTACCATTGAGCGGGCGGTCGAGGCGCTTGCCAAGGGGGATGCCGCGCTCGGCCCCGGCCTGGTCGGCCGCACCTACGCCGCCTCCTATCTGGTTTCGGCCGACGTCACCCACGCCGTCCACCCCAACTTTGTCGGCAACTACCTCGAGGACCACAACCCGCAGCTCAACGTGGGCATCACCGTCGCCTACGACTCCAACGGCCACATGACCACCGACAGCGTGTCCACGGCCATCCTGGCCCGCGTCGCCCAGCTGTCGGGCGCCACCCTCCAGCGCTTCATGATCCGCAACGACTCCCGCAGCGGCGGCACCATCGGGCCCTCGCTGAGCAGCGCGCTGGGCGTGCGCAGCATCGACGCCGGCATCCCCCAGCTCAGCATGCACAGCATCCGCGCGACGACGGGCGCGCTGGACCCCGGTTTGGGCGTGCAGCTGTTCCAGGGCTTCTTTGAGCACTACGAGACGGTGGACGGCGAGTGGCAGGAGTAGGGGAGTGGGAGAAGAAGACTTTCGAGGAGGTCGGTTGAGTATTTTACATAGTTGTGGCATGTTTCTAGAGACCATGTACAGAGTACCATTAAAGCAGAATTTATTCCCTAATTTTATGTATCTTGCGGCCACTTGACTCCCAGCCTTGACAGATGGCATCAACAGAATTGTAATGACAGAAAGGGGCGCCGTCAACAGGAGCTAACCTTGAGCAGGACGAGAGACCGGGCTCACTTCCAAGACAGGGCCGTTCAGACCTCTTTTTTGATACATATGCACCTATCTCATGTATCTCGTAGCGCGCATGCATGCCTTGTACTTATCTCAACGCTGTTATCTGATCCCCCAGCTCGAATTCTTCGACTTGACTGCTATCATTCTGGCAATCTGCTGTAAGAAAAGGACCAGTTTCGGTCTAGACTCCGCCTGGGGACCCTGAATGGGGAACGCCCACGTTTTTAGGAGCTGCTTGCTCGGCCGTAGCGGAGCTGGCCGGACTCCGCCGGACGCAGCTCGCCAGCCTTGTAGCTCCTTGCAGTTCACCAGCAACCCAAACGCTAGCCGTCACACCGGGCGCGTCCGTGTAAGAGACACCAGAGGCAGTTCATTTTGGGTGAGAGGTTTTTATGTCGTATCTCGTGGATGTTTTCGTCTGGCAATAGTCTGCTTCTTTTGCTTTTTTAACGTTCTATCTGTCTGCCTGGCAGTTGACGCTGAAGACTTTTCTTTTCTCGACTTTTTCGTCCTGTCTACGATGCTAGCATGATCTCGACAGAAATCAATCAGGCACATGCCTCTTTTTGTTTTCTTTTTTCTTTTTTCTCGTTTTCCTTTCAATTTCACTTTTTTTCGTGCAGTCTCCCGCTTTCCCCCGTATCGCCTACTGGCTACGCCAAACATAGCTCATGCCAAGTCCATCTAACCACCGTAGACAACCAGCGCCCAGACCCAGATGGTCTACCCTCCCTTCGCTCCCTCCCACTAATAAGCCTGGTCGCTTGACGTCAGATCATACGCCGCAGCTGGAGCTCTCTTTGTAGTCTTTCTTCTTCACCAGCAAAATATATAGAAAAGGCTGCCCTCACCTTGTCTGCCACTTCCATCTCGCTTCATCTCCCAGGCCCTCATACCATCGCTTCCATAGATACTGAATTGACTTTGTTCTTCACTTCCGCTTCTCCTCTTCTCTCTCCCTCCTCTATCCCTCTCCTTTCTTTCTTCCCCTCCCCCTCCACAATGAGATTCTTCGCTTTCGCGGCTGTCGCGGGCGCGTTCGTCATCCCCGACGCCAGCGTCGTCAGCCAGCTGGTCCTGGCCGACAACAAGGCCTCTTCTGCCTCGGCTGCTGCTGTCGATACCTTCCGCGACGCCGTCGATGCCGTCAAGTCGGGTGTCGACGCGGTCGGCGATTGGCTGCGGGACGGCCTTGTCCACCATGCTCCGGCACCGGCATCAGGATCCGGCCGTGCTACCTTTGACACAGACAGCGAGCTCAATGCCGACTTTGGCCCGGCGTCGTCGTCGGACGACCTGCCCATCTTCGACCCCATCGTCGTCGGCAAGGGCAAGACGTCCAACCTGACGCTCTACCAGCTGATTGCCAGCTCCAACGTCACCACCAAGTTCGCCGCCCTCGTCGACGAGTTCCCCGAGGTAGTGGCCCTGCTGAACGCCACGGCGGCTGCCGACGTCGCCAACCATACGCTCTTTGTCCCCGTCGACACGGCTTTCGCGGCACTGCCCGGCGGCGGCCTCGACGAGAGCACGCCTGCCGCCGTCCGCGAGAGCATCGTGCGCTACCACGTCGGCCTCGGCGATTTCCCGTACAAGGTCTTGTTCGCCACGCACACCCTGCCCAGCGCCTACAACGAACCCCTGCTGGGCGGCGCGCCCCAGCGCCTGCGCGTCCGCTTCGAGAAGAAGTTGGGCGTGCGCGTCAACTTTGGTGCCCGCATCGTCGCGCCCAATTTTGTGGCGGCCAACGGCGTACTCCACGCGTTGGACACCGTGCTCGTGCCGCCCACGTTTGTCGGCCGCGAGCTGAGCCTCGTGCCCGACCACTACAGCACGTTGCTGCTCGCCATGCAGGTCAGCAACTTTACGCAGTACATTCACGGCCTGACCCACCTCAACGGGTCGACCGTGCTGGCGCCGTCCAATGCGGCCTTTACGCTGCTCGGCCCCGAGCTCAATGCGTTTTTGTTCAACACCCCGCGCGGCCTCAAGTACCTGCACGCGCTGCTGCGCTACCAGACCGTGCCCAATGCGACTGTCTACTCGGATGCCTTTTACGGTGCTCCGGAGCTGGCCCCGCCTGCTGCTGCTGCAGACGCCGGCGCCGGCGGCGGCCTCGTCGAGCGCGTCCACTACCAGCTGCCCACGCTGCTTGGCGATGCCATCGTTTCCGTCAATGTGACGTCTGTCCCCGGCTACTCGGTCATGCTCGTCAACGACAAGGTCCGCGTCACCGTCCAAGACGGCGTGGCCAAGAACGGCGTCATCCAGGAGGTCGGTCGCGTTGTCTTCCCGCCGGCGCCAGCCACTGTCCCCGGCAACCCGTGGGCCGACAAGCCGGTGCAGACCGTGGCCGACCTGGTGGCGCGGCTGGGGCCCTATGTGGACGACGACGGTGATGACAGCGATGTGCCGGTCGCGGGCAACACGATCGGCGAGCTGTAGGGTATGGATAGAAAACCATTCACATAGAACTGAAAGGGTGTACTGTACGATCACTGCGTGTAACAAAAACATAAATTGAAAGAAAGAAAGCAGGAGGAAATCAAGGGTACCATGGTTTTTACGACATACAAAAGCGTCTTATTTTATTATTTTAGTTTCTCATATTAATATCATTTCATTTCATGCCCTCTTCTTTCATGTTTCAGGTTCAAGAATCGTGACCTCGCCTCCCCTCAGCCAAATGTACTCCATGCGTCTTTCATAAACGCCAGGGCAAGTGCATTGGCTTTGGCATCGCCCACGGGCACCAGCTGCGTGGCAAAGAAGGCCGCACGCTTCTTCTCTCGGTTCACAGCCCACAATACGTTCGGCATGCCCTCCCATGTGACCGTGCCGGGTGGCAGTGCCGATACGGGCAGCGCCTCGTCCTCGACGACCAGACCGCCAGCGCTCCAGTTCACAGCTGGCGATGCACTCTCCTGTCCTGACGCCTTCCCGGTGACAAACCCGTAATTGTCCGACTCGGCCCGCAGGTCCGCCAGCGACGCACTGCCCGGCGCAAACTGCCCGGTTAACAACAGGTCGTAGTGCTCTTTCTTCTTGAGCAGCACCGACGACGACGCCAGCAGCGCACTTAGCACGGCGCCCACGTCCGACATGCTGCACATCAGGCCCTGTGTGTAGCTGTCGCCTTCCACGAGGATTGTCGTCCCGTCTTGGGCGGCCGTCCGCTCCACCATGTGCAGCCGCCGCTGCCAGACAGCGTCCAACTTGCGCGGCGTGTACGACGACGCCGCCATGCCCAGCGGGTCAAAGATGTGTGTCTGCACATGCTCCATAAACGTCGCCGCCCCCGACGCCCGCGTCACCAGCAGCTGCGTCCAGTGGATGCTGTAGCCGTACGCAAAGCCCTCGCCCGGGTCGAAGAGCAGCGGGATCGTAAACCGCTGGGCGATGATGTGCGTGTCTTCGCCGACAAGACCTTCCATGGCGCGGTCGGCCGCGCCGGCACCAAACCGCTTATCGACCGCCTCGTGTTCGGACAGTCCGCTGGCGTGCAACAGCAGGTGGCGCAGCGTAATGGGGCGGGCCGGCGCCCGCAGCTGGCCTTTGCCCGCGCCCGTCATGACCTGGCACACCGCCAGCTCCGGTAGGTGCTCGTACACCGGCGCGTCCAGCGTCAGCACCCCGCGCTCCACCAGCTGCAGCGCCACGATGTGCGTGATGAACTTGCCGGCCGAGCCGAGGGAGACCGTGCTGTCCGCGTCGAGCGGCGGTGCGTTTGCATCGAGCGACTGGCGCCCGGCTGCGTAGCGGTACAGCGTGTTGCCCTGGTCGTCCACCACGATCGCGAGCGCCCCGAGGAGATCCCGCGCCGCGGGGTCGGTGGCCTGTGCCAGCTTCTGTTCAAATTTGTCCATGTCTCTTGGTTGCAGTCTAGGATACAAGCAGCCGCTTGTTGTTGGGGCCGATTAGCGCCAACTTGTGTTTACTTTGTCGTTGTCAACAAGACGTCAGCGCTACGGAGTACGAACGAGAAGGCTGCAAACAAAACAATCAACAAAACTTGATGTACACTTACGGGGGCATTCACAAAACGGAGTATCACCACAGGCGACATAGGTACCCTCAAGAAGTGACGTCTTTCCCGCCGTTCAACTCAGCCCTCTCGCGTCGGGTAGACTGGTAGACGGGCACGAGATCCTCTGAAACAGCCGCTGGCATTCTGGCTAATGTGCACTACCTATGCCAGTTTAAGCAGGTCAGAAACGAGGGGCAGACGGGAATGCTATGGACATACGACGTACGCCATGTACATAATACAACTGACTGATAAAGGGGAGGTCTTGAGAAGACGACGGCTCTCCTGTCTGTTTCTGCCTGATGCTTGATGCTGCTATTTAAAGCATCCTGGGGCATCCCACGTGTAATCCTCCGCGATTCGACGTTCACAAGTGCCTTCCACAGCCTATCGTCTATCCCCAACCACAGCTAATCGCCCATCCTCCACAGCCAAATCAACGTGAAACAGTGTTTAGGTTGGGATGCGTCTCCTTTCTTATGCATGCAATGCTTAAGTCGGGCATTCATCCAGCGATTGACAAGACGAGCGGCTTCAAAGAGAAAACAGTGAATGAACGAGAAAAGAAGAACAAAAATCTAGAGAAAATCAAGCACCGTCACTGTTCTCTTATTGCATTCGCACGTAGATTCAAGATGCACAACCGTTGTCGTCTTTGGCTAAGTGTTGTTGCTGCGTTGCATCGCCGTTAATAGGCAGCTGCAATTGTCCGTATTACAGCGGTGTCCATGCACTGTACCCGCTGGCTTTTAGGGCCTTTGGCGGGGACGCCCACTGTGAGCTCCTGCATGTCCTTCCAGCGCCCGCACCTGATTGACTCGCCCTAGCGTGCACGGTTGCCCGTGGTAGCAAACAAGGCCCAATCAGGCTTAGCGCGATGCCAGCACAAGGAGGAGAGTGGGCCAACGGGCGTGCGCCAGCCCAGCCCATCATCAAAGCAAAACGGACCAAAACAGAAGGCGGGCATTCGTCGAACGGGGGCTCGTTCTCTCTCAACATCGACAACCCACGACGACGACGACAAACGCCGCCCGCCGCCGCAAAACGCCCTTTTGCCGCCGCCAGCCCCGACGACGGCTGCTCTCGCCGCACTCGACAAGTTTCTCGACAACTTGCGACGAGACGACGACCACACGACGGCCCACGACAGACGACAAATTGACACGACGACAGCAACTGACGACCAGCAATCAACAAACGAAGAACGACGACATCAGCAACCGACGATCACGGCAGGCGAACAAAAGCCAGCCACGACGACGACAACTCGAATCATAACAAGACAGCAACAATCTACGACTCAAGCGACGACCACCCGAGCCTCTTTATTGGGACACAGTCACCGCTCTTCGGGCCGACACCGCTTCTTCCGGATACCGCGTTTGCGCAGTTCGAAGCCCCCTTCGCGGACGTACCTCTCCGCCTCTGAGCACTGAGACTGCGGGGAAAATAACAAGAACAACAGAACGACAACAGCGCCACCCCGATCGAGCCACAGCATGGCCGAACCACCCTCGTCCCCGCCGAGCGGGGACACCAGCACCGAGGATGCCCTCTCGTGGTACAAGTCGCAGTACGAGCAGCTCGAGCACGAGCTGATCGAGTTCCGCGAGTCCAGCCGCGAGCTCGAAGGCGAGCTGGAGAAGGACCTTGACGCCGCCGACAAGCGCGAGCGCACGCTGCGGGAAAAGGCTGAAGGTCTTCAGTACGAGGTCGATGAGTGGAAGGTGCGTACAGATCGGGCCGGCGAAAGAAAGAACACCAGCAGTAGGAACGGATGCTAACCCCCATCTTCAGAAAAAATACAAGGAGTCCAAATCCGAGGCCAACGCCGCGCAGAACACGCTCGAAAAGGAAATCACAACCCTGCGCGATGCCAACCGCACGCTGCAGCTGCGCCTGCGCGACACCGAGGTGGCCAACGACGACTTTGAGCGCCAGGCCCGCAACACCACCTCCTCGCTCGAGGACCTCGAGTCCAAGTACAACGTCGCCATCGAGCGCGGCGTCTTGCTGGAAGAGGAAATCAAGATGGGCGAGCAGGAGCGCGAGACCCTGCGCGTCGACGCCCAGCGCCTGCGCGAGGAGCTGTCCGACCTCAAGATCGAGGCCGAGATCCTCCAGGCCAAGCTCGCCAAGCAGCAGGAGCAGCAGCGCGAGGACGAGCGGGTCGCCGAAGAGGAGGCCCTGGCCGAGGCCGCCGCGGCCCGCGCCCGCCACCACCACCTGTCCGCCATCTCCACCGACCTCTCCGTGCTGTCCGTGCCCGAGTCGCCCACCTTTGACCACTCGCCCAACTCCACCGCCAGCTCGCCCCTCATCACAACACCGCCCGACGCCAAGTCGCTGTCCGCAGCCGGCTCCGTCGCGGATGCCCAGGATTTGTCCATGTCATCGCCCCCTCTGTCCGACGCCGCCGCCGCCGCGACCGTCTCCAAACCGCTCCGCAAACAGCAGCCGACCAAATCGTCTACACCCATCCCTCCACTCGGCCGCACACCGGGTCCCGTTCGCAAATCCAGACTCCCCTCGTCCGAGTTCAGTGCCGGCGCCACCTCCACCCCGCGGCCAAAGGCCCTGGGCTCCTCCATTTCCTCCGCTTCTGGCGCACGGCCACTTGGCAGCCGTGTGGCAACCACGTCCGCCGCGACCCGGACACCCGCATCACGCACAACGACGGCTGGCACCGCAGGCACCGCGGGTCCCAAGACGGGCGCCCGTGCCACCTCGCACAAGCTGCCCTCGTCCAACTCGCTCTCCCACATCCGCTCCCTCACCGCCCAGATGCAGCGTCTCGAAGCCCGCGTCCAGTCCGCGCGCTCCAAGCTGCCCGCACCCGTCAACACGCCGCCACGCGCCTCGCCGCGAACACTGGCCATGGGCGCGCCGGCATCCGCTCTGCCCTCGAACGTCACCATCCGCTCGCGCAAGCGCACCGTTGGCTCGGCCGCCTCGTCGGTCATTAGCGGCTACACCGCCGGCAGCGGTGACGACGCGACCCCCACACCCGCCAACCACGTCTCCTCGCGCCCGGCCGGCAGCAAGCACGTACCGCGCCTGTCCACATCGGGCGTCAGCCGCTTATCGTTTGGGCCCCTGCCCAACCGAGGCGGCGGTGCTAGCAGCAACAACGGACTTGAGTCGGAATCGTCCCGGCCCAGCTCGCGCGCCAGCGTGTCTTCGTATGCCCGGCCCGCCAGCCGCAACGCCGACGCCCGCGACATGCCCCCGCCGCGGCCCATGTCGCGCGCATCCCTGTCGGGCACCCGCACCCCGCTGGGCCGTCCACGCAGCTCGCTGGGCAGCAGCCTGCACGGCCACTCGATGAGCATGAGCATGAGCGGAGCGGTGCAGCAAAGCCTACCGGAAGACGACATGGTGGACGGCGAATCGTTTCGGACGCCCAGCCGGCGCGGCACGTACAGCAAGTACGAGATGGAGGCGGCCCTCAACGCCGGCGGCTCGGGCATTCCGGCACCTAGTGGGATCCCTATGCCCGGCAGCCGGCGGCAGAGTGGGGCCGGGTCGGCGCTGGGCTTTTCCTCGTCCGTCTCCAGCCGGCGAGCGAGCACGAGCACAAAGTAGAGCGTGGGCGTGCTGCTGTTTTGGCATTTGTTGTTGCTGTTTCTCTTTATCCTTCAGATACCACCTTTTTGTTGTACTTCTTGTATTTTCTTTATTTTCTGTCTCTTTTTTGTCCCTTTCTTGTCCCTTCTTTGTCCCTTTTTTTTCTTCATACCAACATTTTGCCAAGGAGTTGTTGTTTTCTATACTTTTCATGTCTTTTTTTTTTTCTCTCGACCACTCCATGTCACTCCCTCGAGGCGCGGCAACCCATAATGCCGTATACCATCTTCTTCCTCGTCTTCCTCTTCCTCTCTCTCTCTCCCTCTATTTCCTTTGTCAGTCTGGCTTGTGAGCCTCTACTCATTGCTCGGTGCATATCACTAGACCAGCACCCGCTTCCACTTCTGCTTATTTTCCCTTTGTTTACATCATATCCTCTATTTAGCAAAGACCGAGAAAGAAGATACCCATATTCATTCTAACCATGACTTGACGATGTGATACGATGACTGGTTTGTGTTTGTGTTTCTATGACCGTAGTTATGAAAAATCCTCTGAGCGAACAACATGTGCACGCGTCTACTTTTGACTCCATTGTCATCGGATTTACATCGTGTATTTTGCGTTTGATTTTGACAGGTCTCTATTTTTGGGGTATTTTTTTAACCAAATCAAAAGAAAATAAAAAGATATATAACTATAATAATAATAAAATAATCTCCCAAGGATATAAATTAATAAAAATCAATAGATGAATATGTAAAATACGACTAGATAGAAGGTAAAAAAATAAAACAGCAGAAAAATAGAGTATAATAGAAAAGGGTGTTGTTCCCTTAAATGTACTGCTTTGGGTAGAAATATCGTGTACTTGAGTTGCTCCCAACATACGAGGCCAATGCTTGCCCACGCACCCACAGGCCCTCCAGTCTCTTGCAGATCCAAGCGTCTGTCAACTGATTACTGCGTGGCATTCAGTCATAGCTGGCCAGCTACCTCCCCATGGCCACCTACGGTTGACCAAGTTGGCCATGGCGTACCTCCGTATGGGCAGATCAGACAAGAGTGCCCGCTAGCTCCAGTCATTGGAAGAATAAGGTGCTATCCAGCGGGTGCTCGCTCGCCAGCGGCGGGTTTCCCTCTACGGCCATTCCTCCGTGGTCCTCTCGCCGTCAACGAAAGATGGCCTTTTGGTTTTTGCCATGTTCTATTTTTATCAGGTCTACGTCTACGAACGTAGACAGAAGAAGCAAAAAAGGATACCCGGCACGGCAACAAACAGAGCGGCGGGTATTTTCGCCAGGCCTGGCCCATGCAATTTGTACTGTAGAATCTTTCAAGAATAATGACGACAAGCCGTCGAAATAGACTCATATTTAATTATGCTACGGAATGAACCGACCGCTTGCTCTCTGAACGAGGCAGTAGGTAGGCATAGAAAAAAGGATGAACGGAAGTCCCCCAAATTGACCCCAACCTGAGGTCGGCCTCCGCATTACCGGGCCCTGCGCATAATAGATCCTTTGGATTTGCTCCTGTCTCAAGAGACTGGCAGCGACGCGGAGGTTCAAAACAGCACAAAGGACAGAAGAGCATCCATACATGAGCGTTGAATGGCTGAGAATGAGGGATTTGATGCGGATGAGTGAGATGCTCTCACCAAGCTGGCCAGACAACGAGACAAACGTACAGGTGTGGTGATGGGCAAGGGACACGAAAACCAGACGGACAAGCCGTTGGGGATCTGCGAGAGGTCTAAGGCGTTTGTTTCCCATGCGCGGTAGCTTATCTTCTCGCCTTCTGTGGCATTTCTTGTCGCGCCCCGGATGCACTCAGTGCATTATTCGACTTGTACTGAGTAGTCACACTCCCGTCCATGTCCCTGCCATGCCGTTGTGGCGGCTCTGCCTGTCTTGCATGGTGGTTCTGCCTGGTTCATCACCGCCTTTTCTCGATGTCGTTTAGCTGTGGGTACCGTCAACGCCGGGTGAGCTTTGCTAGCGCGTGTTCTTGCCGCCGGGACAACGGCGATCGCCTGCCATCTCCCCCTCCCCCCTACGTTGCAATAGAATCATTGTGCCTGTAAATTTTTTTATGGGCTCCATCCCCAATTGTTGAGAAAAAATCACGTCCCATAAAAAAAGCCGAAGCAAGAAAGAAAACAAATCGAAAATAATCCGCGACAAGGAAAAGAAATAAGAAAATAAAACGACCACACCCGAAAATGGAAACCGCCCAGTGACGTCCGCAAATCGTTTTCCTCATCGCCGATTGTCTGGTCTCATCCTCTGTTTTCGGAAAGAGAGAACGGCCACGCTCGAGGTCACAAAAAGCGTGTTCGATCTTACCGCGTAGTTATCTTACCGGCCATCGCTTTGCCGCGCTGGGTCGCTCTTTCTTTCCTTTTTGTCTGACCCAGATTGTCTCTCGCCATTTCCGTCGATGGCAGGTGCGATCCCCGCGGCCTTTAACTTCCCCATCGAGATGGGGAAAGGGGCGATGCTGATGATTACGCCGTAATACCTGTCCCGTCACAAAGTTTTGGGACTTTCTTGGTTTCTGCACCGAAGCCGCGATCTCCTCTCCCATCCACAACAGCAAGAAGGAAAAGAAAGCGTCCCCTTACGACCTGGCCGAGCTAAGGCTGTAATGGGCTAGAACGGTAGAAGGGAGAGACGCAAGGCACGACTTTGTTGGGAGAGCCATGCTTTTTTGGGGCGCGATAAATGGGGCCCGCGCTCGACACATTTATGTACTCCGTACGCAATTTTCCCGCCCAGCCCACTGTACTACCGCGCGCGCGCCGTGTCTGGCTGCGTCTCTGCTGCTCTCGACATGCAAGTACTTCCCGAACGGAGGGCAATTGCAGCATGCACGCGCCATCCCTTCTGTTCTGGAAAGGGCTGCGAGAAGCACGAATCGATGCACGAACGGAGTAAGCACGTCTTGGTCGCGCTTTCCCGTTGAGACAAATACGACATGCGCCAGGCCCTCACCCAATCCTGGTCGGCGGGAGGAGCATGGCCATTGCAACCAACCTTACTCCGTAGATCCAGTCTGCCAGTGTCGTCGCAGCGAGAAAAAAAAAGAGTTGGGGACCCGTAAAATGTGAGCGATACATTGAATTAGAAAAGTACGTACTCCCCCCCCCTGCCAGGCGTATCCGCACAAGAGGGAAAAGACAAAGAGTGCGAGAATTGAAAGATGGGATTCCTTCGGTGTCCGAATGGCATTTTCCCGTTTGGGGAAATTGGCGTTCTGCGCTTTCCTCATCAATCTTCGGAACACCATCCACCCCTGCCAGGAATAAATGACGAGATTAAAAAAAATAAAAAAATAAAATAAAAATAACAATACGAATGAACAACATTTCTTACTCCGTACAAAATCTCGACAAAAAGGTAGTGAAACTTGCGAGACCATTGATTTGGTCCCTCGCCTTTTGTGGCGCACCCTGTATTGCTTTGTCTCATGCTGCGCTGTTACTCAGATGCAACAGGTATCTTATTGTCTGTGTTTTGTTGACGAACGAGGCAATAAATCTCCCTTTGCTCTTTCCATATGCGCTCAATCCTCCCGAAGGCATGTTGGCCGTTGGTTCTTTCCGTGCATGGCATGCATTAAGTTTTGCTATCTGCCTCGCCCCTTCCGGTTTGGAACTCTTGTGATTCGCTCTTTCCTTCTTGTCTTCGTTGTTCCCTCGATATCCTCCCTTTCCGCCTTCGATCCCCCTTTCTCTGCGCAGTATTTGGCGAGGTAGACAAGTGCAACCCACCTAGCTTCCCCAACGTTCCAGCTCCGTGCCTGCTTCGTTGGGCCGCCCCGGCAGCGTTCGGTTGGCTGAATCGACGGCGTTTGGGAATGGGGGGGGAAGGGACAGATGAACAGGACCCACAGCAGCGGAGTAAGATACTTTGCCGATACTTTGCGTTGTGGCAGCCCTGTTGGAGACGGTTAGCACCAACAGGAGCCAACGAGGCCTGGGCCGGGCGTCCCCTGGCCTTGGGCCGGCATCCATTGGGGGGTCCCCAGAAATTGCAATTTCCTGCAGTGTCTCGACCTTTTCCCGCCAAAAAGCTCAACAGCGGGTTCCACCCAGCTGCGGTCTCCGCCCCTGAGAAAATGCGTCGCGTATTAATCGCAAAAGGGGCAGGCGGGACCCATGCCACGCCTCATCGAGGTAGCTCCCAAGTACCTTTCTGCCCCTGTCCACCTTTTTTTCTGCCAGTTGTCTTTCTTCCCAGCAAACCGCCAGGAAGCTTCCAATTGCCTGCCACGCCAGGCGATGCGACTGCTCGTTTTGGCGTTTTCTTGCTCTTGTTCCTTTCCTGAGCCGTTGCTTTACCTTCTTCGTGGCGATTGTCCTCTTCTCTTTTTCTTTTCCTCCTTTCCCTCAACCCCTGCAACCTCTCGCTCCCCTCCTCACCCTATCCCGGCTTTGCCACACCTGTCCATAAACAAGAAAAAGAGGTCCTGGTCCGCCTGGGAAGCTCTGTTTCTCTCGTTTCTTCCTTCTTCTCCTCTTCTAGCTTGCCTTTCTTCTTTTCTTCTCCAACCTAGTTTCTTTCTTTTCTTTTCCCCTCCCTCATCATCTTCTCTCCGTCTTCCTCTTCGCTTCTTGTAATAAACAATTTGCCTTTGTGCATTGGCCCTGTTTACAATCCTACACATTCGGCTCGTGCCTCTTTTCATTGATACCCCCCGACGGTTTGAAGCTCCTTCTACCTTTCCTGTCGACGACCCGAACCAACGGCATCGACGCCACGCGCACCTCGAACAAGCGCCCTCTACTACGAACACTGCGGTCTTCTGCTCCAGGCCTCTCGGTCCGCTTTGCCTGAGCCTCTCGTGGCCTCGTCCATGAGCACATCTCCTTAAATTACCGACCCTCTCTCCCCTACTTCAACATGCCAGAAATCAACGGCCACGGCGCCAAGAACGGCGTCGCCTCCAAGGCGAACGGCACTGCTGCGCCGGTTACCAACGGCAAGGCCTCATACGCCGCCAAATACAAGCTCGCCGACCACTTCATTGGCGGCAACAAGCTCGACAATGCGCCGGAATCCAAGGTCAAGGATTTCGTCGCCAAGCACGACGGCCACACCGTCATCACAAACGTGCGTCTCCCTCCTAGGCCCCCCTCCTTTCTCCCGGATCAACGTCCGCTAACTTGTAACCAGGTCCTGATCGCCAACAACGGTATTGCTGCCGTCAAGGAGATCCGTTCCGTCCGGAAATGGGCGTACGAGACGTTCGACGACGAGCGTGCGATTCAGTTCACCGTCATGGCTACACCCGAAGATCTGCAGGCCAACGCCGACTACATCCGAATGGCCGACCACTACGTCGAGGTTCCCGGTGGCACCAACAACCACAACTACGCAAACGTTGAGCTGATTGTCGATGTCGCCGAGCGGATGAACGTCCACGCCGTGTGGGCTGGCTGGTAAGAGACATACCCGAACGACGAAGGCCTGGCCTCACAAGCTTTGTCGCCTGCTAACATCTTTTCCCAGGGGTCACGCTTCCGAAAACCCTGCTCTCCCAGAGTCTCTCGCCGCCTCGCCAAAAAAGATCGTTTTCATCGGCCCTCCGGGGTCCGCCATGCGCTCTCTCGGTGACAAAATCTCCTCTACAATTGTGGCCCAGCACGCCAAGGTGCCCTGCATTCCATGGTCGGGCACGGGCATCGACACCGTTGCGAAGGATGAGGATGACATTGTGACGGTGCCCGACGATATCTACAAGAAGGGCTGCATCGGATCATGGCAGGAGGGTCTTGAGCGCGCAAAGCAGATCGGTTTCCCCGTCATGATCAAGGCCTCCGAGGGTGGTGGTGGCAAGGGTATCCGGAAAGCTGTCAGCGAGGACGGCTTTGAGCAGCTCTACAAGGCCGCTGCCAGCGAAATCCCGGGCTCGCCCATCTTCATCATGAAGCTCGCCGGCAACGCCCGCCATTTGGAGGTCCAGCTGCTTGCCGACCAGTACGGCAACAACATCTCCCTCTTCGGTCGTGACTGCTCCGTCCAGCGTCGCCACCAGAAGATTATTGAGGAAGCCCCTGTTACGATTGCCAAGCAGCCCACCTTCCGCGCCATGGAGGAGGCTGCTGTCCGTCTGGGCAAGCTGGTCGGCTACGTCTCGGCCGGCACCGTCGAGTACCTGTACTCGCACGCCGACGACAAGTTCTACTTCCTGGAGCTGAACCCCCGTCTCCAGGTCGAGCATCCTACCACCGAAATGGTCAGCGGTGTCAACCTGCCCGCTGCCCAGCTCCAGGTCGCCATGGGTATCCCCCTCCACCGCATCAGCGACATTCGTCTTCTGTACGGCGTCGACCCCAAGACCACTACCGAGATCGACTTTGAGTTCAAGAACGAGGAGAGCGACAAGCTGCAGCGCCGCCCGACGCCCAAAGGCCACACGACCGCCTGCCGTATCACCTCCGAGGACCCCGGCGAGGGCTTCAAGCCTTCCAACGGTGTGCTGCACGACCTGAACTTCCGGAGTAGCTCCAATGTCTGGGGTTACTTCTCCGTCGGTACGGCCGGTGGTATTCACAGTTTCTCCGACTCGCAGTTCGGTCACATTTTCGCATACGGCGAGAACCGCTCGGCGTCCCGGAAGCACATGGTCGTCGCGCTCAAGGAGTTGAGCATTCGCGGTGACTTCCGTACCACCGTCGAGTACCTCATCAAGCTTCTGGAGACCGAGGCGTTTGAGGACAACACCATCACCACCGGCTGGCTGGACGAGCTGATCTCCAACAAGCTGACTGCTGAGCGCCCTGACCCTGTTCTTGCCGTCGTTTGCGGTGCCGCTACCAAGGCCAACCTGGCTAGCGAGGCGTGCATTGCGGAATACCGAGCTGGCCTCGAGAAGGGTCAGGTTCCCTCCAAGGACATTCTCAAGACTGTGTTCCCTGTCGACTTCATCTACGAGGGCTTCCGGTACAAGTTTACCGTGACGCGCTCCAGCGCGGACAGCTACACCCTGTTCATCAACGGCTCCAAGTGCTCTGTTGGTGTCCGCACCCTGAGCGACGGCGGTCTGCTGGTCCTTGTCAACGGCCGCAGTCACAACGTCTACTGGAAGGAGGAGGTCGCTGCCACTCGTCTGTCCGTCGACGGCAAGACCTGCCTGCTCGAGCAGGAGAACGACCCCACCCAGCTGCGCACGCCCAGCCCTGGCAAGCTTGTCAAGTTCACCGTGGAGAGCGGCGAGCACGTCAAGGCTGGTCAGACCTACGCCGAGGTCGAGGTCATGAAGATGTACATGCCCTTGATCACCCAGGAGGACGGTATTGTCCAGCTGATCAAGCAGCCCGGCTCCACTCTCGAGGCTGGTGACATTCTTGGCATCCTTTCCCTGGATGACCCAAGCCGTGTCAAGCAGGCGCAGCCCTTCGTTGAGAAGCTGCCCGATCTTGGCTCGCCCGTCGTAGTTGGCCAGAAGTCGTCTCAGCGTTTCTCTCTGCTGTACAGCACCCTCAAGAACATTCTGAGCGGCTACGACAACCAGACCATTATGGCGCAGACCCTGCAAGACTTGATCAAGGTCCTCCGCGATTCCGATCTGCCGTTCAGCGAGTGGAACGCCCAGTTCTCGGCCCTGCATGCCCGCATGCCGCAGAAGCTGGATGCCCAGTTCACTCAAATCGTGGAGCGCTCCAAGTCCCGGTCTGAGTTCCCCGCTAAGAGCTTGCTCCGCGCGTTCCATAAGTTCGTCGAGGACCACGTTGCCGCCGAAGACGCCGGCATGCTCCGCACGACGCTGGCCCCTCTCACCGATGTCCTGAACCTGTACATTGAGGGCCAGAAGGTCCGCGAGCTGAATGTCATCCTCGATCTGCTCAACATCTACGCCGACACCGAGCGCCTGTTCTCTGGTCGCCGGTCCCAGGACGAGGAAGTCATCCTGAAGCTGCGTGATGCGAACAAGGACGACATCAACAAGATTGTTGAGACCGTGCTGTCCCACAGCCGCGTTGGCTCCAAGAACGGTCTGGTTCTCGCCATCCTCGACGAGTACCGCCCGAATAAGCCGGGCGTCGGCAACGTCGCTCGTTACCTCAAGTCGGCTCTGCGCAAGCTGGCCGAGCTGGAGTCTCGCCAGACGTCCAAGGTCTCTCTCAAGGCCCGCGAGATCCTCATCCAGTGCGCTCTGCCGTCCCTGGAGGAGCGCCAGTCGCAGATGGAACTGATCCTGCGTTCGTCCGTGGTCGACTCGCGCTACGGCGAGTCCGGCTGGGAGCACCGCCACCCCAACCTTGATATCATCAAGGACGTGATTGACTCCAAGTACACCGTCTTCGATGTCCTGCCCATGTTCTTCGGTCACGAGGACCCGTGGGTTTCCATTGCTGCTCTGGAGGTCTATATCCGTCGCTCTTACCGTGCCTACATTCTTAAGCAGATTGAGTACCATAGCGACGAGAGTGACACGCCCCAGTTCATCACCTGGGACTTTGCCCTGCGCAAGATTGGCCAGTCCGAGTTTGGCCTCCCCATCCAGTCTGCGGTGCCTTCGTCCCCAGCGACGCCGACCGAGTTTGGTTTTAAGCGCATCAGCTCCATCAGCGACATGTCGTACCTGTCCCGCAAGACCGAGGAGGAGCCGACTCGCAAGGGTGTCATCATCCCGTGCCGTTATGTCGACGATGCCGAGGAGCTGCTGTCCAAGGCCCTCGACACGCTGCCCGTCGCTTCCAAGCAGCGCCCCGCCCTGCGCCCCACTGGCTCCAGCACTCTTCTCCCCGTGCTTGAGGGCCGTCGCCGCCCTGCGCCGCCTCGCCTCGAGAGCACCGACGAGCTGTCCGCCGTCGTCAATGTTGCCATCCGCGACTCGGAGGGTCGTGACGACCAGGAGATCATGAGCATCATCAAGCCGATCGTCGAGCAAGTCAAGGAGGATCTTCTGGCCCGCCGCGTGCGCCGTATCACGTTCATCTTCGGTCGCCAGGACGCCTCCAACCCTGGCTACTTCACCTTCCGCGGCCCCGACTACGAGGAGGACGACAGCATTCGTCACAGTGAGCCTGCTCTGGCCTTCCAACTGGAGCTGGCCCGCCTGTCTAAGTTCAAGATTCGCCCCGTGTTCACCGAGAACAAGAACATTCACGTGTACGAGGCCATTGGCAAGGGTGTCGAGACCGATAAGCGCTACTTCACGCGTGCTGTCATCCGTCCTGGCCGCCTGCGGGACGAGATCCCCACTGCCGAGTACCTCAGCTCCGAGGCCGACCGTGTCATCAACGATATCTTCGATGCTCTTGAGATCATTGGCAACAACAACTCGGATCTGAACCACATGTTCCTGAACTTCACGCCCGTCTTCCAGCTGCAGCCCGAGGAGGTTGAGCAGTCTCTGCAGGGCTTCCTCGATCGCTTTGGTCCCCGCGGCTGGCGCCTGCGTGTGGCCCAGGTCGAGATCCGCATCATTTGCACAGATCCCGAGACCGGCATGCCGTACCCGCTGCGCGTTTTGATCACCAACACCTCTGGCTACGTCATTCAGGTTGAGATCTACGCCGAGCGCAAGTCTGAGAAGGGCGACTGGGTGTTCCACTCTATCACGGGCACGACTAAGATTGGCTCGATGCACCTGCTTCCCGTGTCGACCCCGTACCCGACTAAGAACTGGCTGCAGCCCAAGCGCTACAAGGCCCATCTCATGGGTACCCAGTACGTGTATGATTTCCCCGAGGTCTTCCGCCAGGTCATCCAGAACAGCTGGGCCAAGGCTGTCAAACACAACCCGGCTCTGGCCGACAAGCAGCCTCCCATTGGCGAGTGCATTGACATGTCCGAGCTGGTTCTCGACGACCATGACAATCTGGCCGAGGTCTCGCGCGACCCTGGCATGAACACCTGCGGCATGGTTGGTTGGTTGATCACGGCCCGCACGCCCGAGTACCCCAGAGGCCGTCAGTTCATCGTTGTGGCCAACGACATCACCTACAACATTGGTTCGTTCGGCCCCAAGGAGGACGGCTTCTTCAACAAGTGCACGGAGTACGCTCGCAAGCTGGGTATCCCGCGCATCTACCTGTCGGCCAACTCGGGTGCCCGCCTGGGTCTCGCCAACGAGCTGATGCCTTACTTCAAGGTTGCCTGGAACAACCCCGCGAAGCCGGAGCTGGGCTTCAAGTACCTATACCTGGACGATGCCGCCAAGAAGCAGTTCAACGACAGCGTGATCACCGAGGAGGTCTCGGAAGATGGCGAGAAACACCACAAGATCATTACCGTCATCGGTGGCGAGGATGGCCTTGGTGTTGAGTGTCTGCGCGGCTCTGGTCTCATTGCTGGTGCCACCAGCCGTGCCTACAACGACATCTTCACGGTCACTCTGGTGACGTGCCGTTCCGTCGGTATCGGTGCCTACCTCGTCCGCCTGGGTCAGCGTGCTGTCCAGGTCGAGGGCCAGCCCATCATTCTGACTGGTGCTCCTGCCCTGAACAACCTGCTCGGTCGCGAGGTGTACACCTCTAACCTGCAGCTGGGTGGCACCCAGATCATGTACCGCAATGGTGTTTCGCACATGGTTGCGCGTGACGACATGGAGGGTATCTCTCGCATTGTCGAGTGGATGTCGTTTGTTCCCGACAAGCGCAACAACCCGGTGCCGATCTCGATCTCCACCGACTCGTGGGACCGCGACGTCACCTTCACGCCTCCCCAGAAGCAGGCCTACGATGTGCGCTGGATGATCTCTGGCAAGCAGGACGGTGCTGACTTCCAGCCTGGTCTATTCGACAAGGACTCCTTCGTGGAAACTCTTGGCGGCTGGGCCCGGACGGTCGTTGTCGGTCGCGCTCGCCTGGGTGGTATCCCCATGGGTGTCATCGCGGTCGAGACGCGCGCTGTTGAGAACATCACTCCTGCCGACCCTGCCAACCCCGACTCGATCGAGCAGGTGACCAACGAGGCTGGTGGTGTGTGGTACCCCAACTCCGCTTTCAAGACGGCGCAGGCCATCAACGACTTCAACTACGGCGAGCAGCTGCCTTTGATGATCCTCGCCAACTGGCGTGGTTTCTCGGGTGGCCAGCGCGACATGTACAACGAGGTCCTCAAGTACGGCAGCTTCATTGTCGATGCCCTCGTCAAGTACGAGCAGCCGATTTTCGTGTACATCCCGCCGTTTGGCGAGCTTCGCGGTGGTTCGTGGGTCGTTGTGGACCCGACCATCAACCCCACGGCCATGGAGATGTACGCCGACCAGGAGGCGCGCGGTGGTGTCCTGGAACCCGATGGCATGATTGGTATCAAGTACCGCAAGGACAAGCAGCTCGAGACGATGGCGCGCCTCGACCCCATCTACTCGGACCTCAAGAAGAAGATTGTCGCCGCGCAGAGCAGCGGTGCCTCGACCGAAGAGGTGGAGAAGATCAAGGAGAAGCTGTTGGCCCGCGAGCAGCAGCTGCTGCCGATCTACCAGCAGCTGGCGATCCAGTTCGCGGACCTGCACGACCGCGCGGGCCGCATGAAAGCCAAGGGCGCGATCCGCGACATTCTCGAATGGCGCAACGCGCGCCGCTTCTTCTACTGGCGCGTGCGCCGCCGTCTCAACGAGGAGTACATCCTGCGCAAGATGGCGAGCGTGGCGGCATCGGCTAGCCCATCGGCGACGGCTGCCAACCGTGCCAGCGCGGACTTTGCTGCGCAGACGCGTGCCCGCCACCTGACGCTGCTGGAGGCGTGGTCGGCGGTGCCGGAGTTTAAGAAGGCGGACCGCGAGGTGGCGCAGTGGTACGAGGAGAACAAGAAGGTTGTGCAGGAGAAGCTCGAGGCGCTCAAGGCAGACGCGGTGGCGTCGGAGATCCGCGAGCTGATCCGCGGTAACAAGAAGGACAACGCGGCGTGGAAGGGCGTGCGCGACGTGCTGCGCGTGATGCCGGTGGTGGACAAGGAGAAGCTGCTCAAGTTCCTGTCGGATTGAGTGGCGTGATGTGGAGTGTCGTTTGACTGTACTTTGCATTTGACTGTTGTATTATTGTTATTAGAACGGGGTTTCTTTTGGCTAGGCGCTGCTATTTCTGATTTTTTAGAGCTTTCCTGTTCTCACACATCCTGCATTTCATTGCCATTGCATATTTATTATACTAGTGTTTTTCGGTTCTCAAACTGCTTTAATGAAACATAAAATATAGAGCTTATAGTTGTTTAACTTTGTCGTAACCAAAACGTCCCATTTCGTGATGTTGTGGTCTCGGTCACAGAGGGAGCAGATGTGGCAAGGAAGAGAGAGAGTATGCGTAACGAGCTGCTCTGGCAGGTCTGTGAGTTCAATAGTGCCATATCCTCCGTCGAAAGCTCTGTAATCATGCTGCGAGAGGTCTGAACACGTGACTATATCTCCATTCCATCTCCCGTGCAAACGAACAAAATCAAAAGATGGACTTCATCACCAACAAGAACCCCGACGCGACACAACCGTAACAGACAGTCTCTTGTTTGCCCAGGTGTCCGAAATGTGGTTCTTCTCAAGTGTTTCAATCTTTCTTTGCATTGTATCGGGTGTAAGGAAACACCGCTAATACTGCGATATGCAAATAGCCAAAATTTGGCGGTGTGTCTTATCTTATCGCGATAGTGTGGAGCAAAGATTTTGGTGGCTGAGATTTTTCCACGGTCCCGCTTTACTATCCCAAATTTATTGTCAGATCTTTTTTGCCAGCCAACGTCGTGCCTCCGCCAACCTCGTGTGCACCCGACGAAACGAACAACGACGACCTCTTCTCTCGAGCGAATTTTCATTCCCCGTTCAATCTCTCTTCGGCGATAACGGTATCCTATTAACACGACAAAAAGCGAATCTCCCCAAACCGGCGACAACGAGATACTATCACCAAGACACATAGCGAGAGACCCCCCGAACAACCGCCAAGATGCCTCAGGTATGCTTCCTATAGGAGCGGATGATGATTATGGCGACCTTGTTCTCTGTCAGAATGCTAACCTTTTTCTTTCTAGAACGATTACATGGAGAGGCACCTGAAGCTTCATGGTCGCCGGTAAGACACGATTGTGAAGACGGGACGGAAGACCACCAACGTACTAACAACACCTCGCACAGCCTCGACCACGAAGAACGCCTCCGGAAGAAGACGGCCCGTGAGGGTCACCGCAAGTCCAAGGATGCGCAGAACCTGCGCGGCCTGCGGGCCAAGCGCCAGCAGGAGGCACGCCGCAAGGAGAAGATCCAGATGAAGAAGACGATCAAGGCGCACGAGGCGCGCAACGTCAAGTCGAGCGACGCACCCCGCGACGACGACGAGGACCGCGAGGCCCTGCCCCACTACCTGATCGACCGTGCGGGCGAGCGCAACGCCAAGGCACTGAGCACGGCCATTAAGAACAAGCGCAACGAGAAGGCGGCGCGGTTTGCGGTGCCGCTGCCCAAGGTGCGCGGTATCTCGGAGGAGGAGATCTTCTCGGTGGTGAAGACGGGCCAGAAGACCAAGAAGAAGGCGTGGAAGCGCATGATCACGAAGCCGACGTTTGTGGGACCCGATTTCACGCGGGGCCCCGTCAAGCTGGAGCGGTTCATCCGGCCGATGGCGCTGCGCAAGAAGAAGGCGAATGTGACGCACCCGGGTCTGGCGGTGACGGTGCTGCTGCCGATTCTGAGCGTCAAGAAGAACCCGCAGGACCCGCTGTACACGCGGCTGGGCGTATTGACCAAGGGCACCATCATCGAGGTGGACGTGAGCGACCTGGGCATGACGACGACGACGGGCAAGGTGGTCTGGGGTCGGTGGGCGCAGATCACGAACAACCCGGAGATGGACGGCTGCGTGAACAGTGTGCTGCTGGTATGAGGGGGTGGTGCTGTCTGTGTCTTTTCTCGTCTGCCCCCCCGTCACTTGATCTTTATCTAAAGGGCGGTTCTGCTTTTGCTTTTGCTTCTGCCTTTGGCTGCTTGGTTTGGCGTCGGCGTTTGTCTCTTCTTACTGTTTTGATATCTTTACTTTCTTACCTTTTTTATTGTTTCTTGCTCCTTACTTCTAGAGAAGGTTGGACAATTTGCATAGATACAGAATATGGAGTACTGGGGAAATATACAAAAGTCTGCTTCCTATCTTGCTGGGACCTGTTTATTGCAATGTTCGTATTTTGAGACTTACGACAAATCCGCTGTCGATTGGCGTGTTACAGCGGGCTGTTAGGAGGCCTGGCTAGGCGGTCGTGGAAGCTCCGGCAGCTCCCCTCGGGCATGCAGAAGCCCACTTTTAGCCTTGCGCGGGGTTTCATACCAGCGAGCCATTCAGGTCGGTCGTCCTCCTCTTACCATCAACCATCCAACCTCTCTTCGACCATTCCACCCTGATCCAGCGTTAGACAGCCATCATCGCGCATTGACTTTCGTTCGACATTTCCTTCGACCCGCTGGCTGGCCCGGCGCTCCGTTGACCTATCCCACCCTTCCGGCGACACATTCCCACCCACTACCGCCGCCATGCAGTCCGGCATCTCAGGTGCGTCTGCGGAAGACCGTGTCTAGTTCATCCAATCCCTCATTTCTTTAGCTAACATCACGTCTCTTACAGCCTCCCAGGAGCTGGTCGCCCAGTTCAACACGCTGCTCGAGTCCGACCGCCACTTTGGCCTCCTCGTCACCATCACCGGCGAGGCCCTGACGCCGCTCGAACTGCTGACCCCGTCGTTGGGCGCCTCCGCTTCCGTCTCCGAGGCCTCCTTTGCCAAAAACGTCGACGCCTTGCTTGTGCCCCGCCTCCAGGAGAAGCAGCCGCTCTTTATTCTGCTGCGCCGCTACGACGCCAGCCCGTACCTGGTGGCGGCGACGTACGTGCCCGACGCGGCGCCCGTGCGGCAAAAGATGCTCTTTGCGTCGACGCGGCTGGCGCTCGTGCGCGAGCTCGGCAGCGAGCATTTCCGCAAGAACCTGTTTGCGACGACGGCCGAGGAGCTGACGGGCGCCGGGTTCAAGAAGCACGACGCGCACGAGGCGCTGGATGCGCCCCTCACCGAAGAAGAGCGCGAGCTGGGCGCGGTCAAGCGGGCCGAGCAGGAGGCCGGGCGGGGCACGGCGACGCGCGAGATTCACCTGAGCAGCCACTTTAAGATGCCGCTGACGGACGAGGCGCTGGCGGCCTTGAAAGATTTGGATGGCGGGCGGTCGCTGGTCATCCTGAAAATCAACCCCGACACGGAGATTGTCGAGCTCGACGACGTGTCGGACGGCCGCGGCGTGGCGACGGTGGACGACGTGGTGCGCACGGTGTCGGCGACGGAGCCGCGGTTTACGTTCTTCCGGTACACGCACACGCACGATGGGGCCACTTCCAGTCCGCTGCTCTTCTTCTACACGTGCCCGGCCTCGCCCGGCTCCAAGGCGATCAAGTTCCGGATGATGTACCCGTTGATGAAGCGGGCGGTGCTCGGGGTGGCGACGGGCGAGGCTGGGTTGACACTGGAGAAGAAGTTTGAGGTGGAGGAGCCGAGCGAAATTTCCGAGGCGAGCGTGCTGGCGGAGCTGCACCCGCAGGTGGAGGCGCGCAAGGCGTTTTCGCGGCCGAAGCGGCCAGGCCGGTAGAGCGTCGCCGCGTAGGCGATGCTGGCATGTGGTAGATAAGGAGCGTTCTGCATGCACGTCTATGGTTTATGGTTTGTTATGTTGTGTTATTTTGAATTTGATTCTTCTTTATACGTTTCTTTTATATACAAAAAGGGGGAAATCCAGAAATGCTATTGCGCAACCAAAGAGACAAAGACATGAGAAAGGACAAGATGACAACGAAAAAGAAAAGGAACTGGGAAACGACTCTATATGCATAGACCGCCGACCGCCTCCCAAGAGACTCTATACGGGACGGCGAAAAAAAAAGGGAAGAAAGAAGAAACCCGCCCAAGATCATACTTTTTTAGTTGAAACGGAGGAAATGAGAAAAAGAAAGCGCCAGACGAAGGAGAATAGCCTTAAAAAAAGGGTTACTCCTCGTAGTGGTCCGCCGTGATGGACAGCGGGCCGCTCTTCTCCAGCTTGCTCTTGAGGTACTCGTACACGGTGAACGTCACGGCCTGGCCGGGCGCCACGCGCATCACGCGCGGGGTGATGCCCTTGTAAAAGGCGTGGAAGCCCTCCTGCTTGAACATGTCGGCGGCGATCAGCGACACGCGCTTCCAGGCGCTCACGCCGGGCGCGGCGGGGGTCTTTTGCAGGCGCGTCTTGATGGTGTCAATGGGGGCGTTGCTCAGCGGGCCCATGGCGCCGGACACGAGGCCGATGAACGTCGTCTGGTAGTTGGGCAGCGGCGCGGTCGGGTCCAGCTCGGGCTGCCACTTGCGCAGGGCGTCCTTGAAGTAGGAGTAGGCGGTAAAGTTGACGGCCTGGTTGCTGCCCTGGCGCAGGGCGGTCAGCGACACACCGCGGTACAGCGCGCCGAAGCCCTCCTCCTTGACGACGGTGTAGAGCGCGTGCGCGGCGTTGCGGTACTTGGGCACGTCCAGGGGGTCGGCCATGGAGTGGTGCTGGGCCTGCAGGCGGATCTTGATGACCTCCATGGGCGTGACGACGGCGACGGCCTCGGTGACACCGGCGGCCAGGCCGGCAATGAAAATCTTGCCGCCGTCGGGGGTGTTTCCGGGGCCGGCGAGCAGCTGCTTGTACCACTCAAAGGAGGTGAAGCGGATGGCCATCTTGGGCACGATGCCCGTCAAAACGGCGCCGAGACCCTTGTAGAGGCCGAGGGGCGTCTCGCGCTTGACAATCTCCATGCCGGTGCGGACAAAGCCGCGGCGGGGCGCGTCCTTGCCGCGGCGGGACAGCTGCATGCGGACCTTGATGGTGTCGAGGGGGTGGCAGGCGAGGGCCTCCATCATGCCGGCACCACCGCCGGCTGCGGAGTTGTTAGCGAGTATTCACGGGAGAAGGATGCAGGATGCAGGATGCAAGGAATTTGGTGACAATTTCGGCAATGCGCCGGGAAATGGACCCAGTGGACCCCCGGGAATCGTGGCCCGGCATTCGGCGTCTGGGCCGAGAAATCGAGAAGGAAAACGAAACAAAATCAGAACCACAGAAAAGCAGACTACACGTACCAACCAGGTTAATGGCAGCCGATGCCGGCTTCTTGTCTTTTGACGCCATTGTGCGAGAGAATGTGTGTAGAGAGGAGAGGGGAGGGAGCTGAGAAAGGTGTTCTCGGTCTCAGTCGTGGAGTCGTGTGACGTTGTTTATGGTCGGCTCTCTTTCAGGGCTTCCGCGGTTCTCGAAATTCGTCCTTTCGTATCCTGTGGGGTTTTGACGACAACCAGTTCATGGACGTGAGGTGTGTAAGGGAAAGGTATATGATGCTATGCAAATGTACATGAAAATGGACAGGAGGAGGGGAGGGGAAAAGAAAAGGAAACAAGAAAGGGAAGAAGAGGAAAGAAATAAAAAAGGGAACGAACACACGACCTAAAAAGGAAACGGAGCCAAAAGAGAATGAGTCTACTTTCAAGTTTAAAAAAAAGAATTAAAAAAAGAAAACGGAAAACGAAACAAGACGCAAGACGAAAAGGAACAACCGAGAATGGGGGGCAGCACGAAGGAGAGCTAGTGACTGCTACTGCTAGTATGTAGCTTCATCGGAAGGGTCGCGTACGTTGGAGCTCTACTACTGGACTACTTACAATGTCTACCAGTGTTACGGAAGTCACACATGCTTTTTCACCATAGATCGTCGACGGCGACAGGTTTGCCCTCCGCGTTTCGCCGCACGCTTGCCGGAGGGCCATTTTTCTGGGTTTTCTGGGTGAAGGGGGAATTCGCCAGTGGCTGTAGCGCGTGTGTTGGCGTCCAAGGGCCAACGACTCCCCCCTCGATGGGGATGTTCCCCATGGTGTAAGTGGACGAGGTGGGCTGGAAGGGGGTAGAGGAGAAGTGGGTGGAATGGGGGAGAGGGGAGCTCCCCTCGCGCTCCCTGGTAGCCGATCCGCGGCTGCACGGAGTAGATCGGCTGAGTCAAAGGACGACAGGTGAAAGGGCGAGACATCCTACAGAGTTACAGAGGCGAGATACAACAAAAAAGGTACGAAATACAGACAAAACGGCACTAGGCTGGTCTTAGTGACGGCAGCGGAAAAGGGTGGGCGCAAGTGAGAAGACGTGGGGACCAACGAGACCAGAACCGCGGGCAAGACAGGCGCGTGCCCGGACTAGTTTCGGGGGTCGAGGTCATTCGTTCGTTCTTCCGTTCAGGATTGTGTGTATGTTGTCTGCCCAGGGGAAACGGAAGGAATATGAAAACTGGGGCAGGCTCGCGAACGGAGCAGCTGTCACGTCCCGGTATCGACAATGGGCACAGCACGGAGAATGCCAGACGCGAGGGCCATCGGAAGTATGGAGTGGGGGCCGTGCAAGATGCCAATACGTACTTGAAAACGGAGGTGAACATGGCCAGGGCAGTTGGTTTACAGGCACAAGCTGCAGGTGCCGTTGATGTGCAGTCTTAACTTGAAGACGATGTAGAATGCAAGACGACAATATGACGGAATGACGCACAGAAAACAAAATAACAAAACGGACGAATTGAAACGTTGGGTCGCATTCAAGGGCCTGGACTTGGAGGTCTCTATTTGGGTTGTCCTTTTTCCTTCCCTGGTGCCGGGGCCAAAAGCCGGGCGCTCGGTGCAGCGGAGCTTTAAAACCCAGTTAGCAACTACAGCGCGGAAGCGACTTACACGCCAATTATAAAAAAAAAAAAAAAAAAAGAAATGCGGCTGCGGGCAATGACCTGCGGTTTGCTGCAGGAGAGGACGCGCAGCAAAAACGTTGTACTCTGTGCCGAAATTATGCACGTAAAAGGTAAAAGGCAATGACGTGACAGATCAGTTGCCATGTAGATGTTGCGCCGATGGGATTAAACAAGAACAGACAGGTAGGGGCGAGAGACGTCAAGGCAAGGACGACATAAAAAGCTTGTGAAAGTTGGAGTTGTGCAGCGTCAGAGACAGAGCTGTCAAAGAACAAAGCCGCATTGAGTTGTTGTCTCACTGACACGTGACGGCGCCACGCAGCAATACTTGCCCATTCAAGACCGTTCCCAGTCATCAAAGAACCAAGACCTGGGGAAAGCAAGACGGCAAACAACAAAACGGACAGTCAGATTGATACCAGCCGTCCAAGACCACGAATCGGGCGAGGAACGAGAACAAAAACGGCAGCACAAAGGCGTCCAAAAAGCTTGTGAAAGTGACATTTGTTGAAGAAATAGCATCAAACCGGAGAGGCATCACCAGATATACAAGACCAAGACGGTGCTCAACCGATATTCCTCCCTGGCAGCAGTCAAAATTGGAAGCAGAACGAGAAGAGAACGAACGAGACGTGCGATTTGACTTAACCGAGCTGGCAGCCGAGCTTGTGATTGCACCTTTTTTGTCTTCTTCTTTTTGGTGGAGCTTCCCTGTGGAGGAATACCTTCGCTGCCTCGCCGGAGTACTGAAATACAGGCCCTGCAGGGCACTTCCCCCCAGCACCCTTTGTGCGACGGAGAAACGAAGGAATTACGAGCTTGCGAGCGAGTCCTTCCCCCAGGGTCCAGCGTGGACAGCTCTGACGGAATGGAAACGATCAACCAGAAGAGGCAACGGAAGGAATGGACAGGGGGAAACCGAACGAGAACAGAGGAGGGACAAAAACGGTTCGTCTTTGCAAGGTTAGAGGCTCAGCAGTGTGGTCGCAGGGGCACACTTTGCTTTCCCCAGACAGACAGCAAATGGGGCCGGCACGGGTGTTTTCGCGTTGTGGTCATTGGGGGAAACAAACTTGTCAAGCAACTGGTGGGGTTGGAGAACAAGGAGAGACTGGGTCGGTTCGCCAAAAAAAAAGAGGGGCCGGCACTGGGCCTGTATTTTTACCCCAATAAGAGGAGGTGGCTGACACTGATTGGCCCGCAAAGAACCGAGGCTGGCGAAAAATGATGGAAACGTCGAGGACGACGACCCAGCGAGACCAGAGACCGCGGACCGCCAGAAGAAAAAAAAGAGTCAGAGAACCCATCGTTCTCCAGCCCGCGGTTTCTTCTTCTTGTCTCCCCCCTCTACTGCCCATCGGAGGATTGGCAAGCGAGGCAAAAAGGGCAAGGGTCCCACTGAGGAAGCCAGCACGTCGGAAGAGGGAATGTACTTACTGCGTTTCGTACTTTTTTATCTCCCCGTGACCTTGACCGGGCAAGGGCCATCCCTTGTCCAAGGATCAGACTGGGTCCTCCGTTTTGATCGATTGATGACAAGAATGGATGGGCGACCGTTTGACCGTTCTAAAAGGCTGAGCCATTCTCGACCCTCGGCCATGCGGTCATGCGATCATGAATGGTTCGTGTTCCATCCAATGTCCATAGTCGGTGGCAAAGAGTGTAACTTACCAGTACGCAGTAGACGGCCGGTTGAGTGACGGGACGCCACCAGTTGGCAGTCTCCAGCCAAACCAACGCACGTCGTTCATTGGTGGCGGCACCCTTGAATTGGCGCTTGCCGTTTGCCGCTCTTGCTCTTGTCTCGACGGTCTGACTTTCACATGTCTGCGACGGAGACAACAGTCTGAATTGAGGGAGCTTTATCTCTGATACGTGATCGATGATCTAGAAACGAGATAAAGGTACACGCGGTACCTTGTACATTGAATGGTCTGTCGCTTCGACGGGGCTGCTAGTGTTGGTGGAAGACGTAGAACACGATTTGTAAGATGACTCTTATTTTGTTGTTTTGTATTTCCGATTTTCGTAGTATTATTATTTTGTTTTAATATTTTCGTAAATTTTTATTTTACTATTCCATATTCAACACATCCAACACATCCACCATATTCAACATAGCAAATAAGGAGAAAGATTATAAAAAGTAAATCAACTGCGCCCAGCAAAATTCAATTCCTGTGCCCATAGGTAGTCCCTTGTCCTCGCAAAACCCCCTTTTTGGTTATCCTCGTCCCTGTTGTGAAGCTTCTTTTTTTCTAATTTGGTACCGCCTTGTGAGACCGAAAAAGCAAAACGATAGAAAAGACGAGAAAGAGAAAATGAAATTCTTTTAGAACAAAATGCCGCTCCTGGAGAGAATAGAAAACAAAAGGGGAAATTAAAAAAAAAAAAAAAGACAAAAGACAAAAAGACAATAAACAACACGTCCCTGGTGAACAACGCCACGCTACGTGTTGCATGAAAAAGAAAAAAGAAACCGTCCAGCTGAAGATGAAAAAAAAACACAAAGAAGAAAGAAAGTAGCATCAAAACATCATATCATAGTCCACAGGACCGAACCCGGACCCTCAGCTCGGCGTCCCGTACTCCTCCAGGCCCGCCCGGTCCTGGAACGAGTACAGCCGCACCTCGCCGTCCTCGCTGCCGCTCGCCAGCCGCGAGTCGCTGAGGCCCACGCACGTCACAGGGCCCCTATGTCCCGTCCACGTGCGCTCGCACTTGCCCGACCGCGGCTCCCACACCTTGACCATGGTGTCGTTGGCCCCCGACACCACGCGCAGCGTGTCGCCCACCAGCGCCCACACGCCCTCGAGGTGGCCGAAGAACGTCCGAACGCACTTGCCCGTCGCCGTGTCCCAGCACTTGATCGTGCTGTCGAGCGCCGAGCTCAGGATATAGCGGCAGGGCAGCGGACGGTTGGGGTTGCTCAGAAACCCGGGCCCGTAGGCGGCGCGCGTCGAGTACTCGTCGTCCCCGAGGGCCGGCTCGCCGAGAGGTGACGCACCGCGGCCGCTGTTGACCGACGACGCGTCGGCCTTGTCCTTGTGGCCGCTGGCCACCGGGTCCTCGTCGGGCTCAAAGTCGGCCGGCAGCGTCAGCACCTGCTGAACGTGGCCGACGTGGCCCTCAAACGTGCGGATGCACCGCTTGGACTCGAGGTCCCACAGCTTGACCTTGCAGTCGTCCGAGGCCGAGAAGAGCGTGCGCGACGCCGTGCCGTCGATGCGCACCTGGTTGACCCAGTCGGAGTGGCCCTTGAGCGTGAAGGACTCTTTTGTTTTGAGGTTGAACACCTTGATCGTCTTGTCCGTCGAGCCCGACGCCAGCCACTCGCCGTCCAGGTGCACGCTGATCACGCCGCCCTGGTGGCACACCAGCGTGTTGAGGAGCTCGCCCGTGTGCCAGTTCCAGATCTTCATGGTGCCGTCGAGCGACCCACTGACCAAGATCTTGTCGTCGAACTGCAGCGAGCGGATGCCCTGCATGTGGCCGCGCAGCACGCGCGTCTGCTCGCCCGTCTCCAGGTTCCAGATGCGGATCGTGGCGTCGTAGGAGCCTGTGGCCATCATGACGTCGTCGATCTGCAGACACGTCACGCCGTTGGTGTGGCCGCGGAACACCTTGACCGCGCACCGGCCGTTGCGCCAGTTGTAGCCGACGCGGAAGCGGTCGCGGTAGACATCCTTCCACGCGCGCGGCTTGCGGTCCTGCTCGAGAGCGCGGGCCAGCTCGAGGTCGCGCTCGGTCGCGCTGACGAGGCTGGTGCTGGAGCTGGCGCTGGCATTGGAGCTGCCGTTAGAGCTGCCGTTAGAGGTGGCGCTGCTACCGCTCGCACTTGCTGCACTCGCGCTCGCGCTCGAGCTGGCAACGGTCGTGTTGCATGGTCGCTTGGCGACGGCGAGGTCCTCGATTTGGAACTCGCTGGCGTCGCGCTTGAGGGGACTGGCGTCGCGGAGCGAGATGGGTGCGGGGAGGGTCGGTGCGTGTGTGGGGATGCGCGGCTTGTCGCCGTCCGTCTGCTGGCCGCTGGCTTGCTGCTGGATGCGGGTCCAGCCGCGGAGCCGCTTGCGCTCGAGCAGAGGCAGACCGAAACCGCATTTTGTGCACTTGCGATCAACTGGATGCGTTAGTGTTGTGTTCACAACGATACAAAAACTGTGTGATTTAGAGGACAAAACGTACTATGCTGTTCGCACATGCGGTGCCAGACTTGGTCGTCGTCGGCCAGCTCGCGCCATTGCTTGCTGACGACGGCGGCCTTGCAGAGGGACACGGGATCAAGGTAGCAGAGAACCTTGAAGGCCAGTGGAATGTGTTAGTCAACGAGCACAAAAAGAAAACAGTTGTGTAAGTAGGGGACGGTGAAAATACGTATCTTCTGGGGGAAGAGCGGTGATAAAGTCAATCTTCAGCTGGTCCGCCACCTCGCGGGACACTTTGGACAGCTGCGGGAAGCAACATTGCGTCATGATGCCCTGCAGCATCAGGTCGCGCTGCTTGGCGGGCGCAGCCGAAAACAGCGACCACACATGGGTGATGGCCTGCTGGTCGTCGGGCTTGAGGTTCTCAAGCTCCTGCTGGATCTTGACCATTTTGGACTCGTCGGCAGCGCGGCGGCACTTGGAGTCCGGGCGGTGGCGGTAGCAGTAGCGGCTGTTGGGGTCCTTGTTGCGGCCCTCCATGTCCTTGATGGTGCCGCGCTTGGTCATGGGCGAGTAGAGTCCTGGGATGTGGTCCTTGAGAAACGGGGTAACCGTCTTGCTCATGAGTTGGGACGACATCTTGGGGCGGCGGGAGGACCCGTCTTCTTCCTCGGGCCGGCGGTGGTCGCAGTCCTTTTCGGTGTCGGCGGCTTGTTGGTCGTGGCTGTGGTCGTGGCTGTGGTTGTGGTTGTGGTTGTGTTGCTGCTCCTGTGTTAGAGCGCTGCCGCGCCGTTCATTGTTCGATCCGGTGGCGGTGAAGGGGGAAGAAGACGAAGAAGAGGGGTTCGTTGCTGTCGATGTGTTGTTGGCGGCTGCCAATGTGGATAGCGCATCCGTTGTGTCTGTTGTTGCTCTGAAAGTTGATGTTGTCGTCGTCGTCGGCTTGATGGAGAGTGTCGTCGGGTCGGAAGGGTCAAAGGCCCGTAGATGCTGAGTCGTCGAGGAGGAGGAGTGTGTTGAAGAGGTGGAGGATTGGGAGGACGAGATATGGATGGGCGAAGTGGCGGAGGAGTATAATGTCTTGTTGTCCGTCGGGCCCTGGGCCACGCCCTGGTCCTCCTCGCTTACTGAGGCGTGCTGCCGAGCGCTGCCAGACTGTGTAACGAGCCCGGCACTGAACCTGGCGTCATCCATAGCGGGCGAATATCAAAAAGCACAGGGCAATAGAGCAATCCGAGCCGGAAGTGATAGGGCGTAGGGGGGGTAGGGGGGAAGACGGAGTTCCTGGGGAGTATGACAGTATGGGGCGTAGGGGGTGGGAGATGGCGACAACGAAGAGACGGGAGACGACAGAGGGAAAAAAGAAACAAGCAGGAAAAGGGGCGGTGGACGCTGGGCGTGATCGAGGCGGTCAGCGCCAGCGAGACACGCGAGAGAGAGAGAGAGAGACACACACACACACTGGCTGAGGGTGTGTAAGAGTAAGAGTATGAGAGAGAGAAAGAACAAGCGAGCAGGTGCGTGAGATACAGGTACCTCGTCAGACAGCAGTGGATGGCGTCTGACCAGAGTATCAGCGTGTACTCGATTATCAAGCGCCGCGAGCCAGACAGAAGGAACTGCTGGCGAGCCGACGACGCAAGAGAAAGGGCGGAGAGCGTCTTTGCTGGCTGGTCCGGGCGTGCGGTGGAGGGCACGATGCGAGATGAGATGGTGAAATGGCGTCTTCTCTAGGGGAAGAAGGGAGAGAGACGGGGGGAGGGGGTGTGCGAATGTGTTGTCGTCGAAGGAAGTGATGGGCGCCGAGATGCCCTGGAACGCTTCCTCTTTTGTTTCTTCCTCTTTTCTTCTTTCTTTTTCTCGCCCTTGTACCTCCGTCCACTCCTTGTTGTGCGTCCGGTTGCCGTTCTTCCTCTTTGTGTCTTTGTGTCTTGGGGACAGAAAGGCAGAAAAGGAAATGTCCTACTCAGACACTTTGCGCGACCAGGGCCGCTGGGCCATTTAAAAGAGAGATGTCGTCAGAATCTGTCGCCAGGGCTGGGAGGGCTGTGGCCACCGGGGGGGCGTTTTGCGGGAGAGACGGCGTCCGATGGCGTGCTGGGGCAGACAAGACACGACAGACACCAAAACACACCAAAACGAGGGCGGCGGCAGAATGCGAATGGGCGGGCGCAACCAGGGGGGGTGTGAGGAATGAGTATTCCGTATGTGCTGGCCGCTCTTTTGCGCTGTTCGTGCTGTTCCGTCGTTGTATGTCGTAAGTTACTTTGGCAGAAATGTGTTGCGTTGGTTTGGGCTTGGGGATGTTTCTTGGTCGTTCTTGCTTGTTTTGCCCCTTGCGTGCGAGCTGTTTCGACCAGATAAGGAAGGAACGGGTCGCAAAGAAAAGGTGCGATTAGGTGGAGCGGGAGACCAGAATGTATGTGAGTGAGTGTGTACGGAAGGTGCGTGGTTTCGCCGTGGCTGCAGGAAGGCACGCATAAAAAGAAGCGTTATATTGGCGATGGCAGAACGAGCGGAGGAAAGAGCATTCGAGATAACTCTAGATGCTGAGATTGTCTAGTTTCTTGGTCATTTGGTCACTCGACCATAATGTCTGACCAACGCTCGCTCTCCTTTGCAAGAAACTGCGTACGGAGTAGAAAAACTGTGCAAAGCCGCCTCTCGTCCGCCAAAAACAGAGAGGCACGGCTGTCGGGCGCGCCATCAAAGCCGCCCCGATGCCCACCCGAGAGCCCTGTAGCAAAGAGAGCGCGAGGATCTTCCTACCAGTATTAGTTCGTAGACATTTTAGAACGGCGACTTCCAACAGACCAAAAGGGAAGGCGACCCAACCGAAAAGCACGCAAGAGGCTAGGCCCAGAGCGGGCCTTGTTAAGGTCTGCTAAACCCTGTCCAGGCCTGTTGCAACGGGCAGCCCGCCCGGATGGAGAGTCGTACTGGACTGGGGCTGGGGGGACGTGCCGTTGCAGGCGGGCGCTGGAGGGCGCTGAAAGGCGCTGAAAGGAAATGATGCGTAGGGGCTGACTTTGGTCCGCCGAAGCCATGGCGAACTAGAAGAGTCAGTCGGAGCGCCACCGCCTTTTTGCATTTGTGCTTTTCGATGGAAATGGCGTTATCGACATGGAGTGAAGGATTAGGTAAGGTCGCGTGTGTTAGCGCCGCCACCAAAATATGGTGAGCGCGCTACCACAGGTACACGTCCTTCCTGGCGCGGGGTCATTGCATCAGAGCACGTGCTGTCACGCTTTCTTTGGACCCCGTCTCGCCTGTCGCCATTTTGCTTGACGACTGCGCGGTGCTCATTGTGTCTCATCGTCTCATCGTGTCGACTGCCCATTCAGGTGCACAAATGGCGAATCCCGCCACGGCGGACGGTCCAGGCCCACCGACGGTGAAGCTTACCTCGTCTTCGGGGCGCAGCTTACAGTTGCAGTCAGGCGCCTGTACTCCGCTCGCTTGGAACACTGTCGAGACTGTCTCAACCGTCTGACAACTGTTTCCATCACAGCCCACAAAAAAGAAAAAAGCGTGAAGCGATGTCAGGATTAGGAAATTATTTCGGCCGACTTCCGCGAGCCGCGAAGGATTCCCGTTATTTCTGAATCGTTTCTTCCTTTCACCCCCTGACTTTTACTTTCAATAGCTCTGATGTTGCCATTGGACATATGTCATGTCGGCCAATTTCCAGAGATTGCGCGTGCTCGACGGGACGGGCTTCTTTGCCTGTCCGTCTCCTCTTCTGCTCGTCTTACGCTTTTTGTCTTGAAGCTTCGGTGAGTCGGCGACAGAGTCGGCGACAGTCGTCGGTCCACCTGGCACAGGTCTTCTCAAAAAAGCAACGCCGAAGAAGGGTGACACGTGCGATGTCGACCTGCTGTCTTGAATGGCTTCTTAACTTTGCCGACACGATCCGCTCTGGTACGGTGTCGATGTTTGCTTGTGCTTGTTTCTTACATTGGTACAAAAAAGGTGGTGCTTCAATTTCATGTGCAATAGGCTACGTGTATGTGTGTGACATGCACCCGGCCACAATGGGGATCGCCTCGCATCGCATCGTATCTGACCGGGACATCATCGCATCGCATCGCTGTTCCGACACGACATCGTTGGGCGTCCGCAGAAAAACAGCCGCGCGGCAGATCGTGGGCCATGGGGGTCAGAGACAACAGCCCAGAAATGGACTACTCGTAACAAACGGCGTTCGTCTGTTCCCAGATCTGTGCCTGAGAGATCGTGGGTTGAAATGCTCCGGGAGGGGCCTTGGGAGGAGAGTGCGCGTGGGGGTTTCTGCGGTTTTGCGGCGTGGCTAAGGAAATAAAAAGGAGACAGCCAGACCCAGAGGCACAGGGGGGATCGTGAAAACCTCGCGCGTGGGATGCTCACCCCAAACCATCCCACGCTCTTCGCGCTGTGAATAAGAGAAACATGCATGCGGTGCATTTCCTTGCCTTTTTCCGTCCTTCATTCCCTCTTCACCCTGCTTTTGCAACGTAAGAACTGTCCCATCCCCCTCTCCACGAAATACCGGCAGACTGGTCGCTGGGACCGTTGGAACGCCCACGCCCGCCCTTTGCAGATGGGGATGGACGCCTTTGAGGAAAACAACAAAGTGTGTACTCCTTGTCGCCGTAGGGCTGTTGGCGTTGGTCATGGTCAACAACAAAACGGCAACGGCAACAGGGACATCTCCACGATCCCCCCCTTAGTGTTGGGTCTAGCTTGCGCATGGTGCACACCCTCTTGTTGTCGTGCATGAAAAACTGGGGAACATCGTGTGATCAGAGATACGCCGTATGCGCTTGTATTTGTATTTGTGTGTGTATGCATAGTCATTATTTACTCATTACTTATCTCGTTACATGTTAAAGATCCGATACTGGCAACCCCCCACGCCGACTCCGCCCTACCTCGGAATCCAGAACCCGCCGTTGCCGTACAGCTGGTCGCGCATCTCGCCGGCTTCCGTGCGTACGCCCGCCCAGTGCAGCGGGATACGGTCCACCTGTTTTTGCACTTTGCCGCGCGTGTCGGCGTACTTGTCCGACAGGCTGCGGGCGCTCTTGTCAGAGGTGATGCGCGCCAGCGTGGCCTGCGGGCCCCAGGCCGGGCGGCTCAGACTGCTGACGACCAGCGCGGCGTCGTCGGCGGCAGCAGCAGCAAACGCAGCGGGGTCTGCCGTGGGTGGCGACGCTCGCAGGAAGCCCATCAGAATCACCTTGACCTTGGCGTCAACAAAGGACGCGGCAGCAAAGTCGTACAGCAAATGGGCAACGACGTCGTTGCGGGACACGACGGACGCTGCCGCACCCCCCCAGGGCGACGGCGCAATGGTGACGACGGCCTCAATCCAGTCGGCCGGCAGGCGGCGGTCCTCGGCGGCGGCCTTGTTGTTGGGCACGATCGATGCCCAGCCAAAGTAGACGCCGCGCAGGCGCAGGCGCACGTCGTCGGGCACGTCGACCAGGTTGGCCGTGGGCACGCCGCGCTCCTGGGTGCTGCGACCCGTGCCGCGCACGACGCGGCCCTGAAACTTGAGGGGGAACGGCTGCTGGGGCCCGCTGTCGGGGCCAATGACCTCGGGCGGCGCGTCGTCGTCGCCGCCGCCGCCGCCGCCTTCTCCGTGACCATCAAACGTGTAGGCCTGGTACGCGGCTTCGCGCCGCTGGCCGTACGTCTCGCCGGCCTCGTCCACTTTCGTGGCGATGCCCGAGCTGTCGTACGCGGTCTGGGCGGCCATGGTGCTGACGGCGCCCGGCTGGTACTTGGCGACCTGGTCCTGGACGGTGGTGACAATGGGTGCGGCCACGTTGCTGACATACGTGGTGCCGATCATGGACGCAATCTTGACGCCCGCCTCCATGGGCAGTGTGGTGAGGCTGGCGCCGCGGAAGATGCTCGAGTCGGTCGATGTGCTGGCCACGCGGAACACGGGGCTGCCACAGAGGACTTTGCGTTTCGTCTCGGCATTGCGCCCCCCACTGCACACAACCAGCCGAAAGTACCCGTCAGCGCACGCCGCCGGGATGCGCACGACCAGCGTCTCCCGCGGCTGCCGCTTAGCCAGCGCCTTTTCCATGTGCTTGCCGCTCGTCTTCTTCATCAGCTTGGCAATGTCGCGCTGGTAGCCGCGCTCGTCGGCCGCCGGCAGCTCCGCAGCCGACGCCGCGCGGTCGGGCGTCACGTCCAGCCAGCTGCCGCTCGCACCCACGAGCGTCTTGAGCCGCAAGCCCGTGTCGCCTGAGTAGCCGCGGCGCTGCAGCCACACCGTACGGTCGGCGGGCACAATAGGATAGTCGGGCTTCGAGAAGACGGTCACAACCACATTGGTGGTGGGCCCGCGGTACATGACGAGCCCGGCCGAGTGGCGCATCACGGTGTAGTGCTTGGTGGACTCGTAGGGCTTGGTGAGCAGGCCGCCGGCAAAGAAGCGCGTCTCGTCAAAGGCCGTCTTCCAGATGGAGGGCTCTTTTTTGTCGGTCGAAGGGGCACTACTGCTGGCTGTGGAGGTCGCGCTGCTCATGGTGTTCATCGTGCTGGACGGCGTCAGCTGGCCTGGGCTGGCCGTGAGGCCGGGCGCGAACTGTCCCACGCCTGGACGCCGCGGAAGAGGAGGGTTCGAGACGGTCGACGTAGGCGACGTACCCGCCGTGCTTTGTGTTCGTGTGGAGGAGGCTACAGTCGGGGCATATGAGGAGGTCGTGTTCGACGTGCCTTGTCGCTGCGGTGGCACGCCGACGCCGCGGTTGTTGGAAGCAACACCGGCATCGTTCAGTTGCAGCCGGCCGAGCTGCTGTGTAGCTGCCGCTGTGTTCCCTTGGCTTTGGCCATGGCCGGGGTAGGCTTCGTACGCAGGCGGTGGTCCTGTCGGCTGCCTTGTCGGTGTCGGTGGGAGCTGGCGGTCGTCTTGTGGAGGGAGACTCGGCAAGGGCTTGCGTTGCAGAGGCTTGCGCTGGATCGCCTGCGGCGGCTGCTTTGACGGATCCATTGCAGTGTGTTTCTACTGTCGTCGAGATATCCAAAAAAGATAAGGAAGGCTGTTGTAGTTATCCCAAAAGATAAAAAGGGAGGCTGTCGTTGGTCAATGCAGTCTGTCGGTGAGCTTCAGCGAAGAGAGCTCCAGCGAACCGCAGCAGCACAGAATCTGCTGGCCATCGCACTCGTTCCAACCGCTTGGGTCGTGGAATTGGAGGGAAGGGAAGAGGAGAAGGGAAAGAAAGAAAAAGAAGAAAAAAGGAGAGCAAAGCAAATGAAATGGGAGCTCGGGAGGCAGCCGCAATTGTCTTGGCCTGGTTGAGATCGTTCGAGGTTGCTTATGCAGATCGTTCAGGGCCAAAGCAATGCGTAGCGCCCCAAGGCAGCCCCCGAAAGAGCCGCTTGGTTGGGGTAAAATGGAAATTAGAGAAATGTACGACTGTGTCGTAGTGGATTTCCGCTCGATGACGTTGGTCCGGCTGAACCGAATGCGAGCAACGCACGTGACCTAGAAACACCGCGCGATCGCGTTCAATCGGTACGGATTGCCCTGGTAGTCAAAGTTGAGCTCGCTCTCGATGCCCGGCTTGACCCAGAAGCCGCAGTCGACAATGCGGCGACGGCCTTTCCCCTTGTTTTCGGCATTCTCTTCGTTCTCTTCGTTCTCTTTCCTGTCGTCGTCTTTGCCATGCTCGTCCTCGACAGGCATACCCGCCTCGTCCACCTCGACGATCGACAGGCACCAGAACCGCCGGTCGAAGTAGCCGCTCCCGCGGTCGTACACGCCGCCGCAGCGCACGGCCCACTCGCACAGCGGCTCGAAGGTGTTGGTGGGCAGCTCGACGGTGAGCGACAGGATGGGCACGTCTTGGCCTCGTGAATCTTTGTCTCTGTCGTTGGGTCGTTTTAGTTTGTCTTGCCTGCTCTTCCAGAAGGTGGCCGTCATCCTCCGCAGCGGCTGCAGCAGTGCCTCGTCCAAGTCCTCCAGACATGTTTGGGGCGGCTCAGGCCGATGGTACAGATTGTCGCCATACGAAAGAACGAGCGATGTGAGGCGCGGAAAGGCGTCGGCACGCGCAAGGCGCGCCAGACTCGCGGCCATGCCGGCGCGGGCCGCCGCCTGCTCATCGCTGTGGACGGGGCGCGTGGCCAGCGGCCAGTCCCAGACGATCTCGAGGCGGGTGATGCGGGCGAGGTGGGCCGTGGGCACGACAGCGGGCGGGATGCTGGTGCACCCAACCGATAGGTCGGTCGACCGCAACAGCGCGTCGATGAGCTTTGCGCGGCCGAGGAAGATGGTGTTGGTGCTGTACAGCACGTGGATGCCCTCGGCGTAGCTGCACGGTTAGATGACGTACATACTGTAATGTAGAAAGGTGGGTGTGAAACTCACGCCTGACGGCACGTTGTCAGCCATCCCGTGCAGCCAATGTGACACTTGCCGGGCGCCTCGCCGGGGTAGAAGGAGCAAAACGTCGACTTGCCGTGGACGCAGTCGTCTTCCCAGAGGGGTGACGACACGGCACGCGGCCAGCTGCGATGGCACACGCAGCTCCACCACTGCCATGGCGCGACACCGCTGCCGCCTAGCGTTATCACGCGGGCCTCGACGGCCGCTTTGAGGACCTCTCCAGGCCACCTATCGTAACGGTCGAGATCGGCGCCGAGGCCGCCGTGCGGCATGTCCTTTTCAGAAATGGTGACGGGCGGTCGCTCGGCGGCCGGCAGCATGGGCGGGCTCTCGCGGATGTCCATGTGCAACGTGCGGCCGCCAAAGGCCGCTACGAGGATCTGGTGACGGATCTCGGGCGGTAGGCGGGCGAAGAAAAGACTGTCTACTGTAGCATTGGCGGTACCGGTGGCAGGGTTGGCCCATGCGTCTACCAGCGATACACGGGAGCTTGACGAGTCCGGCAGGTACGGCAGGTCGGGGTCCGAGTCCATCTGCGGTAGAGAGCTGCGATCACCGCCACGCCGCAACCGCCGCATCAGACTCCGCGTCCACTGTCCGACTCTGGGCGTCATTGTGCAGTCCAGTCGATTCGTGTTCCGATTCCGTCTTGTTTGCCTTTTCAGGGTTGTCGTGTATGAAAGTTGTTTGGCGTGTGGCTTTCGTCAGTTAGCCAAGGCAGCATACGATACTTCCGTCATCGGGTCAATAACGGCCCATGGTGCGGGCTGTGTAGGATCATGCAGCAACATTTTGCATGTGCTAGCCCCTTACACGGTAGATTTGCATGTAAATGATTGCAGATACTAAAATTTGCGCTTTTCTGGTAGTCTTTTCATTTACCAATAACCTAAATGTTATTTTCTATTTTACTGGTAAATTTGAATTCTTGTATTGAATTTTGTTTATTTTATTTCGTAGCATTCTGACTTAACGCATATGGCTCACAATTTATAAAAACGAACGTGTCATTTCATCGCATCTTGAATCACAGACTTTATTAAATATCGTAGACATCAAATCTTTTTTTGGTCGTCAAAGCAGATGGTGGAAGACATGGTGGCCTGCGTACGGTCGTTTTGACGGACACCGGAATACTCCGCCAAAGTACTCGCTCCAGTGTGGGGACCATGGTGGGGACAACCGGCAGTGGTGTTCTTTCTGCGGGGCTTGCGTCCCTTTACATTTACACGACAAGTGGTCTTGCGCTGCGTCTGCCCGTGTTGTACAACAAGCATGTGGCCGGGAACGTCTCAAACAATATACATGCAGTGCCGTGTACGCTCGTTAATGTGCTCCCTATTTGATTTTCCTAAAATGAACTGAGCCTTCTCTCGTGTATTACGCAACATTCCTATTGGAACGGCCGCGAGTATCGAAACGAGTCAACCCAGGCCTGCCGCCGTTGGTCCTCGCACAGCTTGGCGTACACGGCCTGCTCGTCTTCCGTCATTGTGTCCCACTTTTGCCCTGCGTACTGAATCTCGCCCGCTGGCCATGCCTTGGCGGCGTCGGTGTCCTGGACCGACTCGTAGTAGACGTTGAACGGATGTTTCAGGGGCGACGTCAGCGGCCACGACGGCGGCGTATTGAAAAAGAGCGGCGGCTCCTCCGCCTCCTGGCCGGCGTCGCGGGCGGCCGCCTGTGCTGCGCGGTGGTCGCGCCAGGCGTCCTCCTCCTTGTCCGTCCATGCCTGGATGGACGTTATGAAGTCGTCCACGCCAATACCGAGCTGGCTGGGCTGCATCATCCGATGCGGGATCGTGGCGCTCCATACCGTCCACGGCGCGACCTGCGTGCTCCAGCGTGGCAGTTCGTTGTCGCTAGTGATATTGCGGTCTGCAGAGCTGACCCTGCTGCCATCGTGCGACAGGCGCAGCCCAAACGGGTTAGGTCCTAAAACACGACGCGGAGGAGGAATGGTCTTGTGGCTTCGTAGGAGATGCTGTGTGAGCTGATGCGGGCCGGGAGGCAACGACGCGGTGAACCGGTCCGAGAGACCGCGTATCGATGCTACGATGTTGTTGAAGCGTGCATTATAGTCGTCGCGGTCCATCCGCTTTGCCCGGCGCTCGCCGTGGATCTGTAGGAGAGTATTGGCAACCTCGTCAAGAACACCTGCGGCCTCTGCTGGCCCGGGGACAACGGACGCCACCTGTCCCTCTTGTACCCCTGGTCCACTTGATGTAGTTGGTGCACCGGGCGCGCTAGGAGCGCCGAAAGCACCGGGAGCGCCGAAACTAAAGCCGAGCCCTTGCGGTGGTTGGAAGGGAGGCTGGTTGGGCAGACCGAATCCAGGTTGTCTGACGCCGGAACTGGAACCGAGCTGATGAGGGAAGGGATTAATGGGACCAGCATAGAGATGAGAGACAGTTCTAGGGGGGGCTCCAAATTCATACGGCCTCCGCGGTTGGTCGCCCGGGCCGAGTTCGAGTGGAGTACTACCCTGCATCCAGAACGGCAGCTCAACGGGCATCCCGGCAGGCTCCCCGGCAGACTCGTCCTCATACTCCTCGTCAGACTCCTCGTCAGGCTCCTCGGCAGGCATCTTAGCTGGCTGTCCCGTTAACTCCCCCGGTGGCTGGCCTAGTGGGTAGCGCGTCGACTGCCCTGGTGCTTGCCAGAGGGGCGGGATAGGCTGCCCAAACTTTGCAGCGAGACTGCGACTGGCATCGTTTGTGCTCTGCATCAGCGCCGCTGCCACAATCTGCAAATTAACACCCTCCTCCTTGACGGCGGCCGCGTATGCCTCCCGGTTGCCCGGTATCCCGAACTGGTTAAACAACGAGGAGGCTGCGCTCTTGGCCTTCTTGTTCGCCCGTTCCTGCTCCTCGTCGCTAAAGTCGTCGTCCTCAAACGCGGACCCTTCGACGCGAAATCCCTGTCCCAGCAGATGCCGCTCGACCGGCGTCAGCGTCGCCGTGCCCTGGCGCTCGGCCTTGGCGAACAGCTCGGCCGGCGTGCTCAGCTCCGTGCCCGTAGGTTTCGTGGCCGCACGGATACGCTGCTCTACGACGTCCGGGGCCGGCCAGCCGAGGATACGGTACCGCTCGGCCCGCGTCAAGTCGTGCGGGCTGACGAGGGCGCGCGCGTGCACGTCACCACGCGAGAGAATGAGCGCGCGGTCGGCGTCGGACAGCAGCTGCGGGTTCTCTGAAGCCGCTGTGTAGGCGGCTTGAGGGATAGAAAAGGCGACGGGATGGGCCGCGCGGACGCCGGCCTGACGCTGGGCCGTCATGTCCTCCATCGCTCGCTCCAGCATCTCGTCCTCTTCCAGCATCTCGCGCTGCTCTTCGAGGGTGACGAGGTTACCGTAGCCGTCGCGCGAGTGCTCTGTGCCGTCGATGGCATACTCGACCTCGTCGGCGTTCGTCCCGGACGGCTGGTCTGCCATGACGGGGGTGAGGGAGGAGGGCGGTGAGGGAGAAAGACGATGAGAGAGAGCGAAGGGACAAAAGGCAGAGGGAAGGAAAAGGATATGCTAGATGGGGAGAAGCAGGGGGAGCGCAAAGAAAGAAAGGGAAGAACAGAGAGCGTGAGGTCAAGAACGCTGACAGACGAAAAATGGACGTGGCGGGGCAATGTCATCGTTCACGTACGGATGCAACCTTTTGACGTGAAGAGACGGACTTCCACTCTTTGGGATAGCAAATTTCGCTAATTTATTGACTACAGAGAAATTACGGTGTATTTAATGGGTCTTCACGGTCCGAACGATGGATGGGTCGTGCGTTTCTGGGAAATCAGTTCCCCTTCTTCTGCGTTGTTTTATTCAGTATTATTAGGTGTCGGTAAGAATGCTATTCTCCAAGAACCGCTCTTCTTCATCTGTGTTCATCCACACAGAATGCTTGTTGGGCAGACCGATTCTGCACTTTTGCTGACCACGTTGTGTGGCGTAAATAGAAAAATAAGTTTAATTTAAAGCTTAATTCGCGATGATGCAGGGGTTGTTTACAACGGTTCGATCACTGCAGCCAGGCGATTACAATGCACTAAGCCCACTGAACAACATACACAACAGCCGGTGCGCCCTACAGTGCACTTATCGTACTTACTCCGTACTCGCTCCAGTGTGGGGACCATGGTGGGGACAACCGGCAGTGGTGATCTTTCTGCGGGGGCGTTCAACGTGAAGACGGGGATCAGCCTTCCTGGCAAATCGATCGCAACCAGCTGCCATGTTCCCCCCCCTCCATCGGCACCAAGCCTTGCTCGAGGAGATCCTCGACTTTTCTCACCAACCGCCTGTCTTTGCGAATGACGCTGCCAGGCATCATGCCGTGACGCTGTTCACCCACATCTTGGAGCAATTGGACGCGAGCCACAATGAATTGTTGTCGACGCCTTTCCGGCGCGTCGAGATGATTCGCGGCGTACACCGCTTTGCGCAGACGCAACTGTCCCAGGACCTGACGCTGCATTTGTTTTTTGCCAGCATCGCGATAGACATGGCGGCCACCACCGACGCAATCGACCTGGACCTAGATCTGGATTCTCTACCGCCCAAGGTCGTTGCATTTACAGACTACCTTTTCTTCAACTTCTTCCTCCTATGTACGTTTTGTTTGCGTGTCGTGCACGACTCTCACTGTCGTTTTCTGCATTTTCGCTGTTGCTCACAAAGCCTCGTGTCCAGTGAAAGCATCCTTTGGGAAGACGCCGCAGCCGACGCCGGCGTCCCTCTCGGTGCCGGTCCTGCTACCCGACCAAATTTTTTTGGGATTCCCGCATCGTCTCGCAACGCTGCGCCGCGACTGCCTGATTCGTGACAAGCACCGCTGCGTGGTGACACGAAAGTTTGATCGAGCCGAGGCGGTTACCCGCTACAAGAACGGCGGCGTCGGCGCGAAGGACGACGAGGGCCATGTTTTCAACCTTGCGGAACCGCTGAGTTTTGAAGTCGTCGAAGTGGCTCACATCCTACCGGGCTCGCTCATGAGCCAGGACGGTAATTCGGACATGGTACGTTTCGTGGCCTGCAACCTGCAACCTGCGACCTGTCGCCTTTTGTCTCTTTGTCTTTTCCTCTCTCTCTTACCGGACCCTTAGATGCAATCCCGCCGGAACGCCCTCGCCGTCCTCGACATGTTCGATGTCGTCGTGCGCCACCTGATCGAAGGACTCGGCATTGATCGGCCGGCGAACGCCATGACACTCACACGTAGCTGTCGCACGGAATTTGGCTCCTTTGAGATGTATTTCGAGGCCGTGGCCGACGCACCACCGCACACGTACCGCATACAGTCGATCCTACCGCCCTTCAGCCAGGTTCCCCAGCCGATGACACGGACCCTTTTCTTGTCCGAGAACCGCACCATTGACCCCCCTCTGCCGCGGCTACTGGCCATCCATGCCGCGGTAGCCAAGGTGATGCATATGAGCGGTGCAGGGGACCATTGCGACAAAATACTGCGCGACGCAGAGGAGCTCCTTATCAAGGAGGATGGATCGACAAACTTGGCCACCCTGGCCACGTTGCGGCTCGGCGGCTGGTGGAATGGCGTCGTTGTGTAAAGGTGAAAGGTGGACGACACAGCAGGGACATCTTCCGCTGAGCAGAATGGCGGAGACTCGTGTACTTTATCCTTGTGATTGTCAAGCAGAGCGTATACCCCAGAAGTGACAGCCGGGCAAGGCCGTTTTTTTAATATATAAGGAGAATAGCGCCCTTAAATTCGGTTTGCAGCATATCCAAACACTGTCTTCCTATGAGTTGTCCGATCATAATGTTGACGATCACATGCGTCATATTTTTATCCGAACTCGCACGCCTGCAATCCGACCATATGTAGTTTGTTGAATGGTTGGAAATTTCATTTGCGTATGTATTCTATGTCTATTGATTTTTCTATTTCGCTGTCCCTATATGCCATCAATCTCCGCAAAAGGCCATTGTCCCCCTCATTTCAATCCACCGGCGAGAAGTATCTCTTGGCCGGTTATGTATCCCGACTTGACGAACCTGCAAACTGTTAGCACCCCCGAGCACAATACTGCATAACGGAAAGAGCAACCACTTACATCATCAGTGCGTTGGCCACCTCTTCTGGCGCGCCTAGCCGGTGCACCGGTACGCCCGCGGCAATGGCCAGACCGGGGTCCGTTGTCTTGAGCGCTTCGAGGTCGGTCGTCCGCGTCCACGTCTCGGCCTTGGGCGTCGGGATCATGCCCGTCTCGCCAATCATGGCCGGTGCCACAATGTTGACGGTCACCCCCTCGGGCGCCAACAAGCCCGCCAAGTTCTGGCCCATGCTTGTCAGCGCGCCCTTGGACGCCGCGTAGTGGCACCCATTCAGACCGCTGCCGCGGCTGGCGATGCTGCCCACCAACACGACGCGGCCCCAGTTTTGCAAACGCATGCCTGCCAGCGCCGCCTTGGTGACGACAAACTGGCTGCGCGCATTGACCTCCATCATCTCGTCCCAGTCGTCCTCGCCAATGGCGGCGACATCGCGGATGCGGCGGCCGAGGCCCGCGTTGGCGACGAGGATGGAGACGGTCTTGCCACCAAAGGCAGCGTCTTTCAGCACATGTTCGACAAGGGAGCGGGCGGCGGTGCGGTCGGAGAGGTCGGCGGCAAACGTCCGGAAGGTCTGGTTGGGGTACTGCTGGCGGAGGTCGGCAGCGATGGCATCGGCCTTGACGGCGTTGGAGCCGTAGTGGATGGCGACGTCGCAGCCCTCGGCGGCGAGGGCTTGTGTGCAGGCGAGACCGATGCCGCCGCTGGCACCGGTGACGAGAGCCAGGCGACCGGCGACGCGGTTGTCCTTGTGCTGGAGGGAAAGAGACATGGTGGAAGAAGGGGGAAGGGGGTGGGTGACGACGACGAGCAAAAGGAGAGCAAGAGCTGACACAGAAAATGACGGATGTGGAAAGTCGTTCCGTTGTCAATTGCTTCGCGTGCAAGCTCGTTTCCCAACTTGGAAATGTCACTCTTCGACCTTGGATGATGTCGTGTGCGCACCCCGCGCCGATGTTCCTGAACCGGGAATAACGATCCGTCGGCGTCTCGGCGGCCGTTGGTGTGTTGGGGGCTGTTAGTGAGTTGGAGCAGTTGCTGCGGTGCTGGCTGGCAATGGATGAGTTGCCGACCTCCGACCAGTCGCCGATTGCCGATCACTGCCTGCGCGCTTTTGCGCTAATCGTGCCTAGCCCCCACTTTTTTCGGTGGTCGTAAACTCGCACCTACACCAGTAGGTGCTGACCAGCCAAAACGACCGACCAGCCAAAACGACATTTTGCTTCCCACCAATTTCACACCAATTTTGAAAAAAAAAAAAACACTTTTTTTTTTCTTTTTCTTTGATATCTCTACGAAGAAAAACCGCATAATTGTAAAATAATTATTTTCGAGATCTCCGTCCTTA